>OZ014448.1:11423075-12623075 GCA_963966035.1 Acleris laterana | reverse complement strand
CTAGAATATTTGTCTAAGAATTAGGTAAACATTTCGTATTCAAATAATACTAAATACTATGCTCCATAGTGACTATTTCGTCTGTTAGATTATAAGACAATTTCATAAAGAATTTTCTGAAAAGAATTGAGCCACGAAGTGAATGAAAGCAATATAATGATTTACAATACAGATAAGCTCAATATAACCATGGAGCATTACCCATGGGGGAGTAAAGTAGGATCATTTTACGGTAGGTTATTCAAATAAAATTAAAATAGCATGCTGGACCATAGATGCTGTACACAGTAGCTTTTTACAACATGATGATGAGTAATCTAACAACACCTAATGATGTCTAATAAAAGTATGAGATTTCTAAAAACATTTTAGAAATAAATTCATAGATATTTAGACAGACGTGGGTAATCAAATCATAGGTATTATATTCCAAGCAAGAGTCTCCTAAATTCAGCTGTTTTAACGATTTTTGAATAAAGAAAATGTAACTAACAATTCATAACGGTGACATACTCCTTAAGCACCACTTATTTATACCAAATTTCATTTGAAAATTAATGTTATAAGTATTCAGAAGTAAGAGATTTTTTTGCAAAACTGTGATAGATTTTAGTCACAGTTTTGAAAAAAAACATGACTCCATGTTTAATTATATCTATTGACTACAAGTACTTAAATAAGCACATTATTTTTTTCAAAATGTATTAACCTGAAAATAATGAGCTATTTTTAAAACGAAAGGCGTGTTTTAACGCCACTACAACAATCCCCTATATCTTTATCCGCCACAACTTTTGATTGCTTAGTCGGCCGCGAATCATATGCCGATGTACCAGAACTTGGCGCGACAACTTCCGCGCGTCCTTATTTATGAGTACACGATCAGCGGTTGTCGAGTTTCTAGTTTTAGTTGGGAACTTCTGTATTTTTTATGGGTTTGCAAACATGTGTCTTTTTATTTGGTGGTTTTGAATAGAACTTGGCTTGCATTGCTTTTTACTTGTCCAAAACTTTATGTGTTCTGTGTCGTTCTTTTATTTTCAATTCGTTACTGCTACAAAATTGGCTCTGAACCTTAGCATATTAACATTATAGGGTGATGGAACCGGTAATGAACAAGGATCATTAAAGAACACTACTTGATTGTTATGTTGCAGAACATAAAGGTTATTTTTAAACTTTGGTGCATTCAGATAAAAGTGTCCAACATTGGTGCTATCAAAACGTTGAAAATACGAAAAATTTAAAATAAGAATAGAACCCCTGAATTCACGATATTCAAACCGGCCTAAAACCTCCAAAAGTGCTATAAACAAAAAGCGAAAAATCACCCGATCCGGGGTCACGAGGAGTGCACCGGGTGCGCCACACGTGACCCGCCGATATTGCCTGCCAATAATCACTTCTAGAAATAGGATCAGCGGCGGGTACAAGCGGGGGACAGATGGGGAGCGTACCTTTACGTGCGCGGGTACATTGGGATACATGATTAAATCATGTAATGTTTGTTAAATGAAGCCGTATTTAATAAAATCCAGAAAGGCGACTATATCCCATGAGGGATCAGGGAATAAGTAATGCAAAAATACGAGGGTAGATTACCTTCTTAGCAAGGAAATGAATTCACGTACCTACTTACCATCGTAGAAGTCAGTCATAGTATTGTGATGAAGTCGTGACCTGTCACTTTTAAAGGAATTTAATTTGTTTGGTAGAACTGCGACCCCGTCAGACACGACTTGTTTGCTACCAGAAAAGGTTAGGTTAGGTTAGAACTATGACAAACACGCATTTGCATCAAAATTAATATTCTTGGTAATAGATTTTACATTAACTAAATAATATGAGGATCAAGAATATTTGATTTGATATTCTTCGTTATGAATATCTAAACATTGAATTGTATTTGTAACAACAATGTATGATTGAAATATCTTCAGTAAGTATTCTGCGTATTGATTATTCTACGAACTAATAATATGATAAACATTTTCTATGAACCGAAATTCTATACAAAAATTGTCTATAAAACAGTGTACAACCAGAAAAATTTACTGTTTCCAGAAAGAAAACATTTGGATTTTTTATTAAAACCTTTGGGATGTTTTCTTTGCTTGTACAAAATCAGTGCTGCAATAATAAAATGGTTGTTTGTTTCAATAGCTCTCCTAAGTTTGTCCCGAGTTTATCCCTAGAAAACCTGTCAAATTCAACCAACAAACTAACGCGCGCGATAACCAGGACTGCTCTGTTTCGTGTCGGGTTATTTTTCTAAAGTCCGACGTCGGTTTGTTTTCTGCAGCGTCTAATTAAAGTTATAGCAAGCAGTTATAGCTGTGAATTCACGTCTTGCCAGTTAGTGAACAAGGTATAGGTTAGAAGCGATTTACGTTTGCAAAACAAAACACAGACTTTGACCCACGAAAGGTTGTCTAAAGGTGGCAGTTCGCGCCGCGACAGAGACAAGCGACCGAGACAGAAGACCGCGACCGGAGACCGCGACCGTCACTTGACTGTAGGCAACATATGAGCGACAGTTCGCGAGCGAGACTGTCTCTCTCGCGTCTCTGTCTGCTGTCTCTGTCTCGCTCGCGAACTGTCGCTCATATGTTGCCTACAGTCAAGTGACGGTCGCGGTCTCCGGTCGCGGTCTTTGTCTCGGTCGCTTGTCTCTATCGCGGCGCGAACCGCCACCTTAAAATAAGCAGGAGACATGTTATTATGTTATGTTTGACAATGTGTTTTCAATATTCTTTTTATGCCTAACGATTTTACAAATTGAGTGTATTTTTTTTTTTACATGTTCATCTTAAACTTCATTTACTGAAGCGGCGACAAAAATGTGAGACACAAAAAAAAAGTCGATCTAATAAAACTGTCAGTACCGTTAACTGTTACCATTTCAAAACCTGCATATTCAACGCGATAATTAAATTAACGAATCATCTCAAAATCATAACTCATAATCCTCACCCAAATAAAAAACAAGGAGCTAAAGATATATCTGTCATCAAAATGTAGCTTGTTAACTACAATGCTATAACGCGTCTCTTCCTTGCAACGTACTACTTTAACAAAAAGTAATTTTTTACAACTTAAATCTAGTGACCTGTTACTTCGAAACAAAAAAATAAGCAAGAAAATTAAAAAAAAACCTGACTACCTTATCTACCTTATAAAACACTAGAATCCTGAGTACAAAACCTAAAAATTACACATCATGATAGTTCTCACCAAAGAATCTGCATGTTTTGTCTATGGCGTCTAAGGCTTGCGCCACACCTCTATCCCAAGGTTTTATTTGGCAGCGGGAATGATAAATCACATTTCATTAGCGACCCGCCGCGTACATTTGCAGCATTACCTTCAATTATATTTCTATTCCATTTCAACAGTAATACTTTTAGTTTAAACTTAATTTTAATTCTGAGAGAAAATTCAAAAAATATTAAATAAAAATACAAGGGGACAACCTCACACCAATTGACCTAGTCCCAAACTAAGCTCTAGGTTTGTACTATGGGTACTAGACAACGATATAAATACTTATACCTATAGAGACATATATACTTAAATACATAGAAAACATCCATGACTCAGGAAACAAATATTCGCGCTCATCAAACAAATATCTGCCCTTACCGGGATTTGAACCCAGGACCACTAGCTTCGTAGGCAGGGTCACTACCGCCAGCGTGCCATAAAATTCACAAACGTCAATCGAAATCTGTAACACGTGAACGAATTGTCAAATAGATACTTAACATTGATTATCTTGTAGGAAAATCAGAAGACAGAATAATGACAAGGCAAAAGGTTTTTTTGGGGCCTTAGTCTATTTTGGCTTTATCGCTCTCAAGAAAGAAAGACTCAAATCATTTGTTCCCACGTACAAAAATATTAATTACACATAATTCTCATTCGTTATTGTTAAGTTGTAAGCGCTATCATTATGTTTTAAATTACTGGAAAAAAACAAAATAAGTTTACGGCCTCCCTTGTATATTTATCATAAGCTGTGACAGGTTGTAAGACATATATTTACGTTCTGGTTTTTAACCATACAATGCATAAATTATCTCAAGAATTTAACCAGAGGGGCTAAGCCTAACGCACTCGCAATCGCAATTGGCTTCAAAGTGGAACAATTGTTTTCATTTTGTATGCAGACAAGCCTTCGATTTTCAAAATGAAAACAATTGCGATTGCGACTTTGTTAGGCGATAGGTTTTACTTAGATATTTTCAAAGACAAATAATAATAATTATGAACTTACCCTTCACTTTCACTTACCAATTGCAAAAATTCACCCAGTAGATATTTATTTATTCTTATCATTTTCTCTTCTCAGTAAAATAGTAAAAAAACATGGCATAATATAAAATAGATCAAGTCGTCTACATAGCCGTCGCAACGTTGTAATCGACGTCGAATCCGCAAACAAAATACATAAAGACAAGGCAATAAATAGATCACATAAAGAAGCACATAAAGCCAAGCCTGGGCCAAATGAGAAATGACTAAACAATAGTGCCGCATAAAAATAAACTACTCCCTTGCTTCCTTCGAATAAGTTTTTGTGAGTTCATCGGAAGATCTTTAGAATGAGTTCTCTTTTGGTAGCGTTAGCAGATTTGTGTTGTTATTATTTGTTTTAAAAACAAGCAAAATAATGATTACATACTTTTTCATATTTGGGCATGTTACACATTGAAATTTTACATTTCACGCAAACGTTGTTCGAGCCAAAAATTCGTTTCAAAAAACAATAATTTTACTGTTTTACTCATTTTTAAGAACAAATTATGAAAAACTATGCACTTATTTTCTGGAACTAAAAACGTAATAAAATAACTTAATAAAAATTTATAAATATAATCAATTTCGTTTTTTTTTTCATGACAGATTACCGACTCGATTATATTTCCTTTATAAACCTTATCGATAATCGAAAACAAGAAATGCGTTTAATTACCAGCATCATTAAATTTGCCAAATGAAATCTGTCACAGGGCTAGTAAGATATTAAATGATAATATAATAGTCAAATGAAGAGGTTGAAAACATAATTATTCGACTTTAATGTTTTTTCTTAATAAAACAGAACAAAGCATTCGATTGAGAAATTAATATCTGGCCAAGTAGTCAGTAAGTTAATGACAGATTTCTAATTGATTTGCCAGTTTTTCGTGGAACGTATTAATGTTTATAACTTTATTTGCTTTGTTTTACATCACGCGATTCCGATCCTTAAAGACATATGTTTAAAAAATAATAGGACTTTTTGCAACTGCATTCTCTGCAAAATCCCTAGTATAAAATATTTCAATCCTTAGCAAATGCATATGGATCAAAATTGTATTAACATTCTATGTGCATCTATATACTGTTTTGCAAAATTAAAATGGTGGAGCTGGAGGGTTAATATTATCGGGTTGACAAAAATATCAAAATAACGACAAAGCACTCGCAGCTTATGTACGGTAAAAAAAATCGTTTTTTACTATACTTTTTTATCATCACTCGAAAAAAACAATATTTTTAAAGACATTTTGATTTATTTAGAACTGTTTCTGCAGCCCCTACGCCCGTATCCGCAGGGGGGGGGCTGATATCCGGCGAGGCGCCGCCGCGACGCCGTCTCTTCATAACTTCTGCAGTCAACTCGATTACTTCTACAGCCGAGTGTCCGCGTCAAGTACACAGGGCAGTTGTTACTGTCACTTGTGTGGGTTAAATATACTTGGTACTTTACTACGTAATTTTTTTTTACCTACAATGTTGCGTACCAATGCCTATCAGGGCAAAGGCCTCCCCGTCTTTTTTTCATAACACGTTACCTTCGGCAAACTCCTATAAATCTTGATCGAAAGCATCTATTGCCGTCTCTTCATAACTTTTGCAGTCAACTCGATAACCTACTTCTACACCCGAGTATCCGCGTCAAGTACACAGGGCAGTTGTTACTGTCACCATGTGCGTGAAATATATCTACTTGGTATTAACTTCGTTATTTTTTTTATTATTATTTTACCTAAAATATCGCATTGATAGACAAAGGCTCTCCTGTCTTTCTTCCACAATGCCTTACTTGCGGCAAACTCCTAAAAGTCTTGGTCGAAGGCATTTATTGCCGTCTCTTTATAACTTCTGCAGTCAACTCGATTACTTCTACAGCTCAGTGTCTGCGTCAAGGTACATAGGGCAGTTGATACTGTCACTTGTGAGCATAAAAAGTACTTGGTACTTACTTTTCACCGTAAAACACTTGTTTTTGAGTTTATTAATGACAATTGGTTTGGGTATACCCAAATCAATACCAAATCATGTCAAAATATAATGCGAGCTTACTCAGAAGGTATTTTAATCTCACTAATAATACCCTACTTTTGAAGACTACCAGAGGAGCTATTGCCTAACGCACTCGCAATCTCAATTGGTTTTAAAGCGGAACAATTGTTTTCATTTTGTATGCAGACAAGCCTTCGATTTTCAAAATGAAAACAATTGCGATTGCGTTAAGCAATGGGCCCTCGGCTCACAAGCACGAACGCCGCTGGGCAAGGTGTTCAATATCTTGGCTGTGTACATTAAAAAAGATGACCCAAAGCGCTTTGCTTTTAAAATGACAAAATGTCCTAGGCACTCGTCCACCAGGCCCGAAGGTATCTTCATCTTGCTCACGTATTTTTCTACTACCGCGATGATGGATTCTGTTTTGTACACTTGTTACCTTACTTTCAGTTGAATAAAAACTGTAGGTATATTATTGACATAAACTATCATCTTTGTTTTATTATGTTTTTAATCTAGAATACGCGCACATAATTTTCTGATTATGTTATACATTGAATCATGAATGTTCGTAAATTATGAACACTAACAGTCAATCTAACTTGTATCTCGAACTATACAGCACTGCAACCATAAAATAATACGCTTATGGCAGCAATATTACCGATATTATGACCAGCGTCAAACGGTAATTTGAACGACTGACTGCCACTAGTCATAGTTCAAATAGCAGTATTTCAGTGCACTTTTAACTAGTTTATACTCAATTGTCTCCACATACAATGCGTTATCGTTATTCCGTTTTCTTATATTCGTTTAAAACCTTTGCCTGTCGGTACTCTGCATCACAATCAATTTAAAAACATCCTATCAATCCGGCATCTCTTTTACGTGAATGAATGACAAAATCTGAATATGATTGATTTTTATATGAATATTGTAGTTAGTGTATTTTTTAATTTTTACTCTACAGGAACTGATGAATTGGATAAAACATAGAAATATCTGATCAAGTTGACTTAGTCCAGTTCAAATATTTGTGAAGGCTGATTTTTCAATTCTCCGTTAAATTTTTCTGTTAGTAGGTAACGTTTTAGGTTCATTAAAATAACCGAAGATAAGGAAAGCGCTCGAGTAAAAGGGACAGATTTCTTTGTTAAACGTTTTACGTACAAGATGGTAAGTAAATAATGTAAAATTGTATGTTTAGGATGTTTTGAAAACCATCATGATTGTTTTGTTAGTGAATTACATTTCAAAAGACTTTTCAGTGACGTCTAATAGACGTCTAATTGATTTCGAATTATAGTTCCGCACTCGAAATTGTCAAAATAATAATAATTTGGAGGACACTTAATTAACATACATAAAATGCATGATATAGGAACGCATCTTTCGTTCTTGCTTTGACAATAATAAGCCGAAAGGAAGAAAGGGACAAAACGAAACAATGTCAAAATCGACTAGTTACAACGTGGCTTAGACAAAGTCGAATATAGGTCTCGAGAGCCACACCACACGTCGTAAAACCGGTCGCAAACCGCGCCGTAAACCTAGGTGATAAAGAAGACCGGACTAAGTGACATATAAGCTAAGTCCAAGTAAGACCTATCTCAGGTACAGGTGGTAGGTTTGATGTATATGCAATTACTTTTAGTATCCCGTCTATTAAATGTATCCAGAAATATTTGCCTACTTTGTTAGTGTTTGATTTGAGTATCTAAATCTTTAGAATTAACTACTAAACAATGGTATTTCTTCGTTTCCTCTTTGGATTAGAGCAGTTTTTTCATTAATATACTTACCTCTACTGCCATTTTTTTTTCATTTTTTTTTTTTATTTAATTGATTTCAATAAGGATTTTAAATCTTCTCTAACTAGTGAAAAAAGATAGTCTAGTAGGTATATGACGATAAAATGAAAAAAACCGGGCAAGAGCATGTCTGACCATACTCAGTGTAGGGTTCCGAAGCAATTACTACACAAAAACTATCTCCAAAAACAACAAGTAATTTTCAAGGGGGTATTCTTTTTGTAGTGGTGATTTTTATTTTAATCTTTAATTTTTCAGTAGCTTAGTTTTATTTTAATTAAAATAAGTTTAGTTTTTAACTTTGAATTGTAGATACGATTGTATTGTAGTATTACAATAAAATTGTTGTTATAAAAAGTAATTTTCTATTTAAACCCCCTTACTTATAAAGTTATAAACGTTCCGTTGAGTAACGGTGGTATAGCTATACAAAGTTTTGTCCTTACCTGTCATTGTGACATTTGAATTTGACAGATAAAGGACAAAACACTCAACGTTTATTAGTAAGGGGGAAAGCTATTTGGTGTTGTCTTAGATGATTTTAGTAGGTATAAATACTTTAGTTTGTGCTTTAGTCGCCTGTATCTCAGGAACCAATCAAGTTTACTTAATCGTGTTATAGTTTTCCTTTAAAATTCCTTATATGTACTCAACAAATCACAGACTCGTGTAGCTAAAAATTCCCCCACAACTTAAAAAGCGAAATGTAAATGAAAATCATAATTGTGTTTCTCGGGGGATGTTGACAGTAGCTGTAAGCAACTCGTAGCGACCCTCTCCCTGGTTGTGGTTTGTATTCATTCAGTAAATTCGTCTGTCGGGAATACTGACGGGGGGAGTGCAAAACAGATAATGATAGTTTTCTGCAGGGGATGTCTTGGGTAATAAAATTGGGGATTCACTTTGTTTTAACGTAACGAGCAAACTTTTTAGAAATTAAGATATTCTTTGTAATGGACTTTAAATTAAAACTGTAGTTGTACTATCATTAACCTTAAATGTGATTTCCATGTTTTTGTTTTTAAGAGTAAATACTGGCTTGTGAGTCTGTTTCCATACAAATTGCGATAACGTTTCTCTCCCCTTAAACCTGGTTCGATTATAACGATTTTTAAATATTGTTTTGTAAATAATAAAATCTTGAGAACTAGGAGAAAAGGAGAGCTCGACCGCTTCTAAGCTATAATATTGTACATAGCTTAAAAAAAACCATTGTAACACTATGATGGAATTGAAAAGTGAGTTATTTAAGGCAATGACTAGCTCATTGTTACGTTTTCTATCCACGAATACACGCCCTCCTTCTATTTAATTCTACATGATTCCACTTACAATTACGTTAACGAGCAATGTAACGGTAAAGTCATTAACCGTTGTAGTATGAGTATAATATAGTAATACTTACTTTATAAGTTCGAAAATTTAATCGTGATTTTAAAAGTTTGGTTGTAATATGAGTAAAAGTATATTATGTTCTAAGTTATCCAATGTTCTTTACTGAGTACTTATCTTACTTTAATATTAGTTACAGTAATTTCCCCCTCCACATCAAGGCTTTAACGATAAAAGTTATAATTTCCGTTCGAGTTTCCATTACGAGACTTAACAATTTTAAGTTAGAAAAATCTCGCGCGGCCCCGGCCACAGCCGTAATATTCCTGAATTATTTATTTACACGAAAAAACTTTTTATTAATACCCACTCGGGGGTTGTATGCGGTCTCGGGGTAAGCCACAAGAGCTAGCGGTTTTAACTGTATTATGGTCGCCTTTATTTCGGTGGATTTAAAGCATCCGTCACCCTCGCACTTAGGTAAGTACATAGTGGTCATAATGCTACAAATGTTTTATCCACGGTTACCCACATCGATAAACACGACCATAGTCATTTTAAATTTGATTGGCCCTAAATTCATTTTGCACACAGAACCTTATCGTGTTTTGTTTCTATTTAAACAATATACTAATATATATATATTTGCTTTTAGTTCTGTAGAAGGTTAGGGGCCTTATTCTACGTCTCTGCAGGTATTGTTACATTTTTCTAATTAGGCTGCCTAGGTATGTTGTCATGTAAATCAGAGCTTTTATAACGATGACAATACGATAACAGACCAAAAGTAATTAGGTTAAGCCCGATTAGAATAGAGCCCTTGGAATATTATAACTATCGTAGATCGTCTATTTGACGCTTTCGGTTGTATTTTGGACCAAAACAAAACTTTGCAGAATATTCTGTGAAAATGTCACGAAGAGTCGATGTGATTTTTTATTGATGACTCTGTAAATAATGCATGTAATTTGTTTTTCTATTCGTTTTCGGTGCCATTTTGTCTGGCGCTTGAACACCAACTATTCTGGTGATCAAATGGGTCTAGTCATATGAAATGTAATTTTCATAAAATAGTGTAAAAAATATATTTCACTCAAAATTCGTTGTTTATGTCCTCACTTTCGTGGTTTTTATGTTGTCGATGTATTAAGTTAGTTCTCAAGATCACATTTTGCTTGTGGCAAATGTACAAAATCTAGTAGTGCTTTCAATCTTACCTACTTCATCAATGTTCTAATCGTTCTTGTTTTAGTACGGACGAAATCAGCAGTAACTGTACGTTTTGGTACCTTATCGAAGTATTGATGTACAGTCGAGTTCATAAAATATGTGTACACTTTCGTACTTTTTCTATTTAATGAGGGGATTAAAGTGACTAGGTATAAAACTGTACAGAATATTTATGAACTCGACTATACTAAATCATGGTTCACGCTTCTTTTAAATGAAAGTACAGGTTATGTTTCTCGCCGGAGGTATTTTACATAATAATACTTTTATTTAGACCGGCAGCATGAGTATGTTATGCTCGCTCAGAGGTCCTTGCTTACGCGATAGCGATGTCTGAGATACGCGTCATACTCGTGAACGGGTGCTGGGTAGTGATTCTCTCAACAACGACGGTCGGACGGACGGACGAGTGAATGTACAAGTGGCGAGTTTAAGTAGTCCCGACAGAGCGAACAAAACATATTTTAGCGCGTGCATTTTCAATTAAGTAGCATTTCTGTTTCTGCCAAGGGATGGATGACCTGCTTAATTGAAAATGCACTCGCTAAAATGTGTGTTGTTCGCTCTGTCGGGACTACTTAAACTCGCCGCTGCGATTTCACTCGTTCGTCCGACCGTCCGTTGTTTTTGAGAGAATAACACCCCTGTTTTTTGGGTCCGGGCTGTTCACGTTTGACTTGTTATTCAGTCAATTATTCTAGTCATGGCTTTTGACGTAGTGACCTCGTTGTAATTTTATCTGAGTCATTATTTTTATTTAATGTTATTGTGTGTACATGTGACTTTGAACGATTGGTGATCTTATTAATACTAGTTTTAATTATTATTATTACTTTATTAGCTCGTAATGTAAGTATTACTGTATTTTATGATTGAAAAAAATTACCTTCTGCTGGAGTTTCTTGTGGCGCTTCTTCTTCGCAATGATGGTATTTTAGAAGCGCTGGTAGATTAAGTACCTATCTATATTACCGACGTGTAGATCCCTCCTCATGTGGACAATATACAGAATAAAATATTTCGAATTTTGAATTTTACGTTTTTTTTTTTATGTCATAGAGAAGACAACCGAGCACACAGGCCACCTGATGGTAAGTGGAAACTGTGACCCATAGACATTCGCATTCACAGGACTGCGATGCAATCCTAAGACTGCAAATGCGTTGCCAACCCTGAGGACTAAGATGGAATGCCTCTATACTAGTCATTTCACCGGCTGTCTTATCCCCAAACCGGAACACAACAATGCGAACACTGCTGTTACTGCAAAAAGGTACTAAAATGTGCTAGTTAAAGTAACTTCGAGTTCGACTCTGAACAATCACTATCGTTCACCTTTTATCGAGTAAGTATACTCATATAGGTACAGCTAACGTTAACTTATCGTCATCAAGAAAATGTGTATGAAAATTGGTATCAGCTCCCCGTGTCCTTATTTAAAAATATATATATAGCAAGTCGATATCCGTATCTTCATCAAATAGTAAAGTATTTTAAGGCTAGGTTCAGATTACGTTTTTAAATGATATAGGCGATTTAAAAACTAAGATGTTCGTGCTTAAGTTACTGAGTCTTCTCGCTTATCACCGTTTTTCGACAAAGACTGGATATAACGCAATAACCGAGCGACTAAACAAGTCGCGGGCAACTCGTGCTCAGGGACCCGACCACCCATTCCCCGATAAAAGCCTTTAAAAGACTTACCTCTCGAAGTACAATCCACTAAAAGAATAACCCCTTTTGAAGAAATATACTACTTAGTTGAATGTTAAACTAGCCATCACATAAGGGAAACCCAAAGAGCAGCGTAAGTAAATTGATATCCCTCTTATTGCATATCCAAATATGTATAACCCTTAAAAATAGTGCTTAAAAAGCCAAAAGAATGGCTTTTTATGAGGGTACCCTTATAATTGACGACGCGCTGGCCTAGTGGGTAGTGACCCTGCCTACGAAGCTAGTGGTCCTGGGTTCGAATCCCGGTAAGGGCAGACATTTGTGTGATAAGCGCGAAAATTTGTTCCTGAGTCATGGATGTTTTCTATGTATTTATGTATACATATATTTCTCTATATAAGTATTTATATCGTTGTCTAGTACCCATAGTACAAGCCTAGAGCTTAGTTTGGGACTAGGTCAATTGGTGTGATTGTTTCCGCCCCCCTTAATTAGCGCTTAAAAAGCAAATCGAACGGCTTTCAAGCGATACGGCTTTTTTAAATAAATCTTTATAAAAACCCATTCGAAACCCCTTGAATGGGATAGCGGGGCGGTCCCTGCTCGTGCTCGCTCGACATCCAGAACATTTCGAAATATCTTCTACTAAAATTATATTTTCTACGAAAATGTCGAAAGTTTAACCGCCAACAGGAACCAAGCTCAAATGCAAGAAAATAATTACTCTAAATTTTCCCAGAAACACCCCTTTGTGAGGGCATCGGTGCAGAATTAAATTCATTTTGCGTGCCCGTGCGCATTCGGGCCGGCGGAGCGAGCATGTGCGATTTAAAATTGTGATTACCAAGATGTTTACCTTTCACAAAACTTGTGTCACACCGCAGAGAACGTTTTGTTCCAAATTATGGGTGTAATTTCACGAATGTTGTTTGTTTTTTTTTTTTCATTTATGATCCAACAGTTTACAAATATGAAAATAAAAACAAAGCTAAGAATAAACCTATCTCAAAGATAAACCTAAGCTAAATCGAATAAAATAAATGCAAAAAACGTATAACCTAAGCTAAATGGAATAAGCTGAAGTTGAGTTGAGTAATTCCATAACTTGATTTGTCTTATAATTAAACATAATGTCTATGGAGTCAAGCAATACAATGCACGAATTTATTGAACATAATGTATTTTAACCCCTTCTTATCTTATGTTATCTTATCTTACAGATGGGCCCGTTTCGAACACACTTCGACCCATTAGGATCTTTTGTGCAATTACCCTCTTACACACTCAGTTGTTCGAACGTGCAGGTATCCTCACGATGTTTTTCCTTCACCGCGCTTAAGTTAGAAAAACTCATTGGTAGATGGTGACTGCGGGGGTTCGACTCGGTACCTTACGATCACGAATCGAACCCTTAAGCCACTAGGCCACCGACGTACTCATCTTAACCCCTTAGTCTGACAGGCTATGTCAATTTCATTTGTGGGTAAGTCTTGACAATATAACATACCTACAGTACATTAACATGTACAATTTTACTAATGTTACTAAGTCAAAATTATTAAAAATACATATACAAAACGGATCTCTAATGTGAACTATGCTCATACACACTACGTAGATGCTTCATGCAGTTAACCGATAGTTCGTTGCTTAAATACTAAAGGGCCACAAATCAAAATGTATTTGTGTTGCATTTAAATTCGGAATGCTATTTACTTTAAGTTTTAAATCAAACTATATCTGTTTTTGTTTTGCAGCGCTTTTGCATTTAAGCAGCGAGTTGTTAAAGGAGCAGAATTTAAAAAAATAAGACTTTATTACACATCGGTGTAACAAAATCCAACAAGCTTGAGTGGCGCACCAAATTGGCATACGCGCCGTGTTTAAAACCGCAATTAGAAAAGTGTTCACTCCTTTCAGTACAGTCCCGCTCACTCCGCACTCAAAAGAGTACAGAGTACTGAGCTTCTTTCAGCAGCTGAGTACTAATGCACGGCTTTTAAAGTCGCTGCCTTATAGCATGACTAGTTTTCTTAACATTTTTACTATTTACAAGGTAGCATTAATTCACTACAAGGGGGTTTTTATGCTATTTTCATTTTACGGCGAACGCAAAGGACAGAGCTATAGCAGTTATATAGCTCTTTCCTTTTCTCTCAGCGTTAACAGAACTGCAAAGCTATGTCGTAATAACCCCACTGTAATTTTAAGGATGTATTTTACAGTTTTTTTTTTTTATGGAATGGAGAAGCAAACGAGCACACAGGCCACATGATCATAAGTGGGTTCTGCGATTCATAGGCGTTTGCATCGCATTGCACCGATTTCTTCGAAATATTTGTATTGTTAAGTCATAAAATCCATATTTTGTTATTTACACTCCAAAACTTAAAAACTATGTTAGTACAACGAGAAAGAACGAAAAAAAAAATTGCATAAAAATACGTCGTATGGCTATGAAAAGGGCAAGTAACTACCGGGCCCATCCAACAACCACATCTACCCAGTATTTTTAATAAGCGGGCAGTCCAGACGCTCCGACAACACCCTCAGCATGCTGTTGCCGCTGCCTCGTACTCGCTGCATCGCTGCGGCTATTCTTTTGCGCCTAATGGCAAAAAAGTCGTCCGTCCGTGCTTCAGAAATGATCCTTGCGTTTTTTATTTCTAATTGTTTGTCAGTCCGTAACGCCCTGGGCGTCTATTCCCGGCGGTAAAAACCATATCGTAATTGACTTGTTACGGTATTGTATTGTCGTCAGCTGCCATTATTGTCAAGTAAATAAGAGCTATCAAAACCGTAAGAATACGATAACAGATCGACGACGATATTAAGCGGTTTTTAGCGCCTAGCATACCGGCCCTGAAAGACACAATTATAATTACTTACTACTAAGTGAAGGTAGATAATTACTAATAACAAGAACGAACAACTAATTTTAAAGGGCATTGGGTAAATTTGTTTGAATATTGTCATATTTTTTTTCAGCGGCCACGGATGATTATTACATAGTTATTTAGAGGACCTCGAAATACGCGTAAAAAAAGATAAAAGATAAAAGATGTTTATTCAGTAAGTAGGCCGTACGGGCACTTTTACACGTCAAGAATCTACCATACCATAGATATATACCTACCTCTAATTTATGGCGTTTAATAATATCGGAACCGAGATATTTAATATTAAAGTATTCAGTTTTTGGTACTAAAAGTACGCCTAGGTAAGAATATTAAATATCTCGGCTCCGATGCACTTAAGAGTATTACATTACATAAAAAAAAATGTTTACTTTGAAAATATATGACTTTTACAAATGACAACACTTTCACCCAAACCCCTTTAAATTTAATATAATTAATTAAATACACGAATGTTTGTACATTTATCTACAATTTATCATTTAAGTAGTATTCAGTTGAGTAATAACATTTTTCAACCAAGAATTTTTAAACAGATGGTCAAGGATTTCCTGAGTTTTATTAGCTATAAGGGTACATTTTTATTGTTTATTGACCGTTTCTGTGTACAGCTAGATTTGATTTCGGCGACAATCATTTATTCCTGTATTGTGTCCTATTTTTAACCCCCGACGCAAAAAAGAGGGGTAAGTGTGTGTGTGTGTGTGTGTAACGGATGAACCTATTTGGATGCGTCTTTTTATTATCTATGCATAGTAAAAAGTAATACAGTTTAATAACAACCATTCCAAGAAATATCTTGAACGGCATGCACGTGATTGCACCTCCGTCAAGTAGCTTCACACTGCATTCAGTGCATTTCCTGGTAATTGCTGCGATGCATACTAGCTCTCGAGCTAAATAACTGAACTACCTAGACACATACTCCTGCATGAGAAGTAGAAAGCTAGCTTAATACACATTCAGTGCTAGAAACTTCGATTTCAATGTAAATTGGACCCTATTTTGAGTATTTGGCAACACAAGTTATCTTGAGGGTTCGGCTTCGAGATTAAACTTTATACACACATACATACATTAAATCACGCCTGTTTACCAGAGGGGTAGGCAGCTACCACTTTTATCCATTTCAGTTGTGACTTTGTCTGCGTAGAAATCGTCTATATTATTTAAATAACATGGTTTTTCATGAAGGTGTTTTACGCAAAGTTCTAACCTACAATTAACGCTGCAATGTACAGAGTCGCTATTGCCTAACGCACTCGCAATGTCGTCAATTGGCTTCAAGGCGGGACAATTGTTTTAATTTTGTATGAAGACAAGCCTTCGATTTTCAAAATGAAAACGAGCGAAATCGCAGCGGCGAGTTTAAGTAGTACCATTTTCAATTAAGCAGCCTCATACGTTCGATCTCATCGGCAGAAACCATGCTGCCAAATTGAAAATGCACGCGCTAAAATATGTTTTGTTCGCACTGACGGGACCACTTAAACTCACCGCTTGGACATTCACTCGTTCGTCCGTCCGACCGTCGTTGTTGAGAGAATCACTCCCCTGCAGAATCACATAGTTGCACTTTCGCTGGGTTTAATAACTTTAAACTACAGCGAGCGAAGAAGGTGCGTTATTCATATACAGTTCTCAGTATTCAGGCAAACAAAGCCCTTAATTTTGGTTGGGGCTGTTTATCCGCGACGCCGTAAATATGGGCTGAGCACCGCGCTGCACTCAGCGCCGCTAACTGGCCATTTAGTACTACGGTTATAGCATCGCTGGAATCGTCAATGTGATCACACTTTACAGCATTCTTATAGGTCAATGCAAATGTTTTAACGACATAGATTTGGAGAAAGAGTTTGACAACTCTTCCTGTACAAAATCTGCTTGTTTACTTGTAAAAGTGCCCGTGCGGCCTTCTTACTGAATAAAAATCTTTTTATCTTTTTTTTAATCTTTTATAAAAGTCATAAGCTTTACTCATCCATGCCCTATAATATAACACCTTATTAAATGAACGAGTTTTAAAGCTATCTGCACCCACAGTTCTTTCTACATTGGTAAACTTTTTGGAGAATACTTAAGTATTTCTGGATTCAGTGCTGTCTTAGATCATTCTTGTGGCTGGAAAGGCCAAACTCTACTCAAGACTAAACGCTTATTTTTTTAATTTTCTCCATCATTTTTAAATTATAACAAAACAGAAATCATTTTAGTTTAGGTGGTCTTATTAGTTGAACTCTTTTAATCTTATTTCCTTTAGTTTTCTAATAATTGATAATGAGTTTTATATACTTTTAAGTATTATGCAAGTTTTAAAGAATATTTTAAATTATGATTGGTTTCCTGCAAGGCCAACCCTAGTGCGGGGGGTTTCCTGGCGATTAGGTAACAAATTGTGTTTCAAATAAATTACTTCTTTTATTGTTATTAGGAACGCGTTTGCTTAAGGCTACCGTAGAAAAAAATCCTCCAAAATTCAACTCCTAGCGGTTTAGGCCGTGCTTTATCTTTACTTTTGAATCAACACTTATTAAATAATATCTATAGATTTTTAAAAAGTGTCTGATACTTCTTACGATTTTAGCAAATTACCATTTTCAAATGACTAATTGTCAACTGTTTTTTTTTTTTATGAGGTTTGTTTTACAGCTTAGGAGTAGTTCCATTAAAATTTCGTTTGAATTATGGTCATAGGATTCATGGAAAGTCAACGGAGCTCCTTAATAATTTGTAGTCGGTTCTGTTTTCAAACATTTTTAATTCCACCAGGAGCATCAAAAAACAAGTGCTCGACAACATTAATTCTCACGTTGTAATTGCTCAAGAGACCAGAGAATAAGTTCTTAATCAAAAAAACTCGAAGCCGCTACAAAGCTCTGTAAGTACTTTAGCACTGAGCAAAGTTCTGGTGAACAGGGTGGGTTACAAATTAGTTCAGTCTTTGTTCATGCCGAGTTGAAGGTAGTTTTTAAATCAGAAATCTTTGAACGGAAGGTGCAGTAAAGGCGCGAGGTGTTGGCCGTAAACTTACTTTTAAAGTTACGAGTCAACGTTTATTCGTAAATACTATTATTATCTTAGTAACTTGGACAGTAACGCCATCTATTGAAGCGTCCATGTCCTTTTCTGTAGTCTTCATTTTATTAATTGGCTTTGTTAATAATTTGAGTTGAAATCGTGTCTGGTCTTTTAATTTTTATTTACATTGTTCTATGTGATTGGTCGTTTTTCGAAAACCCATAACAAAACCCTACTACGTAAAGCGATACCAGTTAACACCAGAAAAGTAACTAAGGCACGCAATTGGGTATTGGGTAGGTAAGTATAGGAAATATTAACACGACGCTCAAAACTTTAGTTTCGAAGGGTGCTTATCTGGTCCCAT
The DNA here is from genome assembly GCA_963966035.1 of Acleris laterana. Lineage (NCBI taxonomy): Eukaryota > Metazoa > Arthropoda > Insecta > Lepidoptera > Tortricidae > Acleris > Acleris laterana. Next base: position 12,604,425 of record OZ014448.1, on the reverse strand, counting down.
CTATTTCTCGTAGAGTAAGCTACTAAGGAAAAAAAACGTAATAACATTATATCTATCGACACTGCAGATACATTTCACTAATAGGAGTTGGTTTGATCCATTTGAACTTATATACTGGGCTTAACCTGGCTTGTTCTCCGATTATTCAATGACTCAACGGAACTATCGGACTGCAAGCGCACACTGATTTTATTTTGTTTCTTTCGTATGCACACAAAGCTGCAAAAAAATGAACGCAATATAAACACTTGTGTTGTTCGACAGAGTATTCAAGAGACGCTCTGTTTTCTAAAACTTTTAAGAACTGCAAATCTCTGCCAGATCCAATTAAAATGGTAATCAAATCAATTCCTACTCGCAATTATTTTGTATCTTATCCAGCAGACAAACATCAACGTAACACGTTTTGGACCCACACCAAAGCAATTAAACGGTTACAGACGCCATGCCGCAATCTATGCGCTCCGCTAAGGTCGACGTCGGTCCGAAATGGGCCCGAAGTGCAAGCAAAAAAATGCTGGCTGAATTGCTTATTTAAAAACTCTCGGAGCTGGCAACTTTTTAGTTGTTTTAAAAATGGAATGATACAATTAAAACATGAATGGTTGTTTATAGTTATGCTCAATGTTAACTTCTTAATACATTTTTTACCTATATTAATTAAAATGTAACACCCTAACTTTACGGACACTTCCCGTGTAGCTTAGATTTTTTGCGGTAACGTAAATGATATCTACAAATTCAACCTAATTTTAGAATAATGTTCAGTATCAGTGTTAGTTTCTATTCTAATACTAGGTACAGCCCAAATACAAAACTTGAATTTGAACAACAAGGTTGATTGTAATGATTTTTTGTTGGCTGCAAAAACCTGCACATGGTCACAGGATAATTAAAAAGTTTTTAAAAAACTTCATGGCTCCAAAAAGCCCGACGTGGTCTTTTGATAGTTCTGTGTTTGATTGCAGATATGGAACAGAAATAAAATCTGTTGCTTTTATTATAAAAACTGGAGTAAATATTCTTTTTTTATGTCATGGAGATGGCTAACGAGCACATGGGCCACCTGTTAGTGGTAGTGGTGGGATTTGTGACCCCTAAACATTTGGTTTCCCAAAGCTAAAACCTTAAGACCACTGATTTGACCATTTGTATGCCTTATGGCGAGACATAGTGCACCAAACTATACACAACATCTTTTAACTATAACCTATGTTTACAAATGAAGATCTGTGATTTGATTTGATTTGATTTGATGCAGGGCCATTTGACTATTATATGACAGAGATGAACTACGTCACAAGTCCTCAAGTACATTTTATGTAGTAAACAAATGTCAATGATCATAGAATATCACGAATCTTACCTAACTAAAAACAAAAACCCAAGTCACTATGTGATAACGGTAGTAGCACGGCACTCTACAACTCATGTTAATTGAGATTGTTAAGTCGAATCCCTTTGACTGCCATACATATCGTTGGTCATAATATATTGTTAGTCATACTTTTTTTGTCCTAACTTCTTTCAGGCTGAAGTTACAGATTTTAACAAACGTTTATCGTGTAGATTAGTTACGTTAGGTTAGGTTAGTTTTATAAAAGTCCTGAAATAATAACCATGTCCTGAGAAAAATGCATTATGACTTGCGAAAATTATGACATAAAACACATTATGGCTAAAAATAAATTATGGCAGTCAATAGAGACCCTTGTTAAGTATATGCCATGTTTCGCACCATTACTCGCCGAGCATCACGCATCACGCATTACACATTTAAAGTGTATTTTTGTTTTTATGGTTTTAGATTATGTCAGAATATAGTTTAGTTTAGTTTCGTTTATTATTTATTCATCAATGTAATATACCAATATTAATTGCATTGCATGTCAATAAATACGAATTTACATTGAGATCGTCAAACATAAACAAATAAATATAGTCATTGTACATGTTTTGATCCGATTTATTATGGTAAACAAAGATATTTCTTCTTATTGCCGTCTATTAGTCATCTATAAGAGGTTAAGGACCTGTTGTTTGATCAGTAGTTAAACTAAGTAATTGTTAAAATTCGAAAAAGTAATTGAAAATTTGACACATTTCCTTGAGATTCCTTCAAGTATTGGGTTCCTTTTTCGAATTTTAACAACTTAGTTTAACTACTGATCAAACAACAGGGCCTAAGTCTATAGTGAACAATAATGCTTTAATGAAATCGCAATGTATCACTCCGCGCTACAGAGCGGACTGTGCTAGGTTTAAACGTGGTTTATCAGGTCATTTTTCTTCCTGTCCGCTTAAATCTTGCCTTTATTAAATCGCACTACACTTTAAAGACTTTTGTAGAGAACTTTTGATTAATTCCTACATTTTAAGTTCAGATTTCTGCCGTAAAACAAATAAATTGTACACCTATTGATGATCCAGATTTTAGTTTTTCAACTGCTTGTTAGTTATTAAGAAGATTGGGAGGCTAGGCCTAAATCGCGTACCTAACTGTAATTTTTTTTCCATACAAATTTAGCTCCGAGCGATAACGTTTCTTACCCCTTAAATTAAATCAGATTTCTACGATTTTTGAATATCTTGTAAGTGTTATGAAAAACAAGGATAGTACGTTTTCGTTTTTGTTTGATTAAATTTATTTCTCTCTAAAAAAACATTTTCTTGGAAAGGAAAACGTGGACATAATTTTCAAAATATCTACAGCATATTCAAAATGCGTGATAATTGGACTTAGTTTAAAGGTCGGGAAACGTTATCGGATTTTGTACGAAAATTTTCAGCTTCACAATCTTCTTAACAAAATCAGTTAGTTTACAAATACAAGTAACAATTTACAATGTTAACCCAATATTAAATGGAACCTGAACAGATATTCGCATCCCAACATGCGGTCCGCCTGACCACAATTTCCGCACTGGATTTTCAAGATATCTATTGACAGAACCCGTCGTTTGCACCGCTGCATGCGCATTATAATTTCCAAATACACAGTGTAACTGCAAAGGTTGTGTTAGGGAAACACAGTTTAGCAGAAATAAAATTAAATGAATGAAATTCTATTTCTATTCTTTTATTACATCTATTTTTTATATGTATATTATGTTAAATTAGACAACATTGATCCGAATTGGCCCCATTTTATTTGAAATAGAGGTAAGAGAAACATTGAGATATTGACAATCTCAGTGACAAGATACGTTTATTTAACGTTCATCAGGCTTTAATGAGTTTGAATGAGCTTATGCCACAATTTGATTAGTTCATAAAAATGCATTAATATAATATACTCGTACGTATCGAAATGGTAGTAACCAATGCAGTTCGGTTTCCCTCTTAAAGGTCTCTTGACAAAATGAGATGAAAATGTTTAATTGCTTATATCATAATTCTAAAGTATATTCATTTTGTGACAAAGATATTAAAGCCAGGCCCGCATTTGTGAATATTATCGGTAAAAGCCTTGTCATTACAGCAATCAAGTAAGGATAAACAAATGGCAGACTATTCCTGCGCTCACGATAAACGCAAATCAACTTCAAAATAATTTTAACTCTCATTGCAGCAGCGTGTGATTGAAAACTGTCTGGCATCAGTTTTGGATGAAGGTAAGCTACAATATCCATTGCGTTTGATTTTCGAACAAAGCTTAAATTCAACTGTCAATCTTATTAAACGACGTGCCGTTGTACGGACTGAGCATGTTGGGTCGGTCAGTCGGACGCCATTGCGATATCACAACACTGGCGTAAACAGGCGGATATTTCGAATGTTTGATTGGGTTTGCCATTGACTCAATGATATTTCGAGGATGAAATGGTTGATTTTACGCATTGTTTTCAGTGAACGAAAAGTGATTTAACGTTGATATGGCAGATTTATCTTTTCTGACTTTATGATTGAAGATCATTTATTATTCATCGGTAGCTGCACTTCATACCTTTGACCTCAGACACCTTTTAAACTCTGTCTTACCTATTTAGCGCATCGATTGAATTCAAATTAAAAAAAATCTACATGTATGTTTTAATGATACATTGGTTTCAAAATATACGTTAACAGATTGACCAGTGGGGCTATTTTGACGTATCTATGCAATTCATTTTACGCTGATAGAAAAGGACAGAGATATGTAGCTACCTATAGCTCCGTCTTTTACGCTCACCGTATGAGCACCCGGATCACACACAATCCTTATTGATACACCGCAAAATCGGATTCTATGTTCCATGAAACTTGGGGTAGAACATGTCAGTTACAAAGATACGAACAGGCAAACACCAAATCAAACAGAGAATCTGAACCTCCGTAGTTGAACTAGGATAAGCCAACAAGGTCTATTGATCAGCAAAATCTAGAATCAAAATCAAAGGCAACCCGGCTTTAGCCGCAAACTACGGCCGTTAGACACACTGGTGCATTGCCAACCGTGTGCGGGCACAAACTCATTTTGGCATCAGTTTGGGACTGAGTCTCCCGTTTAAGTATCTAATTCAAAGCGGCTGTTTAAATAAACTCAACAGCTATTGCCAAGTTACCTAAGTGTCTCGCTACGTGAAAATAAACGCGGGTTTTGTTTGCGGACTGGGATTGAAAGGATTTTTATATGGCATGATTTGCTCCGAATATGGTTGGTTTCATCCTCAATTATTGTTACTTTTTCTGTTTTCATGCATCATAACCATCGTGCCTCACATTATAATTGTCACACTAACAAATAAGTATAAGTAAAGCACTTTTTAATAATAAACCTTTTATTTGTAAAAGTGCCCGTAGTAATTAATTCTCTATTATTATCTATTTAGGTTAAGCACCATCGTTTCCAGACAGTAACAAATACGAGTATACGCCTCTGTTTAATATTAACGAATATGTTCAAAGGAGTTTCTCAACCAAAACACTAGTCTTGAGAATCTTGAGTCATATTCGATACCAGGCCAGCATGAAGCGCTTGGAGTCACACATGATTTAGCAATCTATTGTCATCTCAACGTTATCGAGTTCTGTAGAAACCCAATTTGGCTAACATAACTAGAAACCATGTTGTGCTGTGAGTAAGGCTGAAGGCCCAGGGGGTCCAGACAAGATGCCAACGCTTCCAGGCGTTTTCCTTTCTATAAAATTGGACGCCTAGGCGTTAGCGTCCAAAATATGTTAGACAAAAGGAGTTAGAACAGAAAAACGTGCTGTCCATTCTACGATCTCCTCAATGTGCGCTATAATGATGATTTAGCCTTAAATTGTCTATGCTTCGCGCAAATTGAAACGTCAAGTGTCGCTGTGTCAAGTTTACATCAACTGTCAAAAGTTTATTTGCAGGTTATAATGAAGTTATAATTTCGGCTTGTAAATAATTATTTTTATATTTCTTTTAGTTAAAGTATCGTCTTGCGTCTATAGTTTTGATGTTTAACATGTTTTAGACAGTAAGCAAAGTAACGGGCGGGTCTTTGATACTAATAAGGGCAAAAAAGGGCCTATTCAGGGCGAAAAACACTTCGACGAATTACTGTTGTGATATCACAAGCTAAGTAAAACTGTGTCTACAGAAGGATTACTATAACCTACATACTACGTAGGTTTAGATGTTTTTAGGTACGTCCTTAAACTCTCTATTTCTAATCTCTAAATACCTAGTTTGTAATATTGCTACAGATGTAGTAAACAATCGTTCTAGGATAACTTTGTCTTGTTTGTTAATTAGCTTACTGGTGGGTACTAAAAGTTGACTAAAATAGCAAGATTCAGCAAGACATGTTGGCGTATGATTACCTACTACATCTGTACATAATCTGTTTGGATGTTGGTTTGCATAAATTAAAATACTTTTAATTTATTTATGAAGGTTTGTAATTTTTATTTTGCACTTAGGCTACACTCAGGTATTACGTTTTCATAAACAATTATAAACTTAGTAAAGACAAAGACGCGGGCTAGTTGCTAGGTTTTCTATAAAAGTACCTATCCATAGTAAAGAGTAAGTAATTCTATTTGTGTAAGAATGTTACTAGAAATTTCATAATAAATTAATATGGCATTCATAAAAAAAAAACTTGTAGCCAAAGAGAACCCCTTTTCCCCTTATCTACTTTCATTTTGTATCAAGATTTGTATAAACTAGCAAGCTCTTTAATTATAAGCCATTGTTATGTACAGCGAATAATAAGCTTTTTATCTTTCAGATGCAAAAACTACTAACAACAACCAAAAATATTTGTAGGTATACAAGACTGAGTAGCTACAGTGTGGCAAGATATTGAAAATTGTATGTTTGAAGTTTGAACATTATTCATTTGAATTTTAACATTCATGTGAAATTTGGAACACATGCCAACAGTCATCACATAAGTAATGCAGTTATGCTATGAATATGTTGATAATGAAAATGAAGTGGCAACATGACCACCATTGTGCTAAATGGAGTTTAGTGTGTGTAGGTGAGTATGTTTGATATTTTTTATGTATATTAGTATGTATTTCTCTTTACAAGTTACTTTATAATTGTCTAGTACCCATAGTACAAGCCTGGGATTGCAGTCTTGAAGTCATAGCCTTGAGAATTCAAATGTTTATGGGTCTCAGATCATAAGGTGGCCTGTGAGATTGTCTATTTCTCCCTGATATAAAAAAGGACAAAAGGACAATTTGTGTGAGATTATCCCTTAATATTTATTAAATAATATTTTTTAGTATGAAACTTATAATTATAGCCCTTAAGTTTTTAATCATTCTAGTAATAATGTATTTATTATTATACTTTAAAAAAAGCTACAGTGCAATAGCACATAGTTGGTATTGAAAATATGTTTTTGTTATCAACTCACGGGCCACCTGGTATATAAATAACATATCATTAGGTACTTATCCTACTAATATTATGAATGCGAAAGTTTGTGTGTGTTTGTTACTCCTTCACGCTGCAATGGCTGGACGGATTTGGATTTAATTTGGAATGGAAATAACTTATACCCTGGATTAACACAGGGCTATTCACAGTTGTCGACACCCCTTTGTCCACACTGTGGACAAGTTTTTAGTTAGTTTTTATTTATGTACTTTAGTAGATATTAAACTAACACAGTTCAGTCAAATTAATTAGTGTGAAATGTCCACATAATTTCGAGGGTGTGAAGTACTGGGATTTTTTTTCCCAGTGTGGACAATAGGGTTGTGGACAACTGGGAATAGCCCTTAACACATAGGCTACATTTCATTCCAGAAAATTAAAAGTTCCCGAGGGAATGACGTAAATCGATATCTACGCGGACGAAGTCGCGGGCAGAAGCTAGTATCGACATAATCATAGCACGAAAGTTGAAGAATACTATTTTTGTGACAAAAGTTAATCTTTAGGAAATTTGTATAATTCAAATTATATTTGACTTTTTACAGAGTTCATATCCAGATCCAACTTGCCAAAGCTAGTGCAGGTAGCGGGGCACCCTTGCTGGCCTCACCTTAAGCTGGACTCCAAGCCTGAGCAAGTCTGCGTGTCAGCACGCGTAAAGAGCTACATCCTGGCCAAATTTCTCTGAACCAAAATCTGACGCATCCAACATGCGTATTTTGAGCACCGGTGTTGATGTGACGCATAAGATACGTCGCTAAATTTACGGTGCGTCATCATATTTTGAGCACCGGTTCGGTCCGTTATGTGATATAAGTAGATACAACAATGAAATCACCAGAAAGCGACGCTGATAACACGGTTAGCCTAGTTGATCCTCTGCCTACAAAGCTAGCAGCCCCGGATTCGATCCTCGTTAGGGCAAATATTTGTAATGAATTGATTTTCAAGTTAAGTAATCTGGAAACAAGGACAGTTATATGTAGGCACTCCTATTAACATCCTTGTTTGGAATTTTAGACGGCCTATAGTTATGTATAATTATAGTTCTGTATACTTACTTAAGTCTTTGTAATAGTTTGGTAACAAAATCACTGCCAAATTGAATATAAGAACAAATCATGGAACTATTTAATGTATTGACTCCATTTGTTCATTTGGTCGATTCTCTAAAGCTGCCACAAATGGATTGAATGGGTGAAATAAACCTAGGTACATGTGTGTTTAGTTCAAATAGGTACTTATTGGGATTGATGTTTAAACTGCATTTAAGAAGACAGGACTTATACAATCAGCAATCACATGTGTTTCCATTTATGGCAGCTCTTGTAAATAGATATGTACCTATGTTAGTTACCCAGACATTGTTCATTCTAGTTATTGCACATAAGAAATAAAAAGGAAGAAATTAAATCCATATTCAATAATTTAAGTCTTTTATTTCGTAAGAAACACCATTAACTCACTTAAGTATTACATTTGTTGCCATGCAAATGTTATTGGTTTTCATGACAACTTCATGAGTTAAAGCTTTAATTAGATTTTAACAAAATGTTATTCAAAATAATAACTAAGAGCAGTTTTTCAGGTAAGTATATCATAATTGATTCCAACAATGTTGAAACACTCCCCATGCAAATCATTGTCATTCTCCCTGCTTGATGCGGCTCCCAAAATGAGCCTCATTATAGTCATTATCCATGGCCCCTGAGTACTCTGGATTGCCTGTAATGTAAAAAAAACAAGCAAACTCAGTAGGTAACTTTTCCAAGCAAAGGTGGATGGAACTTTTATGAACTTGGTTTGTAGTAGATAGTATCTTACTTCTCACTTATATTATATAAATGTGAAAATTTGGATGTTAGTTACTCATTCACGCCAGAACGACTAAACTAATCTTGAGGCTTTATTTATTTTTATATTAGACGGACATGGCTTTGAATAAACTTATTTAGGTAGGTATACAGTATTTTCTAAACAACAATCTGACTAAATTACACTATAACAAACAAGAGAGTCCAAAATTTGGATATACCTAGTGGAAAAATAAAAGAGTACCTACCTAAGTAACATTTTTAAAATCAATGACCTGCAGTAGCTTGAACCTAGTTTAGAAAGTGCAACTAGAACAGCAGATTCAAACTTGTGTAAATGGAATAGCACAACAATCAGGTTTATCATAAGTTTAAAATTCTATGGGTTATACCTACCAAAATATAAAGCACATCATATAAGAGACTAATTAATGGGAATGTGGGACCTCATAATACTTATAAGTATGCATTTATAATAAATGGTTTCTAGGAGGCCCTAACCTTAATTATGTAGGTATGTCATAATAAATTTTCATTTCATGACGTCACCATAACATTCATCACCATATCAAGGGAAACAGTGCACTTACAGAGAAAGTATTCCGTGCTGAAAGAAGATATACCTAGGTACCTACCTCTCACTGATGCTTAGCAAATTAACAATCGACTTTGTTTGCGGTCACAACATCCATGTCTTAGTTGGTTGAGTGCTTGCATTACTAGTTACCTAGGTGCTGCATGACAACCATTTTCCGTTGGTCATATCCCTGGCCACACACCATGTCAAATACACGGAACCTGCAAAAATAACCATTTATTAAATAAGTAGCTACATGTTTATTTAGGTTGTTATTCTTGTGAGTCCTAGTCAGGTGCTTACCGTAATTCACATCATCCTTACGTTTACTTCGAATAGAACTACCCTTTGCAGGTACTCTTGCAGCCAGGGTACCTGAGTCCAAAGTTGTTTTACTGTTACATTATTGTAGCAGAGTAATTCATGTGTAGGAAATTTTTCTCACAAGAAAGCTTCGGCACTTCTAATATGGTCTTGATTCGGACGACCACGACGATTCGGATACTTTAATTAAACACTTTTCATTGTTTGCAGCTCACAAAAGTCACAAAGAATACATAATTTGGAAAATAACAATTCAAAAACTTGATTTATCACCGCTTGAATAATAACAACTCACGCACAGCTGATTCAAAAATCGCCATTTTGATTATTCTCTTGAGCGCCGAGCGCTTTTCTGCAAGTCTTTGGCGAGAGAATAGTTTTCTACATTTTACTGTAGAATACAGAACAGAATGCACGTCAAAAGTGCCACTTGACTAGCAGTTTGTACGGATTTTGTCATTGTGACAGCTCTGAGCGTTTTTCTGTTCGTTTCAAAATATTTACGAAAAACGAAAAGTATAATGTTGGCTAGGTACTTTTCTAAGTATTCTCTTCGATAAACCACGTGATCAATTTGTGATCCCATACATTTCAAGACGATAGAACAGAAAAACGACAACGGCGTGTGCGTCTTGTCTGGACCCCCAGGACACACAAACGTTTTAGTAGCTAATTCTCGGAAAATGCCATCCTCAGATTTCTGCAACTAACATTTGCACGTAACTATTCAAAACCATCAAGATAGCAACTCTGCCTGAAACATGAATAGGGGGGTTATTATGACATAGCAATTCAGTTCAGTTTACGCTGAGAGAAAAGGACAGGGGGGTTATTATGACATAGCTATGCAGTTCATTTTACGGTGAGTGTAAAGGACGGAGCTATAGCAGTTACATAACTCTATCCTTTTCTTTCAGCGTAAAATGAATAGCACAGATAAGTCATAATAACCCCACAGAGCTATAAAACTGCTATAGCTCTGTCCTTTACGCTCGCTGAACTGAAAATGAACTGCATAGTTATGTCATAATAACCCCCATGGGCCTCTATTCCACTGTAATTTTGCTTATGTTGATATCGTCTTGTTAACGTTATAATAGTTATTATTAAGTTAACACTGAATGCAGCACGATTACAATAAGGGTAAATTTAAAGTAAGATAGACGCTTAGTAGTTAAAAATGGTCTTCTTTGCCATCAGGCCATAATACTATTTGTATTAGCGGTTGCTCACAGTCGCGTCTCACTATGGCCATACTTAAGCCTTAAATCATAGATTCTTGAATCCTTATCTCTCTCTCATATTCTAGTACCCATATATTGCGTTTCTGCGTTTCAAATCATTAGGATATCCAGTATTTAATCCGCTATACTTTCAGGCATGTGTATTCTCGGCTTAACAGTGCAACAATCATAGTCTAGAATGATCAGTCAGTCACGTAAATGCGCTAGGCTGTCCAATTGCCCGATGGCACTAACGAAATAGACACCTCGTTGTTAAATCAACTGCGCAGGTACCAGGGTAACATGGCCGGCTAAGAGAAATAGACGCAAATCCTACGTAACACGGTCACAATTCAATCCGAGTTGGACCCGCGGTCGCCCACTAATGACTGGGCCAACGGGGCCAATCGTGATTTATTCGCCACGAGCTACGCCTGTACTTGGTGGGTTAGTTTGTGAGAAGTAGCGGTTATAGGAAAGGTTTTATACATACCGATGTAACTACTGTTATTGTCATCTTCGTACTGCTGCTGCTGTAAGGCTGTCCCAAAGTTGAAGAGGCCGACCACAGTGGAATCTTAAGGCCCGCTTAAGTCAAGTTCGACTTGTTGGTGGAATTTTCTAGATCGCGCAGGGATGCAATGGAAAAAAGGTTTAAAAAATAAAGAAATTGAGCATGTTGTCGGCAATATTTCATTGGTGCGCGTCGGTACCTGGAAATATATATATATTTCGAAGCCAACTTCAAGTGAAATATCACCAAATTAAAAATATATACATCACACATTCTTAAAATCATCAACACTTCTAAAATTATCATGCTGACTTAAAACATTTAGAGACCAACCCGCTAACAGATCGTCGGTGATCGAATGATTTTAGGATATAGACAGTCGGTAGCAATATTGCATAATGTAATTACTGCTGGTGGTTATAGCTACCAAACACATTAGATATTTTAGGGAACAACACGTAGAAGAGGGTTGTCAGATGGCAGTCTCTTTGAAGAAATGAAGAAGCTTACCATTTTCATCATGTCATGGTTTTGACATACTCCGTATGCTACTCCAAAAAGGATGGGTACCTACAAAGCGATTCTTGAGTTGCCAATTTTCATGGGCGATGATAGTTCCTATCAGGTAACCCGCATGCTCGTTTGCTCCACGTAAAAAAAAATGCAAGAGCAAAGACGAAAAACTATTCGCTACCGCTTATGCTTTATTTAAGAACGTTACGTGCACCTGCTACGAACTTTCGATATTCGAACGCGAAAACGATAATTGGTTTCGATTCGCCAGTTGTTTGCGTGAAACGGGTGCCAATTAAATTTTGTTTGAATAAGACTCGTTATAAGGGGAAGACGTTGGATGCTTTTTTGTTTCAGAATTCCCAGGAAACTTTCCTAATTGCGTTCACTTGGATTTTGGAGAAAATTACTGCTATTTGGCCATTTAATTTACAGTTTGAGACAAAAGCCAATTTTGAAAATGTTTTACCTTCAGTTCGTTACAAAATAAGTATTTGAATAAAACTCAGGTAACAATTAGGTACCTATATTTCATACAAATACTGATCACGACGTAACAAGTTAACGAAATAAGCATATAGTAATCAGACAAGAAATAAATCCGGATAACTTTTAAAAATCACATCTCAATATAGAATCATCGATATAATGATTATTATACCCGTAAATTAATATCCAAACATGGAAGCTTAATTTCCTAACGTACAACAAATTACTAAGAACTATCTGGAACAAAGTTTCCCGAGCACGATACGGGATGACGTGAGCAAAGTACTTCAATATTAAACGACGAAGGAGGAATACCACACCTTTATGAAGCAAAACGTGTACTGGATCGGAAGTTAAAGGAAAGTTGACTTCCTCAATTTACTTCTTAGGTAAGGGTAAAATATTTGTGAGAATAACACACTATGGGCACGAGTATTCGATTCTCGGCTTGGAACCTTTCTACGCGTCTTTAGTATATTCTACAGCTGTTGTCCGCGACTCTGTGCACGTAGAAGTGGTTTATTGCTACTCTTGAACTGTCCAATTTTCCGGAACAATGAGTGCCTTATACAGGGCGTCCCACGGCTATGCAACATGAAGGGGAAGTACCTTTAATATGGTAGTTGAAGGATTTTGCTTTATTAAGACATTATTTTATTTTAAAAAGTAAGTAAGACTGCATTCAAAGATATTTAAAAAACTGCTTGCCTCACCTGGGAATCGAACAGACCAAATATGAAAAAAAAACTTTGTGTATTTTTATCCCAGTCAAAAGGGTAACTGATAAAAAATAATTCCTTCCAAGTAACATTGTATCTAAAAATAAAGGAACAATGTGAAAGTTTACATTCAAGTTACTAGAAAATTTTATTAGTAAGTATGTAAAATACTCGTACATGCAAAAACTGAAACTGAACTTTTAAATCTTTGAATGCAATATTATTTACTTTTAAAAATAAAATAAAGTTTCTAAATAGCAAAGTCTCCTACGGATCATATTTAAGGTACTTTCCCTTCATGTGGCATAGCCGCGGGACACCCGGTATATTTTCCCGGTAGCTCAAGCGGGTCACTAGTAGAATGACGGGATCGTAAAATGACTGACTCGCAAAATGACCACATCGCTTGTACCCTATATCTTAAAATGTCCGAGTCGCAATATGGACACAATGGTTTTTTCATTTTATCATTGTTTAAGTACAGTCGACGGAGCCCCGCACAGCGTGGCTCCTATTTCTAGGTAATTTGCCCTTCGGGCATGTAAAGTAACCTAACGAACCTAACCTACCTAGTTACGCAAAGAAAGTAGTCCTTTTGCGACTCGGACATTTTGAGATGTAGGCTACAAGCGATGTGGTCATTTTGCGAGTCAGTCATTTTACGACCTAGTCATTCTACTAGCGACCGGCTCAAGCTATCTCTATACCGAATTCTCGATGAAAGCGTGACCAGCAGACAGACACTCAGACGGAGTATGTAAGTTAGTATTGGTAATAGCGCGTAAGTAATTCGTCAAAAATTATCCACTAAGCTCAACACTTATTAGAAATATCATAGGATCTAGCTAGTCCTTTATTTGAGATTCTACGCCTTTTGACAATAATCTCTATACAGAACTAAACTATTTGAATAGTCGAAGATCCCAATTTTACGGAAAAGCCTCAGAGCATCTAATAGATTTTGAGTCTCTTTATTCGCGTGTTCTATAGCTCTTCCACGAGGAGTGCTCTTTCGAATTGTTCAGCACAGTGCTCTGAGCACAGTTTATAAATCCATAATAGTTTCCGTCACATGAGGAAGGTGACGTTATTTTAAGTCTGTTTCCAGACGTCTATAATCCTCACAGTTTAAAACTATGAATCAAACTCCCCTCTATGGTATTTACGCGGTGCTATGAATTTACTTCTTTAACCACGTGTTAAAATGATTGTTTTTTGAAGGCTATCTATTTGACTATTTATCTGCTGTGCCCATTGGGCAAAGGAACCCTAAAAACCACTTCAATACTTATTTGTTCAAAATACAACCTACCAAAACCCAACCAAACCACACAATGAGTTGGAATCGTTTCGCAACAACCGATATAGGATCTTATGTTGTTTTTTTTTTTCTTTAAATAAGTATGTTTTCTTTCCTTTCTTTTATAATCCTCAAAATTGTTATATTTTAATAGAGCATACAAGAATTATTAAACAGTTAAAACTTTAAACTTCCTTTTAGTTCCAATCGTGGTGCAAGTCCTTTGTGTCAGACGTGCTAACTACATAAAATTATCAGTAAAGGGTTCCGTAGATCTAATTGCGACTTCGTGACTGCTACCTCCTTCCATTAGTAACCTTTACTACGAGACTCCAGTATCGAAGAAAATTCATTACCCCTCCTCATTGCACCTTATACATTACTGCTTCTGTACGCACCCATGAATGAAACTTGCTCTTGTTAGCAGCAATGGATTTAAAAAAGCTTAAAATATTCTCCAATTTGACAAGTTGCATGTAGTTCGACGACAGATGTCTTCCAGGTCACGTCGGAATCATTAAAAGTCTAGACAGAAAGAGATTCAATTTCTTATTAAGTTATTTAGTCTTGGCTTATAGGGTTTTTCTAAGTTTGTTTGTTGACGTGTTGAAGGGCCTCTGAAGGCGATAAGACAAAAGGTGTTTGTGAGTAGAGCGTATTTTTCTTTTACTCTTAAAGATTGTCACTTATCGTAAAGTTAATTAACTCAGATAATTAACTGTAGGTAGGTACTAAATACTCTATTTCAATCGAATAAGGTGCGAAAATGGTTGTCTTTGAAGTCGACTGTAGTTTATTTCCGAATAGGTACCTTATTTAAAGCGAGTTCTAAATTTTTTTTTATCGACTGTATAAAAAAAACATTCGCGACCAATTTGTTAACAGTTAAAAGTTTTTTTTTAAATCAAGCTGTCTTCATACAACATGTCATCATAATTGGTTAAGTTGTGTAAACCGACAGACGAAATTACTTAGGTTATTCGGAGTTAAATCAAAAATCCAAAATTAAGTTGCAATACCGTTTACTTGAAATTTTTAAAATACGTTGAGCATTATTAGCAAAAGCATAAAAAAATATTATTATTTTTACCTAATGAATACCTAATGAATATTCTAATAAATAGATCTTGAGAAAGAGCACTTACTGAACTGAAACCGAACAATAAATTTTCGGGCAATTTTTGGCAGTGCATTCAAAGGCCTCTTTGTGCTAAAAATAAGACGAAGTCACGGATTTCGTCCAGACGGGGAATGCTAAACTTGGGAAATGCAGGATCAAAGGGGCACATTCAAGTCGGATCCGTTTATTAAGAGTTTACAAGTTCGCTGTTTGTTAGAAAGTTTCCATGAGTTCCCACATTTAGGAACAGCGACTCGTTTTCGTGTCAGTTTTGTATGAAAATCGGAGAGCTTGGTCATACTTAAAATAATTTTGCTAGATAGACTTATCTAAAATGTTGTTGATGAACAAGAAGTTGTTTAGGCTCTTATTGAGTCATTCTGAACGGTTCTAAGGTTATAATATGGCAGATCCAAAAATGTCTCACTTTGACACCATTTAATAAGGAAAATTTCTCTATAATTATGATAAAACTAAGTGTTTTTTTTAGACGAAATTAATGTTTAAACCCGCTGGCCAATTGGCTAACGCACTCGCAATCGCCATCGACTTCAAAGCCAAACAAATGTTTTCATTTTGTTTGCAGACAAGCCTTTGATTTTCAAAATAAAAACGATTGCGATTGCGTGAACGTTAGCCAATAGCCCCCCTGTCTATAAAAAGGACAGCACTTGTAGCCTCTTGACTAAATGTTCCAAAAGTAAAAAAACGGTCAAGTGCAAGACGGACTCGCGCATCAACGGTTCCGTACCACAGCTACAGTAGGTATTATTGTACTCGAATTTGAATTATATTTCAGATCGAATCAGCGCAAACGCGAATGTTTCTTGTATGAGGAGCCTCTTTATTATTTCACTTTCTTTTATTTTATGTTTGTTAGTAAATCTACCGAAATAACACATATTCCGAAAAAAAAACCCGATGTCTATTACGGCTCATATTCGGTTCGATACAGCTGATTAAAGTTTGGACGGACGGACGGACGGACAGCGGTAGGGTCTCGTGGGGCTCCCATCGGGTACGGCACCCTAAAGAAGGGTCAACACTACAGCCAAAATATAAGACCCACTTAGTAAATATACATCTTTCAATACTTACCTTTGATAATCTCTAGTGAAAAGTACAAAATAAAACAGCCACTTGATAAACCGGCAAATCTGAAGTCTTTAAGTTTACTTTACAATCCCCTTGCAAGACCCACATACCTTGGTTTAAGTTAAGAGTTTAAGTTCGCAGTGGAGCGAAGACTTGCCGCGACTCCGCGCATTGCAGCGAGTGCCGTAATCGAATCCCGCGCCTCGCGAAGAATGGAGTATGCCGACCTTGCTCGGGGGGCGGTGCAAGTGTCAGCGGCGAGATAATTATACATACCCTATAGTCTATACTTTTAGGTATTTAAAAAAATGTAAACATTCCAAATCACGTGACTTTGTCAAACAACCAATCAAAACTGTTTTATCGAACTTTGCCGTACGACGACTTTGACGGCAGCCAATAGAAGCAGAACACTGTCTACTTCTATTGGCTGACGAACTATATCACGTGGTTGTTTTGTTTACATTTTTTTAAATGCCTAAAAGTATAGACTATAGGGCTATAGGCCCAGGCCAAGATGCATTACGCTAACTAACTTTTGTATTCGTTTAGTTTTTAAACCAATTGCGTCATCAAGTGACTTTTCGTATCACGTCATCTAACAGTGACGCGATTGGTAAGCAGCCTTATACGTTCGATCCATGAGATCCATCGGCAGATACCATGCTGCTAAATTGAAAATGCACGCGCTAAAATATGTTTTGTTCGCACAGACGGGACTACTTAAATTCGCCGCTTGAACATTCACTCGTTCGTCCGTCCGACCGCCGTTGTTAAGAGAATCACTACCCTGTAAGAAACCGAGGCAGGTTATTGGTAACAAATAACTAGGGTTAGGATTTTAGGTGGCATATCGTGGTTCGATCGCTGATGCGATTTCACCCGTTCGTCCGACCGTCCGATGTTTTTGAGAGAAAAACACCCCAGGTCAAATGGCACATTAAGATGGTGGGGAAATTGTTGATCCTTAAACGATTTTTATGCGTGTGTATGAATTACTATTAAACATATATTTAAACGTTACTTTATTACTTATAGTGGTGATGGTACCACATTAATGCCTCAACATGATACAGACAGACTTGAATTTTGTCATAATATATACGTTTGTACAGCGACCACACAGGTAATGAACTAGCATCAATCTCAAAGGAAGTTGTTTACCATAAGCTATCGTACATACTCTAAACCAACCTACATTTTTAAAGGATACCTACAGTGTGACCACTTCCCATCAGGTGGGCGGTCTGCCTGTTTGCCCGTCGACGGCAATAAAAAAAAAAAGTGTTTCTTCATCTTTAAAAGCTAATCATAGAACCTGTTGTAAGCAGTCTTCCGCCTGCACTCAGTATGAACGCAGCAATGAATGCGGAAAATATGCATTTGCACCCGTTCTGAGCAAGCGGGACCTCGCATTAAGGGTGACTATAACAAGCTCCCGTCTCTAAAGTACAAAAGCCGAGTTTTCGACGTGATGCATATTCACCCGACTGCATACGATTTTTAACTTTCGGTGATAATTTAATAACAGGGTTTTACTCGTATACATGGTTTTTGGAATGTAACTATCAACTTACCCTTTTATTCATAAACGTACAATAACTAAAGTATGCTTCAAATTTGGTATGTCCTAATATTTCTTTGTGACATTTGAATTATTAATAAGGGGGTTGAGTTTAACTAATTGGCCTTTAGCACTTTTTAATAAATTCAAACATAAAATTAAGCATTTCACCGCGGTTTGCTTGTCACGTAACGTCGGAGAGTCTTTTAGTGATGGGACGAGGTGCAACGATAGATATATCGGTATTTAATATAGACGTACATAAATCGACCATTATAGTCAACGTCATAAATAGATGATCAGTTTTGATTTCTGACATAATTTCTAATTTTACAGTGAGCCTGCCGTTAAGCCAAATTTTGAGCAAATATAAAATTTCCATTTTTTTTTCATTACGAATATCAAAACCCCTTGCCACTTGCCACGTCTATAAGGTTAGGTTATACTTGTGACTACATGAAAAATAAATCAACTGCAACGGGAAACAACTTTTTGGGAAATGATAACATGTGTCCAAAAATATTTTGGCCAAACGGAATAGACCCTATTTTACATGCTAGATATTTTAATATAAATAAAAAAAATAAAGGTGCATTTGTTTGTGGCACGACGCAGATAAACGATGTTGTTGTTTGGCGTCATAAACATTATCTCTAACATAAAGTCATTATGCTCGATACGGTGTAATTATAAATATTGGATGCCTTGCGTGGATATTGAAATGGCATCACTGCCCACTTTGTTCATTTTGGACCAGTGCATGAAATGACAGTATTTACGAGCAACTGTGACAAAAATTGCCAAATTTTTATTTGTTATTTCACCTGGTAATATTTTAAAGTTTTTAGTTCTTTACTATGGTGCACGATTACTTTATCTAGTTCAAATACAGTTCAGTTCGATTTAATTTCAAAATTTAATTGGTATATTTTCATCTAGATTGAACACAGTACGTCACCAGTCACGTAATAATAACTACTGTCAGTCAAGTGTCAACCGCACCAAGCAATAATGCAAAAACGATATAATCAATTTAATTTTGACCCTAGACATTGACAATCACAAAACGGCAATAAATGCGTGGCCAACCCTAATAACTGATGTGGAATGCTTCTATGCTTCGTCAATGTACAGTCAGCTGCAAAATTGCATGGACACCTTAACGTCGATAATCCTATGAGCACTCGATTTCAAGTTCGCAACAAATAAACTAGATGGCGCAGTTTACTGATCTAGTTCAATTGCTTATTACTGCAATTTCTTAACTACACAGCACTAGAATCGATATTTCGTCTTGTCAACCATATGAGTTTATAAGCTTCATGCGTAGGTGTGCTCAATGGATGGGAGTTCGAATCTCGTTAGTGGCAAGCATATTTTTGTTTTTTTTTTTAAATATTATTTGCTTACGTTTACAATGATGGAACATAATAAATGCATTATTTAAAGCAGGAAAAATTCGTCATTCTTAAAAATGATACTACTTTTGTGGTTTAAAATCATTTACTTCTTATAAAATATTTGAGTATAATCAGTTTATCTCAATTTGACTAATTATTTACAACATTATAACAATTTTCCATCTAACTATTGAGGTCTTAGCTTAAGTATTCATTTCCGACATCGGAAAGATGATTGAAGCTTTCCCACAATAACTAGTAATAACAAATATAATTCAAAAAAATAGGGACCGGGTTAACGTAAAGTGCGCGGTTGTTTTATACTGTAAACATTTTTTTTTAATGAATTGAACTCTGCGATTGGAGCTGCGTGCGTATGACCCAAAAACAAAGCGTAGTAATTGCTTCGATGTATTGAATTAAAATAGGGAACGTCAACGCAAATGCGTTAAACACCTGCACCTGCGCTGCGCATAAAACAACCGCGTGCCTAAAGGTTAAACGCATTGTAATAGCTGTCTTTTACAGTTTTGATCATGATCAGTCATCAATAAATTAAAAGTTCTGCTAGCTCCATGAAATAAACCAAACACATTTATTAAACCAAACACACACCAAAAAAGTTAACATAGAAATAAAGTTGACAATTTAAAATAAAAACAAATTAACTCGGGCGTGTGACAAAGGGGGCAATAAAGTATTTCGTTAAAATATATGATTAAATATCATAACATAGCTCAGAAACTTAAAAACGGCAAAATAAACATTCATTTCGTTTATTATTATTAATGTTTTACGCAGTGATGGATGATGATGATGATGACGTGATACGTTAATCAAAACCCGGTCTCCACTAAATATATCACACAAAATATATATATAAGTGTAATTATTTGCTTAAACTTAATATCTAGTGTAGCCCCCACCTTGTTCGATCACAGCTTGCAAACGGGAGCGCATTGAGCCGACGAGATTTCTACACAGATCTGACCCGCGAATACTGTCCCATATTTTTAAACAATGAGCCTCTAAAGTTTCTGGTGTTCGCTCATTCTGTTTATCCCATCGTTGGACGATAACGCCCCACAAATTTTCAATGGGATTTAAATCCGGCGATCTAGCAGGCCAAGGAATAACTTTAATGTTATTTTCGTGCTGGCTAAACCACTCCCGCACAATACGCGAACGGTGTATCGGACAATTATCTTGCACGAAAGATATAATTGGCAACTACTCTTCAGGATACACATTCCGAACAGTGGGCAACATGGTCTCCTCCAGCACTTCCACATAGTTCGCACTATTGGCTCGACTGGGTAGCCTCACTAGTTCTCCCGGGTCAGCTCCACTCATCCACCCCCACATGTTCACGCTGATGCGACCAGACTCCATGTTGGGCACTACGTGGCCGCTATTCCACCGCGTATTATTGCGACGCCACAGACTTAGACGTCCATGTTGACTCGATTTAAACGTTTTTTCATCAGTAAAGATGACATTAGACCAATCTAAATCCAAAAGCTCCAAAGCAAACTCTAACCTTGCTCTTTTGTGATTATCTGTCAGCGATGGTTTGACTGCGTGTCTACGATAATGCAGACCCTCACTGTGAAGAGCTCGACGGACGGTGTCCACGCTTGTGTCAAATAAACTGGCGTAGTGGTTAGTCGGTATAAAACCATTCTCCTCGTAATCCACCACCATGGCTAGACGCTGCGGCGCGTCTATAAGCCGTGGTCTGCCTGTTCTTTGACGGTGTAGCAAAGATCCTTCTTCTTCAAATCGGCGTACCCAAAGAACCACGGTTTTCCGCTATAACAAAAAAAAGAATAGTTAACCTATGAATATTAAGTTTTGTTTGAACAAAACACATCAAAAATACTTACGTTTACTCCTGTCTCTCTGGCTATATCTGATAAATTCTTGCCTTCGTTATGCAAGGCAATTATTTGCGATCTTGTAACTGAATCAATATTACAACGTGAACTCATTTTGATGAAATAATAACGCAATTAAAAACTCAGTAACCGTACGAGGAACAGTGAACAAAGGATTGTGCATAAGTTAAATGTAAAAACGAAACCGGTATTTATAAATTTTCATTCTACCCTCTTCTGATACTAACGTATTTCTTAGAAAGTAAGCAGAGCCGACTATAAACATAAACTGATAATATATTTTGACAGGTTATCAAAACGTTCGATGGTCGAACGGCATTTGGCATTGCCTATGATACAAGAGGTTCATAGTTCGATTCCGCTCGGGTAAAATGGATTTTGAATGTGTTTTTTAATAATCTAATCAATAATCCGAGTTTGGAAGTGTGGACTAAGAATAATAAAGTTGACAACTATGCAACTGCTTGGTTCTTGTGGAAAAAAATATTTTTCATATTATAAGGTAATGCAGCGCCATCTAGTGAGATCTGACTGAACCAGTAAGATTTACTAATAGCTGCTAACGCCCCACAAGCAGACAGATGGCGTCGACATTCACCTGCATAGCATTTTAATTCTCAATTGTCCATGCACTTTTGCAGCCTACTGTACAGTCACGAGATTAAGTCATAAATTTTCGAGGTGAGCGGCCATTGGTAAAACTGGTAAATTATGATAGAATAATTCAAAATAAACATGTTT
This sequence comes from Acleris laterana, assembly GCA_963966035.1. Classification (NCBI taxonomy): domain Eukaryota; kingdom Metazoa; phylum Arthropoda; class Insecta; order Lepidoptera; family Tortricidae; genus Acleris; species Acleris laterana. The sequence goes on along the minus strand of OZ014448.1, from coordinate 12,582,281 downwards.
TGTTATGTAAATACTCTTAAGTGCATCGGAACCGAGATTTTTAATATTCTTACCTGGGCGTACTTTTAGTACCAAAAACTGAACATTTAAATCTTAAATATCTCGGCTCCGACATTATACAGAGTGTTTTTTTAAATGGGACAGTATGGGGAAATCCGAATCTAAAGGAGATAGAGGAAAAGTGTCAAAGGAGACATTAGGTGTTTTCTTATGTAAACAAATTTGGCTCATTAAAATTTTTGGTCAAGCGTGAGTTGTTCTTAAAAAATTATAAAGTTGGTCAATTTTTTTTTGACGCGGGTCGACTCTGTTTCATGTAAGAATTATTTCATTGTATGGAAAGAAAAAAATCTGAACAGCAGAAGTTGGTCAAATTTAATGAAAACTAATCTTCATACAGTTGGTTTATTACTTGAGTAAATGTTCGATGTGGCCGCCGTCTTGTCTTATGCAGGGTACGAGCACGCTTCAAGACACTTCTAGTTGCATTTAACAGAGACTTATGGTGAATTGTGTTTAAAGTGTTAAACTATCAAATATCTTGCGATTCGGTACTACACGGTCAGGATAGCGTTCTTGATACCACTTAAGTGCATTATCTCTACTGCGATAATTAAGAAAATACGCCTCAATCAAATCAACTTTATGTGAATTAGTTAACGCCATGATGAATAAAATTACAAGCATGAACTGATTGGAAACAAAATCACAGCTGCAGAAATAACTTACGTTCAAAATTTGAATTCTTTGCTGCAGAAATAACTTACGTTCCAAATTTGAATTCTTTTTTTTATAATTTCAAAACTATCGCGTGCCATGATGTTTACGAAGATTAAAAAAAATGTTCTTCTCTTGAATCATCTGGAGCTCTTATCGATTATCGAAATTTAAAAATGGAATAATTTTAAATGATTTTTTACACGCCTAGGCACTTGTAACAATATTAAAAGGCGAATACTGCAATTGTATGAAGATTAGTTTTCATTAAATTTGACCAACTTCTGCTGTTCAGATTTTTTTCTTTCCATACAATGAAATAATCCTTACATGAAACAGAGTCGACCCGCGTCAAAAAAAAAATTAACCAACTTTATAATTTTTTAAGAACAACTCACGCTTGACCAAAAATTTTAATGAGCCAAATTTGTTTACATAAAAAAACACCTAATGTCTCCTTGGACACTTTTCCTCTATCTCCTATAGATTCGGATTTCCCCATACTGTCCCATTTAAAAAAAACACTCTGTATATATCTACGCCATAAATTATATTTATCTATGTGTAATTCGAGGTCCTCTAAATAACGACGTTAAAATCATCCGTGGCCTCTGAAAAAACCTTAAGTCCAAAGTCAATCTGACATTCTACAACAGGAAGGTTGAGTTTCCTAAAAGTTACAAATGACTTCACAATTACATTTCTTTCAAGCATATTTTCCTCGTGACAGTACGTAAATTAAGAGGCCGCATATGATAAAGTCTGTAGTTTTACGCGATATAGATCTCAATAACCATATCGCCTATGTGTCTGCCCTTAGATATTATTAAACTTGGTCATATTTCCTTAAGATTGTTAAACGAGATAAACACGATTACCAACCAAATCCTCGATAGTTTTATTTTTCAAACATGACACATTTTCACATGTGTTTGGTTAAATTATCGAAACTCCATGATCTTTCACGATATTTTTTGATTCAATAGTTGAGTGTTTATAGCTTCTTAATCCTGATAAACCATTCTTAGGATTCCGCACCTCGAAATAAAAAAGCGGAACCCTTATAGGATCACTTTGTTGTCCGTCCGTCCGTCTGTCAAGACCCATTTCCTCTGGATCGCTTAGAGGTATCAGGCTGAAGTTTATATCATATACTCAAATCTACTGTTCCTTAAAGCTGTGAAAAAGTCAAACTTTTTAGCCAACGCAATCAAAAGATGCAGCCGTTTATGCGACAGATTTCCCAAAATTTTCGAAACTCGCATGGGAATCAAAAACTCCTGAGAACTCAGAATCTTGAAATTTGGTACGAAGCAACGTCTTAAAGCACAGATAAAGGAAAAACTGCGAAAACCTTGTTTTTTTTGTTACATCATTATTATAATGAAAATATTTTTAATAATTTTTAAGTTACTACCCCTTTCCTCATGAACGCGTAGAGGTATAAAATTGAAATACATATGAAAGTTTGTACGGAACCATCAGTGCGCGAGTCCGACTCGCACTAGGCCAGTATTTTTTTTACTAAATGGCTCATTAAATACAAAACGGACACATTTCAAAATAATTTGCTCTTGCATTGAAAATCTCATACGAATAGCTTCTAATTTTAAAATGCAACACTGACTCATTTTGGAATGTGTCCGTTTTGTATTCAATGAACGAAATGTTGCTGTCTCCATCTCACTTTATTATCTTGTGTGTGCCAGTATATTCTGTCCTCTTAACACTTAGAAGTATCTAACACGTCCGCCGTCCTTAACTTAAACATCTTAGAAAATTTCTCGTCTCTAGAACCACGAAGTTATTTTTATAAACTTTGAGGAAGTAGAACTATTTCTTTCAATAAAAAATCAACTCGCTGGCACTCATACGAATTTCCGCGGGAAGTTACTCTTGCGCCAGTTTTACCAAGTTTGGTTCACACGCTAGTTTTAAAGTGACAAATACGAGGGCTGCTACTTAAGTAACCGGAATCCGGGATTCCAACATTTTTAAACGCTATATCTGACCTCCATGGTAAAATTTTCACTTTTTTGAATACTGGCCGCTATATTTTTTTTTCTTATCTTACGTAGTCTTTTGTTTTTGGCGGGTTTAAATTTTAATCTCGCTGCAAGTATGGAACTCACTCGTGAAAATATTCGTGCTATGATTTATTACGATTTTCAGCGTGGTTTAACGCAACAACAGTGCATAGATCAACTAACTTCGACTTTTGGTGATGAAGCTCCATCCAAAACTACTGTGTATCGCTGGTTTAGTGAGTTCAATCGTGGACGTAGTATGCTCAGGGACGAAGTTAAGGATGGTCGCCCGAAATCGGTCGTTGTACCACAAAATATTGAAGCTGTGCGAAAACTTATCATGCATGTCCGTCATGTTACGTATCGCGAGATAGAGGCGACTATAGGCATATGTATGACGAGCATTAATAAGATATTACATGAGCATTTAGCTGTGAAAAAAATTTGTTCGCGTTGGATCCCGCACAACTTAACTAAGGATCAAAAAGAGGCTCGCGTCGAATGGTGCAAGGAAATGTTGAAAAAATATAACCGTGGTGACTCAAAAGCTGTTTATAATATCTACACAGGTGACGAATCCTGGATCTATGCGTATGATCCCGAAACTAAACAATAATCAACGGTGTGGGTGTTTCAAAATGAGCCGAACCCTACGAAAGTAACTCGTGCAAAAAGCACCTTGAAGCAAATGGTGGCCTGCTTTTTTGGTATTAATGGCCATGTGGCTACAGTGCCCCTGGAGAATCGTAAAACGGTTAGTTCGGAGTGGTACACGACCATTTGTTTGCCGGAAGTATTTGAAGAAATACGGAAAAACAACCAGCGACGGAGAATCATTCTGCACCATGATAACGCCAGCTGTCATACATCACGTGAAACGACTCGATTTTTGGAAGGTCAAAATATAGAATTAACGGGTCATCCACCTTACAGCCCTGATTTGGCACCCAATGATTTCTATTTATTTCCAAATGTAAAGAATAAATTACGTGGTCAACGATTTTCGACCCGTGAAGATGCCGTCGACGCGTTCGGACAGCACGTTTTGGAGATACCTCAGTCAGAGTGGAAAAAGTGCTTTATAAATTGGTTTCAACGTATGCAAAAGTGCATCGATTATCACGGAGAATACTTCGAAAAACAATAAAACCATATTTAGCCATGTACGTTTGTTTATTTTTTCTATTCCGGTTACATAAGTAGCAGCCCTCGTAACAAACTTTTTATTAAATAAATTGTCACTTGTCGAGATGATTGTTATTATTAAAACCTACCGGAAATGATAAGTACTTAATAATACTCAAATTTACATATTTGTAACTGGTGTTATTTGAAAAAATCTAGCATCATGGTTGCAAATTAATAAAACGTTAAAACTAGTGTCCGACCGAAATTTCGGTTTCGGTTTCGGTGAGTTTCGGCCAAAAAATCAAGTTTCGGCCCGACTTTAGGTTTCGGCCAAAAACGGCCGAACCCTTCGGCCGCGCCGAAACTTACAACATCGTACCTTTGGGTCGCGCTCGGCTAACGTCGGGCGCGCTCGGCACGGCTGGCAATAATTATGGCGTCGCTCGCCTGACTCCGCCGGCAACTACCTAAATCAGTGCGCTTTGCTCGTGTAGACGTGTCAATACGTGTTGTGTTTGTTCCGCGAATAATGGTAATGTAATTATAGGTCGGCGAGATATTAATTTTAGAAAAAAACGGGCTCACTAACATTTTTTCGACTTTTTAAGGACTTTTTTTTATATAAAAGGTTCGGTTTCGGCAAAATAACATGTTTCGGTCGGTCACTAGTTAAAACGCAAAAAATCACGTGATATTCATGGGTATTTAAGACTACGCCGAGCGTACGCCGGATATACAGTGGCGCCCTCCTTACTATTATTGTGTTTTCTATTAAACTAAAGTATTTTCTTGAAATTGGTTGGTAGGGTTTTGTACTACATATGAAAACACAACTTAAAGGGTATATTACATAGTTTAATAACAATTCACCTTCGAGTTATTTACTTATCGGAAAAAAGTGGCCACCTTTTCCCGTTAAGCTGACTACTCAAAGGGTAACTGTTATTAAAGTGTGTCACGTATCCCATAAATTGTGTTTTTACTTGCGCTGCAAAAATGTATCGTCTGATTGCAAGGAAATTCTTTACTTAAGTAGAAAACACAATAGAAGTAATGAGGGCGCCACCGGACGCTCGACGTTTGCTCGGTGCAGTCTTAATCGAAACAACTTTTAACGAACGTATCATTAAGGTGATGGTACTAGTGTTGGATACTTTAAGCTGTAAGGTACCAATAATGGACACTTAAATATTAATTCAAGATCCTTTCTATTTATTGTTGCAAAGTGAATGAATAACCATTACCTTCTGTAAAATAAGAATCAAGAGTCCATCATTGATCCTTGTTCTTTTTTTGGTTGTTACAAGTCTATCCTACGTAATGAATGTTTAAGATATTGTGAAAACATGATTTTAGCAGAAAATAGCGTTCAATAAAATTCAAATTCCATAAAATGATACCGAAAATCATTACATAAGAATACCATTAGATCTACAAAGAAGGCACATAATAACGTAAGCGCCAACAAAACTCACTACGATCATATTCGATCTCGCGCTAACGTGCACAATTTCCTTGAAATGCATCCTAATTATCCAAAACGGCATCCACGAACCCCCGTTATTGCACACTTACGGTTGACGTGCAGACTCTGTGATCATGGGTGCAATTAGTCTGGAGCCTGCTAGCTTGCCTTTAATCTAATGCCGATATTAGAATACGTCGCTTAATGCTCGTGGCGCCTTTGCCATTAATTTGAGGTGCATTTCGTATGGCACTTATTACATTTAAGAGACTTGTGAGGCTGAAAATCTGCATTCAAAATACGGTAACGTTTGTATCACGTTAAACCTATTCCGATTTTCTCGATTATTAAATTTGTAGTAGATATTATGATAAATTAGGCCAGAACGTTTTCGTTTCCAAGAAACAAATTTAAAAAAATACCAACTGAAACGTACACGCTTAGTTTTTCATAATAAATAATGAAAACCGTGGAAATCGGACGTGATTTAGGGTGTGACAAGCGTTATCGCTCGGAGTTAAATTTGTATGGATTTAAATCCACACAATCCTCATAAGCGAACCGAGCATGTAAATGAAGATTTAAATTAAAAAAAAGGTTGAAAAAAAAACTCTTTATCCACTACGCACTAATATAATATAAATTAATTTTAATTATAATAATATCTCAACCAAAAGTAAACATCAATAGAAACATTAAACAATTCTTATCACAAACATTTTCTCATTTTTGAGCATTTTTGGCCATTAGAATCCTTTCACCGTCCCAGATAATAAATAATAAATAGATAAACTGTTGAAATTGAAATAACATCAATGGCAAAATGACAATTATTAACATAGGTATATCGACGACAACATAAAAAATGAGGTCGAGTTTTTCAAGCTTGCTTTTCATTTAGATATTAATGGTCCATACATGAAACTATTAGTTTAGTTCATCTTATAAAAAAATATAATGGTAATTAGTCGGGCAAAGTCACGGAAAATAACTACATTTCTCAACCTACATTCTTCCCTTATCAAATTATTACTCACACATAACTTTGTCAGTTGTATATCGATTTGTAATACTTGTTCACGCCTAACGTTCACATTTATTTTAATTCTTATCTTTATGTTTATTAGAGTCCATTTGCATTGTATTCTGTCCCACCAATCAAAGCGCAAGAATATCGCGACATATCCCAAACAACCAATCATGGATAAATACCACATATGCGTCACACTCCCACTTCAAAAATACTCATTACTTGCATCCATCCTCTCATACAGAAACGTTGTACTTAGACCTTTCCTTGTAATTAAAATCAAATTATATAAAATCCAAGTTTTAATCATCTCCTTGTTTCCATACGGAACAAATTGGCGACCGTGACAGGACCTGCAGCATTATATCGGTTCTGAGATCTCAGTTGCAGAGCCTTTGTTCCCAAGCGCTTTGAGGTTACCGCGCCGCGAGCACGCCACGCCGCGCACCCAAATTCCTGGACAAGTACCCGGGAAGCCACTACGCGCCTACCGCGTGCCTCAGCAGCCGACCTCCCTGCACCCGGAGTGTGTTGGTCGCAGCCCGACGGATCACGCCTACCACGCAGCCAGCAGTGCCACGAGGTGTCGAGAGCCAAGTGCCACGTTAAGTGCCAAGTGCCAGTTGTGCCACGTCTCGCACTACCTATTGTCGCCTGCCTGCCCCATCAAGTGAGCCCGTTCCTTAATTCTTCCTAAATCTTCCACTTCGATTTGTGCAATTAGTGATTTCAGTTTCTCGAATGTTCTGGTCTGCCTTTCTACCTAAATACTTCTAATTTATTCCATTCGCTGATATACGCGGCTATCCAATTATTGCAACCGCTTAATCTAAAACAGAGGAAACCAAAATTTTGAAACTATGCAAGTCTTCCTACATTTTGTGCCTATGCTCATGCCTTAAACTGCATTATAGCCTGCGCATCACCAAACTTCTTTCTATAACTACTCTGATAATGCAACTTCAAATTTTCTATTGCCTATCAAAATTAATGAATTTAAATCTACGCATTTGTTAATTTTATTTTATTGCTAAAAGCTATAAAATCATTTTTTTTCCCACGCTGTTTGTGCACATCCTCCAATCTATAACGCTTAAACGTTTCGTTATTATATTATAATCGATCAGCTGTGCATATTCCTCACATTCCAGTAATTGACCCACATCGGCGCATCGCCTGGCGTGTGACGTCATCCGCTATTGTTCCCTGCGCCGGCGCTTGCCTGCAGAACCGGTCTCGGCCGTAGCAGCCCGGGCGCCTAGTCAGCTGATCTACGAAGTGAGGAGCGTATCGTATGCCATTTTATTCAACTTGTTTACTTACTAATTTTGATGCGCGTGATTGATTGTCTCGATATTTTCGTCATGTCTTTAGAGAACAAGCAAGACGATAAGTTAAAGACTCTTACCGCTAAACGTAGTTCGATTAAAGGCCGCTTAACAAAGTTTAAAAATTACTTAGATACAATTACGTCATTGGAAAGTATTTCTCCCTTAGAAGTTAATAAGCTTGAGATGAAGTTATCGAGACTGCGCGCGCTATTTATTGATTTTGATGACGTACAAAACCAAATAGAGGTTTTAAGTGAATCTACCCAAGCTGAAGAAGTGAATATTCGCGATTTCTTCGAACAAGAATTTGACACTTATATTGCAATGGCGCAGAGTTTTACGGAAACATGTTCGCCTATCGATATCAATCCATTAAGTAACAAAATTAATTCAAGAAACTCTTCTTGTTCTTCACAGTGTCGTCGTCATGACGATTGTAATGTACTCGGTTTTCGATTGCCTGTTATTAAAATTCCCAATTTTGACGGCACATGTTTTAAATGGTTAGAGTTTAAAGAGACATTCATATCACTCGTTCACGACAACGACAAAATAAAAAATATTCATAAATTTCACTATCTCCATTCTTATTTGGAAGGCGAAGCTGCCCGCGTTTTATGTAATTTAGAAGTGACGGACAGCAATTATTCTGAGGCTTGGCAACTTCTATGTAAACGATTTGACAATAAGCGTCAATTAATCAACAATCACTTAAAGACTTTATTTAATATTGAGTCCGTGCGAGAGACTGACAAGTCGCTTCGGTTCATTGTCGATCACATTACAAAGAACTTGCGGGCTCTCCGCACCCTTGGACTGCCTACAGAACAATGGGACGTGCTCATTATTTACATGGCAACAGCCAAACTGGACGGCGGCACCTGCTACAAATGGGAAGAGCATAGGAATGCATTGTCTGAGATTCCTAGTTTAGACGACTTTTTCGACTTCCTCAATAATCGGGCTGATGTTCTTGAGACTGTAAATAGGCAGAAACACGACAAGAACAAATATTTGCCTCAACAGCCCGTACCAAGGTCGCAAAGCAAATCGTTTGCCGTAACTACTAAACCAATGACTTCATGTTCTAGTAAGCCGCCCCAAGAATGTTTAGTGTGCAAGGCTCACCATCGTATTTACGAATGCACCGTTTTTAAATCAAAACCCGCCGAGGATCGGCGTTCGTTAGCTTTAACACTTAAGTTGTGTGAAAATTGTTTAAGAGTGGGTCATGGGGTTCAGGCCTGTAGACTACCGGGCTCTTGTCGCCTATGTAAACAAAAACACAATAGTTTATTGCATGTGCCTGACAACTCTGAAATTCCTAGAGCTAGTACGAGTTCATCCCATAATTTAGCTGCCATGACTAGCTCCGACGTCTTACTGTGTACCGCCAAGGTTCAATTAAAAAACCCTAAAAACAACCAAACTCTTATAGTCCGTGCTTTACTTGACAGCGGGAGTCAATCTAGTTTTATAAGCGAAAGCGTCAAACAAACCCTAAATTTGACTTCTCAGCCATCGAATTTAAGTATAGTCGGCCTCTCAGACACCCCTCTAACTATAAATTCCAAACGTTGCTTCCTACATCTTCAGTCACTCAATGACTCCTTCAATGTCAATATGACCTGTTTAGTCATACCCAAGATTGCTGACAAACTACCTAAAACTACTGTTGACGTAAGTCGCTATGATTTGTCTCAAGTTTAACTTGCGGACCCTAACTTTTACGAAGCCTCCGCCATTGACATGCTCATTGGTGCTGACTTATTTTGGGACCTGATAGGTTCCCATCAGCAGTCTTTAGGCGACAATAATCCCTTTCTCCGTAGCTCTAAGCTAGGATGGCTAATCGCAGGTCCTCTGCCTATATTATCTAAAAAGGTCGCACAGTCTCCTCAATCTATTAACAAACCTGTTCATTGTAATTTCACATTCAACGAGCCTAACTTACCTACAATTAATGAGGAACTTGCGAGATTTTGGGAATTAGAAAATATTCCCCAGTCTTCCCCCTATACTATGGAAGAGAAACTTTGCGAACAGCACTATCTTTCTAATACCTACCGATTAAACAACGGTCGTTTTTGCGTAGGCCTCCCACTTCGTGACGAGAGAGATTGCCTAGGGAACTCCTACTCGTTAGCTATGAAACGGTTTTGTAGTTTAGAAGCCCGTTTTAGGAAACAGCCTAACCTTAAGGAGCAGTACTCGGCCTTCATACACGAGTATGCCGAACTCGGCCATCTCGAAGAATCTTCCAATCACCGGCCTGCCAATGCCTATTTTCTCCCCCACCATCCTGTAATGAGGGACCGAAGCGAGTCGACCAAACTCCGCGTCGTCTTTGACGGCTCAGCGCGAACCACATCAGGCTTTTCCGTTAACGACTTGCAGATGGTAGGGCCTGTAATACAGGACTCTCTATTTAATATATTAATTCGTTTTCGCCAGCATAAATATATAATTTCTGGGGACATCGAAAAGATGTTTAGACAAGTTTTAATAAACGAACCGGATCGCGATTTACAACTTATATTGTGGCGAGACCACGAAAACGAACCTCCTCGTACTCTAAGGCTAAAGACTGTAACATACGGGTTTTCAAGTGCCAGTTTTCTGACGACTCGGTGCATTTGGCAACTCGGCGAGGAGTGTACTGACCCCGTGATAAAAACTATTATTAAAAACGACTTTTATTGCGATGACCTATTATCTGGTGCCGACTCGGAGGAAGAGTTAAGGTACATTCAGCGTCAGGTGTCTCATGAACTTGCCAAAGGGTGTTTTCCGCTCAGAAAGTACCGGTCTAACGTACCTAACCTTTTGACTGACTTAGCTTTGCCCGAAGAAAGTAACCTTATTATTAGCAACGCAACGAGCACTTTAGGTATTGGGTGGTCACCTACTTCTGATAACCTTCTATTCCAAATCGATTATTTCCCTAGCTCTATTCTCCTAAAAGGCAAACATTATATAACCAAATTGATATTTGAGCACGAGCACCAGCGCCTTCTACACGCACCACCTCAGCTTTTACTCGGTTCCATTCGTGACCAATATTGGCCAATAGGTGGTCGCAAATTAGCACGTCATGTCTATGAAAATTGTGTCAGGTGCCGACGGTTTAGGGGTAAAGGCATGATTAACATAATGAGCAATCTCCCACCAGAACGAGTGGAACCAGACTTTCCATATAATATTGTCACGACGGATTTCGCGGGGCCATTTTTAATCACCGACCGTAAAGGTCGGGGGTGCAAAATAACCAAGTGTTATTTATGTATTTTTATATGTTTTAGGTATAAGTGCATGCATTTAGAGCCTGTTAGCGAATTAAGTAAAGATGCTTTTATTTTAACTTTAAGGAGATTTATTGCCCGAAGAGGCATGCCCAAAATAATTTATTGTGATAATGGGCGTAACTATGTAGCGGCGGCTAAAGAGATAAGAGATTTCTTCGAGGCAAACAATCACTCTATTTGCGACTTCGCAGCTCAGAAAGGAATAGAATTTAGGTTTTCCCCGGTATACGCTCCTCACTTCAACGGTTTAGCCGAGGCTGGGGTCAAATCCGCAAAATTCCACATCCGTCGAATATTAGGGCAAACTCACCTTACATTCGAGGAACTGGCATCCCTGTTTGCGCAAGTCGAAGCTATCCTCAATAGCCGACCCCTTTGCCCTCTCAGCCCCTCGCCTAATGATTTCCAACCTCTTACCCCCGCTCACTTCATGATTGGCAGGCCACTGACTTCGTTGCCATCGCCGTGTTATGAAGACTTCAATTCTTCGCGCCTCGACCGGTTTCAGCGGCTTGAACAAGTCCGTCAACACTTTTGGAGACGATGGTCACAAGAGTACGTCGCTGAATTACAACAACGCACGAAATGGCGCGTCAAAAGCAAAGAACTGCAGCTCGACGACCTTGTGCTCATCAAGGACGAAGCCCCACCGCTGTGTTGGCGCTTGGGACGAGTCAGCAAATTGTTTCCTGGGGCCGATGGCGTTCCACGCGTTGCAGAGGTCAACACAGCCAGCGGGACTATACGGAGGGCCCTTAATCGACTCTGCCTACTACCTACCAGCCATTAACGTGGATTCAAGCTTTCAAGCTATAGCTTTCAACGGCCGGGAAGATGTTCACGCCTAACGTTCACATTTATTTTAATTCTTATCTTTATGTTTATTAGAGTCCATTTGCATTGTATTCTGTCCCACCAATCAAAGCGCAAGAATATCGCGACATATCCCAAACAACCAATCATGGATAAATACCACATATGCGTCACACTCCCACTTCAAAAATACTCATTACTTGCATCCATCCTCTCATACAGAAACGTTGTACTTAGACCTTTCCTTGTAATTAAAATCAAATTATATAAAATCCAAGTTTTAATCATCTCCTTGTTTCCATACGGAACAATACTTAAGTGCCGTTGTCGTCTAGGCCGGGTCTCGGGAGTTTTATATGTTTTGACGTCGCTTCAATGTTATGACACGTTAACTTTGTTAGGGCTGTCGTTAATAAAACTTACCTGGGTTTTAATTTTGTACTAAATAGCGTTATGAATTATTTGCCAAGGCATTAAAATTGCCTACTAACATTTCAATACCTAGGTAGGATACAATAAAATAACTATTTAGGGCAATATTTACTCACATAAACAGGACGTTTCTTTGTAGAACTTTCTTGTTAATCCTACAATAGATTTGTCTTTATTTCCTGTTTCTCAGCCTTGATACAAACATTAAAATGTCTAATACTTCAAAGCCTAAGATGTAATAAATTAACTGTATGACATTACGACACAGCAGTGTCTGGCAGCCCTACCCAACGCACTCGTCAAGTGCCATCGATTTCATCGACCTATCTCCTTTACGAGCACCATGGTTTACTACGGGCAATATTTACTCACATAAACACGACGTTTCTTTGTAGAACTTTATAGTAAATCCTACAATAGATTTGTCTTTATTTCCTGTTTCTCAGTCTTGATACAAATATTAAAGTGACTAATACTTCAAAGCCATTACGACACAGTAGTGTCTGGCAGTCCTACCCAACGCACTCGTCAAGTGCCATCGATTTCATAGACCTATCTCCTTTACGAGCGCTATGGTTTACTACCGGCAATATTTACTCACATAAACACGACGTTTCTTTGTAGAACTTTATAGTAAATCCTACAATAGATTTGTCTTTATTTGCTGTTTTGAGACAAAGAAATCTATAGATTTATTGTGCGTTTGTAAAAATAGAACTGTTGTTAAACGACGATGTGACATCGTATAGGATTGTCAATTGCATTAGTTTTCACAGATTTTCAAAACGGATATTAAAAAATTCCCCACATAATAATATCTCCAAACATCTAACTTTCACCAATGCATAACAAACAGACATACCTTACATTCTCAAATTCATAATACTTTTGCGCGCATTAGTCGTTTATCGCGATTCCCTCAGAAACTGACCAATATTCCGGGATAAAAAGTAGCTTATGTGCTATTTGAGACTGTAATCTATCTCTGTACCAAATTTCATCCACAGATTCTTCCAGCTGTTCTGGTGTCTAAAAAACATCCAAATCTTCGCATTTATAAAAGTAGGAAGATAAAATATCAGCATAGATAGATATGGATATGGGTGAATGGCAAAAATACTTATTATAAAACGCAATACCTGCATAAAACAACATAAGGGTTAGAAACTAAAGCCCTCTACGCATTATCCATTATCCATCCGTGCTGTCCCCCCGGCTGTCCCCCCCCCGGGCAGGATGCACGGCGCCAAACGATAGTGCGTAGGTTTGCTGGACGTCAATAATTATTATTACTTATTACCGTGATGAACTTCACGACCAAATTTTTGTGCCCCCACAACTTCTCGCACGACGTGCGGCTAGATGGTGCGAAGACCTAACACGTATATCAGTTCAATCGTGCGTAATGCGTGCTTGGTAATGGGTAGACTTGACGTCCGTTATATTTTTATAGACCGTGGATGCCAGGGCCTTTCACTGAATGTCCGTCAAATCTTCAGTGTTTCCAGATGTTCTGTTTTTACAGGAGAGCTACTGGTTATGGGGTGTGTCTACTGCTCTACTATTTTTCCCAAAAAATCTACTGGATTTAGAATTTCGCTTGTTTAATAAAAAAAACATAATTATACATATAAGGTTCTTGAAGCGAGTGTAGCCACAATTTCTAAACGAAACGAAATGAGCGAAGTAAGAATCTATAGCATAGTCTAGCATGATGGATACTTTGCACGATAATGCGTACAGCACCATCGAGCCTGCCGGTCGTGCGCTGCTATCCTTCCAAGAAGGATATTATGTAGAGGGCTTAACCTTGCTTGCCTTATGTTTAGCTGGCAAAACACTCGTAAGTACCTACGTGAGTTATAAAAGCCGTTTAAAAACTCACACACCCAGTTTATTATTTTTATCATACAGCACTTACCCCTAGAGTATAAGCTTTATGTTCTTATTATAGTGGCATAAAATCACTTCGCGCTTTCGTGAGATTCAATTTGCTCGCATTATGATCGTACGTGCGGTATTAAGGGTGCTCACTAACTGAGGTTTAGTGAGCGAGGTGAGTTAGGCTCCTTCGCTGTCCAGGGGTTCTGTTTTACTCGGTAAAACCATATTGTTTTTGATATGTTATCGTATTGTTTTTACTCGGCTGCCATTAAATAACATGTTACACACAATATTTTTTATAGCATATAGAATAGAGGCCCACTGTAGTCGGTAGTTTTAAACGGTTCCAGGTATGGATGAACTCTACTTTAATAACAATTACACAAAGAACTCCCGTTATTTTTTTCGCATCACCTATTCGGAAAGGAGACTTTTCTTCCCTGCTAGGAGGGATCAAAGTGGCACTTTTCTGTTCAAGGACATTTAGTTGCCAGTATAAAATATAAACGCAATTAAATATGAAAATAAGTAGAATGCACAAAATTTAATACAATTTAATTTTCGTTGTTTTGCATACTATTTGAAAGTAAAAAGTGATGTTAAAAGGAGTATGTGTCACACGGTAGCAGAATTATTTCTCCCTTAGGCGTTAACACTTGAATCCGTCTCTACGCCCTTGCCGTAAATATGTCATTTTGCTCCCTTGCGACACAATCTACTATTACTTAATAGTAAATTATCTAGGCCTACTAAATAAGGAATGCAATTTAACCTGTTATTAGAAGTTTTGTAAGAAAATAACCGGTTAAAAACGGTTACAACCGGTTATTGCATGTGGTTAGTGCAGACCCGGCGGTTTTAATCTTTCTCATGTGCCAGAGACAAACTCTGCCGCTAAACGTCTATTGCGCGTTCATTAATGCTTCAAAAACTTACCCCGTTTTGGTTCCATTAAGAGTTTTATTATTAAAAGTAATTGAATTTGTTTTTACAGCCATTTTCAAGATTTTCTAATCTAGTTTAGTTTAATTTTTAATTTATTTATTGGTTCACGTGATGATTTACAAAAAATACCCTAAGCAATGATGGTTGTCTAAATTAAAAGGCATTAAGATTAAAACGGACTAGGTTGATGGAGCCAGTAATGGACAACGATTCAATAATGGACACTTGATACTTATTTTACAGAAGATAAGGGTTATTCATTTGGTTACCAACAATAAATTTAGGACAGTATAAAATTTCGGATCACTTCGTTTACCCGAATTTCATTTGCCATAATTGTGTCACTTGCCATAATGTTAATTTGCCATAAAGGCATTTTTTTCTGAAACTGTAAACCTTTCAGGTAATTTTTACATGCCATCGTATAGAGCCCAATAGGTTAGGTTAGGTTTGTTTTATAACAATTCTGAATAGTTCACGATTTCAGAAAAAATGCCTTTATGGCGAATGAATATTATGGCAAGTGATAGAATTATGGCAAATGACTTTCGGACAAACGACAGAGAATCATAAAATTTGAATTAAGAGTGGTGTCCATTACTGGTGCCTGTCAGCTAAAAGTGTCCATCATTGATGCCGTTTTCTTATAAATACCTACACTACGAGTAAAGGTGCGCCCAAACCGAAGCTTAACGGTGCGTATTATGGTGTCGTTGCGTAAACAAAAGGCGGGGCCGTAGTAACAACATGGCTCCGTTTTTGACGCACCGTAATATACTCACCGTTAAACAGCGGTGTGGGCGCAGCCTTAAACACTTGATTTCATATAAGTATACAGGGAGACCGAGCGTCGCTCGGATTAAAACCTAGTTTTCACGAAAAGGACAACTTAACAGATCGATTTCTAGACAGGTTTGAAAATTTTCATCAAAATCGTTAATTGTCATTTGCAAAAAATTGGGTAAATAGTTAAGCAGTTCCAAATCATGTGAATAAGAAAGTAAGAAAGGGAGAATTATTGAAATTTTTGGTCTAGTTACTTTTTAAAAGATACATTGAACATTTCGTTCATTGAATACAAAACGAACACAATCCGAAATGAGTCAGTGTTGCATTTTAAAATAGAAGCGGAGGGAATACGATTTTAATGCAAGAGCAAATTATTTTGGAATGTGTCCGTTTTGTATTCAATGAGCGATTTATTGATATCTAAAGTATTCATGGAAGCTACAAAAAATATTTAACTTTGCTAAATCTATAAAAGCTGGTGGGAGTTTATTACAATTTTTACCGCCACTCCGTCCCCATCATTGCAATAGAGAGCTAGGTTGCTTTTTGTTATTTGCAATTTATTACTTTGTGACCTTTTCCTAAAGTAATGGTTGTTTTTTTACAAAGATAATAACAGAATTTTAAGTTTCTTAAACATACGTCTACATAATACTCAACTGTCAATCTCACATAATGCTCTTGTACACTTTTTTTGTCTTAAATACTCTCTCAACTTCAACAGCCGAGAATGCAATAACAAACAAATCCTACTAATATTATAAATGCGAAAGTTTGTGTGTGTGTGTGTGTGTGTGTGTTTGTTACTTCTTCACGCTGCAACGGCTGGACGAATTGGAATGGAGATAGCTTATACCCTGGATTAAAATATAGGCTAGTTTTCATCTTGGAAATTTCAAAAGTTCCCTAAGGAATAACTATAGTAGAAAAATACGCGGGCGTAGTCGCGGGCAGAAGCTAGTATATTTATATTTCCCATAAAATTGTCTAGTAGTAATATTCAGTTGAACACAACACAACAAAGCGTAACAAATCAAAATTTACTCCTCAAATCAGTGTCACAAATTCGTGTCCAAAATGTCTGCAGCATTGTTTAACCAAACCGCAAAACTCAGCAATAATAGCAGTACTTAATTATTTTTTGGAGGTAAAACGGTGTAACTTTAATTTACATCGCATTTGTAAACGTGTGAAGCGGACATTTGGGGAACAAAGCCGCAAAGAGCTCGTTCGGTTTGGGCGGGAAAAATTACTCGGAGCACTTTTGAGTTCGCTCCAAACTTCGCTCTCTGATGCCCTTCGCTTATTATATTGCGTTCACGTCTCGGACTATGAATGCGGTGCAAATTATAAGACCACCGCGGGTCGTATCATTAGTAAAGAAACCCTTATTTCTATTAGAATACAGCTACACCTATCCTCGAACAGTTTCCTTCATGATTAAGTTAACTAGAAGAGATACATTTGCCATTGTAGATATGTACGAAGTTACGTGCAATGTTTTTTTATGTGTAGTAAAGCGTGTAAATACACTACGTTTTTTTTTTTTTTTTTGCTTTTCCATGCTAAAGAAATCTCGGCGCGCTCACTACTGTTGCAGGTTAGGAGCTGAATAATGTGTCCTTAACTTACAATACATTTTGTTTTTTATGTAAAAGTATATTAAAGAGGCCTTTTAACTATAGCGAGATAATGTAAAGCCGGATCACTTCGTTTACCCGAATTTCATTTGCCATAATGTTAATTTGCCATAAAGGCATTTTTTCTGAAACTGTAAACCTTTCAGGTAATTTTTACATGCCATCGTATAGAGCCCAATAGGTTAGGTTAGGTTTGTTTTATAACAATTCTGAATAATTCACGATTTCAGAAAAAATGCCTTTATGGCGAATGAATATTATGGCAAGTGATAGAATTATGGCAAATGACTTTCGGGCAAACGACAGAGAACCATGTAAAGCCACATGAACTTAAGTAGGTGCCAGGTATAGTGGTACCACATGGGCGTAGTCTGTGCCCTGCGTCGTCACCACTGCGTCATTCTATATTTAAATTAGAACGTTGCGTTGAAATAGGTGCGTCACTCTGTCAAAATCACAGCGTTGTCACGACCCAACGCACCAGCAACGCTCGTGAGTCATCACTGTAACTGGTATCTCAGATACCATTAATTGGGTGTTTTACCTTTTGTAGCCTATATTATTACATTTATGTAGTGTCATGATTTTATGAATAAAACCATCCGATCGTTTTATCTGTTTATTTTCACTGGATTTAAACTAAAATAACAAATTTTAAATATATCGTTGCAGCGCACACGTCTTTCTCCTATCACTCTCGTTGTCCTTCACTCATCACCTTCATTCATTCATCGTTCTCATCCTTTCTAATCCGTTCATTCAATCATCTTTATCATCGGTCATTCGTCTAATCCGCTCACTCCTACATACATACACATTCTTCACCGCCTTCATTCCCAGAGTGGGGTAGGCAGAGCTACAGAATTACCAACAAATGTAAAAATTTGTTAATAATTATTTAACTATATTTTGCACAAATAGGCTTAGATGTTTCAGTGTATTAGTGACAGGTTGTAAACTCATCGCCTAACCGTACTACAAGCCTTAATTCCCTTAGTCACCTCTTACGACATCCACGGGAAGACATGGAGTTGCCCTATTCTAACTCGGCAACCACACGTATGGGAAACAAAAGAAGTAAAAAGGGTTAAGGGACCAAATAAAAGAGATATTTTTACTAAGGATTATATTACATTATTGCAGTTACGGTTTTGATCCATCTAACAAAGTAAGATACGTTAGTGAAAAACGCGAGACTCGCAAGCTGGCATCGCGGGTTGTCAATATACGATGCCAGGCCTACCAGAGTGTTATTCTTGACTAATGGACTGCCAGAATCTCCCTGAAAAAATATTATATTTATGGCACATTTTAACTATGAACTTACTTATCGTAAAACGGGGTGAGAAGGGATATGTTATGCTTCATTTTAGGTTTTGTCCCTACGTAATCCCTACTCACCCCGCTTTACGGTACTTAGGTAGCTGCGTAGCTGTCAAATAAAATTCTTATAAAATTAGCTCTGGGCTCCATTATTATACGTTTCGCACGCCCTAAATCAAGTCCGTTTTCCACGATTTTTGAATATGTTGTACTTACTATAAAAATAACTAGCAATAAACGTTTCTCATTTATTTATTTAGTATGAAATAATAATAAATAAACAAATATCAGGCGGCAATCTCACACATTGACCTAGTACAGTCAGCAGATGCAGACTGTACTATGGGTACTAGACAACGATAAACTTATATATCGCTCATTGAATACAAAACGGACACATTCCAAAATAATTTGCTCTTGCATTAAAAATCTTATAAGATTAGATTCTAATTTTAAAATGCAACACTGACTCATTTTGGAATGTGTCCGTTTTGTATTCAATGAATGATATATAGAGAAATACATACATTTGTAATTAGAAAACATCCAAGACTCAGGAATAAATACTTCACGCTCATGACATTAAAAAAAACCCTCCAAGGAATCGAACCCAGGACCACAGCACTAGTTTCGTCCACACTCACTTCCAACACCGCTAAACGCATCGCCAAATGTGATTCAACAAGCTTGAAATTTTCACTTACGTGGCACAGCCCAGGCAAGTCTTCCGTCCGTTTGGTGCACATGGTAACCTTTCTTATTTGATTTATATAGGAGTGTATCACCATCATATCCTTAAAATAAAAATCCTTCTGGCACTGGGTAACGTTTAAAGCCTGGAGATCCACTCTCATCAGATATTGAGAAACTTCTCCGTCCTGAAATGGTATAAATAATAAATAAATAAATAAATATCAGGGGACAATGTCACACCAATTGACCTAGTCCCAAACTAAGCTCAACGCTTGTATTATGGGTACTAGACAACGATATAAATACTTATATAGAGAAATATATTGAAAACATCCATGACTCAGGAACAAATATTCGCGCTCATCACACTAATATCTGCCCTTACCGGGATTTGAACCAAGGACCGCTAGCTTCGTAGGCAGGGTCACTACCAACTAGGCCAGCGCGTCGTCGTATAAATGAGCTGAGTTAAATCCTGATATACAAACTAGACAAAGGCCTGTTTCATAATAACTTACCTCATTTTTTCCTCTGCCTGCAAAATCATAGACAGTATCAAACTGATAGTTTTCTGTTGGCAGTTGAAGGGCTTTCACCGTACGACCGAAGACCAGCGGGGTACTTAACTTCAGCAGCGCGATGTCGTAGATTGGGACCCGATGTAGACTTATTGTATTGTAGAGAGGGTACATCACGATCTTATTGAATGTGTATCGCTTGCTGTCGCCTATTTGTTCGCCACCTACCCATACCGGACCGCTGGATAATCCCCTGAAAAATGATATATTTATTTATTTATTTATTTATTTATTTAATTATTTATTTATTTATTTATTTATTTATTTATTATAACAAACACAAAGTTTCCTGAGGTTTAAAGAAACATTACTAAGGCTTCGTAAAGTCAAAGAATAGGAAAGGGTTACAATTAAATGCAATCCAAAGTAAAGACTCTAGTGGTGGTAGGATTTTATGCATTACTAGCTTCTGCCCGCGACTTCGTCCGTGGAACTCGTTTATATCGTAGCTCCATACAAATTTTCACCCTCTATTTCACCCCCTTAGGGGATGGTTTTCGGGAAAAAAACTATTTTTTGTCCTTTCCCAGAATTCAAACTATCTTTAAACCAAATTTCACCTAAAACGGTTCAGCGGTTTAAGCGTGAAGAGGTAACAGACAGACAGACAGACACACTTTTGCATTTATAATATTAGTATGGATTTGCACTGTAGTAGTTCTGTTTAGGGTAAAACAGCCAGTGAATTAACTAGTACGGATATATTTTAATCAAAATTAGCGACAAAATTTGTTGTTTTTCACCATAGGGAATATTCATGGCTTTTTTCACAGCTTCAATATAAGCTGATTCATGTAACAAACAGTTGAGAAAAATATTTTTGAATACTTATAAAAGTTACCAAGATCACGTAAACAGAATTTACTATGGAGGTTTTATGGCCCGCATGTGACGTCACAGTGCATATTGGACTCTATCAAATTTCTGCTATACCTATAATATGTAATATGCGTTTGTCATACTATTCTCGAACTTAACCCTTCTAGTCAACTGGATACCACAGTTCTCTAAATATGTTCTCTATCTTACGCCAGTAAGTATAACCGACTGTTATCCGATTACAAATGACTTTTCAAGACCTGTACCCACCGTGAGTTACAACTACCGTACTCGCTAGTCGAATGCTCTGTCCCTCGCACTCTATAAGAATACTTGCGAGGTCTGCCAGGGACAGAGCTTCGACTCGCGATAAGTACTGTAACTCATGGTAAGGGTACTATTACACTAAACCCGAAGAAAATACGTACGGGAACGCAACGCAATGAGCAGCTGTGACAAGCCACCGATCTGAAATGATACTAGCTCCGCAGTTGGCGAGGGATGCAAAGTACGGGTAGTTTTCAATGCTGGCTCTAGTACCGTACAGGATTCGAGATAGCGGGTAACTTTCTGTGGAAGAAACTACAGAAAAGCAATTAGAAGGACCCTATGTAATGTCCATCCATCGTTGTCGCGGGAGCAAAAAGCAATCTATTAAAGAACACATATAACAGAATGTCTGCTTAGAAGTTCTTTATAACTAGCACGATTTTTTCGCTGGAAAAGGTCAATCAAACTTGTCTTATATTGAGTCAACGCTTGCCTATAAGTCAACGTGTCAACTAGAAGGTATTTTACCTAGAAAATTGATAAATTTTAAACTCGTAGTTATAAAAGTTTCTGGATACGAGTGTCACTTCTGTTATTGCCTAATTGTCATAAACTTTCAGGGGGGTTATTATGACATAGCTATGCAGTTCATTTTACGGTGAGCGTAAAAGACGGAGCTATAGCAGTTACATAACTCTGTCCTTTTCTCTCAGCGTAAAATGAATGGCACAGATTGGTCATAATAACCCCACAGTACTGTCAAATCGTTTTTGCTCCGGCGGTTATGACGTTTGGTAATGAACTAATGACTAATGAAACAGATTAATACAAAATAGCCCTAATACAAAATTGGTTGGATCTTATGAAGCTTATTAAATATTGCCGTACAATAATAGTAGTTTATGCAATAGTTGTATAAGAGAGGTCAAAATATATGATTGGCGTGAGTTACGATGTGAGCCGAAGGCGAACATCGTAAAGGAAAGCGCCACGAGTGTTTTTTGACTTAGTTATACACCGTTGCATACAATACTTTTTCTACGACTAGGTTTCAAATGAAATGCAAAATTAAGCGAAAAAACTTGCAAACGAACGAACGAAGTAAAGAACAACAAACGAGCGGGAAACAAGAAAATGACAAAATATGTGTCTATGGTTTACTTTGTTTTTAAATTGACGGAATGGAAAAAATAATTATTTACAATTCCAAAACATTTTAATTTGACCAATCAGAATACTTCACTAAATTAAATCCACCAATCACAATACACATCGACTGTCAAACGGAACGATAGGTTCTTTTAGGTACGTGTTTCTCTTTAACTAATTTAAATCTTTTAAAAAAACTTTGTAATTCGTATCAACCAATCAGAATACAGCTATTTTAAAATCGACCAATCAGATAACTGAAATCATTTCTCAAAACATTAGGTGTTTTATAGTCCCTATTTCACAATCGTTAAAATATGATTAACAGGCTACACTTAGTAATCTGTGGCGTATCGTTAGGGCGACTTTACGACACCGAGAGCTGTTATGGGGAATAGAGTTATAGACTTTTCTGAAGTCATATTATCTATGTTCTTATAATAGTGTTCGTGACTATGTAAAAGACTAATAAAAGTACAGGAGTAGAAAAAAATTGTAAAGGGTATCGAGTAGTCGAAAAATTTATAAATAACCGTATTTTATTATTTCTAAGTACTATTAATGTTATTTCAGAATCACAATATAAACAAGTATAGATTTTCTTACCATTTTCGGCGTTTAAACCTGTTAATATATGGAAACAAATGCTCGCAAGTAACAACATGACGAAAATACGAATGACCAAGTGGTTTTTTACGTTGATCACTTAATTATATAGTGATTGTACAGAAATTCCTGAAATAAATGTGATAGCGAAAAAATGTTTTTACTATACACAACACATAGTTAACACAATTATTTCTTGCAAAGAGTAATAAATATTCTACAAAGTGTCACAGAACGTGCGTGGTTGATGGATGACTCCCCTAAATTTATACACGCGTGCAGTCAAGTACGGCGATTTTGTTTATATGAATAGTATGTTATTAAATTTTGGCCTTAACTATTTGACTACGCATTGATAAAATAGTAAAATATTTACAAGACGAAAAGATCAGGTGGGTTATTATGACATAGCTATACAGTTAATTTAACGGCGAGCGTAAAGGACAGAGGTATAGCAGTTATATAACTCTGTCGTTTTCTCTCAGCGTAAACTGAACTGCATAGCTATGTCATAATAACCCCCCAGTTGTGATATTTGAATGTCAACAAATCACTTAAGATTGTTTAAAATGTGAAGCCTCTCGTCGTCCCTTTACTTTACTTTTATAAGCGAATAGTTAGATAGGGTAGTAGTCTGTATTTTTTAGGAACATGAGTGCTTTTCCTATCTAACTATTCATTCAGATACGAGGTTGTGAAAGTAAAGGGACGTATGGCTCTTTTTACCTAACTCCCTAAGGGCTGGCGCACATTCAAACACAATTTTAAAGTCGTCAAGCCAGTGAAGACAGACTTTTGGGCTAGTAGATCCTTGTGCAGGGTCTACCGCTGCTACCACTATGTTAACCTTCAAACAAACAAGAAACAGTCTTGGCATTATTTTGTTGAGTGACAAATGATTAAATGACTAACAAAGAGGCATGCTATCTAAGTCCTCAGGGTTGACAACACATTAATGTTAATGAGCTTTAGAATTCACTTGCCATCAGATGGCCTGGGGTGCGATCCTCTCAAACGCGCCTAATTGAAAATGCACGCGCTAAAATGTGTTTTGTTCACTCTGACGGGACTACTTACACTCGCCGCTGCGACATCGACTCGTACGTTCGACCGACCGCGTTTTTAAGAGAATTACACCCCAGAGCCTTTATTCAACACGGTAAAAACCATATCGTTTTTGACCTGTTTTCATATTATTATTGTGAACGTTAAGATAGCTCTTATTGACTTGGCACTAATGGCGGCTGAGTTAAAAACAATACTATAACAGGCTCGAGACTCTAGACGGTAAAAAACATATCGTCAGTGCGCCTGCAATACCGCGTAAGTAAAAAAATCATGTAGTTGCAAAATGTACCTTACTGACTTAGGTGCTAAGGTGTACTTTGCAACTTATTTAATTTGTTAGTTACGCGGTATTGCAGGCGCACTGACGATATCGCCTTTGATTTGTTCCCTTACCATGAGTTACAATTGTCGAATGCTCTTTCCCTCGTACTCTACAAGAATACTGCGAGGAATCTACGTCTCACCGTAAACCGTCAGCTTTTATTGCAGTGCGGATAACTGAGTTATTGTGTGGAATCCGCGGATAGCTAGAATACGTATTACTTATTTTGGGTACACTACTTAAACACGAAAAACAATGTTCCGGAAGTCGGAATCACGAATTTCATTACACCGATTTTTATAATTCCGAATGTTTTAAAACTCCTAATATGAATAACTAATGCGATTTCTCATAAATTCGGCTTTTATGAATCCGAAATTTAAAATGTCTTAAGGATACAATTATTATGATCAAAATTCCGAATTTCGATACATGTAAAAATTTGTTAATAATTATGTAACTATATTTTGCACAAATAGGCTTAGATGTTTACAAGTGTATTAGTGACAGGTTGCAAACAACTCATCGCCTAACAGTACTACAAGCCTTCCCGTAGTCACCTCTTACGACATCCACAGGAAGACATGGAGTTGCCCTATTCTAACCTGGCAACCACATGTATGGGAATAATATTAACTTATCAAAATTGGAAACAAAAGAAGTAAAAAGGGTTAAGGGACCAAAGAAAAGAGATGTTTTTATCAAAGATTATATTATATTATTGCAGTTACAGTTTTGATCCAACTAACAAAGTAAGATACGTTAGTGAAAAACGCGAGACTCGCAAGCTGGCATCGGGGGTTGTCAATATACGATGCAATGCCTACCAAAGTGTTGTTCTTGACTAATGGACTGCCAGAATCTCCCTGAAAAAATATAATATTTATGGCACATTTTAACTATGATTTTAATTATCGTAAAACGGGGTGAGAAGGGATACGACGACGCGATATGCGATGAAGACGCGATAGCCTAGTTGGTAGTGACCCTGCCTACGAAGCTAGAGGTCCTGGGTTCAAATCCCGGGTAAGGGCAGATATTTGTGTGATGAGCGCAAATATTTTGTTCCTGAGTCATGGATGTTTATGTTGAAGCTACCTACTGTATTTTTAAGATCTCATTGTACAACACAAAGCAATAAATGAATATGACTATATGACTATGACTATAAATAGGTACTTCACGCTCATTACATTTAAAAAAAAACCTACCAGGAATCAAACCCAGGACCACAGCACTAGTTTCGTCCACACTCACTACCAACACCGCTAAACGCATCGCCAAATGTGATTCAATTTGAAATTTTCACTTACGTGGCACGGCCCAGGCAAATCTTCTGTCCGCTTGGTGCACATGGTAACCTTTCTTATTTGATTTATATAGGGGTGTATCACCATCATATCCATAAAATAAAAATCCTTCTGGCACTGGGTAACGTTTAAAGCCTGGAGATCCACTTTCATCAGATATTGAGAAAATTCTCCGTCCTGAAATGGTATAAATGAGCTGTTAAATCCTGAGCTCCAAACTAGACAAAGACCTGTTTCATAATAACTTACCTCATTTTTTCCTCTGCCTGCAAAATCATAGACAGTATCAAACTGATAGTTTTCTGTTGGCAGTTGAAGGGCTTTCACCGTACGACCGAAGACCAGAGGGGTACTTAACTTCAGCAGCGCGATGTCGTAGATTGGGACCCGATATAGACTTATTGTATTGTACAAAGGGTACATCACGATCTTATTGAATGTGTATCGCTTGCTGTCGCCTATTTGTTCGCCACCTACCCATACCGGACCGCTGGATAATCCCCTGAAAATTGATATTTATTTATTTATTTATTTATTTATTTAGGTATTTATTTATTTTTTTATTTATTTATTATAACTAACACAAAGTTTCCTGAGGTTTAAAGAAACATTACTAAGGCTTCGTAAAGTCAAAGAATGGGAAAGGGTTACAATTAAATGCAATCCAAAGTACAGACTAGTGGTGGTCGGATTTTATGCATTACTAGCTTCTGCCCGCGACTTCGTCCGCGTGGAACTCGTTTATATCGTAGCTCCATACAAATTTTCACCCTCTATTTCATGATCTTGATGATTTTAGGGAAAAAACTATATTTTGTCCTTTCCCAGGATTCAAACTATCTTTACACCAAATTTCACCTAAATCGGTTCTGTGGTTTAAGCGTGAAGAGGTAACAGACAGACAGACAGACACACTTTAAAAGATAAAAAAAAGATAAAAGATGTTTATTCAGTAAGTAGGCCGCACGGGCACTTTTACACGTCAAAAATCTACCAGCGCTTCGCAAGAGACCACTGCTGAGAAGAAGCGCCGCAAGAAACTCAACAGTTAGTCGTTTTTTAAATATAGGTACAATTTTAAAACTTAACCTAGCATTATATAAAACAATGAATCTAACATATGATAAGAAATAAATGTATTCACGCGTAGTTGAGCAGGAAAATGTGTCAAAACTCTGAGTTTTCTCCAGAACTAATTGGTAGTAAGTAATAGAAAATAATTATGAAAAATTATACTTAATTATGATGGTGTAATACAACTACATAAAAAGTTTCGATACATTCTCCTACAGAAACCGTGTCCCCTAGACAATATACAATGTTTACATATTTCTTACGATGAAGTTATTATTAAGTTATTTGGGTGTTTAGTTTAGGCCAAGCACTTTTATCTGATAGATAGTCCTCGACCCTATAGTAAGCTTTAGACATTAGCGACTTTTTCAAGTAAGTTTTAAGTACTGGAAATGGTAACTTTAAAACTTCGTCAGGTAATTAATTATAGAAATGGATGCATTGACCTACAAATGATTTAAAAACCTTACGAACACGAAATTTTTTAGTAGCTATTTTATTTTTATTTCTTGTATTAAAATTATGTATATCACAATTCTTAACAAAAGAGTCCTGATTTTTAATGACATAAATAATATTCTCATAAATAAATTGTGACGCTACTGTCAAAATACTAATTTCTTTAAATAGTAATCTTATAGAATCACGGGAGTTTAGGTTATATATAGAACGGATGGCTCTTTTTTGTAACACGAATATAGTCTGTATGTCAGCAGCTTTTCCCCAAACCAGAATACCGTATGACATAACACTATGAAAATAACTATAATAAACTAAGCGAGCTGTCTCAACATTCGTAAGTTGCCTGATTTTCCTAACAGCATAAGCTGCAGAACTTAATTTACCTGCTAGTACTGCTATGTGGGGACTCCATTGCAAGTTTTTGTCTATAGTTATCCCTAAGAAAAGCGCCATTGCATTTTGCATTTATATTGGTATGGATTTGCACTGTAGTAGTTCTGTTTAGGGTAAAACAGCCAGTGAATTAACTAGTACGGATATATCTTAATCAAAATTAGCAACAAAATTTGTTGTTTTTCACCATAGGGAATATTCATGTAACAAACAGTCGAGTTTTTTTTTTTAATAGTTATATAAGTTACCAAGATCACGTAAACAGAATTTACTATGGAGGTTTTATGGCCCACGTGTGACGTCACAGTGCATATTGGATCTCTGTCTTATCGTTGTCTAATTAGCAGTTTAAAATGCTTATATCATCCGTATTTCTTAGCTGATTTTAATTTTAATTTCACTTGTGGTGATCTCCGCATTTTGTTGAGAAATGCAATTTAAAAATCCATGCAATGAATGAATTCCCAATTCGAAGCTCGGAGCGTCTATCAATTTACAAGACACAAAATCATTAAACAGACCCAAGATCCAAAATAACAATGAGCCCCATATTAGAAACATACCGAACACTTTACGAACTTACGTCGCTAAAATCACTCTATAAAATTTCTGGTATAATATGCCTAGATGTCATACTATTCTCGAACTTAACCCTTCTAGCCAACTGCATACGACAGTTCTCTAAATACGTTCTCTATCATACACTCTTACGCCAGTAAATATAACCGACTGTATCCGATTACAAATGACTTTTCAAGACCTGTACCCACCGTGAGTTACAACTAACGTACTCGCTAGCGACTCGAATGCTCTGTCCCTCGCGCTCTATAAGAATACTTGCGAGGTCTGCCAGGGACAGAGCTTACTCGCGGTAAGTACTGTAACTCATGGTAAGGGTACTATTTCACTAAACCCGAAGAAAATACGTACGGGAACGCAACGCAATGAGCAGCTGTGACAAGCCACCGATCTGAAATGATAGCAGCTCCGCAGTTGGCAAGGGATGCAAAGTACGGGTAGTTTTCAATGCTGGCTCTAGTACCGTACAGGATTCGAGATAGCGGGTAACTTTCTGTGGAAGAAACTACAGAAAAGCAATTAGAAGGACCCTATGTAATGTCCATCCATCGTTGTCGCGGGAGCAAAAAGAAATCTATTAAAGAACACATATAACAGAATGTCTGCTTAGAAGTTCTTTATAACTAGCACGATTTTTTCGCTGGAAAAGGTCAATCAAACTTGTCTTATATTGAGTCAACGCTTGCCTATTACGTCAACGTGTCAACTAAAAAAAAAAAAAAAAATTGTGTCCAGTATTTTTCTCCAAAACTAGCTAGTATACGGAGGAAAGATATTTTACCTAGAAAATTGATACATTTTAAACTCGTAGTTATAAAAGTTTCTGGATACGAGTGTCACTTCTGTTATTGCCTATTTGTCATAAACTTTCAGTACTGTCAAATCGTTTTTGCTCCGGCGGTTATGACGTTTGGTAATGAACTAATGACTAATTAAACTAATTACATTAATACAAAATAGCCCTTATACAAAATTGGTTGAATCTCGTGAAGCTTATTAAATATTGCCGTATAATAAAAATTGTAAAGGGTATCGAGTAGTTGAAAAATTTATAAATAACCGTATTTTATTATTTCTAAAAACCATTAATTTTATTTCAAAATAAAATTAATGGTATTTAAACAAATATCAATTTTCTTACCATTTTCGGCGTTTAAACCTGTTATTATATGGAAACAAATGCTCGCAAGTAACAACATGACGAAAATACGAATGACCAAGTGGTTTTTTACGTTGAACACTTAATTATTATAGTGATTGTACAGAAATTCCTGAAATAAATGTGATAGCGAAAAAATGTTTTTACTTTACACAACACATAGTTAACACAATTATTTCTTGCAAAGAGTAAGTAATAAATATTCTACAGAGTGTCACAGAACGTGCGTGGTTGAAGGATGACTCCCCTAAATTTATACACGCGTGCAGTCAAGTACGGCGATTTTGTTTATATGAATAGTATGTTATTAAATTTTGGCCTTAACTATTTGACTACGCATTGATAAAATAGTAAAATATTTACATGGCGAAAAGATCAGGGGGGTTATTATGACATAGCTATACAGTTCATTTTACGGCGAGCGTAAAGGACAGAGGTATAGCAGTTATATAACTCTGTCGTTTTCTCTCAGCGTAAACTGAACTGCATAGTTATGTCATAATAACCCCCCAATTGTGATATTTGAATGTAAACAAATCACTTAAGATTGTTTAAAATGTGAAGCCTCTCGTCGTCCCTTTACTTTACTGTTATAAGCGAATAGTTAGATAGGGTAGTAGTCTGTATTTTTTAGGAACATGAGTGCTTTTCCTATCTAACTATTCAATCAGTTACGAGGTTGTGAAAGTAAAGGGACGTATCATACGTCACGTATGGCTCTTTTTACCTAACTCCCTAAGGGCTGGCGCACATTCAAACACAATTTTAAAGTCGTCAAGACAGGGAGGACAGACTTTTGGGCTAGTAGATCCTTGTGCAGGGTCTACCGCTGCTACCACTATGTTAACCTACAAACAAACAAAAAACAGTCGTGGCATTGTTTTGTTGTGTGACAAATGATTGAACAAGAAGGCATCCTATCTAAGTCCTCAGGGTTGACAACACATTAGTAATTCTAAGATTGGAAAATGTTAATGAGCTTTAGAATTCACTTGCCATCAGATGGCTTGGGGTGCGATCCTCTCAAACGCGCCTAGCATTGAACCGAAAAGTAACTTCTCAAATTGTGAAAGTTTCTTATGAGAAATTCTCGGAAATTTCTAAGAATATTCTTAAATTTTGTATGGAAAGAGAACATTCTGTATGCTCTCAAATGTTTCCAATAATATTCTCAGTAATTTCTTAAGAACATTTCTTAACTTCTGAGAATGTTCTGCAACTTGTAGGTACATTGCTAAACGCGCCTAATTGAAAATGCACGCGCTAAAATGTGTTTTGTTCACTCTGACGGGACAACTTACGCTCGCCGCGACATCAACTCGTACTCGTACGTTCGACCGACCGTGTTTTTAAGAGAATCACACCCCAGGGCCTTTATTCAATACGGTAAGAAGCATATTGTTTTTGACCTGTTTTTATATTATTATTGTGAACGTTAAGATAGCTCTTATTGATTTGGCACTAATGGCGGCCAAGTTAAAAACAATACCATAACAGGCTCGAGATTCTAGACGGTAAAAAACATATCTCCTTTGATCTGTACCCTTACCATGAGTTACAATTGTCGAATGCTCTTTCCCGTTCTCTACAAGAATGCTGCGAGGTGTGCGAGGGACAGAGCATTCGAGTTGCTAGCGAGTACGGTAATTGCAACTCATGGTTGTCGTATTGTCAACGTTTTGATAGCTCTTATTTACTTGACAGTAATGGCGGCCGAGTTAAAAACAACACCATAACAGAGGGGTTATTATGACATAGCTATGCAGTTCATTTTACGGTGAGTGTGAGGGACAGAGCTATGGCAGTTATATAGCTCAGGGGGGTTATTATGACATAGCTATGCAGTTCAGTTTACGCTGAGAGAAAAGGACAGTGGGGTTATTATGACCTATCTATGCCATTCATTTTACGCTGAGAGAAAAGGACAGAGTTATGTAACTGCCATAGCTCCGTCCTTTACGCTGACCGTAAAATGAACTGCATAGCTATGTCATAATAACCCCCCAGAGCTGTAAAACTGTTATAGCTCTGTCCTTTACGCTCACCGTAAAATGAACTGCATAGCTATGTCATAATAACCCTCCTTTTCTCTCAGCGTAAACAGAATTGCAAAACTATGTCATAATAACCCCCCAGTTCAAAGACGATACGGTTTTTATTGCCATAAAGAAAAAAACCGGGCAAGAGCATGTCGGACCATGCTCAGTATAGGGTTCCGAAGCCGTAACGACAAACACTAAAAACCATCTCAAAAATCAACATTATATGAACCAATTTTCTATTTAAAGTTATTTGGCGCTGTCTTAGATGATTTTTAGTAGGTATAAACACTTTAGTCGCCTGTATCTCAGGAACTAATCATGTCTACATAGACGTGATAGTTTTCCTTTAAAATTCGTTATATGCGCTTTCGTTAAAGATATTTTTCAGATTTTTAGTATTTGTAGTTTTGGCTGTAGGGGGGGGGGGACACTTGACTCTAACAAAAAATAGCGCTTTAAAGCTTAATATTTCATAAACGGATCCCTTAATCGAAAAATTGTTTTCATAAACCCGCAATATTTTTGAAGGACCTATCCAACGACATCCCACGCTATGGGGTAGGCAAGAAAAAAAAAAGGCATCCCCACGTTACGTGTAGGGGAGGTGCATTAAAAAAATATATTTTTCAAAATTTTATTTTACCACTTTGTTGGCGTGACTAATATGTATATTCATGCTAATTTACAGCTTTCTAGTACTACGAGTTTCTGAGCTAGACTGGGGACGGACGGACGGACGGACGGACATGGCGAAACTATAAGGGTTCCTAGTTTGACTACGGAACCCTAAAAAGGGGATAACCGCTTGCTTCTTTCCAATGGACAGATCCCTGTCAGCAGAAAGCACGCCTCCGCTTCAATCCCACTTTTACAATCTGCGTCTCACCGTAAACCGTCAGCTTTTATTGCAGTGCGGATAACTGAGTTATTGTGTGGAATCCGCGGATAGCTAGAATACGTATTACTTATTTTGGGTACACTACTTAAACACGAAAAACAATGTTCCGGAAGTCGGAATCACGAATTTCATTACACCTATTTTTATAATTCCGAATGTTTTAAAACTCCTAATATGTATAACTAATCCGTAATTTAAAATGTCTTAAGGATACAAATATTATGATCAAAATTCCGAATTTAAATACACCAAACAATAAGAAGTCCGACTGAATAATGAGCCTATACATGAGAAAAAAAAAATATAAAAAAAAAATGTGTGACGGTTACAATTATGATGATCAAAATTCCTAATTTCAATACACGGAAAATTAAGAAGTCCGACTAAATAATAATCTGAAATATGAAAATACGAATTCCGATTATTAAAGTAACTATGAAGTCTAAAACATTGGAATTAAGAATTCTTGTTACTACTATAACTATTACTTGCAGAAAGAACCTCTAAAGCTCTTCCTCGCTTCGCTCGTCGTCGTACCTACCTGCCTTAGAATCTCTCTGATATCAATTTGAACTAACCTTGCGTCGGAAACATTTTATTCCAAATTTTATAAATTCCTTGAAGTAAAATTAAAATTATTAAAAACACGCAGTTCATTTCACAGAATGTAAAATTTCCGAAAAGCGATGAAATTTCGGAAAATTTATATTAAGAATACCGTTCTTCGGGCCAATGTCACTTCGTGCTTTTCATTCTTCGGACTTATAAAAGTCGGTTGAAAAATCGAAATAATTATTAATCGAAATTATAAATTTTAGGAATTATGAGATTCGGAGTTTTGAAAATCGGAACTACGAAATTCGGAGTATTTGGGTGTTCCCACATAATATAAATGTAACTCCTATGGGATGTTCCCTGTGAAGGCTTTTGTGGTTTAAGTAAGAAAAAGGTAAGTTCTTGTAACCTTATATTATATTAACATCTCAAGTTAAGTGGTTTTCACTAGGATAACAGATATTTACTGATGTTTTCAAAGATAAGGAGTTGCTAGTATTTAAGAATCTGATAACTTGGCTTGCTGAGAAATATTATAATCATTTTATAGTAAGTACAAGTATAACAACTTTTTAATGTATGAAAATAAATATCTCTGGAATATTTATTCCAGAAAAAAGAATAAGTTATTTATTTGTTTATTTATTTATTTATATTATTTTAACTTTTTTTTTGTTATTTGCCTGTGTTCTGTATTTTTTTTATTCTTGTACAATATAGAGCGTAGTATAAAAAAAATAGACTTTTAATCGACTGCAAAAGTCATTTCATTTATCTCCCTCCTGATTGAGTTATTCATTAAATTATTTAAAAAAAATGACATTAAATTTTTCACTATCGTAAAACGTATACGTATACTTATGTGTTAATTAAAATTCACGATTATTCTAATTCCATTATAGTCACGTACACCAAAATGTATGATTTAACCACTCTAGTACCGTAATTGCTTAAAATAGCTTTTGATATTCCGGTAATCTGTAACAACTTTGGGACTAGAAAGGATCATGTTCATAACTCGACGTGTTGTGAGCGATAAACGATGATACGGGCTTGTTTAGGGCATAATAACTACGAGGGTCCGTGGTATTATGAATATTTTCAGGCCCGTAAGGGCAAAATGATTACTTTACACCTTTTCGTACCCGGGCAATAATTTCGCTTTCACACGTGTGCTGATTATAGGTGCTGATGGGTTTAATGAATATAAATTTTATGAGTACTTAATAATTGTTAGATGATCCAAAAATTTTAGTCTGGGATTTATATTAACGCTATGTTTTACTTACTTGTTTATTAATTGTAGGTATTCTGAATCATACAACGTTTTAAAAATACAATGAAAAACCGATAATGTTTAGGTTCCGACCCCGTTACAACAAACCCAAAAAAATTATTCGAAATGTTTTTGTGAACGAAGTTTCTATTTAATGTTATTTGGTGCTGTCTTAGATGATGGTAGGTGTAAACACTAGGCGCGTTTATCTCAGAAACTAGAACCAATTAAGTTTGCCTAATGGTGATAGTTTTCCTTTTAAATTCGTTATATTGTGCTTTCATTTAAGATATTTTTCAGATTTTTTTAACTTGTCGTAATTGCTGTAAGGAGGAATTATACTTTTTGAATGCAATATTTCCTAAACGAACGTTTTACAATTTTATCAGCCAGACGGACAGACGGACATGGCGAAACTATTAAACCTTTATTGTAGAATACGGATGTTAACCTCTGCAGTATCGTGACTGCGGAGTTAAAACTTGAAAATTGTTGCAGTGTCTTAAAATACACCCTTTTTTTTAAACAAAACATGTCAAACCTAGATGAGATATAAGGCTGTTTATGGTTGCCTAGCATATAAGCCTAGAACTTAGTTTGGGACTAGATCAATTTGTATGAGGTTGTACCCCTATATTTATTGTTACTATCGGACTGTCGGGGTAAAAAGGCGACTGACCTAGCCTCTTTAAAATCATTGGATGTAAACCAAACAACGCCATGAACCCTCAAAGAGGGGATTGTCCCTATAGTCGACGTGTTTGTGCATGCTCACTGTTGCGTCTTCGAGCATGCATTGTGCATCCGCTTGGATGTAACTTACTGGAAGTGCATCTTAGGGTTGGTAAACTGCAAAACGTTTCGAGGGCCTGTTGCGCTGCGCTGTTGAGCAAGTTTGAAGTGTTTCTTAAACCAACGCAGTAAGCCTTGTTAGTAGTGACCCTGCCTGGGGCGCTAGCGGTTTTGGGTTCGATTTCCGGTAAGGGTAAACATGTGTGTGATGATGCGAGTATTTGTTCCTGAGTCTTGGATGTTTTCTGTGTATTTCGCTATATAAGTATATGTATCGTTGTTCAGGGTAGTGATTCTGTAAACAACACCGGTCGTGCGGACTGTCGAGTGATATCCAAGCGGCGAGATTAAGTAGTACCGTCAGTGCGAACAAAACACGTTGTAGCGCGTGCATTTTCAATTAAGCAGCCTTATACGTTCGACCCATCGTGCTGCTATATTGAAAAAGCACGCGCTACTATGTGTTTTGGTCGCACTGACGGGATTACTTAATCTCGCCGCTTGGATATCACTCGACAGTCCGCACGACCGGCGTTGTTTACAGAATCACTACCCTGTACCCATAGTACAAGGCTAGAGCTTAGCTTGAGGCTATGTCAATTTGTGCAAGATTGTCTATTGTTTTTTTTAATTCGCTGAAGTTGCGTCGAAGTAAAATCAAGGTCGAGACACGATGAAACATGTAATTATTACGCACTGACGGGTCAATTAGTGTATCTCCTTCGATGAGTATACCTAGAGAGAATAAAATGCCTGCTACGGAAACCAGGGTTTGCATCTACATGTGTTATTTGGTAGTTAAAACAAACTAACCTATGTAAAGAAGATACAAACCTAAACATTCTACTAACACTACTTCAAACTTCTACTAGAACCTACTACTACTGACTGCTGAGTTTCTTGCGGCGTTTCTTCTCGGCAGTGGTCTCCTCTTGGGAAGCGCTGGTAGATTCATGACGTGTAAAAGTGCCCGTGCGGCCTACTTACTGATTAAATATCTTTTATCTTTTTTTTTATCTTAAACTTTAACGAGCTCAGCTGCTTATCTCGACGATATTTCTTAATAGCAAATCGTTGCGAATCCTATCTATAGTAGGTAAGATGCCATCATCTGATGGATTCTAGACCTCATTGATAAGCGGAAAATAAATGAGGTGGGGTTACTTCACAGTTTAACTTCGTGAGTAAAAAAGCCGGCGCGTATCCTAGTTACCTTAATTGCAGTTCGCAGGCTTATCCTACCTTCTGCTGAATGTACCAATGTACAGTCAAGGTGATAAATATGTATACACTTTAGTACCTTGTCACTTTACTCGTAGTGACAATTCACGTATGGCAGTTTAAACATGTTATTAAATAGACAAGGTACTAAACTGTATACATATTTATGAACTAGTCTGTACTATTTATCCAAGTATTTGTAAAAAGGCTTTGTGATACGCAAATGTCAAAGGACTAATATTTGGTACCATAGTTTTTTTACATAAATGTTTTAATATGAGACTATAGCTTTTTTTAATGAGGCATTTTGTTTAATATAATAAAATTGACATGTGATCGACGTCATACTTCATAGAAAAGATGATGACGTGTGCTCTCATGCAATAAATATTTTTGATTTGATTTGCTTTGATGAAAAAGTGCTCCACGGGCCACTGCAATTCAAAACATACTCACAAAAATATTATTTAGACGGTGGTTCAAACAGAATGAATGAACAATGGAATGCCAAAGTCCGTCCCATTGTGCTTGTTCTATATTAAATTGTTTTGACAACAGCCAGAATACAAAACCAGTTCAAGAGTTCATACGAAAGTCCTAACGAGTCGACCTAAAATGCGGACATGGACAGTACGTATTACTTTATGTAAACACCTTTCCACGAATGTATAATGCAGAATTTTAATTTCATTGAAAGGCATTTCTCGCCGCATGAGTTAATATTTTTCGTTAGTCACAAGTCCAACCCAACTAACATAATTAATGTTTGAAATATCCTGAAAACATCATAGTTTCAGCAGAAAATAGTTGCAAAAATGAAATACGATAAAATCAATACAATACAATACAATACAAAACACTTTATTGTACACCAAACAAAAACATTACAGAGAAACAGCACAATTAAAAACAACACAGGTAAACAACAGGCGGTCTTATCGCTGATTAGCGATCTCTTCCAGACAACCTTACTAGGGATAAGGTGTCAAATTATAGTAGTTTATGCAATAGTTGTATAAGAGAGGTCAAAATATATGAGTGGCGTGAGTTACGATGTGAGCCGAAGGCGAACATCGTAAAGGAAAGCGCCACGAGTGTTTTTTGACTTAGTTATACACCGTTGCATACAATACTTTTTCTACGACTAGGTTTCAAATGAAATGCAAAATTAAGCGAAAAAACTTACAAACGAACAAACGAAGTAAAGAACAACAAACGAGCGGGAAACAAGAAAATGACAAAATATGTGTCTATGGTTTACTTTGTTTTTAAATTGACGGAATGGAAATATGATTAACAGGCTACACTTAGTAATCTGTGGCGTATCGTTAGGGCGACTTTACGACACCGAGAGCTGTTATGGGGAATAGAGTTATAGACTTTTCTGAAGTCATATTATCTATGTTCTTATAATAGTGTTCGTGACTATGTAAAAGACTAATAAAAGTACAGGAGTAGAAAAAAATATTTTACGAGGTAGGTGGTACAGACTTCACCCGAGCAATAACTAGAATAAATACAATATATATATGACTTACATAAATAAACAGATAAATATATATAAATACATAAATGAATATCAATACATCCACAACAGGGAAAACAATAAAAAAGACAGCTACACGACAGAGAAATTAACTGAGACAGTACAATTATGACTGCGACAAAAAATGGTCATGAAGAAGTTTCTTAAAAATAGGCAAAGACTTAGCCCGACGCAGCTCCACAGGGAGGGAGTTACAATCAATAAAGTAAAATTCGATGAAACGATGAGTTACCGCACCGGGTGTGCTATAATCTCCAATTTTAACGATAATAATTGATTTAACGATCCATCATAGCACTATCCAGTGGTAATAACTTCAGGGCTGTCTCAAGCCGGCCGTGTTCACGCATAATATCGGCGTGTTACGGACTATTCAGACAGGGTTGACACTCGCTAATGCCGCGTTAAGTGCTTAGCCGTTAGCGAGACGAACTGGCGTAAAACACTGTAACATAATGTTACTTTTAAGGAAGCTTAATTTAAACTGTCTGGCGACGTTGTGGCTAATGAGAGACTCAGATTAGGGAGGCAGACATCTTTTTACGCGTCTTAATTGTACGCGCCTTGCCTGTTGGCAAGCGAAGCGAGGTCTGAGAGTTAAGTTAGGGCCACTTGCACCAAAAATTTTACACTGGGTTAAGGCACTAACTCGAGTTAGTAAACGTCAGATTCTTTCAAAAACTGTCATTTTAACTCGAGTTAGTGTCTTAACCCAGTGTTGTATTTTAGGTGCAAGTGGCCTTTATTAGACGGTGTTATATTTGTATTCGGATCTTTTTGAAATTAGTAATTGAGTTGTCGAGACCAATGATGTCAGAGCAAGATGATATGGTACTACAGTGAGTGGCTTCTATAAGAACATATATTTTAAGACCTGAAGTATAAGCCCTAATGGATGTATTTTTTTTTCATATAGATTAATTCGGCTCGCAATTTATCGGTAACAAGGCTAGCAACGTCAGTACTAACATTTGATTGCTTTCAAAATTCCCTGAAAACACCCTGACACTTTCAATTACCGCCTACATTTCATTGACACTTTTGACAAGATGGCCATAAATAATGAAACTAGGTCTGCCTCTTCGCAAATTTTTTTTTATAACTGTCTGTTAGAAAAGGTAATTCTTGGTTATATTTTTTCGATAAAACGGTTCACAGCACTTTAAGCTCCGTTACTTTAATTCATGTTCTTATGTATGTCACACACAGTATACACTTATAAATATGTTGCGATTTTAAGCCTTGAAAAGAAAAATACTTTAGATCATAATTTAGTTTGAGCTTATTTGTTTCACCCAAAAACTGAAAGAACTATATGAAGTGTCCAACTTTAAGGAAACCTGGCTGGACTGACATACTCGTAGATCAATGTCCTCTCCTACGCGGACCTTTTTCTTCCAGGTCGGTAGAGGTCCACAAACATAAGTATAAATGTAGCATATTGACGTATTAACTGTTTTAGATTGGGTTCCGTCACTACATCTTTTTTTTATATCAGATAACCTTGCTTGCGTGACAAACAAGCTAGTGGTAAATTTTTCAAATTTACCTAGTCCCAAATTGAAAGTACTGCTACTAGAATGATAAATATTTCCGACCGTATTTAACATTAATCTTGCCTTTTGGAAAAGACACTTCGT
The DNA here is from genome assembly GCA_963966035.1 of Acleris laterana. Lineage (NCBI taxonomy): Eukaryota > Metazoa > Arthropoda > Insecta > Lepidoptera > Tortricidae > Acleris > Acleris laterana. The sequence goes on along the minus strand of OZ014448.1, from coordinate 12,543,000 downwards.
GAAGTGAAGTTTAGGTACGTAAAGAAATGTACAGAAAAACGAGTCCGTTTTAGGGGTGCGTACTACGGAAAGATTCCGTAAAAAGACCTATGTGGAAATGGTTGTGCTTAAGTCACTACCAAGTCCATTTGGCTAAACACATTGTCACAATACTCATTTACTCTCTGTGTGAATGGGACCGTGTGTGTATACCCTATAATATGTATGAGAGATAATTCATTATAATATCTCACGTATGTATGATGTCAAAAACAATTCCTTGGAATGTTATAATATAAACCAATCTAACTTAGTACGATTCATTGGACGTTGGCGTGACTTTGACACTCGGCAATTCTCGACATTCATCGTGAGAGATCTGGGCCCTATTGCATAATAAAATACAAGCCCATACTTTTAGTAAAACTCCATACAAAACCATTTATACTATTAGCTTTACTTTTTTATGCAAATCGCCCCTGATGTGCAAATGACACGTGACACATTGCTGCATATTCATAACTAGCGACCCGCCCTCGCTTCGCTTCGGTTTATGTGAGTTTTCTGTAGCCCCCGTACATAAAACAGAGATTTATTATACATAAAAACCTACATAGGGACAGACAGCGGGAAGCGACTTTTTTTTATACTACATAGCGACCCGCCCTCGCTTCGCTTCGGCTGACATGAGTTCTCCGTAACACCAGTACATAAAATAAAAAAATATTATACATATAAACCTTCCTCTTAAATCCCTCTATCTATTAAAAAAAACCGCATCAAAATCCGTTGCGTAGTTTTAAAGATCTAAGCACACATAGGGACAGACAGCGGGAAGCGACTTTGTTTTATAATATGTAGTGATATATTATATGTAGTGATATCATAGTATGCACCAAAGACTACTATTGTACACTGGTATACACTTAAAAGTCTAAAACAGTAATGTAGATCATCTGCCACAATATCATTTTTTTACAGTAGACCTATGAATAAAACAGATGTGGCTTGATTTAATTATTACATCGTATTACTAAAAACACAAAATAAAGTAAAGTAAGTTGCAGATTATTTCATTCGAAGCAATTTCCTTTGATTTTGAAAAAGTGTCAAAGTGGGAATAATCGTAGTGTAGTAACCGCGTAGGTGTAGAGGGACAAACTATTGTACTGTACTGTAGGGAGAGTAATCAAAATTCCTTGTAAGAAAAAAAAATCTAACATAGTTAAATTGACAGATCTAACACAGATACCTTATGTTAAAAATATAAGGTAAGTCAGTTTTATAAAATGTGTCAACCCTAATACGCGCAATTAATTGTTTTTTTAGTGGGATAGTTTTATAAAAAGTTTCGATTCAATTCGAAAAACGTTGCTAGCGAGTGTTCGAAAATTAGAAATCTTTCAGAAGAGCTGATTCTATGACGAATTATTACATCAAACGCCTACATGTTGCAAGGTAATATTACGTAAACAAGCATCTCAAGAAACTTTTCATTATACGTACCTCAAACTAATATATAATTTCTACGGTACCCTAAAGCAAATAAGAGATACCTGATAGCGTTTACCATACTTTCCCGCATTTTTACGATGTGAAACTTTTTTTACGTCTTCATTGGATATTTTATAGTACACCCGACATTCCTTGGGGAGTGCTCGCGGCCGGTCAGTGAATTTGAATCTCGAACGACACGGCTGTTATTTGCATGGTGGATTTACGCGTTCTTTATTTAAATGTTATTATTGTTTTGGGTGTTTTTACGTCGGACTTTCTGTCGGAATAGTAAAAAAGTTTAGTGGTTGCTTATGGTAACGGATTATGAGATGAACCATTTTTATTTACAGTCGGGATCAATAGAAACGACCAAAGATGTAAACAAAACCAAACGTACCTACCAATGTACCATTAATACTACATTATCACGTAGTTTTTCACATCGCGTGAGGTATGTCTGTTTAAGATTAAATAACAACGATACGTTTTTTAAATCAAAACTCATTTGCAGAAAAAAATAGGTTATATATGTGACAAACAGTAGGTACCTACTGAGTTGTTAACATCTTTTGTCATTTCTATTGATTCCGAATTTAGATACTTTTTATGAATAACAGACCAAAACAACGACGCTGAACGGTTATAATAATAAAACCAATACCTACGAGTAAGTATTAAATATTTTCTACGAAATAAGTTCAAACCGACGAGACTGATTTTTTTTTATTCAACTTTAATCGTTGACCCCAATTTTCTGGTTTTGGTAAAAGCCAATGTGTAAATATTATTTATACTGAGTATTGGTTCCGCGAATACAATTTTATTTTCTGTTAAAGGAATAACGAATAACATAATAATACTTGTCTAGTTATTGATACATTAAAATTAAATCATTGTTATTTCCAACAACATGACATCGAAAAGATAGATGTTATTTTTGGCCATGTACCAATGAACTATAGAATTGGTACAGATTCCCGTTTCGATAGTACATAATTGATATGCCTTCAGGGCAGACATATTTTGCAACAATTCAAATATTTCACGGAACATTTTACTAATTTTCAATCGGATTCAACCGTTTCGTTAAATGGTTGACGAATAAATGTTTTCGTTGATTTTACAACGACAGTGAATACTGCTGCCCAGTTTTTAGGTATCCATAAACAAACTACGAACCCTTATAGTTTCGGCATGTCCGTCCGTCCGTCCGTCCGTCCGCAGCCTAGCTCAGAAACCCTTAGAGCTAGAAAGCTGTAATTAGGCATGAATATACCTATATATTAATCACGTCAACAAAAAACAATAAAATAAAAAGTTGAAAAATATGTTTTTTTGTGTACTTCCCTTACACGTAACTAGGGGATGTATTTTTTTTTCTCGTCTACCCCATAGTGAGGGGTTTACGAAAACAGCTTTTCGATTAAGGGATCCGTTTATGAAATATTAAGCTTTAAAGCGCAAATTTTTGCTAGACTCAAGTGTCCCCCGTCCCCCCCCCCCATAGAGCCAAAACTATAGATACTAAAAATCTGGAAAATATCTTTAATGAAAGCGCATATCACGAATTTAAATGGAAAACTTACACGACTGTGGACTTAATTAATTCCTGAGATACAGGCGACTAAAGTGGTTATACCTACTAAAAATCATCAAACACTAGAAGAAAGAATAACTTTAAATAGATAATTAGTTCATACATGTTGTTTTCGTGTTGTTTTAGTCTTTGTGTTTGTCGTAACGGCTACAGAAACCTACACTGAGCATCGTCCGACATGCTCTTTCCCGGTTTTTTATAACAGGGTCGATAACCTTCCTCGAAACGCGTGGCAACGGCTAAGGATCACCTCAATTTGAAAATGTCATTAAAGTTTAGTACACTCGCTGGCGGCCCTCAAAGTTAATACCTCAGCTTTAAGAATAGTACATGAAGATAAAGTTGTGGAAACGCCCGGGAAAGGGTTTGTTGAAAGAACTATTACTAAACGTTATAGGTGAAAAACTTAAGTAAATGTCACTTTGCATGTAGTGGTGTACAAAAGTAATATGGAATTTACGGCAAATTTCAAATACAGATTGTCGAACGGCCTATACAGATGTGTTACAACCACATGCAATAGGTAATTTACTTAAGTTTTTCACCTTTACAACCGCACTCAAAGACATTTTAGAGACAATTTTAACACGTTCCTCTTTCAAACTTGTGTATGAAAAACTCACTAACAACGACTTCATTCGTTGGTATAAGAACAATTGGATGGTTGGTCGAAGACTTATCGTAATACAACACGTTCTCGTATACGTACATTTAAATTATAATTATTTAAAACATCTGGTACTGGGCCGAACTTTATTTCCTATTAAACATAATATATTATTAAAACACAAGCACATCGGATAACACAGGAATACTGGTTTTAGTTCTTTACTTCGACCATGTGACCTTCATCATGTATCTAACCTTGACCTTACAATTTAAGGTCATTAATAGTCATTAAGTACAATATGTCTAGGTGGAGTGACGACTCACGCAGGGTTGCTGTAACTGGAGGCGAACAACCAAAGATAAAGCTGGTATTGCCTTATAATACTAGAAGCCTATGTCTAGGCTATGATGGACTAGTTAACGCTGGCTAAAGATGATGATGATAACGAATATGATTTTTAGGTATAATAAATCATACTAAATCTTACACAAGACTTGAAAATTCCCGGGACCAGAAGAAACGAAAAGTAAAAAATAAAGTGCCAGATTTATATGCGAAAGACATGGACTGCCGCACTCAGACACGTCAATTAAATTTAATGCTTGTTAAGTGAGGTGTTGTCTTATTATATTGCTATAGCAAAGAATGTGACAGCAGCAACTTTAATCAAGCATTAAATTTAATTGACGTCTCTGAGTACGGCAGTTAATCTTCAAATGGAGTATAATGGAGAAAGATGATAAAGGAAGATAGACTCCACCATCAGATACTTTTAATAAATACTAAGGGCGAGAAAGAAATAGTTGAAAGAAAAGGAGTATTTTTTTGCTAACACTTCTAGTACTCTAAATCCTCAACAGCACCTTAACTTCTAAAAGATACGGTAACGAGCGCCCTCCCATTGACTCGCCAGATTACCTGATAAGGCCACTTTATACCGAGATATAAATATTTACTGAAAGTAAAACGCTTAAGTAATTTCAGCTGAAATCTTGTTACCGTTGAATTAATTCCAAAGGAAATTTTGGAAGCAACATTTTAGTCCTCAAATTAACAAGTTTTAGGGCCCCGGAGCTTTAAAAGTTTTGTAGGGTAAACCGGTCAGTCACTTTTTTTTATATCACTAGCGTTGTAACATAAATGTTAAAATATTGACTTACATCAGAAAACGAAAACCCCTTAACATGATATAGATGTGGCCCATTTGAAACTGTGATCACTATATTTGGACCTGTCAAAACATTACATTTAATTTTGAAAACGTCTTTTGACATAAACAAAATTAAAGGTAGGGTTTACAATAGGTACACGACGGTACACCCCATTAGTTAATTTGACGTACATTGACGCAAATGCAACAGTATACCGTCAATTTAAGTGGTGGCACACCGGCCGCGGTATTTAATTAATAACACTTTATATCCTCTCGCCTATTTTCGAACCCACATTTTCATACTTATTGACATTTCCCCCTGCTCCATTCACTTACCCTCGCATTCTTACTTAACATTATTCCGTTTCAAAAATGGAAATGAATGTAGGAAGAAAACTTTTATGAAGTTCCGCAAAAGCCTTCAAATAGGAAGGGGAAGTTTGCTTTTTGTTAGCCCATAAACAAGTTTCGCGCTCGGGTCCGCCTCATTGCTTTTAGCACGTTTATAAGTAACATCTAATAACAATATATTGACATCAATTATCTTGTAATTGTTGTCTTGAGAATGCTTATGTAACCTTCAGCGAGCATGTGCGATCCATATAGTAGGAATTTAGGTCATTTAAGAGTGGTTGTGGCTAGAAGCATTTGAAAGGACGAAGGGAATTTTATTTTAAAGGGAAATGACAACCTGTTAAAGATGATAGAAAACAGAAGAGGGAAGATGGTAGGGCATTTGACATGCCACGATAATATAATAAAAAAATATAATATAAAAAAATTATGATGATGAATGAAATTGATGATTTATATGATGTATGGTAGTGAATGTTGGGTGTGGCAGGACAAGCATAAAAGTCATGTTAATGCAGTTGAAATGCGCTCTTTGCTTATAGTGCAGTCAGTGAAGCATTATTGCTCCAAATTTTTTTACTGTAAACCGAATTGCATACAATTTTTGAATTAGGTTTATCTTACCCTTAACTTCAAAAGTGAAAATGATTTGAACTCCGCAACCACCCTGGGGGTGGTTGCCACCACTTCTCGGGGGTGTTTGTTTTTTTCTTCAAAATAACCTTGGATATCGATAGAAGGCCTAATTTTAAGCAAAAAATCATCTATAAAGTTTTTCGAAAAATCCAATACTTTTCAAGTTATTGGCAATTGTAAATTCGCAATTTTTTCACGTTTTTCATCGGTTTTTTGCAAATATCTCCAAAAATATACGTTTTATCGAAAATTTTATAAGAAACAAAATTGTAGCAGGTAAAAAAATTAACAATTTGGTTTTTTATAAAGTATTCTAAGTGCAATATTAAGCTAGACATTAAAGATCAAAGCCGTTTTTATATTGTCTGAAATTTAATCGATGTGGTCAATGCCATCTAGCGGCGAGCAGATGCATTTTATGCATTCTAATAAAAAAAGGGTTTTGTAGTGCTTGAAATAAGCTTTAAAATGAGCACTATTAAAAGTCTTTTGCACGTAAAATAAATGAGCTGTATTGCAAATAAGAGGAGCATCTAATGTTTATCCTTAAAAATCAATGGGTTTCATAAGTGCCATTTCCACCAAAATTAAAATTAATCGTATTCCGCCTAGAATTAACTTTATTATAAAGAGTTTGATAGATTGTATCAGTTTGGCTGCTTCAGGACACATATTTTTCAAAAAAGTCACGATTAAAAAAAATCAAAAAATTTCAAATTCTTAAAACACCCACCTTTTTTTCATAAAATCTCAAAAATGACGACAGATACGTATAAAAGTGTAGGAATAAAAAAATGTAGGTATTTTTCTGACAAACAATTTGGTTTTTTTGTTTTTTCTGTTTAACAAAAAATTACGGAGATATGATTGTTTAAAGAGCGCGTGGCAGCGCAATCACAGCCTCTCGTAAGCCCTTTAACCCTTCACCGTTATAGAAAAAGGTTTTTTACTATGTATTGCAATGAAGGATGTTGTAGCTCTCTTAATTACCTTTACAATGGTTTTTTATAAATTGTGATAGCATGAAAATTGAAGGAGTTATGGTCCAAAAACTTATGTTACTAACTTATATACGTAAAATGGTAGCAGTAATCATATATATTTACTGTTTTAATTTAGGGGTAGTTTTAAGGGTAGAAAAGCTTAAGAATATGATAATCATTTTCGAGAGTGTGGAATAACATTTAAATCCTTTTCATTTTATAAAAAAAAATTAACAATTTTTTATCAAGGGGTACTTTTCAAGGGTTGAAAGGGGGTTAAAAATTTGATAATTATTGTAGAGAATATAAAATATTACTTACTCTATACTTACATCTTTTTATGTCATACCAAAGTATTTTTTTGTGATTTTTTCAATTTAGGGGTTGTTTGCAAGGGTTGTAAGATTTTCAAGGGGTTGAAAATGATTTGAATATGAGGTAATTGTGTTAGAAAACACTTTACAATTTCACCACTTACTATTAGACATGTTTTCTAGCGATAAAATGGCTCAATGTAATTTTTTCCATTAAGGGGTTGTTTACACCCCTTAAAAATAATAGGCGGAGTTCAGATAATTTTCACTTTTGAAGTTAAGGGTAAGATGAGCCTAATTCCAAAATTTCATGCAAATCGGTTCACATTAAATAAATTCGGAGGTAAGACCGTATTTTTCGCTTCAATGACTGCACTATTTAGTAATGTGTGGTGTTAAACTGATTGATAGAGTAAGGGCCACTTGCACGCAGAATTTAACCCTGGGTTAAAGCACTAACTCGAGTTAAAATGACATTTGTTGTATGAATCTGACGTTTACTAACCCGAGTTAGGGTCTTAACCCAGGGTTAAATTTTTCGTGCAAGTGGCCCTAAGGAATGCAAAAGTCAGAGAGAAATGTGGAATAAAAGAAGATGTAGTTACTAAGATTGAAAAGAGCATGCTGCGATGGTTCGGTCATTTGGAAAGGATGGATGAAAGAAGATTGACGAAAGAGATATACAGATCGAAAGTGAGTGGACGGGTCGGAAGGGGCCGCCCTAGGCGTACTTTTTCGATTCAAATCGGAAAAATACTGGAAAAGGGTCGAATCTTAAGTACCCGAAACCGACGTGCGTGCATGACTCGATGTATGAATGTGGAAGAAGCGAAAGAAATTCGTCAAGATCCCCAGATCAGATTATTGAGATTTGTCAGGATTTTGAGATTTGTCAGGTTATTCTAAGTTTCTTTCTGCTGCTAGCACTTTTAAATATCAAATACTAAAACGTCAAAACTATGACACCTACACAAGGCGCAGCCTGGACCTATAGAGGGAAACTATTTTTCTTTCCACTGCACATAATATCATAAAAGTCTTTTGACTAAAGAGCGAAAAATGGAACATGATAGGGATAAACACAGAGCTACAACAAAAGTGTTTGTGTGCGTGTGAAGTGTGCAGACATGTCTAGCGGAGGGATAATCCAGAACATTAATAGTATTTGGCTGTCTATTCCTTTCACACTAGGTATTTGGTGAAACAAATACACTGACAAATGTCAGAGAGAGTGTGACAGCGATAGACAGTCGAGTACGGTCGGCATTATAAGTAGTTGCACACTTTAGTGCTTTGTCACTTTAACATTATGTTTGAACTGCTGCACTAATCTGTCAAAGTCGTTAAAGTGACAAGATGCAAAAGTGTGCCGCTACTTTTAAGGCTGACTGTACTTTTACTATGATTTTACGGTACGTTATTCTTACTTTCCCACACAATCATTATGTAAATGCATTTCCAAAGTGATACCGCTATACCAGCTGGAAATTACTTGCCGCCTTTTTGCACACGAGTTGCTGGCTAGACTATCCGTTCACTCCTTCACATTACCATCAACTCGTGCGTCCAACTTTGTGTGTGAAATGATTTTGTTTTTTCCACTGGGAGTCGTTGAGCGTTCGCATCTCATTACAAGTTTGAAGCAACGTTCATAGTTTTATTTCTGAAAGGCTATTGAAGCCAAGTGAATAGTTGGAGAAGGCTAACAGGGCCTCTATTCTAGGCTGTAAAAACCATATCGTCTTTGATCTGTCATGGAATTGTTATTAGTTCGGCCGCCATTACTGTCGAGTAAATAAGAGCTATCACAAGGTTGACAATACGATAACAGGTCAAAGACGATATGGTTTTTACCACTTAAAATCTCTATTTCCCCTGTATTTTTTTAATTGCAGGATTATTAGGACTTCTAGGAGCATTGACATTGGTATTGTAGGGAGGGACATGTCTAGCAAGCGGGTAAATTGGACAATCGAAATATCTCCAAAACAAAACACGCGACGCTGGAGCATCAAATGGTGGAAAGTGAGGTCCGGGGGAGGATAACATTCTGCCATTACCAGTTGCCACGTGACGTAGGAGCTGGTGATACGCGTCATTTGTTTTTTTTTTCAAACTAAAGCTTAAAAAAAGGTAACTGTGGTATTTTTCTTCTAAAATTGTGAGAATAGATATCTTAGGTATCAGGTGAGCATTAATAGTATCTACTTAGGTCACCGTCTCCGTAATAAACACCTCGTTTTCGGGAAACTGTCTACGTTTTTAAAACAAAATACCATCTGATATCGTCAATATAACGTTCAAAATATGGAGGGCCCAATATTATTTTTACTATTTGTGTTTTATCTTTATTTATTTCTAAGAACATACTGTGATGTTTCTCGCCGGACAGTTGTTTCACACAATAATACTTGTATGTCTTCCGGCAGCATTAGAATGTCATGCTCGCTCAAAGGTCTTTGGTTACGGCGGCGTCGTTGATGGGGTCGTCTCTTTCCCGAACACATGGCTGAGATACGCGTCATACCTGTGAACAGGCACTGTTTGTGGGGTCCGGTCAGTTCACGTTTGCAAGTAATTCTTGCTCAATTAATTATTCCAGTTATGGCTTTTGACGTGATACCTCTTCGTGTTGTTCTCATAGTCATTATTTTTTATTTAATCATCATCATTATTTTTAGTCTACTGTCCTTATTGTGTACCTTAATCTAAAAGTAAGTTAACTTTAAAGTATTATTACGTTTATATAAGTGAAAAAATTACTTTCTGCTGAAGTTTCTTGCGGCGCTTCTTCTCGGCAATGATGTTCTTGTCCAAAGCGCTAGTATATTCACTACATATTACTGACGTATAAAAGAGCCCTCATGTGGCTAATTTACTGAATAAATATTTTGAATTTAGAATTCTATCGTCTATCAATTATCTGTCAATAGTACCATGGCCTTAGCAGCCTCGAACGCTTCGAACCTGCCGCCGAACTGCTATAGGGGAAGGTCTAACTTAGAACTTAGACCGATTGACCTTAGACCGTCTAAGGTCATTCATCATCCACCGAGTGCAGCAGTAATACAGCCAGTCAGGATCACGCAACGATTATTACTCGCACACAGTCAAGATGCTTTTTTCGAACCAAATGTTTAACAATCTGCGGGTGGTAGGGCCTTATGCTGGGTCCGTCCGGATCGCTACCACCATCTTATCCATTAACCTACCGCCAAACAGCAGTGTTCGCATTGTTGTGTTCCGGTTTGGGGATAAGACAGCCGGTGAAATGACTAGCATAGAGGCATTCCATCTTAGTCCTCAGGGTTGGCAACGCATTTGCTGTCTTAGGATTGCATTGCAGTCTTATGAATGCGAATGTCTATGGGTCACAGTTTCTACTTTCCATCAAGTGGCCTGTGTGCTCGTTTATCTTCTCCATGCCATAAAAAAATATATATATATATATTATCACCACATTGACCACGCAATAGTATTAAATAATTATCAATATATCCACGTTCATATAATTCTTGAAAAATAGATTAGAACTTCTAACTTTTTCACAACACACACACACCGTGTATAATACGAGGTCTGATTTCATTACAACACCCAGTTCCCAAGAATATTTTTAACAATTGAACGGGTACACGCGACAGCAGCTCGGCTGTCAGCCGCAAATTGCGAGGCGAGACAACTTTTAATTAAATATCTACTAATTCTATTCGTAAGGAAATTTACAATTAGAATAGGAATGGGACACTGATATCGAGGTTAAGTGTGCGCAGGAAATTCAATGTTTTTTGTGCTCCATTTGTAGCTTTAACGTTTTACAAGAGTTACCAAAAAATTGCCCACGCTAACTCAATCAATTAACATTTCTATGAAACTTTTCCGTTGTGACACGAAAATTAGCCATACAAATTATAGGAAAAAGATGGAATTGGTGTTTTAATGGTTTTAATATTATATTAGTTAAATAGACTTGAAGATTTCAAAACTAAAGCTAACGAAGTTTCAAATCATGATAATATTCATTATCGATTTGCAATATCAATAGCATTGTTGAATACCGTAAGATGAGAGAGAAGACAACAAGACTGAACAAAGTAAGAAGAGCTACCACTAGCAGGACACAATTTAACCCCTAGTATCGCCAGTGACGTCCCTATCTTTACTATTCTAACTTTGGTTTCTACTTTCGTACGGCTTATATTATATCGCAGTATTTAAAAACATAGAAGGGTCAAATCAGAATTAATAACTACTGTGCGGTACGGAACCCTCGTTACGTGAGTCCGAGTCTAACATGGCCAGTTTTTTCAGTTTCTTGTTGTTCTTTATTATTTTGGAAACATTAATTTACATTTAATTATCGATGTCTCGTTACCATCACTAGCCCACATGTGCGCGCAGGCGTTTAAGAATTAATTCATATTTCGCTTGAAGTAATGAGCTTGGTCGGGACTCCAGAAACGCAAACAAGGATTGTGTGACAACATTATTGCTACATACATACAAACATACACTATACGTACTCAGTTTTACCTACTTACTATGTAGGTAAGTATTCCTCTATGTAAAGCAAGGAGAGTTTTTACGTAAATTAATGCTTTGTGCCGGAATCGTTATACAAACGTTAATTTTGCTTAAACGTATTTGTATATAAAGGTTTATATTACAAACATAGCATATACCTTTTAAATAGGTTAGGCTCTTATTACCACAAAAAAAACAGTACTTGAAGTGACCCCATTTTTTCCAAATAACATTTCAAATACTCGGTAAAACCTCATTACTTTTGACATGTTTTCCTATAGTCAGCGTTATGAATAGTTCTTACTTACTTGCCAGTAATGGCGGCTGAGTTAAAAACAGTATTATAACATGTAAACAGCCATTAAAATTTACCAAGTAAATAGAGTCCCAGTTTGCCAAAATAATAATTTGGGATTATTAATAATGATAAGTTGTGACATCATACGTTATATTTATACCAAGATGGCACCGCCGATAATCCTACCGGGCGCGCCTATTATGGTTGCGTTAATGGTTGTGGATAAAACATCCGTCACTTTCCGACAAATAAGTAAGTGCCGGATGCTTTATACACATTCGTTCCACAGCAATAAAAAGCAGAAAGAGAAAAGCTAGTTTAACTGGCATGATGTGTAGACTCCCAAAAATATTAAAATACGTCATTATGAGGTAACAGCACTCCATATTCATCATACCATTACACTCTAAGTATGACTAGAAAAACTTTTGTCTACCGAGCCCCGATTTACCAGTTTAGCTTGGCCAACTGATTTGCGGTTCCATTTTCGAAGTCGTTCCACATGTTCGAGTGCCAGTGTTATATAAGTTATCAAATAGAATCGAATAGTATAGAAATAATTTATTAAATAATTTAGAAAAGGTACTCAGCTTAGTGCCGCGGCGCTTGTGTTTAGAGGGACCTATTAGTAAATAGATATGCAGCATTATTAAACAAAATGGCAGTTAAAAACAATTGCAAAATTCTAATGCTTCCTATTGTTTCGCGCAAACCATTGAGACTTAATATCGACGCGCTATAAGTTGCGCGGGCGCCTACATTGTAAAGTCGCGGAGGGCTGCATACTGATCCGCAGTACGCAGAGTACTGACACACAGAGACTGTAAATAATAATAATCGGTGAACATACATAAAAAAAAAAATACATACAGTGGAACGTATAACCTCCTCCTTTTTTGAAGTCGGTTAAAATAAACCGGGCAAGTGCAGTATGTATGTAATACAGAAACTCGCGCCTAAGTAACCCTCCTGGGTCTTACTAATATCCATTTGACGCGGCATTCACTTTTCATCATGTGGGTTGTTCCTCTTTTTGCCTTAGGCAATAAAAAAAAGTAATGAGATGATATTTTTAAATAACATACTAATAAACAAACAATCCTCTCGCAACAGCTTACTCATGTCTGAATGCCAGGAAATGGGTCGAAGTGTTTTTTTTGTACTCTTCTGAAGCCCATGATCAGGGTAAACTTCAGTACCAATATATCTTGAAAAAATAGACTAACAGCTTAAAAAAAGTAGCAGCTTACTGTGGGTTTTTTTTCAGTGAACTTAAATATGCCAGATCTGTACGTTACGTACTCTGCACATAAACCGAAAGCTTTCCCAGTGTTCTCGCTAAGCCGGCTCTAATGCAAGACACGTCCAACTCGAATTTACAGGCAATTCATTCGATATTGGATTATTAGGCACTGATCTTTTTAAAATTTCCGACTTAGGCGCTTTTCCCGTCCGGCTCCTGTCCCCAATTCCCAATTCCGCGGAATGAGGGAGTAATGTAAATTGATCGGATTATACGTGGACAGAAAATATAATTCGCGCCGTTTATGATCGACCAAGGAGCCGTTCTCGGGCCACCTGTTTCTGAAATAAAACGATTTTTCTTCGGGGCCTGATCGTCATTTGTTATTATTTGTGACAAAGCTGAGACTTGGAACTCAACGCTCAACGCCACGGCTAAGGCCTTTCCAGGCGGCGAAAGAGGTGTATCTTTGTTCCAACGAGGAGCATAGCCGGTTTATACGGTTTAAAATGTCATTTAATAGTTCTTAGCCTCTTTTTAAAAAATAGAAGAAATGCTCAAAAAACATGAACAATTTTTTTGCACAATGTAGAATATAAAAGCCGTCAGTAATCAGAGTTGTAGATACAAACAGCATGTAACGGAAATCTCATTCAACAGCAATCCACTTCAAGGGTTGATAATGAATGCTATAGGTACAATAGGACAAATATTAAGATTCCATAAAAAAACCCATCGAATTCATTGTTGTCGGTAATCCTGAAAATAGTTTTTGATTCATCCAGAATATGAACTACACAAGGTTGGAACCCCCACATAATCCCGTGACGGTAGAGAGGGGATTAATCCGGGCATTCTAAGTCGACTGTCATTTCGGACAACATCGATAAGCTATTCTATCAAATATGACATCACGTTGATTTAGATATTCTCATCTCGTCAGTATCGATTTTCTTCAAAACTAAATCTCTATTCAGTGGGGCTAGACAAGTTGCCATCGTTCACGAACGCTAGCGTTAGGTGATCACTGGCGACATGTGTTGTCATTGAAAAATGTATGGGAATGACGTAAGTCACGTGATATATCACTCGTTACAACTGACACGCTGAAAAGTGATCACTATCACTCGATAGGTTTGACGACTACGGTCGATACGCGGTACTATTTTGACACAAAGGCTAGACAAGTTGCCCTTTTGACAGGTCGAATAGAACACGAGCACAATCACCATGTCGCACTGCTAGATCAAAACAGTATTAACTCAAAATCATGGCTAGTTTGGTTTTAAGTTCAAAGAAGTTGAATTAAAGTTGATTTTGACATGCATTGTATTTTGAGTTACTACTATTTTCATCTAGCAGTGCGATATAAACGTCGGTATCTAAGGGCGGTATCTATGGACGGCCGTAACGACCAAGAAACTGTCAACTGAGTCCGTGTCATCACTGTCATCATTGCTTCGCGGTCGCATAAAATTATATTGTTTGAACTTTGATTTCTTATTAAAAATGCTTCCGCTGAGACTTACATATACGCTGCTCACAACAGTACGAGCTTATCCAGGCGCCGACCCAGAGAAATCTCTCGTGCGAGCCTGGAGGCCGCGGACGGGATGCATGAAATGCTGTTCAGGAACATTTTACGTTAAGCAAGGTCTCATTTAGAGTTCTTTGCAGCCTTTTGCGTTCCCTGACTTCGTTGAGGAGATTGAAGGAGGTTCTCCTTGAACTGAAGGTAAGCATCATTTTGATTTTAACATGTATAAGTTGGTATGTGCATTATATAAACAATACTTACCTACAATGAAACTTGTCAGTACCAATAAAGATATTTATTACGATTATTTCAGGTGCTGTGTGCTCTCAGCTTTCTGGCGACAAGGTCGGATCAGAGGATCACGGGGTATCCAACCAATTAACGCAACGGACCGCTGCTAGTAGATGCATCCGTCAAGTGGGGGATGCTCTCAACAACGACACAGTCTTGAAGAGGAGGATCGTCTTCCTACAATCGGATGAAGCTAGGTCTCGTATAAGACAAGAGTAAGTTATGACATATATTTAATGAAAGTATTGGATGTTTCATTTCCTGAGCGTTTTTTCTTTTATTGAAAACTCTATAGTAGTATGGTTTTCGGAAAAAAATAGTACTGAGTTACTTATAGCGAGGTCAAGTGTAAGTATACTTAACCGATATCATACAATTTATTGATAAAATAACTTTTGTGTGTTTTAGGCAACAAAGAAAATCCTACAGACGGCTGGTTGACGATGCCGGATGTCCATATACTATTATCAACCCCTTGTCGCAGAATTACAAACTCCGGTGTTTCATTTTTACACGGAGCCTGCAGCCTGTATGGAAGGAGTATCTCAACTTCCATTCAATGTCTCAAAGGTCGCCCCCTAGGTTATATTGTAGTGCGGAGCAGTCCTTTTATAATTGGAGCCAAATCCAGGATGAGCCCTACTAATTAGAGGCAGGATTATACTTAATTGTTTGGTGAAATGAGTTTGAATTACTATTAATTTATTATGTTTAAAACCTCATCCAAAAAATGCTATGAATCAAAAAATTATTGATTTCAAGTATTAAACGTTCAAAACAAAATCGAAGTACATTATTTTAGTAAAGTTTCATTACTCGAAGTTACACTGATGGCCATATAATTAGGAACCGAACGCTTGCGTTTTTCTCGTAAGATATACTTAATACAATTATGACTTAAATTTTGACCACCAATCAAAAATTTCTTGACCAATTTTATTTTTAGTTTACACTTATCATTATATAATAATCTGTTTAAATGTATGTACAGTTTGTCGCTGCTAAAATCGAATATTTCATCAATTTCATGTTAAAAAACTTTGTATGGATACGTCAGCACTAAGTTTTTAAATCCCTTTAAAAAATATTCGTTTTTAATAGCGGTAAACTGTACAAAAATTTGAGGCTTAGTTTATTAATTAACGATAAGTGTAACTAAAAATAAAATAGGTCTAGAACTTTTTGATTAGTTGTCAAAATTGAAAGTATATTTGTAGGCAATTATATGGGAAAAATGCAAGCGTTCCTAATTATTTAGCCACCACTGTTATTACAGGAGGTCACGACTAATTTGGTTACGATCTCGGAAATGGATTATTCTGGCCTGACAGGATAGAGAGCAACTCCCTGATGCCAAATATGTCGTTCTGCCTGCGCACAGCGGTCGCATTAACTAATATGGCGGCTGAAAGACGTGTTATCGTTCCCAAAAAAAAGAGATAAA
This sequence comes from Acleris laterana, assembly GCA_963966035.1. NCBI lineage: Eukaryota > Metazoa > Arthropoda > Insecta > Lepidoptera > Tortricidae > Acleris > Acleris laterana. Next base: position 12,526,540 of record OZ014448.1, on the reverse strand, counting down.
GGAAATGGCTGAATTTTGTACATAAAGTAAGTACTAGTAGTACTCATGTCAAATACCTATGCAAAAACTGTTCAAAAATAGTTATGGCGTTATGTACTTTCAACGGCCGATAGTTGTTACCAAAAAAAACGATAAGGGAAATGGTTGAATATTATGAGCAAAGTAAGTATTAGTTGTACCCATGCCAAATATGTAAAAACTGACCAAAATTTTGGTCGCGTTAGGGCACTAGGACCTTTTAAAGATACTTCGAAAGTATATAACGCCATAACGTGACCAACATTTTTGACAGGTTTTGCATTTTGGACATGAGTACAACTAGTACTTACTTTATTTACAGTATTCAGCCATTTCCCTTATCGTTTTGTTTTGGTAACAACTATCGGCCGTTGAAAGTACATAACGCCATAAAAAAATAACGATACCACACGCATATAACGCGACCACTGTGCGCAGGCAGTCTGACAAATTTGTAGTCAGGTTCCTCTATTCCCACTAGTTCAGTTGTTTAGTTCAGTTGACTGAACAAGTGAGATTTTTTTACTCGTTTGTTCAGTTGAAAATAAAATAAGTTATAACTGAACTAGTCAGATTTTTTTTCTCGTTTGTTCAGCTGAATAAAATTAATAACCGCTTAGTTCTACATCCATGTATGACTTCTTTGAACACGTAAAATGGTACTTTTTTGTTCTGTCTAGTCATACACCTACACGATGTGTACGAAACGAGTTGTTTAAAATGAGGTAGGTTTAGGTTATGTTAGTTTTGCAGCAGGCCCGGAGGGCCAAACCACCCAGAAATAGGAGCTCCGCCTGAGCGGAGCTCCGTCGACACTCTTATTTCAAATCAATCAGACAGTGTCGACGGAGCTCCGCTAACGCGGAGCTCCAATTTCTGGGTGGTTTGGCCCTCCGGGCTTGCTGCAAAACTAATATAACCTAAACCTACCTAGTTTCTGGTTATGAAAATGGAAAAAAAGTCTTGTTTAATAACAGGTTAAGAAACAGTGAAAAAATATCATTATTCATAACCAGTTATGAAATCTTACTTGTGAAAGTGGACGAAAGGAAATTGACGACTTCAAGCATATTTTTCTTGAAATGGGTGTCAAATTAACGCTCGTGACCGTACAGTCACCATCAAATATCGGAGTAGGCGTTCAAAAATACCCGCACTCAACTCAATTAATTAAGCAGTGTATGTAGAGTGTGTTGATATATTTTTGCACACTTTGTTTGCTGCGATGTGTTTAAAGTCGTACCTACTTTAGTTGCTTACATTTACTTCAACCGACCTACAACATCCGACATTATGGGAAAACAAGCATATTTGGAAGGTATTATAGGAATGAAGACAACATGAATTGATTATTTTACTGAGCAGAAATTATGGAAAAGTACATAATTGTATTAACGCAGACATCACAGGAACATCGGAGTGCACGGATCCAGTTAATCTGCATTGCAGTCCTTCTAGACAATGCATACTATGTGGTAAAATTGGTGGGTGAAGTGGCTGGAGACAGTGGTGTTGGTTTTTTTCTGAAATTAAAATAAAATGACTTATCATAATTTTTGTCATGAATATAAACTATAACTTTGTTTCTACATTTTTTTTACATTCAAGTCAAATATCCGTAAGGGCGCTAAAACACTGAGATATTGTTGGACAAAGGTTAAGAAAGGTTATGTACTCGCTGTCTCCAAGAATAATATATTATCCAATATAGGGCTGAAACTATTGGACACGTCTAGAGGCAGAGAGCGTGTCAGATAATTTTGAGCGTAACGCAATGTGAAATATAAATTATTATTGGCGACTGTACTTATTCTCATTTAGTTTATATTGGTTTTGCAGACACTTTAGAGAGATCAAATAACTTATATGAATAAAAAGCAAATTATTTACATAGATTTAATGCTTAATCTTTGGCCAAAGTAGCTGGTCACCCGAAACGTCATTTAGGCATGAGGAAATTTCCTTAATGAATGAGTTATCTCACGCCTCCCCCAAAACATAAAGACTTGGCTAAAAGCAGACATATTTATGCCATTTCACTGGTTTGACTGATGCAGCCGCCGTTCTCAGTTTGACAGAGGAAGTTTGAAGTGGGACCTAGGCAGCGTATGCATGCAGGTAACGTCCGCCAGGTTAGGTAAAATACTGAAAATACGGAATAAAACTGTATACACACCATGATCTGCATTTGCGAATATCATTATAGGGATCCAGTGGACTTCATAAATATTTTCTTAGTTCCAATCACGTGTAGTCTAGGTCCCTGTAAATTAAAAATTAACTGTAGGTATATCTATATCACAAACACGCTGCTCTAGTTAATTTTATCGAGTACAGGCTTCTGTACTATTCTGCCCATGTCATTACGATTAGTACAGTACCGCAATTTTAGCAAATGTTATCCGATTTTAAGGTGTAGCTGAAAGAAAGTCAAACACAACTAAGTACACTAAATAAATAAAAAATCGTACATACATACATACATTAACCCTGAAAACATTACCTACACTCCTTATTTTAGGCAGTCATGTAAAAATAGTTGGGTATGCCTGTGCGCCCCTGCTGCGCTTTCACGTGATTTGAACATAAACCTGTATCTGATCTTCATTATTGATTTAAATAGGGAAACTATTTAACAATGCCTGGGAGACGCGTTCATACAAAGGAAGTAACTTTTCTTACATGTTACAAGAATTCATAACACATACATACACGTACATATTTACCTTAGAATAACACACAACACACAACACAATCACAATCTCATAACATTTTATGAAAAACCACATGTAAATAAATAATGTAACAAATACAACATAATACGTACCTAAATATGTTTATTTCCAATGCACATCTGCGACAGCGTCAACTTGACTTTTAAGGTCGAAAAGTATAGACAAATTTGTCATTTTTAGAAAAAAAAACTAGACTGTCGAGCGAGGTTGTATCCATCGTGGGCATACACTTTGGCTAGATTTTTCATTTTTGACAACGCATGTCGACAGTGATCGCCTAACGCTAGCGTTACATTCGATGGCAACTTGTCTAGCCTATTTCGCCAAGTGACAGGTGATCACCAAAGTGATCGCCTAACGCTAGCGTTCGTGAACGATGGCAACTTGTCTAACCCCACTGGGTCGTTCTTTGTTTTTACCTGTCTGTCATCTTAGTAAGCGTCTAATTCGAGTATTGATAATGTTTTTCGTGTTTAATATACGTCCATAGTTTTATATTTATCTATTAGTAGGTCCCTAAATAATCGTTTCTTTAACACAGTATTTTTTTATAATATTGTTTTTCTTAGAATGCCGTGGTCATCTAAAAAATTAGTCTCGGCTGAAAAAGGCCACTCCATTACATTGTTTCTGGTAAATAAACCACATTAAAAAATGGAACATTATCTGCAGCACTGGAAGTATTTTGGTCTTAATAAAAAATAAATTCATCTTTTTTTTAATCGAACAACAAGACAAGTCTATAATGATTGATACTCGTAGTTCAAAAATCTAAAAAACAGAAAATTCTCCGTTTATTGTCGGTAAAAAAAGTACGACCCTTTTGACATCATAATATGTGGTGTTGCAAGACTCCATATTGGCATGATGACTTACGGCCGCTGTACTCAGAAAGATTTTAGAGACAATTAACTCCTTCCTTTATCAAACTTATATATGAAAAATCGTCACTAAGGAACGACTTGATCATCATTGAGTGAGTGCGGCCGTTAGTCTTTACAACAGGAGATACCCTGACTCGTTTGCCTCCTTTATCTAATAAATAGTTAAGGCCAAAAATATTATGCGAACGAGGACAAGTATCTGTTCCTGAGTCTTGGATGTTTATAGCTATTTAAGTACCGATTTATCGATATAAAAATGTATCTCGTTGTCTAGTAGCCTTATTTCAACTTAATATTTCGCAATGAAACTAGTTTTCACTAGACTTGCATGTTCTCTCGAATAGTATACTATTATTTTAAATTTATTATTCCAAAGTAGGGTCAACATTATTAATATTTACAAGTTTCAGAAGTAGAAAGGCGTGCATCATAAAAATCACAAAAAGGGAGACTCGAGAAAAGGAAACGCGATAAAGGGGGAACACATTTACATACCCCATGAATACTGTAGGTGTCGAAACTTGCTGAACAAATAAAAATAATGTTTAGAGATACTTATTTTTATAGGAGTTTTCGTGTGGAAATTGTTTATCCTGTAAATATATTTTAGCTAACGGTAACGTTAAATTTTTGCTCGAAAATATCAATGTTTAAACCATTAGTTGTTTAGTTGAAACAATTTCCTAAAAACACTACACTAGTTTTAATTAACCCTCTTAGAACACTAACCGTCGTTCTCAGACACATTTACGAGACAATTAAGTCGTTCCTTTTTCAAACTAGTGCTTGAAAAATCATCACTGAAGAAAGACTTAATCATCACTAGGGGCGGATTAGACTTGGAATAAGACTTATTCCGAGATTAGTCTCTACTTTGGCGTTAAATCTAGATAGTAGGTACCTATAAAATCAGATCTTATTCTCAGATCTTAGACTCTGAGTGCGTCCGTATTTTTAACCCTAACATCTAGTTTATTTCTACGAAGAGATGATTCAACATCGTATTTTTTGGTGTATTTTCTCTAGAAAACTCGCGAATACTAGTAACAATCTTATAATGTTGTGAATCCTACTAAACCCCAACCCTCTACTTAATAATACATACATTGTGGGACCCGTCCAACGTCAGTCACTGGCAGGGTGCGCCTTCGTGAATAAAATTGTAAACGGTATCCTGCCGTTTGACTAAATCATCATTTGACAAACTATATCATTTTACAAACGTTCATTTCGCAAAAACATGTTTGTGTATAAACCATTACATATTACAAAAGTTAGTAGTTACGGGCGTATTAAATAAGTTAGTTTAGGTTAGGTTTTTTAGGCACATGAAAAAAAATCAATGCGGCGGGAAGTATCTCTTTTCGAAATGAAAGTTTGTCACATGGATGATTTGGTAAAGCCATTGACACTATAAATTAGGTAAAGATAGTTCAAAAATTAAAACAATCTCAACGTTCCCCAACCACACTCCGGCATCAAATATTCCGTCTCTTTCCTGCCAAAACCAAGCCATATAATTCCATTCTGTTTTGTAATAATTTTCTTTTTTGTCGTTGGACCTTTGCAAAAAGGCCGACATCAAAGGTTACCGTAGTAATGTACCAGAATATTTGGCGGCGGACTGCAAAGAGAATTCCTAATGCGATGGTGCTACCATAATAGGAATATTCTATTGGCTATGTATACAGAGTAGGTATACATGCGGTGTAAAACATACCATGAATCGGACTAGTTTTTACGTGCAAAAGTTTTGTTTATTCTTTTTTGTTTTTTTTGTTTTGCTGTTAGATAATCTACAACTATACATATTATACATTACGGTCTGTATGTCTGTACGAGTACCTATGTACCATGCCTATGTATCCGCTAATATCATTGAGTACTGGATGGATTTGGTTACAGTTTTTATCATTTATTTTTTTATAAAGGATTAAAAGGTAATTTATACATGCTGTGCGAAGAAAGACACATCTAAAAGAAAAAATCATGCATAGCACATAAATATCGAGAATAATATAAGCCTCTCAGTGGACGGCCTGTCGAATCTTCGCACTGTTGTACCATCTAATTCAGAAGTAATTATACTTGTTAGTATCTTGTCGTAGTTACTGATATTCTAAATTCAAACCAATCTCACTTTAATACGTATCTTCGACAAGGTAATTAAGTAAACTGTGTGTTAATAAGATGCAATCGGTATTACTGTTTCTTTCTATCGATTTGAAATGTATGGCTTTGACATACGCGGTCGAAGTGGTCTGTCCTGTCATCTGCTTAAGTCAGTCGATTTTCGTCAATCGATTTTCGAAAATCGGGAATACCTACTAACCTTTGACTTCGAATGTACAGAAACTGTAGACGTAGAAATGGTCAGTTTATTACCGGTCATAGAAATATTGGACAAACGACGGTCACAAGGACAATAGAACGCTGGAATAAAAAGGAAATACCTATACACAATCGGAAATACTCGAAAATAATGAAATGAAGGTGTTTATTTATTAGGAGCGAACAAAGCGTCTACGGCAGTAAGCCGCGCCGTTGTTTACGCAGGGACAATTAAAATGCTAATTATTTGCCGACTTCGGATTCTAAAGAGCTCGGAAAACGTGGAAATATCATCCCTCACTGATAGCAGTGAACAAAACATTTTTAAACAGAAGAGATATTCATATAGCTTATTCTTTCTTTTTACTTTTAAAGTGAACAATTAACATTGCATGGTGAAATAGGTACTTGACTGTTAGTTCATACATTTTGACAGCTGGACTCGAATCGTCTGTTAAGTGGTTGATGAAATTCGTTATAAACCTAATAGCTTTTGATGTTAAATTATTATTTTTAACTCTTCCGCCTTGACTGTCAATACGATAAGATATCAAAGTCAATATGGTCTTATCCGGGATAATAGAGCTCCAGATTATTAGTTTACCATCTCTGTTATTTTACAATAGGTGCCTATGAAAGTTATTAGCTTAGACCAGAGCAGTGATTCTTGGACGAACGAGTGAATGTCCAAGCGGCGCGTGCATTTTTTTTTTTTTTTTTTTTATGGCATCAAGTAGACAAACGAGCACACAGACCACCTGATGGTAAGTGGAAACTGTGACCCATAGATATTCGCAATCACAAGACTGCAATGCAATCCTAAGACTGCAAATGCGTTGCCAACCCTGAGGCTAAGATTTTATCAATTTAGCAGCATGGTTTCTGCCGATGGATCGAACGTATAAGGCTGCTTAATTGAAAATGCACGCGCAAAGAATGTGTTTTGTTCGCTCTGACGGGACTACTTAATCTCGCCGCTTGGATATCACTCGACAGTCCGCACGACCGGCGTTGTTTACAGAATCACTACCCAGGTCAAAAATATATCGTTTTTACCGTGTTGAAAAGAGGCCCAAGAGACAGATGACAAGCAATATGCAAACGTAAAATCACAAGGAAAGCCGTGAGTTATATATTATATTTCTAAACACTGGCTTACTCCATTCCATGATTAGCTCTAGAATAACGCAGCGTCAAATGTTTGTGAGTTTTGGCGCGATGATAAATTTATTGCTTTATTTGCACGCAATTATACAAAATATTAATTCGCTGGCTCGATAACAAACAGCCTGTGTTGGTTCTTCATTAGGAGTAATTCTTAAGATAATAAATCTCGCGGTAGCTTTAAAGGACAGAAACAAATACGAGACGTAAGTGTTCGATTATGAGTCAAAACATTTTGGTGTACATTTCAAAAGGAGAAAAAATACACTTTGTAGGTAGAATCAATAATCAATAATGATGTATCAGAAGCGGCAAAATTTTATTTTGAACAATAACACAAAGTACCTAATTCAAAAATATTCCAATCAGTTGACAAAATATACAACTAAACCTATTTACCTATCGTTGACGTTGTAAGGAGTAATCTCTGGATCTACAAAACCGATTATGAAAATTATTTAACCAATAGAAAGCCACGTTATTTGTGAGTTACATTGGATATATCATAATTAACCCAAAAAAATATATTACCCAACGAAGTGGGCACGGGAACAGCTAGTATTAAATGAAAGACTGTTATTACATTTTATAATTACCACTTTGTAATTTTACAAGGATTTTATTAAAGCCATCATAACCAAACCTTAAAGGAATCACTACAATGGTATTACTTAGCTTGGTCTCTTTTAAAAGCAACAACAAACTTGATTTGCCGTAATATTCTCCACTAGGTGGTTCTCTTTTTTCTAACACACTTTTAGTATCTTTATCTGAGTAACTATGCGTACAAATATCAGCTACGAGTACGTCATTACAACTGCGAATAGTGCCTATATGTAGGGCTGGCTACATCCTTGAATTGGTAACGTAACCTAACCATTTACTTAGGCATGACCCAGCCCTACGATCACCTGAGGCAAGGATAAGCATATAGTTAATTTGACAAAAAAGACGTGCCTCCGGCCCCACGGAATATTACAGCAGACTAATGCGCGGTACTTCGCTTCTTTGTATCCTTCTTTATATCTTTGTATCATACATAAATTAATTAAGTAATTTCAGAGGATAATCTCAAACAAATTGTTCTAATTCCAAACTTAGCTCTACGCTTGTACAGTCGGCCTTATAAGTAGGTGTACATTTTTGTAGGTTACCGTGTAGTATAATTCTCTAACCACATTTGGCACAATTAGACGATAAAAAGGTTCGATATTTATTAATAAATGTAACTTAATTTATACTAAAGCGGGTTCACAAAAAAAAAACCCTTTAAAGGAGAAATGTATTTATTTCGTGCAAGTTCTCAACACTTCTTGTATCTGTTTAGTTCACTGCACAAAGTCTTCCACATTCAGCTTTGGTATCACTCGTCTATTAGACCTCCCTATCTTCTCCTTAACTGCAAGTAAGAGATCACCTGAAAGCAGTGGTGTCATCATTGATGATGTCATTGGTGTCATTCTCTTAGTAACGTCTTCTCGTCCATCGTTGGATCAACGTACCCATACAGAAACCAGAATTTATTATATAATAAAAACGTTTGTGAAAAATTATCTAACTGATGGTGAAAACGATGGAGGAATTAGCGGATATACAGACAGACCAACACGGAAAGCGACTTTGTTTTATACTATTTTAAGATAATGATAGGTTTATATTCCATTGACTTTCGTTGACAAAACAATTGCAAAAAAAAATATGGCTTTTGAACCAATTTTCAAGTCGCGGACATGATTTATCGGTCCCGGTCTCTGAGGGGTCGTTCGTCACTGCGCTCTCAAAAAATATTTTCCCGCCTCTATGACGCAGTCTATGGTCTAGTCGAAAATTATTGATGGTGCTTAGCTGTCTATCCACCAGAGATCTACGAGATACATATTACAATGCTAGAGTACATCGTTTGGCACACAACTGAAATTTCAATTGATTTTAAAATAACGTCCCGATGACCTACATAGACATGAAACTAAAAACATTAAAAACATAGATCTAAGTGACAATGCAATAATATTAGACGGGGTACGTATCATACTAAATAAAGTTCAAAATACATAATAGGTCATAATACATATTGGTCATAATACATAATGGTTTTATTTCTGAATCCGTTAAAATTTCAGGATTTTTTAAAAACCCATCGTATAGAACCCATTAGGTTAGGTTAGGTTTGTTTTATAACAATCCAGAAAAGTTTACGGTTTCAGAAATAAAACCATTATATCTTATGACCATTATGTATTTTGAACTTTATATAAGTATTATGATACGTACCTACCCTGTCGCACTTTAGTCCAGTTGGTACCTTGGTTGGACCCTGCCTTTGAAGCTAGCGGTCCTGTGTTTAAATCCCGGTAAGGGCAGATATTTATGTGACGAGCGCTAATATTTGTTCCTGAGTCTCGGATGTTATAAATAGTACAAGCCTAGAGCTTAGTTTGGGGCTAAGTCAATTTGTGGTAGATTGACCTCTAATATTTATTTTATACCAAAAAAATATTGCGGTTTATCCACCGCATTTGTGATTCCCGCACTTACACAGTGGTCAACAGTGGCAGATGTTTTATTCACACCGACAAACACGCCCTTATCTTATATCTTATTGGTGGGGTCCTTACGGATACATTTCGACCCTATGATCTTTTGTGTAACTACCCCTCTTTTCGCGCTTAATCCAAAGCAGCTTCCACCCCTTCCAAATAGCGGATAGTGGAGTGCAATGGCAGTGCCTTGAAATCGTTCGGTTCTGGGTAGTCACCACATAAGATTTTCATTCTTACTCCAGCGAGGGTGTCACATTCACACAATAAGTGTTACATTGTTTCCACCTCCTCGCCGGACATTCTACTATCCGTGTTGTCATAAAGGCCCATGTCCCAAAACACCATCTTAATAGACCCACTTTGTTTCAATATTTTCATGTAACTCTTCATGTTAATACTCGTGTTAAACATTATTTAACAATCGTTGTGTAAAGCCCTCTTTGGTCAATTTATTTTACGAGGACCATTGACGCCAGTTTAACCGAAATATTCGTCCTGCATTACCATCATACCTTTTTTTATTAATTTAACGCCAAGGTTTCCCGCAAAAACGGCAGATGTCTGGGTTCCCGGAATTATTTCCGCAACCTTTAAAACTGAATTTATTCGCCCTCAATTTTCTCCAAAGTATGTTAATTTAACCCAAATTGGCGGGACAATAGACAAGATATAAAGCCATTGACACACTTAAAAATTATATTTGACGTTTATAAATTTACTGATATTATGGTAACAGATAAATATTGATAAATTGCCGTAACTTAATAATGTTATTTAGTACCTCTGAATATTATTCCTTCTTAACCGACAGCGCAAAGCGAATTATTATTAGGTTTAACAGTTTATGACATACTATATATGATACAAAAACAAACAAATATAATTAAGTTAAATAATTTATTCAGTAAATTGGCCACTTCAGGGCTATTTTACACTCCGGTTATTTGGAATCATCACTGAATACGTACGTATCAATGAGTGTCATTAGGGCGCGTCATACTACACGGTGCCTTTGACCTTGGGGCTTTAAATGCAACCATCGATTCTAGTCGCTAAACTGAACTACTTTTGTTCTGCAACATTAAAAAATAACTTAAATTTAGATAACTAACTGATGTTAAAGTTTGGTTGTAAAATCAGTGTATTACATCATGGCCATAAAAACACGATCTCATGGTACGGGGGTGACATTTCCTTAGTACGAGGGCTAAAGGAAAATGTAGAATTGGATGGCGTACATTGAAAATTTCATTTAACTTCTATGAAAAAAATAAAATTTAAGTTGGACATATTTTTAACATCTTACAGAACAAAAGTAGTTCAGTTTCAGGAGTCGAAACGATCCATGCATTTAAAGCCCCAAGGTCAAAGGCACCCTGTATAGTCTATACTTTTAGGTATTTACAAAAATGTAAACAAAACTACCACGTGACATAGTTCGTCAGCCAAAAAACAAGGACCGGACAATCTACGGGAACTATCTCACATTACAATTTTTTTTAATAACCAGAAGTAACAACGAGTACGGTAAAAGAGTGTGGAGTGTGAGCTGTTACATTGCCCGGTATCTGAAATGGGTTACCATGTCATCTAGTAAGTAAACTTGAAAATGCAACATTTAAACAGGTAATGAACATGTTTACTTAATAAAAAATATAGAAAGACATAAGATATAATGTTAATAAATAAAAAGGTAGTATTTTTAATAAAACGTAGAGCTCATATTATATTCTTAACTGATAAAATCTTTGATTAATTTAAGATTATAAGTTAAGATAAATTAAAAATGTATTTGTTTTTTGTGTAAGAAAGAAACAGTTTTTTTTATAGAAGCACAACATTACACTGATACGTTAAAGTTTTGGTTGGCTGTTTAACAATGACACGTGTTTTGGATTGTTTACATTTTTTTACTACCTAAAAGTATAGACTATAGTCGATAGTGCGCTAATACAGAACAGATTTAAAAAAATACGAAAATCAAAAATTACGTTCGAAATAATGAAACTCTTCGGAGTTATGTATTATACCCATATAATAATATACCTGCCATATACGTGCTGTGGCCTATTAGTTACTTACTTCCTTTCATACAATCATGACTAATGCCTTTCGTATACCGCCATGACAACGCCCAGCCATGAATAAGGTGACAAATCTATCTTCTCTCCAATGATTAATATACCTAAGGCGATATTAACAAAGAGACATTAGCATGGGAGTAAATTTCAAGGAAATGAACATCCATCTTTTTCTAAACAGGCAAGCAAGAACAGGACGGATATTGTTATTCTTGCGATAAGCGCTATCGTGCTAGGCCAGCACTTTTGAAGTAGCCCATCAGCAGTTATTTTACCAAGTACGTAAATCCTCTTCCAAGTTCGATGAAACATGAACCTTGAGCTAACGTGGTACGGTTAACTTTAGATTTCATGTGTAGCATGAGATATGAGTTTGCGGAAGTTATTGGTCAAGATTGAAACCCTCTTTTGTGTTCGAGATTAATTGCGAAAGAACTGACTCCTGCCATTTATCATTAGGTGCAGGATTAGCGCAATGACTTAATGAATATTAAAACAAGTCCGTAGTTATTGCAATTAAAAAGATGTTAGATAGTTACGAAATTAAGAGTTTACTCGGATACTTTTGTATATTTTTAACGGCTGTATAATTATTTATATGGCAAGGGAACGGCTTCTGAAAGGATTTTGCCTGATTATCCATAAGGGCGCCATATTATCTTATTATATACGAGTATATTCATTTGTTGTGATATAAGTGGCCACTTTTGACTGCAATTTTGCAAATTAAACTTTTGTTATTTTTCTGGGAAAGTTGACACATTTATATGAAAATAACATTTACTCCTATTTTCCCACATTTCAGCTCATTCATTTGTGACTCGGCGCACCCTTTAACCATGCCGACCCCGTTAATCCGTTAGCTCGACAAAGGGGACATAATGCTGAGTTGAACCGAGGACAGACAAGTTCTTGTAAACAACCGTTTAAAAATAATCAATATTAAATATAACTTCCGTTATACTGTTAAAGAGAGAGAGAGAGTGAGACAATTAAAGAGACTATAACGGGTTACTTCATGTAAATAATTTCGAAAAACGCTCGTAGAACGTCGTGATGCAGCCACCTCCAGCTCCAGACGAGCCCGAAATATGTCGAGCGTTTGTCGACGTTATATACGTGATCATGTGATGTATTTAGTAAGAATTATTATGTTGAAGTTGACTGACTTCTTATGCTATTAGGTAATAATCCCTAAGATCCTGATTTACAAATTTTAATGACATAATAGGCGTTATTTTAGCATATAAATAATAAATAGACGTAAACCATAACATCCTAACTGTTATTTCTGTTTAAATAAATACTTCCGTCAGAATCGTCAGCCGTAATGAGGCCTGTATTTGCCGTAGCCAATGTGTTGAAACCACTACTCCGAGACCTAACTTGAAGATTGTCTTGTCTTACTTAATATTTCTGCAGCATTTTTGTCATCATAGGATTGACGTAAGCTTATGTCAATTTCATACATTTTGTCATTTTTCGTCAACCGTTTACGTAGACGTTATGTCTAGGATCCTTGCGCTCTAAGGTTTGTTTCAATAGAACTTGCCAACAATATAAACAAACCTTGTATTCAAAATGTCTTTAATTTCCATTCTACATCGTCAAGTACTGCTAAATCCGTGTGTTATTTAATCAATTCTTTCCACATCATTATCCTAAACCATTAAAAGAATAAAATAGTGCTAGAATATAGATATCGCATTGAATGTTTTGTTTACATTGTTGGCAAGTTCTATTGAAACAAACCTTAGATCGGAGATTTATTTATTTTATTAGGAAATAACACAGAAACATACGTAGCTACAGATGCTTCAATGAATGTATCTCAATATGACACAAGACACACTAAGATAAAAATACAGCATGCAAAGACGATGTTGATTATCGCAATACCAAATATTTGGACACTATATTTTCCTATTTTTATCAGATAAAGGTAATTATCTAGATTAAAAATCATGTTGACGTCATAAAATAAGCAATGTAGATTATTTTACAGTATATTTTAGCACCGCCACTATGTTAGACAAGTTTAATACCTATTTAACGAGTAGAACTTGGCTCGTTTTCCCACGTCGTTTAACCGGACCGTTATTAAGCAAGGGCTTTGTGAGATAGTGCTGCCCTTTACGGCGTTCCGGACAATACAATGTTAATATAATTGTCCTGCGATGATTCTGCCGTAAGCCCTTGTTATTGTGGACGCGGACTGTTTAGTTTTCCTACTAATGCTTTAAGTATGTCATTATACTCATTATTTACTGCCGCATCATTATGACATTGTTAATTTTAGAATTGTTCTTGAATGTATCTTAATTGTTGCTATTCCAGAAAGAGTCTCTGTGTCCTTATTATTTATCAATGCAAGGGAAGAAGTAAACTCGTCAAAATAATGTAACTACCAACAACTCACTGAAATTATTGAATAATACGCTCCGCCGGACTTGGTAAGGCAAATAACTAAATTGGCCTCGACAAACAGGAAACGTATCCGATGGGCGATGACATGTAAACACGATGAGTTGAGCAAAATGGCTGTTTATATAAGCTTATATTGACTAACGTAAAAAATATGTACTCGTACTTTATACATATACTACTTAGGTACTCGTACCTGCTTATAATATAATGTTCTTCTTAATTACCTCCAGCCAAATTGACATGGTAACTAGATACCAGTATAAAAAAGTCGACCAAGTTCGAGTCAATTTCGCATACGAAGAGTTCCGTAGTACTTTTGTATAGGGTCATACCTTTAGTTACCTTTGTTAAACACTATGATAAGTTATATAATTAGGTAGCATTTATAAATAAACATTCTCACGATCTATAGCGTCGACTATCGCTGCGGAGTTATTCATATTAAAACGTGAATAACTCGGATATTTTATGCAGAAAAATAATGAGTTACAGAATTTGTCATAAATCATTTATAAATATTTACACACACGTGCAAAATTGTACTCGCTTTTTAATACCTCGCTATCGCTATATCACTTGCACTTGTGCTATTGAAATTGTATTTGTCACTTGTTTTACAGAAAAACAGAGGATTTTATAATTATCGTTATACTCATATAATTATGAATTTATGATTTCATATATGCACAAATAATCGATGTGTGCATGAGGGCGACGTAGTGCATTTTGGGTATAATTTGTGCCCACTGTTGAAATAATTTCTTAAATTTTTACTAAGGAGCTCCACGGGAGAACTGGTATCGGTAGTACCTACATTTCAGTACGAGTATAATAAATATAATAATTTATTGGATTATAATAATTTATTATATCTTCATGTACTCATTGTCACGACAAATGTTCTACTCTCTCTTCATTACGATAAAAACTTTTTTCAATGAATGCACTTCACAGTGTGAGTGACTCAACTGCATCTACCCTGGAGCTGCCAATAAGTACGACAGGTAAACATCTAGAATATTTCTTTTTCACAATGAATTAAACACTAAAAACAAACAAAAACTATTACTCATGTCATCAAAACAACAATCTATTTTATTGCCAAAGTGAAACACGTATAAAAGGTTTAGCCGTCTGTATCAATTGCAGGTTTAATAAAATATCTATTCGTGCAATATTTAGACAAGCCAGCAAACATTTTTAACGATCGTGATTGGACTGTTGTTTATTCATAACGCTGTTAAAATTATTTCCTCGAATGAAATACGATAAACAAGCTGCAAACTGTTTCATAGTTGCATTCAGATCTGAGTGTCCACTCGTGAGTAATGTTAACAATACGTTTCATACAATTCCGTGGAACGAGCGCGGAGGGCAGCTCAAACTTTTAATGGTCCCGCAGGGCACACTTTTGTGCATTTTGGACCAAATCCAACAATTAGCAACACTGTTTACGAAACTCACACAAGCCGACGCGTTCAATGCTCGGCTACCGTAAAAGGTTTGTACATTTACGTTACTAAGAGAAGCAATGGACGTTGAACTTGAATGAATTGGCAGTAAAATTGCATTATCAAATTTCGGGGTCGAGTTTAGTAGTAAAGGGACCTTACGGCCATCCATAATTTTGCATTTCAACATGGCCAGTTTTATGTGCTCGCGTAACAATTATTCCATGGTCAAAACACTGCATTGCTAGTGGAAAATGCGTTGATTTGTGGAATGTTATTTATGCTGCGGAGGATTTAAAATCAAATAGGCTTTTGGTTTGCCAAGTGTGCGTGGCAAACGGGTGGCTACAGTGATTATTAAAACTGGCGCACTGGGGACCAATTGATGCCAGAAAACAACAACCAGCCATTTAAGAAAATAATAAGAAACTTGAACATTAACTTGAACTTGAACACTACGTTAACAACTTAAACACGATAATGGTTTTTCGCGCCTAGAACCTTAACCCGGGTCAATAGCAAAACCCGCCTTCAGTCAGGTAAAGAGAGTTTGTAAGTATCAAAAGGAATTTACGTCGTTGAAATGTAGTCATAGTCATAGTCATAGTCATATTCATTTATTGCTTTATGTTGTACAATGAGATCTTAAAAATACAGTAGGTAGCTTCAACATAAACCCTGCAAGGGCACTGCAACAAGACACAATAATATACTTACATGTCTATTTAGTAAATCACATTTATATTATAATATATAACAGATGAAATTTAATAATACAAGGCTAACAGATATTATGTACTCTTGAAACGCAAAAAACTCTTCTAAATTATAAAAACATTTTGAAATCAAAAAGCTCCTTAACTTACTACAAAATATAGACTCTTTTGTTGTTTCTGATTGTAAGGGGTATTTTATTATAAATTTTCACAGCCATGTGATGTGTTCCAGAGCTTACAATTTTTAAATTAGTAAAAGAGCTTATTAACTGATTTCTCTGCCTAAGATTAATTGGACATTTATTATTTTTTTCGTGAGCAAATAGGGCTTTGTGATTTCGTACAAGTCTACATATTTCGTAAATATACATAGATACCAGTGTTAGGATATTTAAACGTGTGAAATGTGGCCTGCAAGTATGTAGTTTCCAGCCGTCGAGAACCTTTTCTCTATGTGCAGTTATTTGCTATGTTTAATATAAAATATTTTGTTTTAGAGAGCGGCGGACGCGCGGATTTTATTTCAAAGACATGCCTTGGAGCTACGGAAATGTTTTAAAAATAGGTAGGTATTAATATTTTGTTTATGTGAGTTAAGGAAAAGTTAAAATAATTAAAAATAACCTTAATACTGTAGTGTGGTGTGGTGTGGTGTGTTTGTCCGTAACTCCCTATTTACCTGCCAAATAAGGAACTTAATGTTTTTCCCCTGTATGTATGTATGTGCGTCTGTATGTATGCATGGTTCTTTGTTTCCTCGTAGAGACATACAGAATAGTTCAATTTCGAGTAAGTAATGAGTTGTCGTTAGATTTATTTTAGCGTCGGAAATGTCACTGGGTACTTTAATAGAGTAAAATACCAAAATGGGGAATATAAATATAAATATTCACGATTATTAACATACATAACAAAATAATATCAAAATATGTGGCATGCTTTTTAAAACTTTGCTTTATGTTAAGGTGCCCGGCAATACGTACGTACCTACCTCTCATTCTATTACACAAAATTAGAGTAAGATAGCTATTGTGGCTGGTTGATGGTTTTTGCTTTAAAAGTCGCCCGTGTACCTGTAGGCTTATTAGTAACCAGAGGGGCTATTGCTTAACGCACTCGCAATCGCAATTGTTTTCATTTTGAAAATCGAAGGCTTGTCTGCATACAAAACGAAAACAATTGAGATTGCAAGTGCGTTAGGCAATAGCGACGCAGGACTCTCTAAACAACCAAATGTTATTTCCATTGAATTTAACGTGTCAATAATCATCTGGCTGGCTACCCCAACCGTATTATAAACAAAAGGACCCCTCTCTTTTAAATCTAGCTTCAAAATTTTTCCACATCAGGTACACTCGCGGGCACATGTGTGAATATTTTCTATGCACACAAAGTACGGTTCGGGACGGCAGCGACAAGCGTTGAATGTCAAACAGTGATCACGACTGTACCGCAGTGCCCTGAAGTGTGCTCGGGGCAATTTCACTGTTCAAAGGTTTTTGCAGGTGGCTCGGAAATGTTCTGTGGAAGTTACGGGATTGCCACAAAACCGCTAAGAAAAAAACCTGTTTATGAGAAAATGTTGTAATTGAAGCAAAAGAGAAACTTTGATTCGGGTTTAATGAATATAAATGTGTAAGTATATATACACTTGTTTAAGATTAAGATAGAATACACGTGTATACGTATCCTGGCTTATGTAATAAATGCAAAAATGTTTGTTTGTTTATTTGTCCTGTCCTCATGGTTCAACACCGACAGATGCTTTTTTTTATGGCGTAGAGAAGACAAACGAGCACACAGGCCACCTGATGGTAAGTGGAAACTGTGACCCATAGACATTCGCTTTCACAAGACTGCAATGCAATCCTAAGACTGCAAATGCGTTGCCAACCCTAAGGAGTAAGATGGAATGCTTCTATGCTAGTCATTTCATGTCATGGAGAAGGCAAACGAACACGCAGACCTAAATAACTAAATAAAAAAAAAACCTAGTTCTATGAATAACTTGAATTTCGTTTCTTTTTCATCGTCCAATTGCTTTACAGTTATAGTTCTATTCTTTTATCTCCCCGAAACTTTTTATGTACAGTACGTAACCTATCTGAGCCAAGCCTCGGCAGCGCCCTAGAAAACTTAAGTTTACGTTTACGATTCTAAGTAAGTTCTAGTACTCAAAAGAACGTAAACTAGGGAGTTTTTCACTCACGTACGACATAAAAAAGTTGATGCGAACCCTTTCCCTTTGTCGTTAGACGATATGGATTGAAGATAAAGTTTTATCGACGCAACAGTTTAGCAGGGGTCGTAAAAGAGGCAGTAATTTTTACAAGGTAGTTTTATGGGGCCGAAGGTTGCCGATGGGCGGATATTTGACAGGTCATCAAAGTGTATAACGCTTGACAAGTTTGCGAGATACACGGGAACTTGCGACGTAAAAATAACAAACAAAAACTTAAATAGAATTCTAAAGAAATTACTGTAAATAAATAACTAAAGATAGCTGTATTAACGAAATGCTAGAGAAAATTAATGTATCACAGATTACTAAAGAGGTGAATATAGCTTGCTCTATTACTAAAATGCGAAAAAATAAGAAACTTGTTCGTCGAAACAAGCGTTATTTATTAGATCTCAAGATAATTATATTTCCCTAGAAATCTACATGGGTAAGAAACTAAATGAACTGTGAAAGGATCTTGAATGAAGTGTCTTGTAAGTATTTTGAAATGACGCCCACAGGTTATTCATTTTTCATTTTCATTTTCATTCTTAATATTTTTGACCACACTAAGTTTTGTATAAAGTTTCATATTTTTCTGCTTAAGCAAAAGTCCTTCCACTAAAGACAATTCATGCCTTTACACAATAAGGCTTAGAGCAAATCATAGAACGAAAGTATTATAGACTGACGAAGGAGAGCTTATTCTTTCACGATTTTCGTAAAGATAAACTTGAAGAAACCCCTACTTCGTTACTTAAAAATAACTGCTTTTAAAACGAGACATGGAAAAATATCCGGCACTAACAGAAATATCCATCATCGATTCCGTCCCTTATGGCCGCTCTACACGATGGCCCATCATGGGCCAGTGTAGGGACGGAGTGATGCGTAAGAGTGAGATGCAAGAATATGTTGCTCACTCGCTCGTAAGGTGTAAATACGTCCCTTAAGTTGGCCCATGATGTGCCATCGTGTAGAGGGGGCATTACATCTGAGTACTGTCAAAACAAAATACGTTACCATTAATGTCAAGTAAATAAAAACTGTCACAACGTGGGCATAACATACCTATTAACAGCAATTAGCTTTCACAGAGTAGAACAGAACCCTAGACTTTAATCTAGTATATAAATATGCAGGGTGTTTGGCAGTCGGGTGTAGGGGTTTTAAGGGATGATAGTAAGGATCATTCTGAACATTTTTCACCACATTTACTATTATGCTAAGTTTCACGGTTTCCGAGATATTGATCATTTAATAGGATTTTTTGTAATTTTTCCTTATGTCCGTGATACGAAAAACCCCTTAATTCAAGTATTAATTAAAAAAAACAACTTTTTGAGAAACCTCACAAAATTGGTTTCTCCATACTAAGAGAACCCCGCGTTTGTTTTTCACCAAGTATGGAAAAACCAATTTTGTGAGGTTACGCAAAAAGTTGTAAGACAAAAAAATGCAAAGTAGCTTTAAAACTTCCTTATTTCATAGTGATTCAAGTCATGCAAGAAAACACTGTTTTTTTTTTAAATTATTACTTGAATTAAGGGGTTTTTCGTATCACGGACATAAGGAAAAATGACAAAAAATCCTATTAATATGATCAATATCTCGGAAACCGTGAAACTTAGCATAATAGTAAATGTGGTCAAAAATGTTCAGAATGACCCTTACTATCATCCCTTAAAACCCCTACACCCGACTGCCAAACACCCTGTATAAAAGAAGAAACTGGCTGACATATCAACATAGCCCAAACCACTGGGTTGAGAGATTTTAAATTTGAAAACGTAGGTGGTAAGGTCTAGGGGTGCACTAAGAAAGGATTTCCCTAAAATCGACCCGTAACGGGAAGAAGTAGAGGGAGTAGCGGGAAACGAATTACGCGCACGAAGTCGCGAGCAACCTCTAGTTTTTATAAAAACCTCACGCTTTATCAAGTCTTTGAACGTTGTAACACGTCCACTGCCACCAACTAGAAATGGTATATAATTTGAACACGCTTACGTGTCACTGGCACTAAACGTTAAGAAAAGCAATAAAACGACAAGCGAGTACATAATTCCTTCGACGACACGTATGCGGGCCCTCATAAAACCAGTTTTAGGGTTCTTCAGGAATAGAGATGCTGTAGATAGACAGTCAAACTACGCAAATAGGTATAGTTAACTTCTATTAATGTGTGTACTGTGTATGTATGTTTGTATGCAGGTGAGTTTTGCTAGTGACGTGATTAAGTGATGTTAATTTGTGCCAAATATAAATACAATTACATACGTCATTATACTTTGATCCTATTCCATAATCTAATAGGTTGCAATATCGCGTGTGACAGCACGACGTAGGTACGTTTCCTGAAATCGCTATACCTAGCTGTGCTTGGTAGTGTTACAGTAGGTATTCGATATTGCTATTTTTTTCACTTTCCTATTTGATAGCTCCTGCTCAACTACGCGTGAATCTATTTACTTCTTATTGTATGTTATACTCATTGTTTTGTATAATGCTAGGTTAAGTTTTATAATTGTATCTATATTTAAAAAAACGATTGACTGTTGAGTTTCTTGCGGTGTTTCTTCTCAGCAGTGGTGTCTTGCGAAGCGCTGGTAGATTGTTGACGTGTAAAAGTGTCCTTGCGGCCTACTTACGGAATAAACATCTTTTATCTTTTATCTTTTTGATACAAAGTTACAGTAGTAGTAAAAAAATGTACCAGTAGGTATTATCTAGGAAATGTCAAATATAGGGTGAATCATGAATCTTGCTACAAAATGAATTTCGATTACCGAATACCGAATATCGAATAGCGGAACTGTTGTAGTAAGGGTACGACGCTGGAAAAGTACCTCTAGTGCCACGTGCTACGCGTATGGTGCATAGCACTGCAAAGCCTTGGAAGCGGTTAGAGCCATATTAATTAAAATTCGTTATTTATTAAGACCTATGATTCTAAGTAAATAAACCTTAAAAGTACTGCACGTAGAATTGTAATTAAGATTAGGAGTAAGTAATATGTATACACAATTATTATTTTTCATAAACAAGCAAGATAAAGAAAGGAAAAAAAAACAAAAATAAAAAGTGCAGCGATAGATTTTTAGAAAATTACAATATTGAACTTGAATTAATTTATATGATTGTTTATTTGTCTCGTATTTAATTTAGCAAAACCTCCAAAATACTGATGTAAATACACGCATCCATTTTTGCACAGTAGGATCGTAAAATAGTTTTACGCCTCTTGGTAATTACGTGGCTGGTTTAGGCCCGTGGGAAATTATATTGCGGCCCTACAGCTGTTATTGCGATGTCACAACTCAGTGCAGATGTGGCTCGGAATGCATTACGTGAGAAACGTGGTCTTTGGTAAAGAGTTATTAAGTATACGTATATAATATTTTGTTAGTTGTAATTAAAATCCAGTTTGCGTATTTATTTTAAGGTCATTATAATACATGGTGTTTTTAGGAACATATTTTTTTCAAATTTTGGACATCCTGTGTGCTAAATTGCATGCGTTTGTGTAATTTGAAGATGTTCTTGCCTAATTCTAAATAGGTTATGTAAATATAGGTAATTATTAGTAAATACTTTGTTAGTTGTAAGTAAAATCCAGTTTGCGTATTTACTTTAAGGTCATTATAATACACGGTGTTTAGGAACATTTTTATATTTTCTAATTTTTGATATCCTGTGTGCTAATTCGCGTGCGTTTGTATAATTTTAGGATGTACTTGCCAAATTCTACCTCGGTTATGAAAATATAGGTAAGTATTAATGTGTAATTGAAGTACCTAACTCCTTTATTGTACAACTATGGAAGTAATAATTGTGTTTCTATTTGAGATAAGCTGAAGTGTGCTCTGCGGAGCCCCGCAAGGGCTTCGTTTAAAAATCAAAAAGAACAATAATAAACAAATCAATAAATATAAAGGGACAGTCTTACACAAATTACCTAGTCCTGCATCGCTATTGCCTAACGCACTCGCAATGTCAATTGGCTTCAAAGCGGAAAAATTGTTTTCATTTTGTATGCAGACAAGCCTTCGATTTTCAAAATGAAAACAATTGCGATTGCGAGTGCGTTAAGCATAAGCTTTACTCTTGTCTTATGGGTACTACATATTAATATGATAAGTAAATACTTAAATGAAATAGAAAATATCCAAGACAGAAACAAACACACGCACAAATATTTGCCCATCTACCGGGAATCGAACTCGGGACATTAGTAGACAGGGTCACTGACAACAAGTTTAAACACGTCATCAATGTAAAGTACCAACTTTTTTTTACCTAAAGGTTTTACCCATCTGAGTTTTGAGAGATGAGTTTTTCCATAGTAAAATCAACTCGAACAACGAACTACCATAGATTTATATCTAGAAATCGTTTATAAAAAGGCCCGGTATCCGCAGCATTGTTAACCGGCCACTAATTACCGCCGCAACTGTCAGTTAGCAGAACGTGCCGCGCTAACGACCGTTAAGCGATGACTTGACAGGGAAAAATAGTTCGCCGATGACCTGAAAAGGAAATTAATTTTCTAGCTTGAAGTTGTGAAGGAAAGTTGCGGCTTGATTGGTTTTGCCAGAGGCGAATTAGTTTTGGCTTTTTACAGAAGTAGCATATTTGATTAAAAAACGGGTCAAGCTCTAAAAGAATATATTTACAATTAAAAATTATATAAACTAGGACACCGGTCCTTCAAAAACAGGATTAAAAGGTACAGTCGGCCTTAGTAGTAGCTGCACACTTTTGTACCGTGTCACTTCAACGCCTTTGACTGATTAGTGCAGCATTTCAAACATGACGTTAAAGTGACAAAGCACTAAAGTGTGCAGATATTTATATAAGGCCGATCTTATTTATAATCTATTTCGAATCTGGGATGAGAAATCGGTCTCAAGACACGCTAAAAATGATACATTTGATTTGATGTGCCTAGAGATCATCTTAGCCAAGAACGATATTTATTGATTCTTGAGTATCAATAAATACCAATCTCATATAATAAAGTCTGGATTGTTTATTGTATCGCTCATTGAATATAGTAATAAATCAAACATAAGATAATCTAAAAAGTGTCATCGCGTTGTATTTGCTTTCGTTTGACGATTTAACGATTTTTACCCGATACAATAGAGGCCCAGTTTTCTATACTTTAAAATTAAAGCTTAGAGAGAAGCTGTTTATTTTTAGAAACCAACCAAGTACTTATAAAACATTCCGACCTTGTTTAAGTTTTTTTGGCTAACTATAGCACTTATAAGTACTAACGTATTTCAATAAACCTAAACCTAGACGGTTTTTGCAACTAGGAGTTAGATTTTTACAAGCAAGTACTTAGATAAAATATTTATGAGATATCAGCTCATCAATAGCACCAATCCAATTAAGCCATCCTCTATCAATTGACAGTAGGAAGTAAGCCGACATTAAATTTAATCAACTTTGGTGCAACCGGGCACAAATCGCCCGACACAATCATAAATCCGTTTAGCAGTATCTTAATTGTCAATAGAACAAAGCCATTCAAAAATATCAAAACAAACCCTCGACAGCAACGCACGTTTTTCAATCTAATAAAATGCTCTCTATTTCTCTCGAAACAGAAAAGTTGTCGTCCGTGTAGTGATCCGCGAAATGGACCCGGATATCCGTCCGGAACAATGTCGTTAGTGCTTCTGTTGAATGCAACCGTTTTTTTTGCACTGATTTGTTTGGCAATGTAACTGTTAACGAGTGACCCCAGGTGGGGGTAGAACAACTCATGCGTAGAAAATAAAAGCAGATTTGTTGGTTGTTTTACGTGTTTTTATTGGTATTTTACCGAAAGGTTTAGAAGCTGTATACAGGGCATGTATAAGAATTTTAAACAGTAGGTGTGGGAAAAATATAAAACAAGTTTTTTTGTTATATAATCAAGTTTCTAACTTAAGTGAGATAATAGTCTTCTTTATCTATGTCATCGAACTAAATGAGTATTCGTTGATTTGTAATTAAAATTATTAATTCTTTTTTATAACGTACCTAATAGAAACAGTTCAGTTTCAGTCTATTTTCAGTTTTCTAAACACCGTGGAGCTTTTGACCGTGATTAGAAAGATATGGATTAATTACGTTGTGACACATGTTATGAATGAATTAGTTAAGATGGAGCACACTGAGAGCATCTTCAGTCTGTAACTCAGTCAAATATTAACTTTAAAAAAGTTACCAATATAGGGATGATCCTAATCATCCACCCTATCTACGGTTAAAATTTCTCAAAGCCTTTTTAAGACATCCTGTATAAATAAGTTTACAATTTACGTAGAAGGTATTATAAAAAAAAATATAATAAAAATAGTTAAAAAAATTAATGACTCCTAACCGACAAAACGAATCTGCCGTTTAATCGGATATGGAGCAAGTTAAACAGTAAATCTTTCACTTAAAAATTATAAGCCTTATAAATCATCAGCATGTAGGGTGATGGAACCGGTAACGGACACGTCTTGATTCTTATTTTACAGAAGATACCTAAGGATTATTCATTGGTTTTGCAACAATCAATTTAAGACCGTATTAAATATGAATTAAGAGTGAAGTGTCTATTACTGGTGTATGGCTTATAAAAGTGTCCATCACTGGTGCTCAGCTGAAATTATTTGGAATATTTTTCATTAAGAGATTATACAGACAACGAGCGCTCCAACTAACGAGCATAGTGGCCGTAATTTAGCACAGCCCGTTAATTTAGGAAGGTAATAATTAGGAAACTTAGCGCTCGTTTACAGGGTGTTTGAGGATGTAATTTAGGAAACTAATTTAAAAATGCTTTAGTGAAAAAAATCGGTCTGGATTGCTCAGTGGCGCGTCCAAATTCTGCTAGATACTTTAGACTGCATACTTCATTGATTTTATTTTATTTTGTGTTTGTGTTGCCTTGTCGAGTGTGATCACCCGTATTTAAGCTAGACTGGCTGCAACGCATAATTAAATATTAACAATAAATTATACATGAAGTAATTTGCTACATTATTTTAGTAGTATGTAATAAAAATACACTGACTGAAGCAGACTTTTGCAGAAATAAAAAATAAATATTAATCTTCTTTGCTTTAAATAAATCTTCGACATTTTTTCTCATCTACTCGTGAATACTGCATATAAAATGAGATCACTCGAACTAACGTCACGTAGTTATTTAGAATGCACTCCCAATAGCACAGTATTGTATTTATGTTGAGTGTCTTGTTTCCCCTGTATATGCAAACTCGTTTTAACTCGCTACAGCAAACTGCTTGTTTGTCCGACGATAACATTGGAAATGCAACAACCGATTGAATTTTCTTTTTCACTTCGTTCGCTTTGTAGGGTTGTCGATTGTCTAGATTATTTTTATTTCTAAAGCACCATGTATACATTTATGATATTTTAATTTAAAGAAAAATGTTTAGTCTACAATGTAGACTCTACATTATGTCACCTTAAAAATTGATGGACTAGAACTTTTTTGCAGTCTTAATAGGTTTTCACAGTAGATTATCACTTTTCGAGCTTATTAGTTTTTTAATACATGGGGTTTTATAGCGACATTACACAGGAACGCATGTACTAAAATGCAAATATGCCAAATAATTTTAATTAATTAACGTTCGTGTTTAACACTTATAAGTTTGTGTAATTTCTATTAAGACAATTTAAGAATTCCCTTGAAAATAAACAATAGTTTAATCATTATCTTAGCATTTAAAGTAACAATCAGTCTGGTGAAAACCAATAAATCAATACATATACATTATTCATAGTTCCGTTTCACCCATATCGTTCCAATCTTCAACGTACTCGAATATGATATTTGACGTTAACTCATGAACTATTGAAAGCACTAAACGTCATAGCAAACTTGGCAGACTTACGAAACTAATATTAAATTAAGTTTGACAATTAGCCAAGTGGCAACCCTGACTCCCGTGGGAGCGCTAACGTTTCTACATTATGCACTAACTCGTATTCTGACTTGATTGGCCGTACAAACTACTTTCGGGAAATTGGTCGTTTGTATATTATATTTACCCCTTAAAAAGAGGGGTGCTATACAGCATGTAACAAAAATTACCTAACCTTATTTAAAAAGCTTAATATTCTGCTAGCGCATGATAAAGTAAGGTACCTAATAGCAACAGAGCAAAAGCCTTGAATTTAAAACCCCCAGAATACATACCCGCGCACTGAGGGCCACAGCCAACAACTATTACGGCAAAAGAATGCGTAGTTACATAGCAGCAAGAATATTGAATAGATTTTTTTTTAGAAAACGAATGTAGTAGTAAAAACGTTTTTAAAGCTAGATTAAAAAACGTTGCTTTTAGATTTCTTAAAATCATCTTAGTTCTAGTTCTAGTAGGTAGTAAGGTTAGCAAGAGTAATGCTCGAATATTATTTATTAGGTATTTTTTGAGTTTATGTGTTTTCTATGAATATTGTTGGCATGTCTTTCTATGGAGAATGGGTAAATTCAAGTAGGTACATATAAAATATATGCATAAGTGAGTGCATTACTCGCAAATAAACGTCATGTTCGGCGAATTTACATTTAAAACAGTGTGACTATTATTTATAAAAAAAAATTTTTAAAGAGTATAAAGTACATACCAAACCCATTAGATACTAGCTAGAGTGAGTACTATGCACATACCTATAAGAACCTTTACGGTAAATACACAATTAAATACAAACAAATACAAACCCATTATGCATCACAAACTTTCGCAGTAATAGTTAGTACCTACTTACAAGTAGCATTTTATCATTTACATTTTATCTAACATTTAAATGTAATCAACAAAAAATTAAATCCACATAACACCCTTTATATAGCAACATCATCTTACTCAATACCCAAGCACTGAATCGAACGATAGGTGCCCTGTACCCTTACCATGAGTTATATTAACGTACTGGCTAGC
Source organism: Acleris laterana (assembly GCA_963966035.1). Taxonomy (NCBI): domain Eukaryota; kingdom Metazoa; phylum Arthropoda; class Insecta; order Lepidoptera; family Tortricidae; genus Acleris; species Acleris laterana. The sequence goes on along the minus strand of OZ014448.1, from coordinate 12,499,015 downwards.
GAGTCGAAGCTGCTGTCTCTCACAGACCTCGTAAGTATTTTTATAGAGTGCAAGGGACAGCTAGCATTCTACTCGCTAGCGAGTACGGTAATTGTAACTCATGGTACAGAAAATAATTCGTGACCATATTACGTCCGCGTCAAAGGCAAAGGGCCGGCAGCGTGAAATTGGATCCACATACACTTTCTGTAAAGTAATCGATTCATACAAACTGAATAAATAGGTTTAGAATGATATCAAGGAAATTTGTTACATTAAAATTCAAGTAACTATTGCTTTGTTGTTATAATAAGAACATTAACTAGGAACATTTTCAAAGAAAAAAAGTCTATACCTAAAGTTATTATAAAATTGGATTATTAAAAAAAAATTAATGCAAAAAACACACAGTTTGCTTTTGCATACTAGATGAAAAGCAAACATGGGGTTCACTTAGTATCGAGAAAGTAACTTTGCGTGATTACACAAAAAGATGTCATGAAAAAAATACTTGCAAGTAGCTTTAAAAACATTCTAAGTTCATTATGATTCTATCCATGTAAGAAACCAACTAAAAAATATTGAAATAATACATCAACATTAGGAGTTTTTCGTGACGGAAATAAGGAAAAATTACCAAAATTCCGACTAATATGATCAATATCTCCGAAAGTACTTAAAATGGCTGAACATACATGGGGTGTTTTTGGTAGCCCTGGGTGTGACCTATTTATTTCTTTGTTTTTTTTTTTTTTCTATGGCATAGAGTAAGTAGACAAACGAGCACACAGGCCACCTGATGGTAAGTGGATACTGTGACCCAAAGACATTCGCATTCACAATCAAGAATGCAATGCAATCTTAAGACTGCAAATGCGTTGCCAACCCTGAGGACTAAGATGGAATGCCTCTATGCTAGTCATTTCACCGGCTCTCTTATCCCCAAACCGGAACACAACAATGCGAACACTGCTATTTGGCGGTAGGTTCATGATTTGGACCACTAGTGAGCCACGCCCTGTATAACAAGTTCGTAATAATATGTATGTATGTTTTTATAGGTTTTATTGCTGAGTTTATTTTTATTCTCCTAAATAAATTTGTACTCTTTACACGATGCACATCCTTTCAAACGAAATCCCTTAAAGGGATAAGATTGCCATTGTATATTGTTTTTTTAGAATAATACATACAAAATTATACTTTGCACACCGCAGAGAGTTTCAATTGAAAAAAACATTAACAATTTTATTTAATGTAGTAAACAGCATAATATCTTATCGCTACATAGCTCTCATAAATCTTTTCCAGACAGCCTTAATAATAAAAGAGACATATTTATGTACTGGGTCCATAATACTTGAGTATTTATTTGCGTATTACGTATTTTTGAACACCCTGTTAATTTTAAAGTGGCACTAAATAATAATACCATGTCACTGACGATCGGGAAGTATGCCATAAATTAGACATATTATTATAACGATTTTCACTCTAACGCAAAACTTTACTAAGGCATTTTTATTGTTTTTACCAGATTTTGTGACTATTTGAAGAGCCCATCAAATAAGCAGAAAAGGGCTTACCAACAATTTATCAATGTTGGCTTCGTGGGAGGGATATTGCTTTAATGCAATAACATATATTAAGAGATTATGCGAGTGAAAGGAAATTACAAACCCGAATGTCATTTTAAGAACTATTTCATCGTACTATCGAGGAATTTGAATGTTTAGTAGTTTGACATAATACGTAAACTTGTCGGGTTATACATTTTTCACGTCGCGTCGCGTCGGGAAATGAGTAACACGAATAATTGCCGTATAACGTGAAACTCGAGGCCAAGTCTAGATGCATAACGCTAAGGGCCTGTTATTTGACCAGTAGTTAAACGAACTAATCGTTAAAAATCGTAACTAATGACATCTCAAGGAAATGTGTCAAATATTCGACCTTTTCGAATTTTAACAATTAGTTGAGTTAACTACTGATCCAACGGGCCCTAAGTTAGGTAATTACGAAAATCGAATCGAAAATGTATAGAGTTGACGTAAGCTGATGACAGATCACGCCAAACTTCACGGGATCGCTGGGCAAATCTCAAGATTGCTTGAAAAGTTCATTGAAATAGGTCTAACCGTTTTGGACTTCATAGATATCAATCCATAGGCATTATAAACACATCGATTTTCATACATATAAATAGATTACAACAACTTTATTTACAAACTTCATGTTCTTAATTTAGACGGTTTTTTTTTCGAATAGATACCATCGATATCTTATCGGTTGTCCTTGGGTCGATTTCAGTTACCATCGATAGCGAATGTTTTTAATTGCACCACCGCCGTTTACTTTTACCGCGTCATCTTCTGTTTGCGTTGGTTATCGTTATCTGTTATCAACAAGGTACCGTCGGTAGAAGAAGTACAGTCAAACTGAATATTTTAAAACATGCAAGACAATATGAGGTTAAAATTAAAAACTATCTTTGACAAGTCTTAACACAGTTTAGTACAGTTGAAAAGTGACGAACCTTTTTTTACAGTGACTATACATGCATCCACTTTTCAATATTTTTTTAAAAGGCCATCGTATAGAGCGTATTAGGTTAGGTTACGTTTGTTTTATAACAATCCTGAATAGTTTACAGTTTCAGAAAAAAACATTAGGTATTATGAACTTTTAGGGATTTTATTACGCTTATTAATTTTAGGCGTTCAGTTACGAAACCGTTTTAAATTACACAAAAACGGCGATAAACACCTAATGAATTCCAAACATAGTCATTTACGATTGTCAATTTTAGACCAGTAGGCAAGATGCAGACGCTGCTGACGTTTCTATTTTCTATCGCTTAGAAATGTACGGTGTTGATATAGGCGGTCGATCAGCTTACGACAATCCTATAAATTTCGTCGATTTTGAAAATCACTAACTTGGTATTGTGCACTTTGGCAAGGCCCCCAGAATTGTAACATCATGGACGACATGAATATCCATAGAAAAGGCATATGTACAAGTGGACGTATAATACTGAGAAGAAGAATTTAGAAAAATGATTGTTTGGGAGTTTTAAATGATGAACAATTGAAGCGCCAATTGTAGGTGTATCGCTCACGCTCGCCTCAGTCGATTGCTGAACTGCGTCGATAAAAGTAGTGTCGGTCATAAACGATTCAACGGAAATGATAGTCAATTGCCGTCATTGGCCAACAATGCCAGTCATGTCAATTACCGTTAATCAAATGTTTACCATTTGCTATTTATATTTTATTATTTGCCGCATCAATAAGTGCTAATCAAACCTTTCGGAGGCTATTAATTAAATTTTGCATCAAATTAAATCAAAATTTGCTTACTGTCGTTAGTTTTTTGCGACGGACTGTACCCATTAACTGCGTAGGTTATCAAAAGCATCTAGTAATCTCGAATTGTTAGTGGCTAGCGGTATTGTACCATCGTTATAACAAAAAAGAAAATGCACGTCGAAATTCTAGTCTTCCTAATAATTCTTATGGAAGGAACAAACAACTTCGTAATCGAGAAGAGGGAACATAATGGCGAACAAAAGTTACTTTTAAGGAAATTGCTGAGTTTACAACAAAACAATTCGGCGGAAAAATCCTCGACGTTAAACGAAATACTCGCAAATGTGTTGGTGAACAAAATAATACTTGATAGAAAACAACCGGAGCTTGGAACCGACGACGAACCAGGGATTGTCACGAAATGCTTCAGTGGAATAATTGGACTGTTCAAGACATATTATTGGGATAGAATAGAAAAGAGACACGTGAGTGAAGAAAATGATAATAATGGTGCAGAATCCAATGGTGGAATCAGTGACCCAAAGGATGATATTGAAGAGGTAGAACCGAGATATCATGGACGAATTGAAAACGCTACAGAAACTTTTGAAGTGGATGTACCGGTGTGTCCTAAAGAACTAGTCTACGATGGTAAAGGGAATTGCGTGGATCCAAAGAATTCAAAGTTCATCATGGCTATACCATACCAATGCCCTATTGGTTTTAGAAGAGATCGGTTAGGGTATTGCAGACCGTTGTTCTGAAGTATATGTGGATGATGTATTGTGATATAGCGGTGATATATTAACCTTTGTTACTAAAATGCCACGTGTACCTTTTAGGATACGTTAAAAAGTGATTGAAGAAACAGTGTTACAAATTAGCTTTTATCTGTAATCACACAAGAAGTGTTTGAAGAGAGGATAGAATAAGGAAAGAAAAATATGCAACGTCTTTTTAACGCTACATACAAACAATGAACATATTTTGTATTATTTACGATTACTCTACAATTGAATGGTTAATTGGGTAAGGAGCAAAAAGTTTGGCATGCAATTAAAGGGGTTTGGGTGTTGTCATTTGTAAAAGTCATACACTTTCAAGGTAAATTATGATAGAATAATTAAAAATAAACATGTTTTGTGATGCAATGTAAGAATACTCTTAAGTGCATTGGAGCCGAGATATTTAATATTCTTGCCTGGGCGTACTTTTAGTACCAATAACGGCAATAACTGAACACTTAAATCTTAATATCTCGGCTCCGATATTATTAAACGCCATAAATTATATATATTTCGAGGTCCTCTAAACAAGTATGTAAAAATTACCAGTGGCTGCTGAAAAACAAATACAATATTCTTCAAACAAAACCCAATGCTCTTTTCTATAATAAAACTTTTCCGCTGTGCTACGACAATTTGCCATACCTTTCGTCGCACAACGAAACTTTTTTCGCCTTCGTTGTTTGTATGGTCAACTATACTTAACCATTGTACAACTTTTTGTTCTCAACGAAATATATTTAAGACTTGAGCAATAATCTTGTATTGTATACCGAAGTCTAAATAAAAAACTTTAAGCGATCCGAGTCGAAAACAAAAACCATTTTTTACACACCTTTAGTCCCAACAATTATAACTTTAACAAAGTTGTTAAACACTTCTAATTTCCTACAAGATTGCAACTCGCACATACTTCAGAGTTCAAGGGAAAAAGTTACAAGTTCTCGCGGTGTTATTCTATAAAGTGTCATTTTGACGTCGATTCGAAATGAAAATTAGAGCAATGTTATTGCATGTGTTGATTCTCTATTCAGCCATTCTATTTTGGCACCAAGGCTCGAAATCATTGTTTGGAAGAGGACAGTATGCATTTAAGGATAAATAGTGAATCTGTTAGCCAGATTGTTAATAGCTATGCGATTAAAATACGCTCCTCATGTACGATTACCGATATTCTAAATCGTATTCACATTCTGTGGTAATGTGGCTCTAACGTAACAAAAAAAACATATTTAATTATAAACATATGTAACATTACTCTTCTTCTACGCCATAAACCAGACAATCGAGCCCACTGACCACTTGTTAGTAATCTGTAGACATATTCAATCTTAAGACTGCAATCCTAAGACTGCAAATGCGTTGCCAATCCTGAGGACTAAGGTGGAATTCGTCTATGCTAGTCATTTCACCGGTTGTCTTGAGCACTACTGCTTGACGGAGATTTAACCCCAACTTATAATTATATTTCACGAATGTCAGATTCATATGAGAACTCTGCCTCTCTGAGTGCGGAAAGGGGCAGGCTGAAAACCAGCGCTGCGAAGACTCGAGCACTCGCCCGCGCTCGCAGCATAATATGCTTACTCTGTGCCTTTTGTCACACCTTTTTGTTTTGTTATAAAATTTTGTTTGTATTTTACTGGTTTTGGGCACAGATCATAGAATACAAGTACAGTTAGGTACACAATCTCATAGAGCAAAAGCGTGCTGTCCTAATGTAGGGAATTTTGTAGTCAATTTTAGTCCCGTAGTTACGAGTATACATGGATGCAGTATCTGAGCCACATATCGAGATATCAACAGATGGCATTGACTTCACGAAAATTGTTGACATTTTAATTCTCTCAGTTTTGACGAATTAACCTGTCAACTTAGAGTTAAAATTCAGGGGCAAGCGGGCCTAATCGGTTGTTTAATTGTTTGTATTATTTATTGTGTTTCCGTGGTATTAAGATGTTAGTTGCGATCCGGATGGACCCAGCGTAAAGTTCTACCACAATTATTATTATTATTGCATTGACAACACCATTAATCGTGTTTATCGGTGTAATACAACATCTGTTCCTTTCGTATTAGTATGTAAGTGCAAGAGTGACGGATGCTTCATCCATCGCGAATAATATGGGTCCAAAGGAATCAATTTGGTGAAGCAAGAGAATATGTGCTTAAACAAATTTCTGGTCGCTTTTCTTTCAGGGGTCAACGTATAGTGGTTCGTTGGTCTCAGTTAAATAGAGAATAACACCGCAGTTCAAACACGTCTACCTAGCGTCGGAAACTCTTTCCTCATTAAAAGTTTAACACCAGTTTTTTGCCTTATTGCCTCCGTGACATAGTGGACTGCAATTAGTTCCTTTGACACTATGGTAAGACGGAGGATGGCCGCTTTATCTAAAATCAATAAGTTTTATTTTGGATTTCATGTATTGTTTGATCATAATATAAACTTTCTTTTCTAAGAATTATAGGGGCTCTATTCTACTTTGCAAAACCTATTTGCTTTTGATATGTTATTCTATTGTCAATGTACTGGGGTCAGATGAGATAGGGTACCTATATCTTCTGAAGATCAAGTGAAAAAGGGTTTGCATACATACATACAAGGCAAAGGCAAGTTAAAAACAATACGATAACAAGTCAGAAGCAATTAGGTTTTACCGAGTAGAATAGAATCACGGCTTTACAAACATACATACATACATACATAAACTCACGCCTTTATTCCCAGGGTGGGGTAGGCAGAGCTACAGAATTACCAACAACTCTAAAAACTTGTTAATATAATTCTGTAACCACATTTTGCACTTTTAGGCTAAGATGTTTACCAGTGTATTAGTGACACTTGACAGGCTTTACATTGTTTTAGTAAGTACCCCAGTTGGTAGCGCGGTGTTTCCCCAAACATTTATTTCTTCATAATCAGTTTTTTTTTGTGTACAGTCGACCAATTCGATTCCTAGGCCACTATGGACTGTGTCCACGTGACGTTGTCAACCAAATCATAAGAAGTCGTTGTTTTTAACTTGCCTTTGACTTGTATGTATGTATGCAAACCCTTTTTTACTAACCTTTTTTACGTTTGGTTTACAACGGTCACTTTAACATAGTTCATAGTGGTATAGGAATCGAAGTGGTTGACTGTACATAATTATCAAAAGTCATAACTTTCTTATCGCTGAAAACTACCCAGAATTTCTTAAACATCTTACGTATAGATAATCATAAAAATATAAAAATAGACATAAAATAACAGATTCAGCAGATAATTATTTTGACTTAAACTACATTATGACCAAAAATTATTATGGCAATATAGAGCCCTCCCAGTTACCTCGTTTGAAATGTTTGTCACCGACCGACAATCGACCTCTGAACAATTCAAGTCCAACTATAAGTAAATAAGGTCAAACTGTACGCTTATCAACTCAAAGTCTGTTGCGCAAAAGCACTGCAAGTAAACAAATTAAACTTGGTACATTTGTAAGAAAAAACAATCGCTACACATTTTTAGCTTGTCAAATCCGCCATGATGGATGACGTCACACGACACCTCAAAATGTGATGGAAGTACTAACAGCTACTAGGAAACAGATGAACATAGTGCCCGGTTCCTATATTCAAGAAACGAATCGTTTTCCTTACGTCTCGTTAAAATTTGACACATTTTGTACGTAGCAAATGTCAAATTTTAACGAGACGTAAGGGAAACGATTCGTTTCTTGAATATAGGAACCGGGCATTAGTAAGATACATAGACTGCTAAGATCATTACGCTCCCTTTTGCTTTTCCTTAGTCGCATAGCGGTAGCGTATACAATTTTCGAAAACTGTTTAAATTTACGGAATTGACAAATTAGCGGTCGATGCAACTGTCTGGCAGCTTACTCGTACATTCTAAAAGCCTGTAGATTCTTTCAAAACTAGACTGAAGTAGTTCTGGCTATACTTGTTCTTAATTTTTTTTTTCTTTTAGTATAAATAGGTATATAAAAGGAGAAACTGACTGACTGACTGACATATCAACGCACAGCCTAAACGGCTAAACGTAGGCACTTGAAATTTGGAAGGGACGTAGCTTAGGTACCGTAGAAGTGCACTAAGAAAGGAATTCCCGAAATTCCCACGGAAACGGGAATTAGCGGGAATAGGCTCCGAAGGGAAGCGAGGACGGGTCGCTAGTATTTTATAATTGTTATCTCTTTTATTTGTACGTACATACAAACATAACGCGATAACGTTCACCTAATGCATCTTGTCTAGCGCCACAGTATTCGAAACGGTTAAACCCAAAAATACATCCTTCTTAACACCGTAAATTGGGGTGAGTAGGGACACCACCTAAAATAAGTCATAACTTGTTACAAATAAGAACATGTAATTACCTAAATAGACAATCACGTTACGTAAATTGGAAATAATATCAATTCAGACCTAGGAATATTCGGGGCAAAATTAAATGACAGCTAGGGATTGCATATATCGATAAACTCAATTATCGCTGCTTTTCCCATATACTAGTGATCGCTCCAAGTTTTGTTTGTAAAAATATTTTTTTATTGAAAGTATGCAATGAAACAAAATAGCAAAATAATTCTGGTTATTTTTTATTTTAAAAGGATTTTTTAACCTTCACTCATCATCATAATATATTTTTTCCTTATTGTTTATTTCAGAATGATTGTCCCATATTAACTATTGTTAAAATAAACGACTACAATTTGTTAGGCGTAAAAACAATATGACGATGATGAGTGAAGGTTATAAATCGTTTTAAAATAAATAATGACCAGAATTATGTTGCTATTTTGTTTAATTTGCATACTTTAAAAAAATAATCATCAATCAATCATCAAAACTTGGTGCGATCACTAGTATATGGGAAACGCGTCGATAATTAAGTTTATCGATATATGCAATCCCTAGCGGTCATTTAGTTTTGCCCCGTATATTCCTAGGTCTGAATATCATTCTTATAATTAGTAACATACTTCAATTTAGGTTGTGTCCTGACTGACCCCATAATCCCTACTCACCCCGTTTTACGGTACCCGTCCAAAACTCGCTCTCTGAGGTTTAAACCTTTATCTTATTTACAGGTTTAATACAATATTGCGTGGCAGTCAATTTGCGGTGTTCGAGGTAGTTCGATGTTCATCGGTTGAGCCAGGATCCCATATCCGGCGTCTTTACAGTCAGTACGGCGTGAAATTGACTGCCCGATTGTCTCCACGTAAAAAGACCTTGTTTGCCAACCAAAGAGATTACATCCTGTGCTGTTTAATGTACAATTTTATTTGTTACTGTTTGGTGGGGAACAAAATGTTTTGGTTGCGGTTATGGTATTTTGGTTTGTGGCTACTTGTTTGTCTTGAACTATTTTAGAATTAGCAAAAACGGATTTTAAATTAGACTAGCTGTTGTCCGCAACTCCGTCTGCCCAGTATTATAAAATATAGCGTATATTCATCAGTGATAATTTAGAATTGTAATGGTGATTTTTTTTTTTCAAAATGTTCCAAACAATCAAATCTTTCCTCTTTATAATATTAGTGTAGATGTAGACAAACAGTGTGGTTGGTCAGAACATATCATTGTATTCTAACGTATGTAATTTTTTACCTCAATAGTCATCAAATTTAATTACTAACGATACAGAAAACATAAAGTTCAAATTTCTACTCATACAAAATCAGCGAATTCTAAATCCGTTTTTTAATTATTAATTTTTATTTTTAAGAAGAAGACTTTTTTAACCATTTGATCGATAGGTTTAAAACAATTATACCTATCTGTTGTAGTTTATACATGATGGGTAAAGATGTTTTTCATTGTTTTGTTACACAATATCATCTCGGCGTATCAAATAATGACGATGGTATTTAATCACGGTCACAGAAATTCTCTAAAGAAGTTAGATACTTATCCTATCTTACCTCGCATTTAACAAGTTGTGATGTCATATAGGTCAAAGCTAATATTTTGAGCCTAGTGGAAAGATAGCAACATAGTTGACATTGTGCGTTACATGATCTCACGTTAAAGTAACAAACGTCAAAAATCGGCTTCGATATTTAAAATATTACGATTAAAAACCAGATTCAGAATTATACTATTGCTTTATATAATAAGTTAAAGTACCAAGAACAGGCATATCAACGTATCAGTACCTTCTTATGTTAAGGTCGTCCGAAATAGAAATGAATTACAGAGGCAATAATGTTACCATAAAAAAATATTACGTCATTAAATTCACAAATTAGGGTGAAAAGGTACAAAGGTTGAAAAGAACACAAAAATGTTTTAATTTACACACAATAACATGGTCAGTATTATATTAATAAAAGTTCTCAACATAGGTAAATATTCGTATAATGAAAAGTCAATCTACATTACATTTCAAGTTCTAAAATACTCATGTATGTAATGTATGTATGTAAACTCTTTATTGTACAAACAGAAAATAACAAATCAAAAATAAACAGAAACAAAAAAGGTATGTACAAAGGCGAACTTATCCCTATAAGAAATCTCTTCCAGTTAACCTCATTCACTCATTTACTTAATACTAGTGACCCGCCCTCGCTTTGCTTCGGTTTATATGATAGTTGATTATTTAATGATATCAAGCTGGTGCGGCGCCTAAATATTTCGTCAGATGGTTAAAGTTTGAGTTGATACGATAAAACGGCTGTCTTGCTAGCTTAGTAGTAACTCGTGTATAATCTGTGGCCTCATGTCGGAAGTCCCGGGTTTGATTCCCAGTTTAGGCACAAATACCTATAAGTTTGGGTCTAGGTCAGTTTGTGTAAGATAATACCCTAACATTTGTTTAACTTATCCATATACTAATATACTAATATTATAAATGGGAAAGTGTGTCTGTCTCCCTGTCTGTTACCTCTTTACGCTTAAACCGCAGAACCGATTTAGGTGATATTTGGTGCAAAGATAGTTTGTATCCTGGGAAAGTACATAGAATAGTTTTTTCCCGAAATTCATCCCCAAATGGGGTGGAATAGAGGGTAGAAATTTGTATGGAGTTACGATATAAACGAGTTCCACGCGGACGGAGTCGCGGGCAGAAGCTAGTTTATTACGAAAGAACATTTAACTGACAATACCTACACTCCCCTTCAAAATAAAAAGGACGTATGTGCAATTTTACAGTCAAAGCAAATTGAACCCTATTGAAAGGTCACTAATACATTCGCGGTTCTGTGAGACATACGCCCTTTTTTCTTATGAGGGCAGTACAATCTTGTGACATTCTTATAAAGCTGGTTACACACCTTTGCATAACCAGCTATTTAGATCATTTCACTCTCCATAACTTCCTCATGTTCCCTACTACGTCATCGTCGTCGTCGTGCACAAATGTATACACAGCATGATCCACTTTAACGTAACGCGCACTAAGAAACGAATTTGTAGGCAAGCCTATGTTTTACGATTATGCTTTCCTCAGGGGATTTGTGACGTCATTTCCGAGGGAATATAGCCTTACTTATTGTTGGCTCCACTAGTAAAGTTTGCCCGGGCTATTGCCTCTTGTGGACCCCCCCTTCCCTCCCACCCCGCAATCGAAAGGGCTATTCTCGTTAAGACAATAGCGGGATATAATTTTATGACCCTTTCGACAATTCGCAAAGTTTAAGTTATTTCGGGAAAGGATTTCTGTTGTTGTTGGTATTTGGATACAGAATTTTGGTTTGCATTTTGTTATAGAATTATATTTTAGTGGATAAGAGAGCAATTTTATTATTAACGGTTTATTGGAAAATTCGTCATTGATGTCGATTTGTGTAATAAATATTTGTACTTAAAAATCAAGCTAGTGGTGTAAAATTAAACGTGCCTTTTTAGTTCCGTCACAGCGTGACAGAAACAGGTGTCATTTCGGATCCAAAAAATAGTTTTAAATGGAACTATTCTACAGCCGTTGTTCTAGTAAAAGTACAGAAGTTTTTACGATAGTGAAATATTTTCATTTTAATTACTGCATAGCCATGCACAAACCTTTAATGCCAAAGAGATGCCCTAAACATTCTTAGTTTAAAAAAACATACTTTAAAATAGTTTTTATATAAACACAAAATACCAAACTACAAAATATAGTTATCAATGTTTTTTTACTGTCACAAAATACACAAATAGTTAGTTTGAGTTACACTAGTATATCTGTGGAAACCTGTACTTAATAAGCTATGCAGTTATATACTCTTATTGTAATTTAATCTAAAATTGTTAGTTATTATAGCTGTTTGTTTCCGATATATTTTTTTATTATCATAAGACTCTGAAACGTCAACCCTAGATGAAATTATCATTGACTGCAATCCTTGGTGGTGGTTCAATAATTTTGTAAAAGACACATTTGTTAAAATAGCATAGAAGTTAGTTGTAACAGGAGTGACCTACAAGCACTTCACGGTTTACCTTACGTAGCCAAAGGGGCATAGAACAATGTTGTACAAGCTTTACTTACGTTGTGTGTAAGGGACTAGATACTGAGTCAGCTGGTAAGCAAAGCAAAGCTCAGGGGGGTATTATGACATAGTTATGCAATTCTGTTTACGCTGAGAGAAAAGGACAGAGCTATATAACTGCCATTAGCTCTGTCCCTTACACTCACCGTAAAATGAACTGCATCGTTCTGTGCCTCCTGTGACAAGTGATACAACTCGAAAAACACGATTTTTCAGGAGAGCGAAAACAAGTTTAAAAAAAATACTGCTTCTAAACGAATAGATTTTTTTGAACATCATCATCATCATCATCAGCCCGGGGGCGTCCACTGCTGGACAAAGGCCTCCCCCAAAGAGCGCCACAAGTCACGGTCTTGAGCCGCTCGCATCCAGCGGCTCCCCGCGATCCTAACCAGGTCGTCAGACCACCGGGTGGGAGGCCGTCCAACACTCCGTCCACCGGTGCGGGGCTGCCACTCGAGAACTTTTCTTCCCCAACGGTTATCAGTTCTCCGAGCTATGTGGCCTGCCCATTGCCACTTCAGCATGCTAACTCTCTGAGCTATGTCGGTGACCTTGGTTCTCTGGCGTATTACCGTATTACGGATCAGATCGCGCAAAGAAACTCCGAGCATAGCTCTTTCCATTGCACGCTGAGTGACCCTGAGCTTACTTATGAGGCCCACATTTAGCGGCCAAGTCTCTGATCCATTAGTCATCACTGGCAACACACACTTTTTGAACATTGCTACCGATTTGGATAACATATAATATCACTTTATTAACTGGTTGAAGAAACGTCCATAATGTATCATTTTACATTTCAGATTGATTTATTTAACCCGTGTAAGATGATACAACTCGAATTGTATTATTTAACACAAAAAAGTGTAATCAAGGAGCTCTGGTGATGACTGATACCACTTTTTTTTGAAACCTACATTTTTCTCTTATTTCTTGAGTTAGAGGCCTAACCTGTATACACAAGTTGTAGGGAATTGAATTAGTAATATTTCTTAAAACAAACGGACATAATATTGTTGTCATAATAACCCCCGTGGGGGGTTACCATGACATGGCTAAACGATTCAGTTTACGGTGAGAGAACGAGACAGAGCCGTGTAACTGCTATAGCTCTGTCCCTTACACTCACCCTAAATTGAATTGCATAGCCATATCATGGTAAACCCCCTGTAGTTAGATGCAATACAATAGTGTCACAAAAACACTTTTCACAAACAGACACAAAAAAAACTCGTTTTTTAATCAAACACTATGGGGTGTGTTGCATTGTTTATTTAGAAAAATAATAGGTACAGTGGGGGGTTATTATGACGTATCTGTGCAATTCATTTTACGCTGAGAGAAAAGAACAGATTCATGTAACTGCTATTAGCTCCGTCCTTTACGCCCACTGTAAAATCAACTGCACAGTCATATCATAATATCGACCCAGGTATCTTTATTTAACGGAATTTACAAAACCACAAACATAAAAACTTTGTTTCAATCTTTTTATTGCCAATTAATTTTTATTATCAATTTACATTAGCAAAGTAACAAATTAAAAACATAGTGCTAAGCTTTTGCCGCCGCCGCCAGGAGTCTTATTGTGAACTAAATACTACCATTTTAATTAATGGTGTTAAAAATATACCGTCTGGAACTTTCATCAAGTCTGAAAGCTTTCTCGTTGTTGTTATTTACCTAATCGTAATTGCTGTCTGGTTTTTTTTTACGGAGCAGAAATCTTTTACAGTTTACCATGCAAATTAATTCCAAGAAACATTATTAGAGAAAAGGTTGAAAAATTACTAAAGTTTAAAGTTGAGACATATATGCAAGAATCCTTGGGAAAGTATGCTCACCATATCACCACGCAAGTAAAGAGTGATATTTTTGACAATGTATCATAATATATTGTACTCGTACCAACATAAGTAATTAGAGAAATACAGCTATGTTACAAGCTATACATATATTGCTAAAATTTGTGGTTAAAGTATGTATGTATTTATGTAAACATTTTATTGTACAAAAACAGAAAGTCAAATATAATATTTACAGAATTAGAATGTATAGGTACAAAGGCGAACTTATTCCTTTAAGGGATCTCTTCCAGCTAACCTTTGGGCGATTGAGGAAAACAAAACAACAAAAAAATTGAATGTGGTAAAGTACTTTTAAAAATATCACGTTAATACCACACGTGAAAAAATCAAACACCTTGTGAGTTAAACTAACCGAATGGTCATAGGTTTCTTCAGTATCGAAATGATGACGATGACGGCGATACGAAAATACCACCTCATTTCTTATTAAGAAATAGCACATAACAAGAGCGAGTGATCTTTCCAATTTTAAACCAATTACGTCGAATCGTTTTCCATTTCACTCGAAGATCCGTAATAATGTTACATTGCCAAATGCGAAGCCGTGGATCGGTATTATTTGGCGGGTATCCAAAATAATTACTTACGTAAACCAAACGTCCACTTTTGAGCTGTATAATGGTGGATATGGTAATAATTTAATAGACAACTGGGATCTATGATGGCAACAATGTAGGACGCTTTTATTAAACAGGCACCAATAATCACTTAACTCTTAAATCAAAGACTATACGGTTATAAATTGATTGTAACAAAATAAATGAATAACCCTTATCTTAATAAGAATCCAGTATCCCATATTGGTCCTTGTCCATTGTTGATGCCTTTCCCTTAATACGAGTAGGCAGAGGCTATAATAAAACTGGATAATTATCTATAACAGCCAATAGTCATTCTCAATTGTAACTTTTTTGTTTGCGATTCCGTGTAAGTTTATGTTACACTTTACGCTTCTAATTAATGACTTGCAATTGCGATGATCTCTGGAAAACTACACCTCGCGGTGTAGTAGTGGCAATACAGTGGGAAAAAATTGCAAAAGAATTTGGATCACCCTTGAATAATAAGAAGAATGAATAACAACTGTTATAAATTGGTTTACCCTTGTTTCCACACTAATTTCATAGAACTTATGACTACGCAGAATTTTCATTTAATTGACAGACTTTTCTAGGTGCAAGAGTTAACTTCTCAACCTAACCTACGTAAATCGTTAAGATAACCTGAAATCGTCACGGCTTCAGTGGAAAATAGCTTTCGATAAAATTATATTCGGTGAAGTGATAGGTACGTTGTAAGAAATAAGTGTCGATAAAACAAGGGGATATAAATTACCTACTCACGCAATAATACAAAAAAACATACAATCGCATTAATATAAAGAAATCTCTGGTCACATTACATTCGTCTTGATAAACGTTCTTAAATAAAATCTGGTCCCTCGTGCAAGAAAAGAATTTTAACCGGCTCATTTGTGCCTAACAGGAAAGAATGTGTAATTGGAAAACCTAACCTGAGGACGGTGCCTCGAACTAGGTCGCCGACGGCTTAATGATGTGTGTCAGTGCTTCATAGGCATCATTAAGCTAATGATGCCCGCGCTGCCGACGTTCACGCATTACCCGGGTCATCGGCCGAGTCTTAACCTGACTAACGCATATTTCTGTCAATGAAGGTAAACCCTGGTGTTCACATTGGCCAATATGACCCAACAGTTTGGCCAAACCTAACCACCCTGTATAGTGAGGGTTTTAGGACCGTATTAATAAACTGATCTTGACGATAATGCTTGTCTCGAAGTGCGTCAAAAATTTGAGATTTCTATGGCTTGACGTTTCCTTTCATAATGTTTGGCATATCTTGTGACGGGCATCTCAGCCAGTCAGTGCAATTTATTAAAACGGCCCTTAGTCACTCTGATAGTTATATTTTGCACGAGATAAAAATTTGATCCTTGTTGTTAGATGGAGATAATTGGTATAGTTTTTATTATAGCCCGGAGAAGGCAAACGAGCGCAGACCACGTGATGTTGAATGGGATCTATAAAATACAGGGTGAGATACATATAGAGATATACAGGGTGTCCGGGAGATAGTGGCCAACCTAACAGGGCTGGATAGCTCAACTCAGGAGTGTCCAAAATATGATAAATCATGTTTAGTAAAAGTCGCACCAAAAACGAGATATCTTAACTTTTTAAATATTTGGAAATGCGGTACCCTGGTACCTTTAAGACTTAATCTAAAGACTGCAATCCTAAGTCCGCAAATGCATTGCCAACCCTGAGGACTGAGATGAAATGCCAACATTGCAAGTTGCGCTGTTCTTGTCACTGCCGGATACTTCGTAGGTCCTCCTCTCATCGTCTCTTATATCATGTCATCAATATAGAGGTACACACCCAAGAAAGCCATATTCAAGGATACAATAAGACACATCTTCAGAACGAGAACCTATACATTACCCCAATATTGAAAACTTTACTTAGCTTTGACACAAACTAGTAAAATATTGATGAAATGCCTTATCCAAACCAACTAGTAAGTGGAAGTAGGCGACAAGCCTCCAATACCGTGGTTGTATCAAATATTCATTATCCGCCGAGAAGCAGGAGGCAATTTGGCAAGTCCGCGAGCAAACTAAACGCCTGTGCTATTCAATTTTACAGCGCTATTTACTTTGAAATCACTGGTGAAAATAGATTTTATGTAGCTATGGATGCCATCGCAGGCGGCGCGGTGAGCCTACTTGATAGTGACCCTAACTACTTAGCGGTCCCGGGTCGGATTCCCGGTATGGGAAGATATAAAATAAATTTGTGTAATGATCGCGAGTATTTGTGCCTGAGTCTTGTTTTTCTTTAACGTATTTATCTATACAAGTAGGTATTTTTATCATTGACTAGTACCTATAGTACAAGTATAGAGCTTTGTTTGGGAGTAGGTCAATTCGTGACTTGTGTGAATATATGAATGAAATAACCCATTATAGGATTAATTATTTGATTATTTGAATCTATATTGAATTCTAATGTATAAAACAATAAAGCACACATTCAAACACGATACGAGGTATCAAACGAGACCGCTAGCCTATAATGGGTACGAGGGCGCCACTAATTTAATACTTTTTTCATTTATTAGCCCGCCAGTATTATTGTAATTTAGTGTGTTTAGTGCGTGTATTATTTTAATTTTTCTTAGCTTTCATTATCGATGCAACTCGGTCAAAGTTGAAGGTAGGTAGGTATATCATTTTCCCTCACGTGGCTACGAGCGCGTGGGGAAACTTTAGTTTCCAGGTTATTACTTCGTCGAGGAATTGAATAGCGAGATTTTTAAGAGAATAACACTTTAAATGTGACGTTTTTTCTTTAATAGTTCTGTAACAACAACTTTATCACAACTTTTCATCCATGCATCACAACCGCGTTGTGATTGTCCTACAACCGTAACATAAGAGGCGAACTTTTTTAATCATATACACGTCTCCCATACTTATCAGCCATACATACCATACCATATATCAGTATACTATACGTATCAATTTATTGATACCATATATATCAGTATTTGTTACTGTTATTGAAATAAATAATCCCTTAAATTATTTGCATTGTCATGAAATACCCAGAAGTGATAAAGGATCCCTAATGATGAAAGGTTGATGCATTGCACGTCGTTACCGACAGGAAGCACCGTTTGTCTCCAGACGGAGCTCATCCATTTTGTAGCTGATAATTACACACTTAAAGAAATCAGTTTTTTGATGGCAAGCGAACACACATGCCACTTGTTTGTAAGGGAGCCCTGGAGGCTTAGTTAAGATGCACAACGCTAAGTTAGCTATTTTCGAAAATGGACAAAACGTATAGGATTTACGTAAAGTGATTGCAGATTTAGGATCGATAGAAAACCGAAACGTTAGCATCGTTCGCATCTTGGCTAGGTGTACTCATATGTACGTATTAGTAAGAAAAGTGTACAAAACGGCCGAAATACTTTTGGTCAAATGCAATTTTTAAAAATTATTTGTATTTTTTTCATTTATGATACCAAAACTGCCTATTATGTCGTTACACTTGTGACTATAAGAAAATAAAAACAGCTGCGATTGACAATAGCTTATTAGCGAATGAAAATTTGGAAAATGATACATTCGGTAAACATATTTTGCCCATAAAATAAATTATGATGTTTTTTTTGTACGCTTACAGAATTTTGCTGCTTCACAGTCATGCGTTTTTAGCAGCTACGTACCAGGTCTTAAAAATCAAGGAAAAAGGAGGAGAATTTCAATTGTCAATTAATCTGATTTTAATGTCACCTGAGGGCCCAGACAACATGCACTACGCTAGCTAGCGTTTCTCTTCGTTTCGTTTTTAAACCAATCGCGTCACCGGTAGATGACGTGATACAAAAAGTCACGTGATGTGCCAGTGACGCGATTGGTTTAAAAGCTAAACGAATAGAAACGATAGTTACCGTAATGCATCTTGTCTGGGCCCTCTGGACCACACAATACTGGCGCGCCGCTTATATTCACCTTACACAACTTCTCTACTTTGATATAACATTTATATTTCTACAAATTGTCACATCTAAACCTATTACTTTGTACAACAGAGAGTTTCTTGTCGTTTCAAACATTACATTACAACTTTTCTAATTAAATCATATTTGCGCATTCCATTTCTAGGAAATTTCTAAACGAAATTAAAATGTTCTCACTAGCGCAGTAAGCTGCAACAGTACCGCGAGATGAATCGCTCGCGTGGAGGTCCTTAATGAAAAGGATAAATGCGAAGTTTGAAACTGCAGTTTTCGAATGAAAAAGACATTCAACTCGGTCTGAGATTCAGCGGAGTTATTACATTATTCGCAGTAGTTATAACAAAATTCAAACTTGTTTTACTAAAGGTAGGGTTAAGTTTCGATGTTAAAGATAAGGTCAATGGAAACTTTTCCGATTATGATTTCTATGTTTAAGAAGATGTACGGTAAGATTGATAGTTACAAGAGCATAATATTATGGATTTATTTACAAGGTTATGGGTACCTACTTGAGACAAAAACGTTTTCAGTTTTTTATAGATACTTATACTTTTGAACCTTTGCCAACTCTAAGTAAAAGCTAGACGTTTTAAAAAAGGGGTATCGTCGGTGAGGCTCACATAAGAGTGTACAAAATTGAGTGAGAGAGAAGTACAAACCTGACGGCTTTTATAAGAGCTATCGCACCGTAGTGAAGAATTACATAATTTTGTAACAGCTGTTTGTTTTGAAAAACTAACACTATTCTTATATTTGTTAGTAGCTGTCTTCCTATCATAACATTTCTTAATTCCTAACATCGTCGTAGTAGTATTTTATAAGCTATAGGGTGGGCCAGAAATATTTGCATTTTTACCATGTACTAGATAATTTCCAAAAAAAATTGGCCTACCCAATATTGATACCAATTTAGAAATGACAAACGACTCTTTGATGTTATGTCGATGAAGTAAATTAACTTTGAACCAGCGGTTCTCTGTTTATTTTACCAATATATCGCAGTTATAAGTGGCGATAAAGATTGAATAAGGCTTACTTTTATAATACCTATACTAATACTGTAGTAGCCTTTATTATGTCTGAGAAGAATGCTCACTACAAGAGAGATCCATGAGATATGTGTTTTTCTCTTATAAACGGTTAGCAGTCATACGAGCGACTTTTAAGCTGAAATTGAAATACATACTCTAAAATGTTGTTAGTCTAGTACGTTCTACAGGGACTATTTAACTGGCTGTTTTTTTTCGTCTAGTTCTAAAACGAGTTAATTAAGAAAATCACCTACCAGCGGGCTTATCATGGCCGTGTTTATCGTTGTGAATAAACGTGGATAAAACATCGACCACTTTCTGACCAGTGTGTACTCGTAATTGCGAGAGTACCGAATGTTTTGTCCATAACGACTAAGGTAATTCAGGGCTATAATTCAGGCGCAGGTAAATCATTATTTAGCGTGGCATTTCGACTTTTTATCATTGAAAGGATTTTTTCCCCTGATCGAAGCATCAAAGTCTCTCGATTATTTATTTACCGTTTTTAAGCTCGGCTCTCGGCAAGGCGCTGGCGGCTCTCCAAGCAATTAAGCCTCACGGAGCGGGATTAACGAAGGATTTGCACTAAATCGATTATTGAACTCGAAACCAATAAGTATTTATTTATTCTTTGGCTGCTGATGTGGGTTCTAGATACAACGCATCACTTGGCATTTAGGTTAGATGTCAGACAGGAGATTTAATACTGATTTATTGCGTACGCAACACATTCATTCAGATTATTTAGTTTTTCGTCAAGCCAACGTACAGTTCACAATTTGAATTGTTCAGCTACTAAAGAACCCTGTCGTAGAAAACCAATGAATAATTTCGACGGAAAGGGTACTGTGGTGTCTCAGCAATAACAAATGTTGAATGTACATTTTATTTCATGCAGCTTATATTAAATACTTCCTTTTGAAAATTGTTAGCAGTGTTGGAAGGCTTGAGCCCAGACGTTGAGTCGTGATTGCGGTATCGAGTCAACACGTTTATATGGATGGTCGGTATTGTAAACAAGTTTAAAGCTGGCGATTGACTTGTAACATTTCGGTGTAATGTATCTCTCGCGGCCCTTGTCTAATGGGTGCGATAAGATAAGGACGGCAGGTGATACATTACACTGAAATGTTACAAGTCAGTCGCCACTTTAATCGTGTACAAGCGTACGGTAACCAAAGTTCTAATGGTGAAACAGATCGGCAGGTAACGAGTAGATGAAATTTAACTACGATCTACATACCCTTAATTCTGATTCCCCTATTGGTATGGAGGTCAGGTGGTAGTCACAGCACTCACATCAAGTATTTTAGGATCATTGCAAAAGCACACCCAGAAAAAACAAGGGAAAATACTGAGTAGATTTTATAAATATAATTTTTACAAAACAAAAATACGCGTATTTTATTTCAAAGGTATTTTTTTTTAATAATACCCTTGGAATAAAATACGCCATCCAATATTCAGTAACCAAATACAAGAATTAAAGCTCACTTTCAAATTCAAACAATAACTCCGATCCATCTCAAAGCGGAAACCTTAAAAAGGCTCCGGGTTCCTTTGTCCCTGTTTCATTAGGAGATTAATTAATTAAACGAATTTGGTGAAAGCAATCAATAAGCATGGCGTCGAGTAATCCTAGCGACACAATTGCGTTTTGATGCCAGCTCGATCCGAAGCGAGTCCGGCGCAAGGGATAAGCATAAGTGGAAATAGAAACTGTATTCTTGATTTTGTTCCAAAATATCGAAAAGTATATTGGTACTTGTGTTTCATAAGGGCTATTTGGTAGGTACGAGATTTTAAATGCTCTGTGCCTTGTGTCAAATTCAAAACTATGACATACAATAACTTTACACACATTGCATAAGTAGAAACATAACACAACATAGACTCTCATCTCTCGTTTAGGTTACAGAGGGCTCAGACAAGATGCACTACGCTAGCTAGCGGTTCTCTTCGTTTAGTTTTTAAACCAATCGCGTCACTGGTAGATGACGTGATATGAAAAGTCACGTGATGTGCCAGTGACGCGATTGGCTTAAAAACTAAACGAATAGAAACGATAGTTAGCGTAATGCATCTTGTCTGGGCCCTTGGTATTACACGAGTCGTAGCGGTTCTCCGCTCCACTGGATCGAGGAGGGGGAGGGGGAGTGCGTGCACCTTATGCACCTTAATCCTGCGCATTCGACTGCTTTCGTTGCGAAGATTGGCTACATAATTCGAAGTGGTCGCCATAGCCGAAAACGGTCGGATAGATCATCACCATCATCATTACACGAGTACAACTTAATTGAGAGCTATAGTAGGCATGAGGTATGGTGGTTGAGGTACGATAAAGCTCCTGTACCCCGCACTCCATGCACACCCCGGCTAAACATATAATTATTTTATTATTTAAACCGAAGTTATGCTAGGTCCTTTTCGGAACGACCTTTCTAGCAAACAAAACTAAGCAAATGTCAAGTATTTTTGCTTAATACGGCAGCCGCCTTTGATTCGGGCTGCGTCTCAAGGCAGGGATTACGCGAGAATTTTTCCCACTAAGCTAGACGTAATTGGATACTAAATTGACCGCGGAACACCGCCCGCGTCACTCGTTCCAAACGATTACGTAAAACGTTTGTACGAATGAAATATGATGGATAAAGAATTGAGCAGCTGTTTACAGATGGTACGTATATTGATGGGTCTATTCCCACTAGTTCTACTGACAGTTCTACGGGTAGGACTAGTGGGAATAGACTATATTGATGACTTGGTTAGTCTAGTCGGTAGTGACCTTGCTTGTACGAAGCTAGTATTGTAAGTGGTTCTGAGTTAGATTCCGATAAGTGCGGTTAACGTTGTCTTAAGGTGCACTTAAATTATGTTTTTTTTTTATGGCATCGAGTAGACAAACGAGCACACAGGCCACCTGATGGTAAGTGGAATCTGTGACCCATAGACATTCGCAATCACAAGACTGCAATGCAATCCTAAGACTGCAAATGCGTTGCCAACCCTGAGGCTAAGATGGAATGCCTCTATGCTAGTCATTTCACCGGCTGTCTTATCCCCAAACCGGAACACAACAATGCGAACACTGCTGTTTGGCGGTAGTTTAATGGATAAGATGGTGGTAGCGATCCGGACGGACCCTGCACAAGGTCCTACCACCCGCAAATATATTGAGCAATAAATTCAATTTGAGTTCGATTGTCCCTTTATTTATAGCTACTTTTGTATATATGTATATGTATAGGTTAGGTCCTGGATAGGACATAGGATAGTTTTTATCAGCGAAAGAGCAGCGAGAATCGACTTCTATGCGGATGGAGTCAAGCTACTCGTAGTCGTAAATAATTATTCATAATAAAAATGCAATATTTTTTCAGATCAAGTTATAGTTTTTTGAAAATCCTAAAACTTTAATAAAATTTTACCCATCAATGACAAGCATAAAGTTATTCTATGTAGGTATAAGTAATCAATTCAACCTCAAGCTTCGTTGGAACTTCCTGATTCTGTTTCATTCTATACAATTAATTGAGCGTTAGAGCTGACTTACCATCAGGTGGTCCGTTTTCTCGTTAACCTCCCCATAACTAGGCATTCCTTCAAAACACGTACATGACATGCACCTAAAAATAATCTTGCATGGCAGCACCCACCAAAATCCCTAACAAAAAGCAAACACACTTTTAAATTCGTAAAACAGAACTTCAAGCCCCGCTCGTCTAGGCTTGTTCTTTGCCTTGCCTGAAGGAAAGAATGCAGCCGCATTTTTCTTTCAAAGCATTCACAGGAAAGTTATTTAGCGCGCGCACATTTTTACAACGCGTGAGTTTTGCTTTAGAATTGAAGGAACATTTAAACCAACTGGAGAACAGGATTTTTCATTTTTCTGTACACCGTTTAACGTATAATTGCAGTACGTAGACTTAAAAACTGGGCAAGAGCATGTCGGACCATGCTCAGTGTAGGGTTCCGAAGCCGTTACGATAAACACAAAAAACTATCTCAAAAAACCACATGTAATCATGAACAAATTTTCTATATATATTTTTTTATATTTGGTGCTGACTTTGATGATTTTTAGTAGGTATAAACACTTTTGTCGCCTGTATCTCAGGAACTAGTTAAGTATCCCCATAGTGATAGTTGTCCTTTTAAATTCGTTATATGCGCTTTCATTTAAGATATTTTTCAGATTTTTAGTATTTGTAGTTTTGGTTTTAGTGGGACATTTGGCTCTAACAAAAATTTGTGCTTTAAAGCTTAATATTTCATAAACGGATCCCTTAATCGAAAATGTTTTTTCACAATCCCGCAATATTTTTGAAAGACCTATCCAACGACACCAATTTATGGGGTAGACGAGAATAAAAAATACATCCGAACGATACGTAGGGGAGGTACAATAAAAAAAAATTAGTTTTTTTTACCACTTTGTTGGTGTGACTAATATGTATATTCATGCCAAATTACAGCTTTCTTGTACAGTCGAAGTCATAAATAGGTTTACACTTTTGTACCTTGTCACTTTAATCGCTGTGACAAATAGACAAGGTACTAAAGTGTAAACATATTTTTGACTTCAACTGTACTAAGTGTCTCTGAGCTAGTCTGCTGACGGACGGACGTACGGACATGGCGAAACTATAATGGTTCGTAGTTTGACTACGGAACCCTAATAAAAACGTACCCTTATCGTACTCAGCTTACTTTGAATTCATAATAAATAATTTCTTCGTGTTTCTGAGAAATGTATTACAGCTTGTTTTAATCCTAAGTCTTGGATTTCTGTTAGCCTTACTAGCGTTCGCAGAAAGCAAATTACCTTTTCACTTCTCATGCTCTTAAAATGTTACTTTAGCCTCTGCACATCGCGACTTAAGCTCCTTATTAGTCCCTAGGGATTAAAGTATTTTTTATTTGCTTTGGAAATCTCTAAACAACCTATGACGGTGTTTGTGAATGGAGGATTATCGCTATTTTCAGTGATTGCGTATAAATTTTAGGGCGTGGAAATAAACTCAAAATAACAACTGTGCAAAATTAACTCTATTATTTCGTGAAACACTATAAATGATTACGAATATGAATCTATTTCATTATATCAAAGATGACTTCATTTTACTATGCAAAGTACAATTAGTTTTAAAAAAAAGCTTGAACCTGTTGGCTAAATATGCAAGCTTTTAACGCTTTCACTGCCACCCACGCATATATGCGTTCACTGTCATACAAGTTTGTTCCTAGGCCATGCCCCCTGGCAGTGAATGCTTTAAAGTGTCACTTTACAAAAAAAATCGAGGAACAAATTTGTAAGAAACTTTGTTATAATGAATACTGTAATTTCGTATAGAACGTCGTTTTTTTTCCTCGCATTTAAAGTGAAAAGTAGAGGGTTTAACGCCAGACTAAACGACCATAATGATACTCGAACTAAATGGCTTGTTTTAGACCCTTGTTGAACAATCTATTATTATATACCCTTTGATAGTTTTTATACCTTTTTATAGTCTTGACGCACTGTAGTTTCGTTTGACTTAAGTTATATCAAAGTTACTACAATTAATAACAGTAGTAGTACTTACTATGTTGTTACTGAATTTTTGTTACAAAAAAGGCTAACAAAGTCACAGAACACGTGGTTACCTTTGATTGATACTTAAAATTGTTTAGTAGTTATCTTACTGCGTTACTATGTTTCTTGTGAAAAATCCTTATTGTCTCGTGGCACAATGCATTAGCAATGTTAAAAGAACTTCGATTCAATAGTAACGAGGTGTCACGTCACGGATTTTCACTCCTGTTTTTCAAGAACTCCTTTTAGAATAGTGTTTTATTCCTTTTCATCACACTTGCTCGTAAATAGTGTCCTAACATGCTAGAAAAATCGACCGTAAATCCAAAATAATACCCGCGGGCCTTTTTTTTACCATTACGTTACTTAAGCGCGTAATAGCTTTTTTTTTAAATATTATACGTGGACTCGAACTATCACAATACGTCAGGACCCCAATTCTTGTGCCATTCGATATGAAGTTTCATTCGAGATGAAATGTCAGTTGAATACTATTTCCTAACAATCTCGCATAATAAACTATTGATCTCATATGTCACTAGAATCGGACTCCGAACACGTTTGACATTATCTGTGGTAAGTCACAGACAATGACGTAGTCTGCCGCTAATAAGTTAAAAATATGATCTTTTGTCTGATTTTATTTCATTTCCTCGCAATTGTGATGAAAAACATTGTATGTTACACGGGTGGTAAAGGAAATACAAAGCTCGAGTCATTAAAGCCCTCAGCCCTCGTTTGTAATTCTTTCTTTACCACCCTTAATACACAATGTACTATTATGAAACGTGACTATCTTTAACTATCAACACGGGCCTCAGTTTATTCTTACCATTATAGACCATTTTGTATGAAACTAGACTTTGCACCACTTTGAGAGTCATTTAACGCTTTTCTTTCAGATACTGTTCATAACATTAATATAATTTTATCCATTCCGTTTCACGTTTGGAAAATGATAAAGCTTATCGATTTAGTTTCGTGAAGTGATAGTGTAATTAGTGCAGTGAGTACTATACACAAAGCACACATTAATAAAGTAGTCTTCCCTTTAACAGAGGTAATAGGAAAAGTGTTTAGTCTTAGTCTGTATTAGAAGTTTAGGTGAAATGATATTTATTAGTCATAAGGCTAGATTATATTCCAGTGGAATATTTAATAAAATATTTCATTCAAAAATAAATTTAAAAAATAACCTAACCTACCTAAGAATTTAAGGTATTTATTTATCTTTGTGCGATAAAAAAACACCATAAGGATTTCATGCCTGTAATTACTGTAGCATTACACAAATGAATGTCGACTATGTCACTGATAACGTAAATATGGAATATTTACGAATTATATTAAAAAGAAAAATCGTCGCTAAACAAAACAATCTATCCAATCCCTCTGCGAGGAAAACGAATAAAACTTTAGTCCCTTGTACAATTTAATTTAAGTTTGTTAACTAAGCCCAAAAAACTTTACTACCGATTTTGCTAATTCGGTTGTATGCTATTTTAAGACAATCCTTAACGGTGATATGATAACTCTTTAGTTCTGTACCTAGTTATTATTATCCTGACTTCTTATTTCTTATTTGTGGTTGCCGGATTACAATAGTGCCACTCCGTGTCTTTCCGTGGATGTCGTAAAAGCCGACTAAGGTAATAAAGGCGTGTAGTGCTGTTAGGCGATGAGTTTGCAACCTGTCACTAATACACTGGTAAACATCTTAGCCTAAGTGTGCAAAATGTGGTTACAGAATTATCAACAAGTTTTTAGAGTTGTTGGAAATTCTGTATCTCTGCCTACCCCACTCTGGGAATAAAGGCGTGAGTTTATGTATGTATGTATGTATGTATGTATTTGTAATTTCTTGTACTTTTGACATAACATGCAATGCATACGGTGACTTACTTTGTAAAATAAATATAATTAATTCATTCATTCATTCATTATCAAAATATCTCTGGCAGAGTTCTTTTGTTAATTCTTCTCTAAAATGAGTACTTAACGAACTTTGTTATTAGTTCGGGTTTTATAGCAGATAAAAATTTGTTCAAGATAAAATAACAATTAAATCTTGTGTTTTCTCCGCTAAGATCGATGCCACTCGAGCGTTGCCGGTGCGTCCCGTCGTCGCAAAGCTGCGATGACGCAAACGTTTTAACGCATCGTGTGGCGTGTCGTTCGAATTTATACGTAGAAAAACGCAGCGGCACCACGAAGCGCACAGACAACGCTCATGTGGTATACCTCTTAATTCACGAAACTAGAGTTACCAGGACAGCATGGCTGGGTATGTTGCTTTCGAAGCAAAAATCATAATAATATACATACATACATACATACATAAACTCACGCCTTTATTCCCAGAGTGGGGTAGGCAGAGCTACAGAATTTCCAACAACTAGATATAAAAACTTTTTGATAATTCTGTAACCATATTTTGCACACTTAGGCGAAGATGTTTACCAGTGTATTAATGACAGGTTGCAAACCCATTGCCTAACAGTACTACAACACGCCTTTATTACCTTAGTCGGCTTTTACGACATCCACGGGAAGACTTGGAGTGGCACTATTCTAATCCGGCAACCACACGGGATATACGCAACAGATATACTAAAACTTGAGTAAACTGAACTTTTTTTGTATCCTACCATTGGGTTAAGGTCTCCCCTCTATCTCTCAAATGCCTCTATTTCTATCGCAAATGCTTTCAGTTCATCCTGTCATCTCCATTTGGGCTAAAATAATTAAAAAACCGGTGAAGCGCAAGTTGGACTCGCACACCGAGGGTTCTGTACCGCTGCACAGTAGGTATTATTGTAATCCGATTTGAATTCGATTGCGAATTGAATTAGCGTGAGGCTAACTCACACTTGACCATTTTTAGTATTTATTGTTTTTATTTAGGGTTGGTGCTATAATCACACCAAATTTGACGCTTGTATGCTTAACCATTGATACAACAAAAATAAAAATATACATACATACATTAAATCAGGCCTGTTTCCCAGAGGGGTAGGCAGAGACCACTTCTTTCCACTTGCTACGAACTTGACAAATTTCTTTCGCTTCTTCCACATTCCATACATCGAGTCATGCACGCACGTCGGTTTCGGGTACTTAAGATTCGGCCCTTTTCCAGTATTTCTCCGATTTGACTCGAAGAAGTACGCCTAGGGCGGGTCCTTCCGACCCGTCCACTCACTTTCGATCTGTATATCTCTTTCGTCAATCTTCTTTCATCCATCCTTTCCAAATGACCGAACCATCGAAGCATGCCGTGCCATGAAAATATGTTGAAAAGATACAGCTGTTTTTAGTTAGGACGGTCGGACGGACAGCGGAGGAATATTATTAGGGTTCCGTTGGGCTTCCTTCAGGCACGGAACCCTGAAAACTGACACTACTACGAAACTACGCTTATCTCAGGAACCCAGAAAAAAAATACAAAATTATTTTGGTACAACTACATCTTCTTGGCATACTGAAATCGTTTTGGCTTTAAACGCAACTCTAAAACACCTCGAACTCTGTCTGTTTATGTTATCCGAGTCATATCATAAACACAGCGGCGATGTAGCGAACGCAACAAATGAGCCAAGAAACTACCTTCACAACTCCCATATACAGTAAATATGACTGAAACAGTAAAACAACATGATTAAAGCAAGACTTTGGCTCTATTAATACGTATGTTTGATAATGTTTCCCTGTGATATCAACCTCTATGTGTTCCCAAGATAAAGCGTCTTGATAGACAGACGGACGGACAACAAAGTGATCCTATAAAGATTCCGTTCTTTACTTTCGAGGTATGGAGCCCAGAAAACAAATAAAGACAAAGATTATTAGCATAATGACAGAAGCCGTGGGTCAAAATAAATGGTACTATGTCCCATTCTAATATAACGAAATTATAAAAAAAATATCCTTTTTTACCTGATATCCGCAATTATTTAACCTTGCGTACCGAGGAAAAATCTAGTGACTTTCAGTTCGGTACAATGATCAGAAACCCCTAACACCTAGAATTTTATATTTATTGTATTAACTGAGTTAATAACTGGGCCTCTATTCTACACAGTTAAACCATATTGCATTTGACATGTTATCGTACTGCCAACGTTACAATAGCTCTTATTTACCTACTTTACAGTAATGGCGGCCCAATCAGGAATAATACGACAACACGTCAAAGGTAGCTGGGTTTTGCCTAGCAGAATAGAAGCCCTGTGCGAGACATTGTGTTACGTACTGTTATAGTAAGAGTACTTTCGCCCTCTTACTGTGCCGTAGCTTCAGTATAAGTAGGTAAATTGCATTCATAATGCCCCCACATCGCCCGGGGAGATCTAAAGAGCCAAACAGAGAGTCAATATAATAAAATACGCAAAGTTTGCGCGAAAGCACTTTCTACCCGCTTTTTTATCTGGTACTCGATGAATATGTATGAGCTGAACTTCCCAATGTATTGTTTTTGCCTTAAGATTTTATCGTAACAAACATTTGGATGACGTAAGTACGTATTTGTGACGTTAACTATGATGCATGAGGTCAAAATATGGCTTTTTCAATTCAACGCTGTTTGTAGGCATGGACAGTCATGGAATCTTTTGTTTCTTAACGTGTTTTGAATGCGGCAAAATAAAATCTGCGCTGTAGGTGTCTGACACCTCGGCATTTTGCTGAGCCAGTGTCCGTGTCACTGCCGCGAGAAAACACATTTACGTGCTATGCCTGTTAACTTCTTCTTCTTCTTGTGTTGAGTTTCTTGCGGTATTTCTTCTCAGCAGTGGTCTCTTGCGAAGCGCTGCTGGTAGATTTTTGACGTGTAAAAGTGCCCGTGCGGCCAACTTACTTTTTTTTTTTAATAATTATAGTTCATCTTTAAACACGAAACGCAAAACGTATTCCGCCATTACTTATTTACTCAAACTTAGCAGTTATTCTACTGTGGCTCTCACCGGATATTTCGATTGCTTTCGCGGGAAATTACTTTTGTTGTTCTTTTTACGCTGGATATTTTGTTTGTGCTAGCATCATGAGAATATTATGGGAATTATGATAAGTTAGTATAGTCTGTCAAGAAAGTCATTACATGAAAATCATTTTATAATTGATCCAAAGAGCTATTTTACAGTATAAATAAGCATATTAAAAATACAGTAAACAGACTAGGTATAATACAATACTCTTAGGATCAATTTTATTATAAAACTAGCGACCCGAACTTGGTTCGCTTCGCTTCGGTTTATGTGAGTTTTCTGTAACACCCGTTCATGAAACAGGATTTATTACACATATAAACCTTCCTCTTGAAACACTCTATCTATTAATAAAAACCGCATCAAAATCCGTTGCGTAGTTTTAAAGATCTAAGCATACATAGGGACAGACATCGGAAAGCGACTTTGTTTTATACTATGTAGTGATCATTTTCATGTCATGACTTTCTTGACAGATTATAATTCTATTTAATCTGTTCTCTTTTTTAACAAATATTGTTTCCTAATTCACATTGTAATACCATTTCCTTTAACTCCTAACTTGGAAATGCGAAATCCTGCTGAGATCACTCTTGTGTCGGGTCGTCAGTCTGTCACCAGTGATTTTTCCTTAATATGACACGGCACAGGTGGCACCCTCAATTTCAATCGGTTTCCTTTTGCAGCTCGAAGCCCTCTCACCGGTTATTATTTATGTATGTATGTATATTGTATGTATGTAAACTCTTTATTGCACATAAACAATTACAAGACATGTTTGCATCCATATAAATAATGTACATAAGCGAACTTATCTCAAATAATATCTAATAATAAAACTGTTATAGGACATTGGCCCCAAAATGACTGAAATGAATGAATGAATGAATGAATGAAATGATGATGATGATGAATGATGATGGAATGATGAATGATTGGATGATGAATGATGATGATGAATGATGATGATGATGAATGATGAATGAAAATGATGATGATGATGATGAATGATGATGAGAATGATGATGATGATGATGAGTGTTTTTTGGCTGGCCGGTTTGACTTCAATAAATGCATTTATTATTAACTAGCGACCCGCCCTCGCTTCGCTTCGGTTTATGTGAGTTTTCTGTAACACCCGTACATAAACCAGAATCTATTATACATATAAACCTTCCTCTTGAATCACTCTATCTATTAAAAAAACCCGCATCAAAATCCGTTGCGTTGTTTTAAAGATCTAAGCATACATAGGGACAGACAGCGAGAAGCGACTTTGTTTTATACTATGTAGTGAAGCATACTTTAACTAAAATAGGTTTATAGAGTTTTTATAAATAAGCGGGATGGACTTGACAGAAGCACGTGGAGTTAACCCCATGTGCCTAGTTTAGTCCATTAGAGAAAATACTATTTTACCGAACAATTATCTTCGCGTGTGATATCCATAGAAGTTTCTGTCTCTGATAAGTCCATGGGAGTTTTTATAAATAACTCAACATTGACGAAACACACTTTAACAGGAGTGAAAGCCATTAGTTAAAATTTGAATTAGAAATAAGCGGGATACTATGCGAGAGAGTTAAACACACATGACAGGGTTACCACTACTAAAACTATATGGTAATTATGCGCTCTGTTCGTAGAATGTGTGGTGTGAAACTGATTGATAGAGTAAGGAATGAAAAAGTCAGAGAGAAATGTGGAATAAAAGAAGATGTAGTGACTAAGATTGAAAAAGGCATGCTTCGATGGTTCGGTAATTTGGAAAGGATGGATGAAAGAGATATACAGATCGAAAGTGAGTGGACGGGTTG
This sequence comes from Acleris laterana, assembly GCA_963966035.1. Lineage (NCBI taxonomy): Eukaryota > Metazoa > Arthropoda > Insecta > Lepidoptera > Tortricidae > Acleris > Acleris laterana. The sequence goes on along the minus strand of OZ014448.1, from coordinate 12,466,621 downwards.
GAAAGGGCCGCCCTAGGCGTACTTTTTCGAGTCAAATCGGAGAAATACTGGAAAAGGGCCGAATCGTAAGTACCCGAAACCGACGTGCGTGCATGACTCGATGTATGAATGTGGAAGAAGCGAAAGAAATTTGTCAAGATCGTAGCAAGTGGAAAGAAGTGGTCTCTGCCTACCCCTCTGGGAAACAGGCGTGATTTAATGTATGTATGTATGTATATTATTGTAACTACTTGGCAGATAAGAAGTCAATCCTGACACATTACACAACCATGAAGTTTCTGAATTTTGATAATGTTGACTGCAGTAAAACAATGATGTTATTACTATTCCTTCACACACAAAATAAGTGCATTTTTTTTTGCTTCACCTCTAATCTGCCTAGTAGTGCAGTTCTCCTCAGAACCCAGGGGTGTGATTCTCTCAAAAACGCGACCGGACGAACGGACGAGTGAATATCGCAGCGGCGAGTTTAGGTCTGAGTAGTGATTCTGTAAACAACGCCGGTCGTGCGGACTGTCGAGTGAATCCAAGCGGCGAGATGAAGTAGTCCCGTCAGTGCGAACAAAACACATTGTAGCGCGTGCATTTTCAATTAAGCAGCACGATGGGTCGAATGTATAAGGCTGCTTTTTACAGAATCACTACCCAGAGCGAACAAAACACATTTTAAGGCGTGCATTCTCAATTAGGCAGCCTTATACGATCGATTTTATCGACAGAAGCCATACTGCCAAGTTGAGACACTTACTCGTTCGTTCGTTTTTGAGAGGATCACAACCCTGCAGCATATTTTTATTCTTCCGAGTACCTTCTTACAATAAATAAGTGTGAACATTGTATGCGGTGGAAAATAAAGCAAGCAAATTAGTTTTAAGTCTGGAATGGTGTAAATAATACGTGTTTCTTTCAGTTTTGTATCCTTTTATTTTCTTAACTGTGTTTATAATACCTATAGTCTCTTGCAGTTTATGAGAGCAGTAAAACCGACCACACCAGACAAGCTGGGATTATAAAAAGCGCTCTGCAGTTTGTTTGTTTTAGAGATCCTTGTTAAACATCTCTCTGATATAAGGTTCCTCTGCCCATAGTTTGATGAAAGAGATAAATTTCTACGAAAGTGAGATTTTTATCGCATTTGATTGGGTTTTTTATAACATGTCGATCATGTTTACCATTTAAAATAATATCTTGCCCCTATTGTCTGAACTGCAAACGGCCGTTTGTAGGTACGAGTATGTATGTAAACTGTTTATCGTACAAAACACAGAAATTTAAATACTATATTTACAGAAAAAGAATGTACAACGGCGAACTTATCCCTCTTCCAGCTAACCTTTGGGTGATTGAGGAAATTGGGTTGTTTAGGTTTGTCAAGGACATTCACGGAATTTTTACTAGGTGATCCTCTTAGGTCTTCCCGGGTCATTATTTAGCGTTTTAACTGCCGCCATTGTTATCTAATAACAATCGAAATGCCGAATCAGAATGTGCGAGCCGAGCTGAACGACGTCTTTTTGCTATTATTGCATAGCTTTAAAACCTTAAAACTCTACTTTACGTGCCTAAATGTGGACTTAAGTTACGCCCACACCAATGCTTAAAAAACGGCGACGGTACGGAATAACAGTGACGCGTCGTATTCGTACCGTTTTTGACGCATGCCCTCCATACCAATTCTTAAAAAAACCGGGCAAGAGTATGTCGGACCATGCTCAGTATAGGGTTCTGAAGCCGTAACGACAAACACAAAAAACTATCTCAAAAATCAACATATATATATGAAACAATTTTCTATTTAAAGTTATTTGGCGCTGTCTTAGATGATTTTTAGTAGGTATAAACACTTTAGTCGTCTGTATCTCAGGAACTAATCATGTCTACATAGCCGTGATAGTTTTCCTTTAAAATTCGTTATATGCGCTTTCGTTAAAGATATTTTTCAGATTTTTAGTACTTGTAGTTTTGGCTGTAGGGGGGGGGGACACTTGACTCTAACAAAAAATAGCGCTTTAAAGCTTAATATTTCATAAACGGATCCCTTAATCGAAAAATTGTTTTCATAAACCCGCAATATTTTTGAAAGACCTATCCAACGACATCCCACATTATGGGGTAGGCAAGAAAAAAAAAAGGCATCCCACGTTACGTGTAGGGGAGGTGCATTAAAAAAAAATATTTTTCAAAATTTTATTTTACCACTTTGTTGGCGTGACTAATATATTCATGCCAAATTACAGCTTTCTAGTACTACGAGTCTCTGAGCTAGACTGGGGACGGACGGACGGACGGACGGACGGACATGGCGAAACTATAAGGGTTCCTAGTTTGACTACGGAACCCTAAAAACGGTCACGATACGGAATCGCAGTTGATTTTAAGCAGCGGTGTGTGGAGCATGCGTCAAAAACGGTACGGATACGACGCGTCACTGCGATTCTGTACCGTCGCCGTATTTTAAGCAGCGGTGTGTGGAGCATGCGTCTAAAACGGTACTGATACGACGCGTCACTGCGATTCTGTACCGCCGCCGTATTTTAAGCAGCGGTGTGTGGAGCATGCGTCTAAAACGGTACTGATACGACGCGTCACTGCGATTCTCTACCGCCGCCGTATTCTAAGCAGCGGTGTGGTCGCAGCTTTACATGGGCAAGTTTTGGAGCAATAACAATTGGAGCATCCATTAACAATAACTGTATTACTCTAATTTGGTTAAATAAAAAAAGACGTCCACCTTAAGACACCTTAAGATCGAGGGGGCCAGCTTTAGCTTACCGTTTTGTACTCTGTCGACAAATTAAAACTCGGATGGTTTTACGGCCGTCTCCTATATTCAAACCGCGGACAGATAGGCTTACTTGGGTTAAAATTTGACACATTTTGTATTGGCAACTGTCAAATTTTAACCCGAAGTAGTCTCCGTAATATCCGGGGTTTGAATATAGGAACCCGACATTTGAGAATAATGAAGCATGCGATTAAGTGACACTGTTTTGATTATTTTACACTAATCACAACTACAACTATATTTGTAAAAATAACTTCTTAACATGATGTTTTTGTTCACAACCGCATGCTGAAAATAATACAACAATAAAAAAAAGAACTTAGGAGTAACATCGATCGCGAAAGGTATCATCAAAAAGGTTCTGTCAAAAATTTCATTTTTGAGACAAACTTTTGCTGCCGACTGTACTTTTTTTACACAGTCTTCATCTACTCGTCAAGACGATTCTGACACGGCTTAACACGACGAGGTTATCATGCGTAATTTAGGAGTTCCTATGGCCACCCTGTCTCCATCACCAGATCAACTCGATGGTACTATATTATTGTATTGTCACTAGTTAAAGGCGTTATGTAAATTTTCAGCTTCATCGGTAACCGGGAAGTGGGTCAAATTTAACATGCAAGATTTGACCCCTACCTACATACATTGCAAGTTAAATAAAAGCTTGTAAAACAGTAAAAGACAAAACATTCACGTAAAAAAATCATTTACACTATTTATAATGCTATACACATTTCAATTTACTGTCAAAGTATTAAAATTGGACCGCGAGTTGTAACTGTTTTTGGCCTAGTAATAATTACCGTTTCGATCATTACGCCCATATATTTACTATGGTAAACACAGTGAATGTGCATGTTTTTTCGGTTAATCATACTGATTTAAATATATATAATATAAGCTAAAGTAAATATACAGGGTTGAAAGAAAAAAAGGTCCTCATCCTTACGGGCCCCGATGTTGCAAGGAGCGTTAATTAGAAAAATCTCCGTAATCTGGTACAATTAGCGCAAATTATACTAAATCGAGCACCTGCGCCGCGATATTACGGAGTCAAGGAAAGCGCTTATTTTCGCCCACTTGGATTAGTGACAATTAACTTTACTGCTGTTTTTCTACATGAATACATATTTAGACCGGATTTTTTAAGACGACGCCGAGCGTTCAGTGGCATCCTCATAATTTTTATTGTGTGGTTCGTTTTAAACTTTCGCGACGTTCAAACATATTTTTACGCGATCAATTCGTTTTATATTTAAAACAGTATATTACTGTGATTTCTAATAAATTTAATTATGGTCTTGAATGTACTATCAGCCCAATGGAACCCTGACCCACCATAGAACGGTGTCACAGTGACATTATAAAACAATTTGTTTGACACTTCTTATGACTTGAATCATAACGTCTCTGTGACACAGTTCTATGGTGGGTCAAGGTTCCAATGGTCTGATAGTACATACAAATGTTTACACAATGTATAATCGCTTCAAGTGGTCACTTATTTTCCGATAAAATACGCACTCATAGTTAAATTATTTTTGTTATGTCATATATATTATTATTATTATTTTTTGTTATGTTATGTTATTTTGCGGGTGGTAGGACCTTGTGCAAGGTCCGTCCGGATCGCTACCACCATCTTATCCATTAACCTACCGCCAAACAGCAGTGTTCGCATTGTTGTGTTCCGGTTTGGGGATAAGACAGCCGGTGAAATGACTAGCATAGAGGCATTCCATCTTAGCCTCAGGGTTGGCAACGCATTTGCAGTCTTAGGATTGCTTTGCAGTCTTGTGATTGCGAATGTCTATGGGTCACAGTTTCCACTTACCATCAGTTGGTCTGTGTGCTCGTTTGTCTACTCGATGCCATAAAAAAAAAAAAAAAATATATACCCTTTTGTGTATTCGTTAATTGTACAACAAAAAACTATCCTTTGTCAAGACAATACTTTAGTTGATTATAATTTATAAAGCATAATATTAGGAAAGGAATATTAGGCGGCACAGGACGCTCGGCGTAGTCTACAGATGTATTTATTTATATTGAAACTTCGCCAATTAGAACCTAGGTAAAGTAAGCCTTTTCACTGATTATTGTGTTAAAAACCCTTTGAACGAGTGCCCAGAACTTTTCAAAACTGTTTTGCATAATTTAATCATAAAATTTCGACTACAAATGTATAAATGGGTACCAAAAATTGGATTGTATTACGTTCCAACGACTCGTTCCGGAATCGGGACTTGGTAGACGTTGGGTAATGGGGAAACTTTGGAACCTTTTGTTCCTCTGAACGTTCGCGCCTGTAAGTACATTAAGGTCGTTCTTGATTAATATATACCAAGAAACGTTCGAGGTCTAAAGCGATGATGACTTACCTAGTCTGGCCGTGGTATTGGCGTAATTGAACAAAATATGCCATTATTGTTGAAATTATTCGGGCATATCGGGCGCCACGGCTGGTTCGAAAAAAACGTAATTGGCTTTTCCAATTTTTCATCACTTTACAGAGCAACTGGGCCCTATATACTGCGCAATATTGACTTCCAAGTAATCTAATACATCTGTCTTGAACCGGCGTTTACTAAAAAGTTCAAATATCCCTATAAAAATTAAACCGAAAAACTTGCTTGGGTGGATGATTACCTATTTCGACCGTAAAAAGGACATAGTGCATGTAAAAATTTTCGAACTAAAACATTAATCTCGGTCATAATTTTCAGTCGTGCTCATAATGTTTTGTCAAAATAAACTTGCCGACCACTTATTGGCCATCACTACAAACAGTGATCATATTTCAAAAACCTAAAAACAACCATTAAATATCCATCGTTGTACGTAAAAATATTACAACACGTCTCTATTACTAGAGACGAGTGATATGTTGATATACAAGTATTATTACTGGTCACTAAACCTACACAAATGACAGAGCGTTTTGTATTTCTCACTTTTAGGTACTACTCGGTAAAGATACCGAAAATACGATTAAACTAAGTCATAGTCGTAGCTACAGTTTAAATCATCAAATTCTGATTTTTACTTTACTAAATTAATTAACTAACCAACTAATATGTAATGTACACAATTCAATATCCTCATATTCTGCATGGTTTTGATTTCGATGTTTGTTGCCATGGTAACCATTTTGGTGCCTCATTACTGCATGAAAATATTTTAATGAGATGCGAATTCAACCGGGCTTATTAATTTCGTAGTTTTAATTGGATATTAATTGAATGATCGATCGTCTAGTTTAACCATGCAGTTGAAATTAATACCCTGGGTATCTCTATTCTTTTCGGTAATACCACATTGATTTTGACATGTTATCGTAATGTTAACGTTACGATAGCTCTTATTTACTAGATGGCCGAGTTAAAACGATACGATAACATGTCAAAAGCAATATGGTTTTACCCATAGAGGTTCCTGCTTTCTAATAGCGATCGACAGGGTTACTCTATCACACTCGCACTCACATTTGACAGTATATTTATCACTCTCGTTTCATTGAAAGCCGAAGATTGCCGACACCTTTTAAAGAGTACAACGTTTACACAACGCTGAGTAAAGTTTCCAATCTCCTCAAGGCAAAAATATGGTTGAATCTAAACTCTCAAAGGCGCTCTGTCACGTGCAACGCTGATAAATTAACGATCTTTCCACGTGACATAACACACCGCCGGCATGCTTAGAATATTAGGTATAATAATACATAGACCAATAGTTTCATACAAGGTACTAGGTCGCTAAAGAAAATATACACCGTGGGAACGAGGAATACAAACTTTAACCATCGATTCTAGAGCCAATTTGTAGTATATAATGTGATATAACATGTAGTCCAATAACGCATAATTTCCAAGATATTTATGATTAAAAAAAATATTCCATAGTTAATTTAATTTGAACTTTGTCACCTAAACCTAAAGCATTATTTACTAAGAAAGATTCATCTTGTAAATAGCAATGTCATCAACGTACAACGTAAATTAATTTAATCAAGTTCTTAAGGGTATATCGTGTATAATTAGGTTTAATAAACGTTAGGTTTTAAACATAACATAAGGTATAGTAATCAGTAATATTCGGTGCTCAGAGGAATCGGATACGTATAAATAAGTATTAAGAATCAGACAGATTTTTATATGGGATATTTCTGAATTTAGGGCTAATGAAGTTAGTGGTAATGAAAATAGGGTTAAATACAATAGGAGAACCCTAAAGACTACAATCTCAAGACTTCAATCCTAAGACTTTAAATGCACTGCCAACCCTGAGGACTAAGATAGAATGCGTCTATGCTAGTTATTCTACTTTGTCTTTATGTGTTATTATTCTTCCTACATGTAAGAATGTCTAATCTGAAAAGATCCTCAAAAAGATCCATCCTCTTGCTTTTAAACCTGCCGACCCGTCCCTACAGATTTGGCCTTGCCGCTTAAAAATTAACACTTTCTCACTTTCAGGAATCTTGGTGACCCGATGAATAATAAAAAATATTTTGCGGCCCGCGGCTTGCGACTTTGGAACTGTAATAATGTTTTAATTATATTTGTGGACGAAACTTTGGGGTTGGGAGGATTTAACGTACTTTCGTTTTAGTAGGCGTGTTCAGGGAACCTTTTTAAATGCTGTAAAAGTTATAAAATAGACCGTTTTTTATGCAAAGGGCTTATTTATCGCGGTAATTACGATAAAAGTTAAGTTTGGCTAGAGTTATATTAAGCTTAATAGCAAAGCTTGGATTTTTTTAACTTTTGCAACTATAACCTAGCATTTTATTTGTTAGCTAATAATAAACACTTTAATATGTATCATATTATAATATATCATATTTGAAGCGTTAAGGAACTTTTAATATTATTTTCAAATATCCGCAAATTAAATACTAGGTACTTAACAAATCGGGCTGCCATCTGCTGGTTTTTTCTAAATGAGCCACTCAGACACCTGACATCGGGGCGGTCTGAGCAGGATTCTCTAAAAGCATGCAGATGCGCTTGCCAAGATGAAATACGCTAACTAGCGTTTCTATTCGTTTAGTTTTTAAACCAACCGCGTCACTGGTAGATCACGTGACTCTTCGTATCACGTCATCTACCAGTGACGCGATTGGTTTAAAACTAAACGAATAGAAACGCTAGTTAGCGTATTTCATCTTGGCAAGTGCCTCAGGTAAACCTAGACTATAGAATAAAAAACTATACTATACTTATTAGTTACTCGACACCTACCTCTTTACCTTAGGAAACTACTTAACCTGCATTATGGTCTCAGGAAAGCATAAAATGAATAGTTTGCGCATTTGCACAAAACTCCAGTCGAAGTTGCATCAGAAACCAATTAAGAAACAGTAATTTCTTTAACGGCTTCTTTCCCGAATAGCTCAGGTGAGCTGATTGCTTCTTAAGAGGAGTTCCTCTTTTATTTACCCTATGAGATATACGTCTTTGAAAGTATTGTTGAGGTTTAAATCTTTGACGTTAGAGTTTCTACTTATAATTATTATAAAAACTTTAACCACGTCTGACTCGTAGGTGACTGCGCAAACAAGGGTTATTCTCACCTGTTACCACCAATTTGTTACTACTGGTAACAGCAGGGAATTCGTCATATTTTACCAGTGGTAACTAATGGGAAAAAAAATCCCAACTGTTACCACTAACTACAGGGTTTTTTTTCCTCAGTAGTAATCACCAAAAGTTTTAAGATGGGGAAAATATTCCCAGTTGTTACCACCGAGTACTTTAGTGGTGAAAGATGACAAAAAATCCCAGCTATTACCAGGTAGTAGGTAACAAATTGGTGAAATAACCCGAATAAAGTCGAGATTCTAGGTGGAAAAACCATATTGTGTTTGACTTGTTATCAACGTTTTGATAGCTCTTATTTACTTAACAGTAATGTCGGCCTAGGTTAAAATAATACCATAACTGGTCAAAGACGATAATATGGTTTTTACCGTCTAGATAAAGGCCCAGAACCGGTCTCACTCTTTTAATGGGTATTCCTTCCACTCTTGGTCGGTTAGTCCCACATAACCACTTTTGGCCCCAGCTGGACTAGATGTTATGCGTTAAAGCATTTTCCAAGCCTGAAAAAAAGCCAACGGTTTTCTATGACTTGAAATTTATTCAAAGTGATAAAGTGATTTCCATTCCTATTATACAAACCACGCGATAGATTTGATACTTCGGGTTAGAATTCGACACGTTTTCCACATGGCAAACGTCAAATTTGTAGCCAAAGTAACCTTATCCATGGTTTTAATATTGGCAATGGACATAAGACGTCGCTGTTACGGTTAGGCTGCGTTTCCATCATGTCGTAACGTTTTATTTACTGTTGGATGACCATCGTTTTTAGCTGTTCCGATATCCCGACGGTCTGTCGTGACTGTGTCGTTTATCATTGAACGACTGTCGTGTCCAGTGGTTCTCACTGTCGTCACGTTTTTATCGTGACGTTTTATTTATCGTTGATGACTGTCAGTTTAGCTATTTCCATTTATCTTGACAGTCTTGATGTGAACAACGCCATTTAAATATACAAGCCATGACAATTTGAGCTGCACGACTATCCTTTCGAGACTTTTATACTATCAGCACAATGGAACCCTGACCCACCATAGAACGGTATCAATGATGTTATCTTATGGTTCGGTTCAAGTCATAAAGTCACTGTGACGCAGTTCTATGACGGGTCAGGGTTTCATTGTCGAGTATTAGTCACGGTAAAAACAGATTCATCGCTTTTCGACTCTTTTTCAGCGCTCTTAAGGTCCAAAAGTGACGAACCTTTTCTTATATTTCTTTTTTTTTATATTTTATTTGGATTTAATTTTTTGTACTGTAAAGTATTTACACAAACATATATATCGTCACGACTAAGTGGAAACGCAGCCTTACTATATAGGAATTTTACATATTTTCATCAAAAACCTTACTACTTCTCTCGATGAAATTTTGAATGACACCCGATTCTAAGTTAAATAGGTATATAAAATCGAAGTTCTAAAAAAGATCAAAGACGCTCAGTTTAGTTCGGATCCAAATTATTATTTTATAGACCGAGCGCCGCCAGTCCGTGCCATTCGTTTCTTCTTTACTGCTCGCATTAAAAATAAAGATTTCTAACGTCAACTTTTATTCAACATTTTCAATAGAAAGTTGGCGTTAGATATTTTAATTTATAACGTAGGCTGTATTCAACTCCTCAGTAGATAGGTAGACATTACAAATACACCCTATTTAAACATGTAGGGTCTGAAAGATACGAGTATTATTGCCAATAAAATATAATAATAAAAAGGGGAAAAAGCGGCATGGAAGGACATCGTCAAGTTAAGAAAAAAAAGTTGAAATTTATAATTGGCTTTCTTTAACAGGGTTCCATAGAAACTTTTTGATTAAATAACGTCGCCGTAAAAACTCGGATCAGATATTGATATCACTTCGCACCCCGTTTTCCTTAGTCCATGCCCACCCAGTATTAACCGTTCCCGTAAAAGTAAACAACTTTTATGGACCGGCCTTAATGCAAATCCCAGACAAGGAATGAATTTTAAATTTTTCTAATCTTTTAATTTTCTGGCCGTTCACGCGCCATTGTTTCCTTTCCGTTTCTTTAATTGCACCGGCGACGCTGAACGGAGCGAATTATTGAAAAAGTTCGCGTTTACGGACTGTTGTAAGGTGTAACAGACGGGCGGCAAAAACGCAGCAGTTTTTTTTCATCTTTTCTAGAGTGTACAGTCAAGGAAATTGATTCTAGACCACTTTGAACTATGTCAAAGTGACGTAATCTATCAAAGCGTAAGAGTATTCCTATGATTTTATTTACAGTGGTTACTTTCACATAGTCCAAAGTGGTCTAGAAATCCATTTCCTTGACTATTTACACGTTCATCAGAAACGCAGCAGTTTTTTTCATGTTTTCTAGTGTACAGTCAAGGAAATTGATTCCTAGACCACTTTGAACTATATCAAAGTGACGTAATCAATCAAAACGTAAGAGAATTCTTATGATTTTATTTACGCTGGTTACTTTGACATAGTCCAAAGTGGTCTAGAAATCCATTTCCTTGACTGTTTACACGTTCAACTAACAGATCCCTATGTTGGAATTGTAGTCTTAGGTTTCTTTTCAGAAACTTTAAAAAGACAGCGTTGGATAGTTAAAAAAAAAGTGATACCTATGTACTTTGAAGTAGACTTGTAAAATTTTCATGCTTAAAAAAAAAATTACTTGAGACTAAAGTAATTTATTTTCCCGATCGGTTTACATACCCCAAATAATTTTTGCTTACCTTTCCATCTGTCGTTGACGCGTGAAGGACAACTTTGTATTGACCTTGATTATTATATTTGATGTTGTAGTTACAAAAGTTGACATCAAGCTAACAACTAAAGTATTTAATCTACATCCATATCATAACTTCCCTATAATATATTCAGAAACGATAAGCAAATGGCCTATATTAAGAAACCTCGTATCTGCAATACTATAATGTTAACATTAAAATACCATCGTATTTTATTAATATTAACATTAAAGAATTGCATCTCATTAAAGTGTCGGTTATCGATGTGGTTGCATCTTAATGTTCACAATAAAGGGTACTAAGAGAGTAAGATACTTTAATGTAAACATTAAGATCCAGGGAAACTACAGATCCAGGATTATCACATATTATAGAAAACTTATAATATGCATGTAGATAGAGTTTTGTATTCAAGCAACCGAACACATAATTAGGCATTAAAATATTCATTTGATCTTATTATAACTTGCCTTTCGACTCTTTTCATCCACCATTATGCACCAGTCATATACTACTACTTTAGTTACTAGCGGTTAAAAAACCGGTCGTTTCCACCGCCGGTCTGACACGGCTCGCTTACTTCACCTTTAGTCGGTAATGGACTCGCGAATGGCGGTAAAAACAACCACTGCTCTGGGTTGTACGGGACAAGCTTCTATATTCAGAGAAAAGGTTGTTAGTTGTTTTTGTAAACCTCAGAAAAATGAATATTTCTCTTTAATAAAGAGTTTATTTTTACAATATGCATGTATATGTATGTTCTCACAAAACAGCCATGTACTACGAATAATAAATAGTTATTTACAGGATAACAGGTATGCCGCTGAGTGATACTGTCTTCTTTCCATATTGTTATTGTATGTTCATCTTTGTGAAAACAAAAGGATAACAATACGTAAAAACAGTGTAGAATGGAGGCCCCCATATTGCTTTTGATTAGTTATATTATAAAACGGCCGTCTTATTCTTGACAGTAATAGTTGCCAAGTTAAAAAGAATAGAGCCCCTGGGTTGGTATGTCCTACGCCGGAACACGACAATGCAAACATTGCTGATTGACGATAGGTTAAAGGATAAGGTAGCTATTCGGATGAATCCTGCATAACGGTCCTATCACTAAACATTGGACCTTTTTCCCCCGCTGCCGCTAGTATCCAAGCCCTCTACCGAAAAGGCCAGATATTAAAATCAAAAACGTAAATGCATTATTTAAACAAATTGTTACACCCGACTTGGCCCGCGATAAAAGCCCCGCTAAAAAATTAACTAACTTGGCAAACTTTTATAGTTCAGGCATTCAAGAACACGTTTCCCATTGTTTGTGAAAATTCTTTTAATCTGAAAAGTTTAAGCAAGTGTGAACAGTGATTTCCTTTTCCGTTCTCGTGGTACGAGCTACGCCGTAGCGGCTATTCGTAGCACCGTTTAAAAAGGTTTAACTATGAGGTTCATAATCGTTTTCATAAATTTTAGCCATTTTGCAGTATGCTCGTATAAAATAATACTATAATGCATATTAATAATAGAAGTTTGAATCTGTTATTTTAATGCATTGTTATTTTAATTTAAAACTGAATATTTGTTTTAATTGGTGATTGGTTTAAAATTATGTATTGTTACTACATTACCAAGAAAGGTATTGACTACCGCACTTAGAGACGTCAGTTAAATTTAATGCTTAATTATATTATGTAAAATTGCTGCTGTCACATTCTTTGCTATAGTAGTAAAATAAGACAATACGTCACTAAACAAGCATTAAATTTAATTGACGTGTCTGAGTGCGGCAATAAGTAAGGTTAGTTTAAGTTTCAGGTTTAATGAGAACCAAATTACTTGTACCGATTATCTGCATATTGTTATCTAAAAAATGCAATGAAACCACATAACCATCCAACATAACAAGTCTAACTAACAGCAAGCTTTCAAAAACCCAACTGTTCAATCATACCCCACTTGTACCACCCCCACTCCATCGACATCTTTTTTAAATTTTACAATATGGCGTCTGTTTGCCACCACATTTAATTTTGATAACGTATTGTCATATCTTTACGTAACTCACAAGTTTAAGACAAATCGATTGGCGTAAAAATTATCAAAATCGGCCCACGCGCTTAGTATCTGGAGTGCAACAAAGGAACAAACATACATATTACCATACATAGGCTGACAAATACATTACCTACCCTCCTTCTTCGGCAAAAGGGTAAAAAGTATCCAATAAGTTCAATTTAAATAAATTCCAACTAACCAACTCTCTGGAGGCTTGCAACCCCAGCATAAACAAATCTACTAGTAATTGGCAACACCGCCCGTCGCCCGCGGCAAACAGCGACTATCGAATTATTCGAATTACTGGCTCGATACGCGATGTCGAGTCGATGCTGTGTGTATTCGTAAACAGAATTAGTAAACGTAAACGTGTGGTTGCCGGGTTAGAATAGTGCCACTCCATGTCTTCCCGTGGATTTCGTAAGAGGCGACTAAGGGAATAAAGGCTTGTAGTACTGTTAGATGACGGGCTTGTAACCTGTCACTAACACTGGTAAACATCATAGCTTAATTGCGCAAAAAGTGGTTAAAAAAATATCTTTTTTTTAGAGTTGTTGGTAATTCTGTAGCTCTGCCTATTATGAAACCGCGATTAGTTTGGGATTGTAATAGCTGTCAATTCATATGAACTTTGACGTAAGTATATGGTAAAACTGTCACCTCAAATCCCTTTCTAATCGCGGTTAGATAATACCCCACTCTGGCAATGAAGGATTGAGTTTATGTATGTAACATTGCATGTTTAAATAAATTGCCTATTCTTCCTCTTTTAACTCCCGACAAAAAAGAAGGTATAATAAGATCAACGTGTGTATCCATGTATCTATCTGTGAGATTGTAACTTCCAAACGAATGAACCAACTTAGACGCGATTTTGTAGGGTTCCAAAGTCACACTAGGAACCCTTATAGTTTCGCCATGTCCCTCTGTCCCTCGGTCTGCGGTCTAGCTCAGCGACTCTTAGTACTACAAAGGTGTAATTTGGCATGGTTGTACATTACAATTACACCGACAAAGTTGTACAATGAGATCGTTAAAAAAACTGGTTACTCCCATACATGTAAAGCAAACATAAATATATTTTTTACATTATAACATCGAGTGGGGGTCATATAGATAGCTCATCGAGGGATGTTTCTTCAAAAAACATTACATACATTGGGAGACCATGTAAAGTGTAATTTTCGCTGTTGTTACTTGTCCTTTCGGGTTTCTAAAAATCAATCTAGCTTTACCACTGTCATTTCGTAGGGTTCCATGATGGCTTAATGATTAAAGTTGTCAATAGAATATAAAAGTTAAACAAGGCTCCGGACTCACACAAGGTCGTAATTTTTTTAAGGTTTTGAGCGTTTTGCCTTTATAAAAAAAAAATGTGAAAATAAATTGTTTAGTTAACTCCGCTTAAAACTGTGTTTTGTTTTTTATTATTCGTTTTGAAATCAGCAATTATATCACATACTGAGTTAAAAAAAACAACCAACGACGTCTTACGGTTCAAAATATTGTTGACGGACGGACGGACGGACATACAACAAAGGCTTAGTACCTAGTTTTGGCTCTAAATATAAATCAACTCTATCACCTTACATTTGACGTTCAAATTGACTTGAACAGTGAAACAGTTACGGCGACATGAAGCTCAAACCGGCCTTAAAACTTCGTTAGCATAATTAATTCGTTAATATTTTGATTACAGATGTTTAGTGTTAAAATGGCGTCGCTGTGCTTATCATAAATCACTTTTGAAATTAACATGTTATAAATTATGTATACTTGATTTAGTTTTATGCTGTTGTTATTGTCATTTAATATGAGTTTAATATAATACTTTTATACTTGCATACTTGATTCATCGCTACAGTTAGAGCACGCATTAGATTTAACTTGTTGAATACTTAATTTAAATTATGATTATTGTATTAGTAAAATTAACGTTATAGAAGCTAAGAAAATACTTAAGTAGGTACGATAACAAGCGTTAATTTGGGACCCAATTCAAGAAAAATATGCTTGAATTCGTCAATGTCATTAGAGATGTCAAGTCATTTGTTCCTTTTAGGAAACTCAACCTTATTATTGTAGAATGTCAGATTGACTTAGCCAGTAGGGTACCAATTTTTATCTCGTGACTGTACGTTTTTGTTTATGGTGCAGTTTTTAATTCAAAAATTAACCATACCCAAAAGAAGGAAACAAGTTGCATTTATAGTTCTTTAGAAAAACCGTAAACTAATTTCTATCCACATGTTTAGTTATAAGTGTAAATTGATCAAAGAATGGCACCAGATAGATTCTGAAGTTATATTATTACAGTTGTATCGCAGTTTTTCTAAAAATAGACTGTAAATACAGAGTTATAGTGTGAGCGAGCTAGCCGAGCGTACTGGCGCTTTCATCAGCGCAGCGGAAATTGAGCCGAGCGAATGAACGAATGATTGGAACGAAACGCATTGTCTCTCGGACGTTTTAGATTGTTCCAATCAGCCACGCTTTCGGATTTGACCACCTTAAGGCCGCGTTTCCACCAGAGATGTGCGAGGATGCGTTGCGAGGGATGTGCTTGTCATGAACCAATAGAAACACTTCATTTACCTATCCTCGCTTAGCTTAGCTCTGGTGGAAACAGCTCAGCGGAGCGAGGTTTCCGTACATACAAAACAAAAGAAGAGAGTGTGCGAGGAATGTGTTGCGAGGGATATGTTGCGAGGCGGCGTCTGACTCCGCTCCTGCCTCACCGCACCCCGCCCGCTCACTTAAAAAGAGCCCGCTACACATCCTCGCTACGCATCCTCGCACCGGTCAGCTACCTCGCACATATTTGGTGGAAACATTCACACCGTTACACCTCATTATACAACCTCGCGCCGTTTAGCTACCTCGCACATCTCTGGTGGAAACGCAGCCTAAGTACAGAGTCCTAGGGTTAAAAAGTCACCGTACGCTGGTGGCCTAAGTACATTATAGGAGTACAAAATATTTTTAAACCAAGGTAAGGCATGCAGTGGCGTAGTTACCAAAGGGCCAGGCTGGGCCCCAACAACCTGATTAGCAAACCTCCTATTGCACTAGCTAACTTAGTAGCTGATGATACCTAATTATCATTATTCATGACTAGCGACCCGCCATCGCTTCACTTCGGTTTATGTGAGTCTGATATATAGCCCATATAATTTCTCAAATCGGACCCACAGTTCCTGAGATTAGCGCGTTCAAGCAAACAAACAAGGAAACAAAAAACTCTTCAGCTTTATAGATAATGAAGCATTGCATTTTTGAAATATTGATCGAACCTAAACAAATTAGGGGCTCCTTTTTTTGGCCCCAGAGCTCTTGGTCACCTTGGAACCCCGCAGGCCATTTGTACGATAAAGCTCATATCATTATAGTCACCATCATTGACCTCTCTCCGCGCCTCATGCATACCCTGGCTCTCAATTAAGTTGTACGCCCATAGGGGACCGTCTCACATAAATTGACGTAGACCCAAACTAAGCTCTAGGCTTGTAAATACAACGATAAACAAAGGTACTTACCTATATCCTTTAAATTGGTTACGTTGTTAGTCGGCGAAATAAGAGCAAAAATATGTATAAAGAGATGACAAGGCACGTAAGAAGATTTAAGTAAAACAGTTATACTTTTCTCTTTTTTTTATTGTATTTTCTGATTGCGTTACTTTTTCTAATTCAATGAATATACCAACATCTATAATTTCCATGGTCATTTTATTATAACTTAATTCATTTAGTTAGTACGGAGCACGAGTTGGAAAATCTCTAAAGACGATTTTTAGTATCAGTAACCTAACCTGAAAAAATCACAACCAAACTATCCACGGGAACAAATTGTCAATCGCCCATTCGGTGGGCAACTAAACGAATCTTCGTTCGTTTTGCATACAAAGCGTTTTCATAGTCAATAGATCAACGGGCATTAACCACTTTAACCAGGGTAGTGATTCTGTAAACAACGCCGGTCGTGCGGACTGTCGAGTGATATCCAAGCGGCGAGATTAAGTAGTCCCGTCAGTGCGAACAAAACACATTGTAGCGCGTGCATTTTCAATTTAGCAGCACGATGGGTCGAACGTATAAGGCTGCTTAATTGTAAATGCACGCGCTACAATGTGTTTTGTTCGCATTGACGGGACTACTTAATCTCGCCGCTTGGATATCACTCGACAGTCCGCACGACCGGCGTTGTTTATAGAATCACTACCCAGGGCCTCTATTCTAGGAGGTAAAACGATATTGTATTTAACCTGTTATGGAATCGATTTTACCTCGATCGATCGATAACAGATTAAACACGACATGGTTTTTAACACATAGAATACTCAGGGGGCCTAATATGGCTGCGTTTATCGCGTGATACATTTTGGATAAGGCATCCGTCACCTTCTAACAGGTAAATAAGTACACGTGTCAAAAAGTGACGGATGCTTTATCCACAGTTGACACGCAATATAGACGCAGCCATATACTAGGCCCGCAGGCCTGTCATGTTTTGTTACGAGTAAGGGTCGGCCGCCATTACTGTCAAGTAAATAAGAGCTAACAAAACATTGACAATACGATAACGTCAAAGACGATTATAGTACATTTTGATATTAGTGCGGAAAGTATGTTATTTCAAACGAGTCCCGAGGTGTCTTGACCCGAGCTGCAAGCGAGGGCCAAGACTCGGGACGAGTGAAAATGACAGTTCCGCACGTATATCAAACGACGTTTTTTAATACATCTGCGAAAAAATTACAATAAATGTATTTTACAATCGTCTAAATCGCTCATTTTTTCACAACAATATTTAATCGTTAGCTAAAAAGGCGGGATTTTGTTTTACTTTTAATTGATAGACTTTATTCATAGTGGCAATGGTTGTGACCATTCAGCCAAATCAAAGAAAAAAAAAGAAATATAGTAATTTAATTACTTAATATATTATTTAAAAATCAAGAAGCACAAATACTCTATTAGCCAGTGGTAACGCATAAAGGTGGATTCATATTACACCGTGCTGGACTGGGCCCGGCTTCGGCATGGTGTAACGTGAATCCACCTTAATACTCAACTATCCGATCATTCGTAATATTCATTCAGATTCAGCCATCTTGATGAGAGCTGTTTTTTTTTAATATTACCTAGATAATTTGTGTGTGTATGTATGTATCTATGTAATTTTTATATTTAAAATTATATTACCTATATTTGTAGTTTCAATGCTAAATGACGTAATCAAAAAGTGATTGAACATGCTAACTCTTTGGTTGAATGTATAGGTTGGAAGAGTAGAGAAATTAAAAAAGTTGGAAAAGTAAAAAGCACTAGTGCGGAATATCGAACTTTCCGCACGATATACGGCTACGGAATGTACCCATTTTTGAGCAACTGTATTAAAAAGATTTTTACCGACTATAATTTCGGCCCTGGCGTACGTTATAAGTAAACAGCTTAATAATTATAGTACGTAATTTAAGTATATGTTTTCAACATTCATTTTAAAACAAGTCTGAATAAGTTGTCGCAGCGGTTTTCCAACTCAGTCAAGACCTAGTTTATCCCTCTGCAATCCACGGGGCTTAACTTCGTTGCGCCCGACTCGAGGCTGAATTAAACAGATTCCAGAGCCTACAATTGCCGTTAATTTAAAGGAGAAAAAAGGAAAAACATCGGATTAGGCTAAAAATGGGAGTCTTTTTGACTTTGGAATGTTGAAATATATTTTACTGCTGTTGTATAATAGTTATATTTAAAGTGATGTTAGAAAGTGGTTTTCACTGTTTGCTTGAGGGGTTATACGAGCCAATAGTTCATCTGATGAACAATAAGACCGTAAATTAGGATCAGCACTGGTGCGTGCAGCGGTGCGTGCAGCGGAGCGTTCTATCGTGCATCGTTGGGTGCAGCATGCATATCAGAGTTTTGCCTAAATACGTTGTGTTTGCACTCTCAAAACACGTCTCGCTCCACGCGCCACCGTTCCAAATTTGCAGCTAACTATCTCCGCCCATGGGCAACTGCAGCGCTAAGAAAGCAATCAGACAAACCACTGAAATAAAACCAAGAGGATTTGAAATGAAATGAAATTAAATTAAATTAAATTTATTTGGCACTTAAAGCACTTAAAATAATAAAATTTTCTTAAATAAATTAACTTATACTATATAAATTATATTTTAATTGCATTAAACCCAAAATGGTCTACACTCAGCTTTTTATGCCACGGTATATTATTTCAATATTCCGTGACGCTGGTTTTCAGTGAGACCTAGAGAGGTAAATGGGCACCGTGATAACTATGCTATACTAATTAAAATTAACCAAAACCAAAAAACTACGTACAATTGCGTACAACTAACCATGCATGTGAGTGAACGTACATTAAATGCGAGTGTGTGTTTGTGTGTGCGTGTGTGTGTGTGTGTGTGTGTACATGTGTGTCAGTACGACTGCTTATGTACCAGATACTTGGATTGATAAAACAAGTTTCCTAAGGTTGTGTTTGAACGACACAACGGATTTCGTATTATACTTGTTTCCCAGAATGCGGAGTCACTTTAAAAATAAGATTTATGTCATTGTCGTTAACTTCAGGGAACAGGATGGCCAACTATGCAACGATGGTGTATAACCCAAATATAGTCAGCATTATAAATAGCCATAATTGTTTAGTACCTTATCGGTCTATTTTTTTAAAATTAAGGCTACACGTAGGTACCAGTTGTCATGTTTGCTACAAATGCACCAATTTAAATTGGCCTGTAGTCATTCGTCGTGAATCTAATCTGTTATTGCCATTCCTTTATTTATTGGTATATACAGCCCAAACTGGTCCTAAAACGTGTCTTTACATGTGCTAACTACAGTAGGTATCCCTGCCCTAATTTCTGACCCTTGTGAACCTACGAGTCCCGCAGATAGAACTAGTCCGTTAAACTTTTTCCAACTCGTTATAAGGGTATATTCTAAGGGCAGCATCCCACGGAGCCTTACTACATAATATATCGACGGCGTAAGTATCATGAACTCTTTTATTGACATATTGACGATTTTATTGGCATCATTACTGAAGATACTGGTTTCGTATTCTCTTAATTTCTTCTTTTTTAATGCCTCCAGTAATGATGCAAAATTAAATATAAAGTGTATCTACATTAAAATCTAAAAATCGTCAAAATGACAGTTAAGAATCCATGGTACTACGCCGTCGATCTGTTAAGGTAGCTTTCCAGTGTGTGACTTCATGGACTAGACGAGAAAAAACGAGATATTACATACACTGCGGGACTAGTATGGCTGCGTCTATATCGCGTGTCAAATGTGGAAAAAACATTCGTCACTTTTTGACACGTGTACTTATTTACGTGTCAGGTAACGGATGCCTTATCCAAAATTTGTCACGCAATAAAAGCAGCCATATTAGGACCCCTGGTCTCATTTTGTCTAATAATCAGACCTAGGAATATACGGGGCAAAACTAAATGACAGCTAGGGATTGCCTATATCGATAAACTTAATTATCGATGCTTTTCTCATATACTAGTGATCGCTCCAAGTTTTGATTGTAAAAATAGTTTATTTTTGAAAGTATGCAAATTAAACAAAACAGCAACATAATTCTGGTCATTCTTTATTTTAAAAGGATTTATAACCTTCACTCATCATCGTCATATTGTTTTTACTCCTAACAAATTCTAGTCGTTTATTTTAACAATAGTAAATGGGACAGTCATTCTGAAATTCACAATACGGAAAAAATATATGAGTGAAGGTTAAAAAATCCTTTTAAAATAAAGAATAACCAGAATTATTTTGCTATTTTGTTTCATTGCATACTTTCAAATTTTATTTTTACAAACAAAACTTGGAGCGATCACACACTAATATATAGGAAAAGCATCGATAATTGAGTTTATCGATATAGGCTGTATAGCTGTCATTTAATTTTGCCCCGAATATTCCTAGGTCTGCTAATAATACATGAAACCATCTCGTTTCATCTGATGTCTGTAAAGTTACGCACCGTGGGCAGCCGAATAAATCTCAAGAGAGACAATAACGAGGCCCGAGAAAATTGGTTCATCGTTATGAATTTGTCGATACATTGAATCTCGGGTAAACTTCATTATCGACATTCTAATGATCAGTCCCCAAATGAATCAGCTAGTGGTACGGAATTTATTGAAGTATTGAAATTCGGTTAGTCTGGTAATTGCACTTGAAGTATTCAATTTTAAAAATAATAAACCGTTTTGTTTAACGAAAAATAATTGAAGACATTGGCTAATACAACGTGTTACAAAATACCCCGTAAAAAATCTAATAAATTATCAAAGCCTAAAATATTGTCAACCCTAGTAAGCTGTCATGTCAGGGAACCGGAGTTAACATAGATTATTTTAACAGAGAGGCCTACCTACCAATTTAATAATTTTTCAACTTAAATGGGTTTAAAACCATATCCCGACGAGCGAGGTTGTGCATTGAACAAGGCAGAGCTCACTTTGAGCCGTTCCTGTAATTTTGACGTTCTTTACGAAAAAGTAAGTGCTAGTTTAGGTTTCTTCGTAAGTAGTTTAGGTCTTTTAAAATCTTCCAAAACTCGACTTGTAATATCTATCTAATCAAATTCTGTACATTTTGTTAGTATGTCTCTTAATCGTTTCACGAATTAGGTAAAAATGTACATAAACAATCTGCGTAGTTTACTCTTTAATTTTACTGAAATAGGGTTTTCACATCAATGAAAGCAATAATGGTTTTATTTTTTTTGCCGGTAAGTCATGCGGTGATAGTACGGTTCTCAAATATTGTAAATGGACTTATTATAAGGTACCATTTAACCCCCTTTCGGCTTTACGGGTATTTTTGTAACACCTTGTATAATATCGCACTGTAACTGCCTAGCCTTTCCATCCCTTCTGCCTTCCGAAAATGTTAGTTCTATATCGTATGCCACAATTATACGTGTTTTAGGTTATACTTATTGAAAGTTATAGCGTATTTTTATGAGAAACATTTCCTTTTCGATTTTTTATAAATCAAACCTAACCTATATAACCAAGCCTTGGGTACACGATAGATATTTTCTGAAAAACAGTTCCTTTGATATAAAAATTATGACTATCAATAATATTGTCACAATGACATTATGACCAGTGATCGGAATAGGTAGAGCTAATTTGCCTAAAGTTGATGCACCTTCATTCAATAATGTATTCCCATTTCGCTCACGCATGAATGAATATGCGTCAAGTTTAGGCAAATTAGCTCACCTATTTCCGATCACTGATTATGACCATAAAAACTATGGACAAAAAGGCACTCCCGAAAATCTAACTTTGAACTTTCATTGACAAGTAGGCACCGAACTGATTTCGATTAACAGCATTTTGGGTTAATTAGACCTGGTTCATAGCCCTCCAGCACAAACGTTTAATTCGAACCTTATCATCGCAAGATGTCCAGTCATTGATAGGCGGGGGTAGTGTGTCGCTACCAACGCTGTCATGTTAACCGAAACACATTGCCCATCGGTCCTGCTATTTGCATCCATCGGTCTCGTGACCTTTATCAACTTTTCGGACCACCTTCAGAGGGAGTTTAACAATGCCAACTTTATACGCTTTCTGGTTCATGGTCGCCAGCTGCCTATAAAAAACATGGTAACTTGCATATTTTTTTTAATGATGGTTTTAATTCCTTTTTTACCTCGTACCACCTGAGCCTGGAGAGGTTATGCGGAGCTCACTAATCAAGACTGGCCTGAGAACCCAGAGATTCTCCCTTCACGCTGTTGGTGAGGGCCGCAGCACCCCTACCATGAGTTACAATTACTGTACTTGCTAGCGAGTCGAATGCTCTATCCGTCGTCCTTTATTAGAATATTGCGAGGTTTGCGAGCGACAGAGCATTCGACTCGCTAGCGAGTACGTTAATTGTAACTCATGGTAAGGGTAAGGTTCTGCTTGCGCATATACTACGATCCTCACTGGAAACTAATTTTAAAATCGTAATTCAAACCAAACCAGACAAATATGCCACACGTATAACTTTTGCAACGTCATAGCAATCCGTGCACTCGAAAACTAGTCAATGTAAATTCCACCGGCGGTTGGCAGCACTGGGCCTGCACTGCGCAATTAACGCCGCGTGCTGCGATTATCGCTCCTAAACCGCTATTAACGCTGTCTCGCACTATTGTCTGATGTGGCAGCATTGAACGTTGCAGTATTGTAACTCAGCTTGTTGCAATATTTGTGCTACTTTGGTGTTCAAGAGTGACGTGCTCGAAAAGGTGACCATCCTTTGTAGCAGTTCTTTGCCTTATGATTACGATAAAGCAGGTTTTACGATAAAGAAGCGCGATGAAGATTTGCGGTGGCTTCAAATCAAGAATGAATTTGAAAAGGCTTTTACTGTATGTACCAACGAGCTTCATCCGAGAGTTTGTCATTATTTAGCCACCCGTAATTTAAAGGACAATCGCTGGTCAGGCTAAGATAAAAAAATATTCTGTCGAACGTTATCTTCGTAGGAAACCATCCAAAGTTGGCGTGACCATTTTATCTTATCTTATACTTAGGTACTCTATCAGCGCACCCTGACCCTAGAGAACCGTGTCACTGTGAAATTATGATTCAAGTCGTAAGAAGTGTAAAACAAATGGTTTTATAATGCCACTGTGACACCGTTCTATGGTGGGTCAGGATTCCATTTTGCAGATAGTACATCTAATCCAAAAAGGCAGAGGATAAGTCCTATCTAGATACTATTTTCGTACGTAAAAGTATCGGTTATCACGAAGAGCGAAGGTTTATACTTCTTTCTCGCTCGCTCTTAACAGGTGTTATACTGTCTGAGTCTAACCGACTTTATCCGAACCTGAAAGACTTTAAAACCTCTTGTACAATCGAGGACAAAGATTATGTATCCACTTTAGCACCTACAATGGGACTGTTACACGACTGTAATGTACTCACTTCACTGTGTACATCGACTGTAGCGATGATGAGGCGTTTCCTATACATCTTACCCGCCCGCCGCTGCTGCCGTTTTGGCCCATTCGATATTCATTTAAAACCTCGCTTTGGTACTGTTGCATTTGATTTTCTTACCCCCTTACTAATAAACGTTGAGTAACGGTGGTCAAGTCAAAGTCAAAGTCAAACCCCCTTACTTATAAACGTGCAATAAGCTTGGAATAGTTTATGCCATGCTTTGTCACTTTCTGTCAGATGCAAATGTCACAATTACAGATAATGTCAAAGCATGGCATAATTATAGTTACTGCGTTTTTGCTTAGGACGGTAGAACGTTTTCTAGCCAATGCGCTTTTTCTCAAAGTTATCGGATCTTTCCGCGCTTCTGGTCACCAAAGTTTGTAGATACATGTTAACGTGTACAGTCAACAGCATAAATAAGTGATCATTTCTGTACCTAGTCGCTTTCAATCGTTTCACATTTTTTATAACATTTTAAACACGACTTTAAAGTGACAAGGTATATAAATGATCACATCACTTCTAATAATCGAAAACAGAAATGCTGTGAATTTACCAGTAAAATAATGGTCTGCCCTACTGTTCTTACACTGACTGTGCTCAAACAGTTACATGAAGTTGAGAAGCACCCACTTTTCGAATAGACATTAAATTGAAACTTCGAATTATAGTCAGCGCAGTTGAAACTGCACGAACTAGTTTCGATTTTGGCTCTTTACATTATCTGTTCGCTGATATTATCGTTGTATCCCTGTTTTGTAGTTCGGTGCCCTCTTTAGTGATTCTACTAGGTACGTCATTATTTCTTAAAGCGTCAAAGTGCGAGGGTACGTGTCTACTATAAGCCGCTTCGCTTAAGCGAATAAGTGGACTTAACAAACAAAGAGTCGCTATGAGATCTTTGCGAAGGGTCATATGGGTAAAAATCCAAATAAATGTACATAAAGACGTTATTTAAATGTCACTTAAATGATGTCTAACTTACAATTTCATTACAAAATGACGTATGTTTGACCGGTTTGACGTTAACCAACAGTTTCGTTACGGTGACAAAACTCTCTTTAACTGGACATTTATTTTGATTTTTACCCATATGGTAAGACCGATATAGAACTTGATCGCAGTCACGTTATAAATCAAAACATAAAAATAAAAACAAAATCGCACTGTGACAGTTTTACAGGTTTCATAATGCCAATTGTTCATTCACTAACCGCCTTACTTACAAAAGTTACAAACGTGGAATAATCGTGGGGTAGCTAAAACCATGCTTTGTCCTTATCTGTGATTGTGACATTTGAATTTGACAGATAAGGACAAAGCATGGTTTGGCTACCCCACGGTTATAACACGTTTATAAGTAAGGCAGTAAAGCTTTTACATAAAATAACTTATCGATAGCATAGTCGATAACTACAGCAACAACATGGTAACAATAAGTAGTTCCATGTTTGAATTTTTTCATCCGTTCACTGACAGCCATTTACTTCGTCGACGGGCAAAGGCTACAATCGTTCAGCCTCTAATCTAGCCCGTTCATCAATGCGCCGAGTTTGAGTAGACTCCCGACTCACTAATTGCTTGCGATTGCTACCCTTAACTGCTTTTATGTGTGCTGACTGTGTCCATTGTTATAGGTATCTGTAAAGTCCAGCAATTTTGCTGATCGCTCGATACAATTCGGCATAATTACGAACTCCATTCTATAAAATTATTAAGTTATCCAACTCGTCAACAATAATAAAGAAAATCTTTTTGAATTTCTTTCTCTTTGCCTACCTCACTCTGGGAAAGAAGGCATGAGTTTATGTATGCCAAATATTTTTTCATCTCACTAGCTCCGAAAGCCCTTTTTGTTTGTTTGATATCTATTGAGAAAATCGCTTTTTATCCACATGCGAAGAAAGAGTTTTGACATTTGAAGGCAGCTTAAGTGATATTTGACAGCTAACAAAACGTAAATCTTTTTAAAACTGCTGAATTATTAACATCACAATTAATGAATTGCATCGAGTAAAAAACACTAAATACAGTCTTACAACTTTATTTTAATTCATAAATATCAGCATTCAACAATAAGTAGTGAGTTTTGTGTTATACACGGGTGAAAAGTTATTTTACGTCTCGTGTGTTGGAACACTCGCTACGCTCTTCTATTTTTGAACCACTTGCTTCGCTCGTGGTCAATCATAGAATCCTTTCGCTAGCCCGTGTTTCAAATGAACACTCGCAGGTAAAATACAACTTTCCCCCCTTGTATAACAAATAACTATTTAATATACCGTTACACCCACATTCGTGTAATTTTCCTAATACCTATCTAATGTAATGACATACAAATAAGGCAAGTCATCCGTTGCATTCTACCAACCACAACCAAGTCACAACCATTTTGTAACCAGCTTGTTTACCTCATGGTCTTATATTGTCCGAAAAATGAATAAGAAAACATTAACACCCAATAAACAAGTCTCATACACTCTCCCAGAACAGGGGAACAACAACAAGACTCAGGAAGCGACCCAAACAGCCGTTTGACGGTATTTATCACTTCCAGCGCAAATGTGCGCCTATAAATAACTCAAAATTCGCCGGACGAACGCTACAAATAAGCCGTAATGGCCGTGTTTTGTGACTTCCCGAGCTTTTGTAAAGATCTCTATGGTCCAAGTTTATTTTTATTTGAACTTGCAAAAGTTTTTGTTTAGGAAGTTAGTTAATACAATTCGTACGACTTTTGTGGAAGTTGTTATAATTATAACTCTCGATACCTTATTTTAATCCGAATCCAATCCGGTCTAGTGGCGGTTTGAAAATAATCGTCCCTTTTGAACCTTAACAACCTTAACGACATGAAAATAGAGTTCAAAAAATTACATGATTATTAATTTTGTACTTGCTTTTTTTTAATGTTAAGTAATTATATAATTTTAATGAATGAGAAATGCATTATACTTAAATGCTGCTTCTGCCCGCACGTCTAAAAAGAAGAACTGGAAGACATTTAAGCTAACCCTTAACATTGCCATAATCACACTGCTCCATTTACTGTTTTTTTGTATGGCAATTGGAATCAGGCTTGACACATCACCACGTTACAATTACCCTGGCACTCTATTCTACTAGGTAAAACCATATTGCTTTTGACATGTTATCGTATTGTTTTTAACGCCATTAAAACCAAGTAAATACAACACCTATCATAACTTGACAATACGAATATCATGACAAAGGTTATTGGTTTTAGCTAGTAGAACGAACTCCTGTGCTTATTCACTTTTTTTTCTTGTCAAAAATGCTCAAACGTTAAGATTATGTATTACGCTGTCCAAACACAGCTAGCGATGTTTTGCAACACAGCGGACTCTCAACTCCCATGAAACTCGCGTTATTCTGATGCGAAGGGAACCAAGCCTAAAGCTAGCCGGACGGCGCCGCGCCGACGCCGGCGGGTATCACTTGACGCGCAATCGAGCGTGAATGTGTGAATGATTCGCAAACGGGAGCGTTATACTGCGTAGAACGGGCAAGAATGATAAAGATCCTGGTGTAAAAGGGTGATGAAGCCAGTAATGGACAAGCAGCAATAATGGGTTATTCATTTGTTTTGCAGCAATTAATTTAAGACCGTATGAATTTTGAATGATGAATGAAGTGTCCATTACTAGTGCCTTTCAGCTAAAAGTGTCTATCATTGCCGTCACACTAAGGACCGTATTAATAAACTCATCTTGTCAGAGAGGCCCGTGACAAGATATGTCAAAGTAAACGTCAAACCATAGAACACTGTCATTTTTGACGCATCTCGAGACGAGCATTAGAGTTGAGATTAGTTTACGGGCCTTAGTCTTCTGAAGATCAAATGAAAAAGTGTTCACGTCTAGCACACATCCTTTATGTCGACTTGTACACATTTTCACTAGGACCCCAGAATATGGCTAAATTGATTAATTGGAATCCGGCAGGGTATTACGTATTGCAAATGAAATTTGGCATGAAAGGAATCATTTTAAATTGCAGTGATCTGGAGCTTATTTCTGAAAAAGGTTTAATTGTTTCTTCAGAAGATAATTTCTTTTCTTCTCGGACGCAAAAGCTTGTAATCTAATTTGGTGTTAAATTTCCGTTTAATGGATGTTTCAACTAAACGCTCAGCACCTCCAAGTAATGCTTATAACATTTAACAAAAGAAATGGACCCAGAATAAAGCCCTGCGGCACTTTAAATTTAACGAAAAATCCAATTCGTTGGGTTCCTAGAATGTAATTAAGTTAAACACTAACTGTAATATAGGTCGACAACACGTATTTCAACTTTGAAGTACTTAATCAAACACTTTAGACAAGTTTTATCAGAAGAAGCAATTACGTTTGATGAACACAAAATTACCTGTTACCGCTTGGTGGGTCCGCCTGTAAATAGTCCTTTGTCACTTTAACTTCATCTTTATGCTGCTGCAGTAATCTGTCAAAGGCGTTATTAAAGCCACAAGGTCAATGACAAGCAACTGCAGCAACTTGTAAGGCCGCTGTACCATCAAGGACTTTAAATGCTAATCCTCCATAGAACCTTGTCATAATGACAGTGTCAAGTGACGACATAGAAATTACTAGGAATTAGTCGCTGGTTTTATGCGACAAGGTTCATCAATTAAGTCCGTGACCGTACCACAAATATATATTTTCCCCTACAGTCTTACTTCGTCGTTCGCAGAGTCAAGTTGGAAAGGCGGGAAAAGCTGTATTAGAGAAATATGGAGAGCGGTAATGTGCGACCCTAATATGTTTGTTTTCAAATTCACAAGCAAGGGGCGGGATGCGGGAGAGTCATTTAACCTGTAAAAGTTATGTCTTGTTTTAATTTGGTACTTACAGTTCACTAAAAAATAATAAAGAAAATATGAGGCTGCGGATGACAACATGATCCAATATTTTGCCAAAAATCAGTGCTTAATGTGGCGGTTGTCACCTGCAAAATGTTATATATTAATTGCGTAAATTTCTTTTTACCAAGCTTTAGCTAAGCTGCTAGGCAGTAAAAAAACTTTTTTCGATTGAATTGGTAAAGAATTTGAGTTTCCTAAGAGTATTTCAAATAATACCAACAAACAAAGCACGTAAGCACCAGCAATGTAGAAACAATTAAATTATACTCTTTAATTAAATAAAGATTTCCTCGCACAATAAAACGCGGGATAAATTACATGTACCTAACACAAGAATAACTTAGTTTGAATTTAATTAAAACTACCTATCTTTGTAAGCATTCCCACTCCGTAGCTCATTAGGGTTGGCGCTTTAAAGTAATAGCAATTATGTAAATATAAACTCTAGTTGAACTTCATGCAATTTGATAAGGTCATAAAGCGCACTAAAGTTAATAGGGGCGGCGGGGTAATAACTCCATTATACTCCACTATACGACATCTAAAAAAAACACTAAATTATGTTTGGTACGACATGCTCTTGTCCGGGTTTTTAATATGATAGGTGCCAATAATTTCGAAACATTTTGCCTCTTTGTCATAATTATATTTATTTGCTATTGTGAATCAACATAACAATGAGTGAAGCATGATTCCACCGAAAATGCATTGAACTTCACTTTGAACAATTACATTTCATAATCTACCTAACCCATTCAATTATGTGATGATGACTGATGGGCCCGATGGCTTCTACTCGTATTTCGTCGAAAGAAAGTACTCGGTAAAAAACTTATATTTCGCGACTTGTTCAAAAGGTACTGGCAACCCTAGCTACGTTGGTCTAACAAGAAAATTTACAAGATTTCATCCTCGCGGTGGCTGGGTTCAGGTTTTAGTTTAACTATTATTTACTTATTTAGGTGTTTAAATTAAAATAGTAATGTTTATGCGATGTTTTTTTTTACGCTGGGCACTCTTCACGCGTATGCTAAGCTGTGTCCGTGGCACATTCTCTGCAGTGGTGACAGGCTACTGTTGGTTCCCTGCCCGCTATTTCTAACCTAACTTAACCTATCAAGGTTAGATTCACCTAATTTAGAAATGTGCTCGTCATCTCACGTAACTTTTGTTTCAAGTAGAATACTTCAATTCAATTAATGTGGTTAGTTTCATAATTCCGAAATTTACATTACTGATCTGGTTTGTGAATTTTCGGAATTCAAATATTCGGGATTATAATTTCTATAAAAAGAGAATTCGGAATTGCCAACGTTCGGAAAAACTGGCAGGTAATTATTACTCAAAAAACAACCTTCAACTGATAAAAATAAATATAATATAGGTACAACAGTCAATAAACAATAAAAAGCGCTATTATTCTAAAGACATACGTATACTTAGAAATAATTAGTACAGTTTATACAAAATAAGGTGTGGTTATACTGTGTTGTAAAGGTGTCATTTGCTTTCAATTTCCGTAAGGTAGGTACCTTAATTACTTCAGACGCTATACAATCACACTTCATTAACAGTAATTAAGAAAATACAATATTAAAGTGCTCAAAAAAAATACTCTCACGTGAATACTTTAGGTACCGTAAAACGGGGTGAGTAGGAATTAAGCGGTGAGTGGGGACAAAACCTAAAATAAATCACAACTTGTTAAAAATAAGAACAAGTATTAAATAGACAATCACGATACGTCTATTGGAAATAATTTCAGTCTTATAATTAGTAACATGTGCTTCATTTTAGGTTAAGTCCCTACTCACCCCTTAATCCCTACTAACCCCGTCTTACGGTACTGTGCGATGGACCAGGAGTGGGCTGTGATGATACTGATGATAATGATGCATATACAGATCTTGCATTATAAACAATTGATTTCAAACTAAGAATACCGTTAAATTGATTTCATTATTATCATTTCTAAAAAAGAAACTCCTTATTATGTGTAATTAAATTAGGGTACGTAATTTGTTTGTAACAATTATAACGTTACTTCTTCGGTATAATTTTCTTTACGAAGGGGTCTTCGTTATTTAGGTAGTGGAAGTTAATGAACCGATATCCTTGGGTAAGCTGAGCTCCCTCGTTGACGAAATGGCATGCGAAGAGCAGCAGGTTTCGTGGGTTCACACGTATGGAAAATCGCATGAAAGCGAGCGAGTACAGAACAAGTGCTGTGGACAAGACGCTAGGTGTGAAACGTGTTCTCAAGCATCGAAAGGTCCGGAATAGTTGAAGTTTCACAAGGGGATAATTTTCGATGATACAGACCTAGTCCCAAACTAATCTATAGGCTTGTACTGTGGGTACTAGACAACGATATAAATACTCATATAGAGATATATATACTTAAATACTCAGGCTCAGGAACAAATATTCGCGCTCATTGCAAATATCTACCCTTACCGGGATTATTGCCTGACGCACTCGCAATCGCAATCGTTTTCATTTTAAAAATCGAAGGCTTGTCTGCATACAAAATGAAAACAATTAATCCGTTTTGAAGTCGATTACGATTGTGAGTGCGTTAGGCAATAGGCCAGCAGGACCGCTAGCTTCGTAGGCAGGGTCTCTCCCTACTGTCTCTACCGACTAGGTAGGCCAGCGCCTCCAGTTCATTTGCAGTCCATAAGAGTCACCTGTCTCGTAAACCGTAAATAATGCTCATGGCGCTTTCATGTCCTCATATTATTATTTTCGTCTTAAGAACAAAATAATCTGGCTACTTTACCGATTGTCATTTTGCCACTGATAAAATGCACATCCTTATTGAATATGTCTGAAACGGCTGCTACAGGAATACCCCAATTTGCGGCTGGTCCCCAAAAATGTGTGCTGAAATCAAAATAAATTAACAATAAACAATCTTTGATGAATAATATCACATGTGGGCGATGTCCAGCAGCCGCCTACTGTGATCATGATGATACGGGCAAATTACGAGTATAACAGAGTTAAAAGAAAGCAGAGGCATTCCCTCATACCTCAAATACCAGAATTTTAAAATACTGGTAAAAAGAGTAAACTGTTATTTTGGGAACGGGCGTGTTTGTTGAGGTTATTCAAGGTTATGAATTTCTTGCGCGCTAGGTTTCCATAGCTACCTACAATAAAAATTAAAAATATTTTTTCAGACTCCACAGTCCAATGATGTTCACGTCTATTATACAATAACTTTTTCACCTCAGCAGCTCAAACAAGCAAGTTTTGCTGCTTAAAAACAGTGAGCAAAATTTAATTTTGCTGCGAGCGAGAGGCAAAGTAGCTTTTTGATTATTTTTTTTTAATGCCGTGAGCAGTGCTGGGGCTACTCACAACATTCGAAAAAATAGAACTTCACTTTGTTCTGTCACTTTCACTTCGATAGGAAAAAAGCGAGAGATAGAAACAACTTGATTCGAAGTTCGATTTTCAAATTCCACACATAGTAGGCCCAAAAAGAAACGCACGTTCGGATGCACACATAACCGTAAAATTGCAAATAAAACTATCTGTTAAAGTTTGAAATGTGTTTATTATAACATTTATAACTATTTTATACAGTAGGTACAATCATTTTTTTTATTTAATGTTTTGAAGACAAAATTAATGAAAAATAAGAAGTTTATCATGTACCTATCTACATAATTTTGTTATCGTTTTAACAATCTTTAATTTCGTGACATAAACCGCGGGGGCAGTTTCAGAACGCATTTCAAAAATAGCGGGATTATTGTACTTAAAAAAAAAGTTTTTTGGTACTTTTCTGTTACGCTACGTTATCTAATTTCGATAATAGTTGGATATAATAAAAGTAATAATAAATAAATATGAGCGAGTCCAGTGACGAAGACAGCTATTTAATGTAAATGACGATGTAATTTTTGTTAATTTGTCCGCCATAGCCAATAGCCATAGACAAGGCCTAGTTAGGATTTTTTTAAAGCCACAGACTACATAAAGCTGTATAAAGTTGTGTTTGCACTACGGCATTATCAAGTTGAGTGACAGGTTTTATCTGTTTCATGTTTATTTTTTCCACTTTTTATTTTATTAGTATTTTGCAAAAATGCTTGTGATTGTTGCATATGCGATCGTGTCGTTATTTAGTCGTGTATTCACCAAATGGTCACAACGGAAGACCTGCGTTGGCCCTACCAGCTTCACGCTGTGTTGTTCTCGCTGCTGAGGTGAAAAGTTGTATGTCTCACACGAGACCAAAGTTTTTTACGTCTCGTATCTTTGAATCCCTCGCTACGCTCAGGATTCTAACCTAGAATCACTCGCTACGCTCGTGATTCAATAATAGAATCCTTCGCTTACTCGGGATTCAAAATCATCACTCGCAGCAAAAACCCACTTTGCTCTCTTGTTGAACAAATAACTATATTACGACGCAGACACTGCATTTTATGTGACACTAGCGACCCGCCCTCGCTTCGCTTCGGTTTAGATTTTTCATACAAAAGGATTTTCCCGCTAATTCCCGTTACCGTGGGAATTTCGGGAATTCCTTTCTTAGTGCACCTCTACGGTACCTAAGCTACGTCCCTTCCAAATTTCAAGTGCCTACGTTTAGACGTTTAGGCTGTGCGTTGATATGTCAGTCAGTCAGACAGTTTCTCCTTTTATAATATTTAGATTTGATACAACTTTTACAAATCCGAAGTGAAGGTGTATACGAGTTTCCAGCTTGTTATCTCTCGTTCATTTAGCTTTTGCAAGCGACCAGCTCGACGAACACGTTCGTTCCCAAAATAACAGATTACTCTCTTTACCAGGTTTTGCGGGTTTACGAGTTTCCAGCTTATTATCTATCATTTCGAAGTGAAACCCTAATTTGACGGGGCTATGGGCCGTGCTCGGTGCCGACAGATGGT
The DNA here is from genome assembly GCA_963966035.1 of Acleris laterana. NCBI lineage: Eukaryota > Metazoa > Arthropoda > Insecta > Lepidoptera > Tortricidae > Acleris > Acleris laterana. The sequence continues at coordinate 12,432,646 of OZ014448.1, read as the reverse complement.
TAGTCTTCAGAATAAGACAGATGATTATTGTTTAAAATTTAGTTACAAAGATTAAACTTGCAATACGACGATGATGTTTGTTTTCTTTACTTAGTTCGTGGTTTCCAAAATCTTGTATCTGTTGGCGAAGAACCGATAACGAAACTAGCAAGAAAACCGCTTGAGTAAAGCAGCGTTCACGCTAATGCAGCCGCATGAACTCATGTGGTTTCCACGAGACAGGCCTGTTTTATACGTATATACTGATAATAGGTAGATTATTATTTCATGTCTGCATCTCCTTGGACAGGTGAAGGCGTAATACATTCGAATACGATTAGGGGCCACAGAAAAACAGCGTCGTGGGTCGCCACGCCACGTCATCATCCCCAGTGGTCCTATTTGACACTATTTGATACTTGAAACTTTGTTATGCTGTTTTTTTTATGTTATAGGTATGCATTATGTCAAATTTTTACAATAAATCTATTTCTATTCCTAATATCCAACAGACTGTAGGTAATAAAGGCACCCTACATGCAGCTCTGGCTGCCTAACTAATGTGACTACTGGAAGGTGGCATCGTGACGTATGGAGATGAGCTGCGGTAAAGACCGAGGGTACTTATGTATACTTACGTTTAAAGGTCCCAGAGCTACGCTAAAACTGCCGATGCAGACCAAGTACCGATAATGTTTTAGTGTGTAGGTATATCATCATGGCCTATTTCCTGCGATGGATACGTGGATCCGTGGTTCCGTGGATCTGTTCCCCAAGGATCTCCACAACGGTCGCTTTTGAGCTAGAAAGGGCTATGTTCGGTGTTTCTCTGCGAGCGAGAGCGAATCGCAAATGAGATCAAAAAATCAAGTTACCTCGATAGCTCAACGAATTGCATTGCAATCCTCAAGTAGCAGTGAGCGAGGCGCATTGCTAGGGGAACTGACCGTTGGGGCGGTAAGGTTTTAGAAAGTTTTAGGTTAAGGAAGTGGTGATCGCGGACTGGGAAGCGGTGTTGCTACAAGGTGGACCAACGATGTGGTGAAAATCGCGGGAAACCTCATCACCTCTTGTATTATTAATTTGATATATGCCCACCTACTTACCTTTTAACAAAATATTTAGGGTATGTTGACTATATTAAGAAAAACCGGGCAAGAGCATGTCGGACCATGCTCAGTGTAGGGTTCCGAAGCCGTAACGACAAACACAAAAAACTATCTCAAAAATCAACATGTATGAAACAATTTTCTATTTAAAGTTATTTGGCGCTGTCTCTTAGATGATTTTTAGTAGGTATAAACCCGTTAATCGCCTGTATCTCAGGAACTAATCATGTCTACTTAGCCGTGATAGTTTTCCTTTAAAATTCGTTATATGCGCTTTCGTTGAAGATTTTTTTCAGATTTTTAGTACTTGTAGTTTTGGCTGTAGGGGGGGGGGGGACACTTGACTCCAACAAAAAATAGCGCTTTAAAGCTTAATATTTCATAAACGGATCCCTTAATCGAAAAATTGTTTTCATAAACCCGCAATATTTTTGAAAGACCTATCCAACGACACCCCACACTATGGGGTAGGCAAGAAAAAAAAAAGAGATCCCCACGTTACGTGTAGGGGAGGTGCATTAAAAAAAAATATTTTTCAAAATTTTATTTTACCACTTTGTTGGCGTGACTAATATGTACATTCATGCCAAATTACAGCTTTCTAGTACTATGAGTCTCTGAGCTAGACTGGGGACGGACGGACGGACGGACATGGCGAAACTATAAGGGTTCCTAGTTTGACTACGGAACCCTAAAAATGCCCATAGTAATTATACCGTAAGACGTTAAAATCAATCGGTATGTGTGTATGTCTGTATTAGTCTGATGAATTACGTTATGATTTAGATTTAGTTAAGGTTGAGGAACTTTTTTTTTGACAGAGTGGATAGGTATATGCGTTTCGCAACATTACATCCCCCGGCCTAGGGTTGGCCATGCTATAGGAGGGTATGACGGACTCTCTCCTCCCCCCATTCTCGCACGAGAGTAGAGCAGCCTACCGTCTAAAACCACTCCGGCCTTTACCTCCACTGCTGTTTTCGGGGGCACCATGGGCTGCCTAGGATGCCACCATTGGGCGCCCCCGAGCCTTCCCAGCCTATGCCGGGGTACCCGCGTAGGTTGAGGTACCTACCTCAACTTCAAAGTAACTTGCAATGAGAGGAAGAAATAAACTATATGTCGTCGCGTCGGAACACTAGCGCCTTTAGTGACTGTTAGCGGAACTATTCTCGCGCGGCGGCGCTACTGCGCCACTGCACCACTAGCGCTAAGTGATCGATTCGTGAACTAGGGAAACGTCAAGTGGGTAACTTGGGCGTAGTCTGTGCGAGGCTGGCAATAATTGTTATTAGGTTGGTAGACTGTCACTTGTCAGTTTGTTAAGTTGGTCAAGTGCCTTCCGTTTTGATTTTTCTTGAGAATTATTATAGTCAACGGATTGGAATATTGGAATTCAATTTTGAACATCGGTTGCGATCAGACGTTAGTTAACCTCAGCCTCGTACTGAAAACGCCACGTTTCCTGAAGGGTTATACCTGAAGGCTTATTTTCTTGGAATTGTAATCCGGTTGCATCGGACGCTAGTTAAGACTATCATTAAAATAAGTTTTGTGATTGTGATCAATACAACCAACTTAATTGAACTGAAGTTTTATTTTGATTCAACCATCATGGATAAACCCGGCCCGGCAGATTTTCCTGACGAACCCCCGTCATCAGAAGTGCGATCTCCCCGCGTCGCACAACGTGATTTTTCGGAAGGTGCGAGTGATTTAAAATGGCGGATGTTACTTGAACAACAAAATCGTAACTTATTGGCGCTTGTTCGGGCAATGAAAACACCTGCGACTTCAAGTGAAATACGATTACCGGATTTCGATCCCAGCAAGAAAGATATTGACGCACGTGCTTGGGTGGCGACTGCCGACATGTGCATCAGTGATCAACATCAAGATGGCGCACCATTAATGATTGCCTTAAGTCGAGCCTTGAAAGGGAACGCGTCCACATGGCTGTCAACCATATCCTACCCTGGCATGACGTGGAGCAACTTTAAGGATCTCTTCATAGCCAGGTATGACTGCGCGGAAACAGCGGCATCTTTTTTAATTAATTTGAATGGCAGCAAGCCAAAAGAAAGTGAATGCCTCGCCGCTTATGCTGCCTCACTTATGACCTCAATCATGTCAAGATGGAACGGGCTGTCGACGGAGAAGATTGCTATTGCGACTGTGCTAGCTCATATTGCGCAGTACGAGCCACGTGTTCAGAGGTTAGCTTTTACAACCGACATTAAGGACCGCAACCAATTGCAGCAAGAGCTTAAAGCCGTGTCTTTTGTGAAACGTAAGGCACCATCCAGTGAAGATTCTACAGGTCATGATGCTAAACGTAACCGGCCTGGACCGAGCACCACCGTAAAGTGCTTCAACTGCGGAAGGCTTGGTCACAAGTCTATTAATTGCCATCTTAAGAAGACCTCCAATACGAAAACTCAAGAGGATCGCCCCAGCTCTCATCACAACGATACCAGCTTCAAGAAGTCTTCTAACGGGAAGCCATCTGTTACCTGCTTTAACTGTCAAGGACTGGGCCACTACGCTTCGTCGTGTCCGAAGAAAGCCAAGCAGGGATCAAGCGGAGCTGGTCAAGCCATCGAGAAGAGGGTCGACGTCTGCACCGTCGCTGCACCATGCGGCACGCTTCGACATTCTGGTGAGCAATTCTCATTTCATTACGATTCTGGAGCTGAGTGCTCGCTTGCTAAGGAATCTGTTTTGTCGAAGTTTAGTGGTAAAAGATTAAATTGTAAAGTAATCATGACTGGTATTGGTCAAACTTCGGTAATTTCGACTTCACAGGTTCTGGCAGTGGTTGATATTGATGATATTTTTGTAGAAGTCTTATTCCATGCCTTACCTGACTATTGTTTAAATCATAGTATAATGATTGGACGTGACATATTGTCACAGGGATTATCGGTTCACATGAGTTCGGATTTACTAACTTTTAAGAGAAATCCTGTTGTTGAATTGTGTGACGTTGACAAACAACGAACTGTTATTGACTTTGAGAGCATTGACACTGACATCCCGACACAAGACAGGCCTAAACTTATTGACGCTTTGAGACCCTTTGAGAATTCTTTTACTGATAGCATTCCAACCTCTCCAGCTGATACTGATCCTATGCAAATACGCTTGAAAGATCCTCACAAGACCGTGAATCGTCGTCCCTACAGACTTAGCCCCCAAGAACGTCAGGTGGTACGAGATAGGGTTAACGAGTTACTTGACGCAAACGTTATCCGGCCTAGTACGTCTCCATTCGCTAGCCCCATTCTCTTAGTGAAGAAAAAAAACGGTTCTGATAGGATGGTAGTGGATTATAGGGAGCTTAATGACAACACTGTCCCTGATAGATTTCCGTTACCACTTATATCCGATCAGATAGCCAGGTTGCACAATGGTCATTATTTTAGTATACTTGATATGGCATCCGGTTTTCATCAGATCCCTGTAGAGCCCGAGTCTATAGAACGAACCGCTTTTGTAACCCCGGACGGCCATTTTGAATACTTAACAATGCCCTTCGGGCTCCGGAATGCACCGTCCGTATTTCAGCGCGCGATAATGAAGGCTCTTGGTGATCTGGTGAACACCTATGTCGTGGTGTACATGGATGATGTTCTCATCGTTGCTAGCACGCTCTCTGAGGCTATCGGGCGACTCCAAACTGTTTTGAAGGTACTCACTGATAAAGGATTTTCGCTGAACGTCAAAAAGTGCATGTTTCTTAAGCAGAAGGTAGAGTACTTAGGGTTTGAAGTTAGCAACGGTCAAATCCGTCCCAATCCACGAAAGATTGAAGCCCTGACAGTTCTTCCACCACCTTCTACGGTAACACAGTTGCGACAGTTTATTGGACTGGCGTCGTATTTTCGACAATTTGTGCCAAAGTTCTCCCAGGTCATGGCGCCATTGTATGCACTGACATCTAGCAATGGAAAACTGGACTGGAAGGCTGAGCATGAGAGTGTTCGGCAACAGGTAATTTCCTCGTTAACACAGGAACCAGTTCTCAGGATTTACGACCCAGACTTGCCGACGGAGCTTCACACCGATGCGAGTGCTGTTGGGTATGGTGCAGTCCTCATACAAGAGGTAAACGGAAAGTGTCACCCCATCGCTTACTTTAGCAAGCGCACAACCTCTGCCGAGTCGAAGTACCACTCTTATGAGTTGGAGACTTTGGCAGTGGTTAACGCAGTTAAGCACTTCAGGCATTATTTGCACGGTCGTAAGTTTACCGTCATAACTGATTGCAATTCCCTTCAGTCAACACGCAAAAAGCTAGACCTGACACCACGTGTCCATCGATGGTGGGCTTTTCTGCAAAGCTTCGACTTTGAGATTGCTCATCGTGATGGGAAACGTATGGCCCATGCTGATTTCTTTTCGAGAAATCCACAACCTGAAAACGAGGTTAGTAAATTTTCAGAAACGGTTGAGTCAAAAGAAATCAATTTCACTGACCTGCCTGACAACTGGCTGTTAGCTGAGCAGCAGCGCGATGGTGAGATTACCCAGCTGGTAGCAGAGTTTAACGATAATAAACTCCCAAACGATGTTGCGAAAACTTATGAGCTGCGTGCAGGAGTTTTGCATCGTAAGGTTCAACGCCATGGTAAGACACGTTGTTTGCCTATCGTACCACGGTCCCTTAGATGGTCAATAATAGGTAATGTGCATGAGGGATTGATGCATTTGGGTTGGGAGAAGACTTTAGAGAAAATCTACGAAATGTATTGGTTCGAAAATATGTCGAAATATGTGCGTAAGTTCGTAGAAAATTGCGTAACGTGCAAAGTTTCCAAGTCACACTCCGGAAAGGTTCAAGCTGTAATGCATCCCATCCCAAAAGTGGCAATCCCTTGGCACACGGTCCACGTAGACGCGACCGGTAAACTCAGTGGCAAGAACGATAAGAAGGAGTACGTGTTCGTGCTTATCGACGCTTTCACGAAGTATGTATTACTATACCATACCTTGCATATAGACTCTGCCAGTAGTATACAGTCTCTGGCTACTGCCGTATCGTATTTTGGACCTCCTAAGCGACTCATCGCCGATCAAGGTCGTTGTTTTGCGAGCAAAGACTTTAAGGAATATTGTGAGTCTAAATATATTCAGTTACATCTGATCGCCACAGGTAGCTCGCGTGCCAACGGACAGGTGGAACGAGTTATGTCCACGCTTAAAGACATGTTGACTGCAGTAGAAGCCTCTAATCGTTCCTGGCAAGACGCCTTGCCCGAAGTCCAACTTGCCTTGAATTGCACCCAACATCGTGTGACTAAGAGTAGTCCTTTAGAGTTACTTATTGGTAGGATAGCTAGGCCCTTGAATGTAATGTGTGCTCAAGACGACGAACCAGTGGTTGATCTCGAACAGGTTCGATCCCAAGCAGTTTCAAATATAGAGAAGAGTGCTAAGTATGATAAGTCTCGTTTTGATAGCACAAAAGCCAAATTGCAACCGTTTGTCGTAGGAGATTTTGTCTTGCTACAGAATGAGGAGCGTAACCAGACGAAGTTAGACCCCAAATTTAAAGGCCCTTTTAGAGTCATAGAAGTTCTGGAAGGAGATAGGTACGTTTTGAAGTCTTTGACATCTAAAAGAACCTACAAATATGCCCATGACAGACTTAGGAAAATGCCTGATACCGTCGAAGAGATTAATGACGATATGACTGACTGAATGTGTGTTAAGTCCTAAAGACTGATGTTTTTTTGTAATTATTTCATTGTGTACCGATCGTTCAATTCATAATGCTCGTTTTTGTAACACCTGCCAAGCGTAGACGTAGGCGTAAAATTACGGGCATAGATTTTCCGTTGCTGTGCGGCCACATGTGGTGGCGTGCGTTTGGCTTGTGTGATTGACATCGGATGGAGATGTCTGACGTTGCCGGAGGGAGGTGACGATGTGTGTGGCCGCCGGATGGAGGTGAGCCATTGCCGGATAGAGGCAGTTGTGTGATTACCACTGGATGGAGGTGGTTTATGTGACTCTGATGCTAGGTGTAGCATCTAGAGTACTGTGTAATGACTGTATGGAAGTCATTGTGAGCATTATGGACTAAACGAGTAATTTAGTAAGACCTTGTTTCTGTAACTGTTTCATGCTAATTTGAATTGGAATTAAAATACTGTCTTTGGTGACTTCATTTTTATTTTCCTGGCCATATTGTTGGTCAGGTAAGCCGAGCAAAAGAATATCTTCTGTGCACATGCTTTCTCCACTTTTCCAGATGGCCCACACGAGGACGTGTGAAAAGTCATGATGGCCGTGTCGTCGCGTCGGAACACTAGCGCCTTTAGTGACTGTTAGCGGAACTATTCTCGCGCGGCGGCGCTACTGCGCCACTGCACCACTAGCGCTAAGTGATCGATTCGTGAACTAGGGAAACGTCAAGTGGGTAACTTGGGCGTAGTCTGTGCGAGGCTGGCAATAATTGTTATTCGGTTGGTAGACTGTCACTTGTCAGTTTGTTAAGTTGGTCAAGTGCCTTCCGTTTTGATTTTTCTTGAGAATTATTATAGTCAACGGATTGGAATATTGGAATTCAATTTTGAACATCGGTTGCGATCAGACGTTAGTTAACCTCAGCCTCGTACTGAAAACGCCACGTTTCCTGAAGGGTTATACCTGAAGGCTTATTTTCTTGGAATTGTAATCCGGTTGCATCGGACGCTAGTTAAGACTATCATTAAAATAAGTTTTGTGATTGTGATCAATACAACCAACTTAATTGAACTGAAGTTTTATTTTGATTCAACCATCATGGATAAACCCGGCCCGGCAGATTTTCCTGACGAACCCCCGTCATATACTTACCTCATTAAGTAACTTCTGAATTCCTTACTTTTGAGCTGTTGCCATATTTTAGACATTCCTGAAAATATATAACAGTCAATGTTTTTTGGTTTCACAATCTGATAGACGATGTAACTTTAATGATTTATTATCCTTAGGGGATGACGGGATACCTAGACTAGCGGCTAGTTAAGTTACAGAATTAAATGCTTATTTATTATTTATTTTGTTGTTGTTGTGACATGTCAGTGTCACGCAGCCTACCAAACGAGAATAAAAAGATTAAAGTACTTAATACGTTATTAATATAAAAACACCTTACCCGGTTTATTTTGATACTTGATTATAAAGGAACCAAAAATTCAACTGCTATTTATAACTATTTTTCTTAGTGCCATCGGTGTTTACATATTGATTTAATAGGGTCGTCCGAACCACAGATTAGTCCGAACAAAAATGTCATATAATAAATGTTAAGCTTCGAAACAGTAGCGGCATCTATCAGATTGCTTATAAACTACGTCAAACTTCATAGAACTATCCATGAACTATTTGACAATACTGAAAACAGACCCCAAAATGCTTTGTATTTGATCAGTCGACGTAACCTTGTAAAGACGTTCGGGCTAATTTATGGGGAACTATAAAAAAAGCTAAGCTTACCAAATATATTTAAATGTTCGATACTGCGCTTTATATTTAAATAATTTGTTGTTTCTCATTACCGTATAATATGCAATTTTTTACCGCAGCCCTTGTGACTCTTGGGTAATTTTAACACGTGAATAAATTAAATCACATCTTTAGCTATAAAATGACATATTAACTGTCGCGGAAAATGAGGGGAAACTAAACTAAAAGCTTTGATATACATCTTGAGATCAATATTTTAGTGTTGCGAGGACTTACATTTAAAATAACGCATAGAAATCATATTGATCCCCTTAGTGTTAGATTTGGAAGTATAACATAAGCATTATCTTATATTGTTGAGAAAAGACAGGAAGTTGACTTGCTTACGGTTTAGTTGGTCAGGGCTCCTATTTCTGGACGATTTGCCCTTCGGGCTATAAAAACGAGCATAGGTCACAATAATGTACAGGGTGTTTGGCAGTTGAGTTCAAGGACTATAAGGCTGCGTTTCCACCAGAGCTGTGCGAGCCAGCGAAGCGGGCTTGCGAGGAAAAATCCACCAATAGGATTTTGTTTTACCAGCCTCACTAGCCTATTCGTGGATTTTTCTCGCATAGCACTGGTGGAAACGCAGCCTTAGGGATGGCAGAACGGAACATAGTTTTGTATATAATGTAAAAAATATATATAATTTTGTACCCTTAATACATGTGCTGCTTACCGTACGTTCTTGATATTCAGTTGGGTGCCTTAATGTAAGTTAATAAAACAATCTTTAACAGATCAACAGTAATATATTATAATTCGATAATCAATAAATAATCAAAAAATATATTCTTCTTTCTACAAACGCATACTAAACAACCTACGTATACTTAATGAATAACTCGTGTCGTGTCAGTCAATTTAAAAAAGTACTCTGACAATGCTATTAACAATATCTATTTATGCTTATTATCATGTTATTGGAACCCCAACAAGAAACTAATATTTTCACCATGAGCGCGTGATTTTTAAAAAAGTGGGTGCGCCCTATTTTTTTGAAAACAAATATAGTTCATTAGGGCGATTTAAGCCCTAAAAACAATTTCTAAGAAAAAAAAAATATATATAGGTACATTTAATTTTAACTGTCAATCAATGTCAATTTTAACAAAGCTGCTATAGTTCCAATTCCAGCCACTTTCATCAAACTGTTGATGGAATGTGTCCCTAAATAATGGTACAATTTGTCTGACAACAAATATAATCAGGGTTAAATCCATTCAGGTACACACGAAAGAATAGCTTCAAAATATTAAGTTCCAATATTCAATCTACAGTACTAAGCAGATAAGAAGTAAATCCTGACTGACACATTGCACGACCATAAAGTTTCTGACTATTGACATTTATGACAGCAGTAAAAAGAAGCTCAACTTATTTGTTGTGTGAAGGAATAGTAATAACAGCATTGTTTGACTGCTGTCCACATAATCCATATTCAGAAACGTCATGGTTGTGCAATGTGTCAGGATAGACTTCTTATCGACCGGGCACTATAGTTTTTACTTAGGCCTGCTGAAGATGTACATATTCACATATTTTTTTCCTCATGGCCGGCGAAGATGGCAAAAGAAAACTGTACAAGGAATGAATTGAAAATTGGAACCCGCCATACTTCCATTTATAACCTAGTCTGGTTTGAGGTTACAATTTGTACAGCTAGTCAAAATTAACATGGCGTACAGGTTACGGTTATCGGAGAGGTCTACCTGTGCAGGCAACCAGAGCAAAACCAAAAACCAATTCTTTCGAGTGACACCGTACGGTGAACCTGTCGTGTGTGCCGTGTCCTCCGGTCGCCTGCGCAGGTTACCTCTCCGGTGGACTGTAGTGTGAATTTCCGGCATTATTTGCCGCTTACTATATAAAAACAAACTATGAAAAGTTTATCAGCTGCGAAAATGTATTTAGACGTTATTGATAGTAAAACGTACAAAATTCAAGGTGAGCTGCTTAAACAATGATTGTATGATTTTATATAAAAAAAATATATGGATATTGTAATAGTCAAGTTAATAGCTAAAATGTGCATTAGGTTTTTGTACTGCGCAGGTCAGGTGGCCTAGCTTTGATGCCAAAGATAACTTTACCTAATATTACCAAACGCTAATAAATAATAATAAATATTCATAAAAAATAAAGATGGTTGGTTATTATATCTATCTCTGGTAACTGACGTCACAACGTTATGCCGGTATTTTATAACCAGTATATAACACTCGAATCTAGTCCAGTGGTTTATTTAGCTTTAAACTACCTTAAATCGCCGATAAGTAAAAAAAAGGTTTATATATACATGATTATTATCTACATCGAACATAATAATAGCTGAGTCACTGATAAGGTGCATTTATATGTATGTATGTGTCTGCATAAGACTACACATGTACGAATAGATGGTAAATACAATAAATATTTCCATCTTTTAAAAATACAAATAGATTTTCAAACGGCAAGTTCCTATTATCAATCTATCTTTTCTTTAGACCTTCGAAAGATATACTCACAAATTTAGCTCACTCAGATTTTGTTGATAGGTACGAATGTATGCAAAATGTAACTTTAGAAATAAAATCGCCTATATTTTACTAGATCTGAAATGGCTGTTTTAAGCAGCATATAAACCCAGAACCATAATAAAGCATATTTTTTTTTCGTAAGGTCTAATAAGAAAACATTCAAAAAAATCTCAACTCAGCTGTTCATAGCTTTGTATGTATGACATCATCAATTATGATTTTTGAGTTTATTTTATATTTATATGTCAAACACTTTAAAGCCGCATTGAAATGGTTCAAGTATTTATGGCGTAACTACTTTATTTGGACAGTTATCATTTTGCAAACTCGACTTCATTGTAAAGAACCAAGAACAAAAATGGCATGAGCAAAAGCATATTATTATAGATTTCCATCTCAAACATGACGAGGATGGCTACCATCAACCGGAAGAGAGATTGAGCATTACCGCTGAATAGATTCAGCTACTACAAATTGAGCACAGGCAAGAAACTGACACGAGACTAAAATTCCAATCTAAAATTTTGCTAATAACATTATTTCGCCTTCGCTGGAGCTTCTTCCTTTTTCAAGTAGTTGTGGTTGATGAACCTAGCTCCCTGAGTCAGCTGGGCTCCTTCGTTGACGAAGTGGCAGGCGAAGAGCAGGAGGTTCCGGGGTTGGACGCGCCAGGCGAAGCGCATGAACGCGAGGGAGTACACAGAGAGAGCTGCGGACAAAATTACAGGTTATGCATATTAGCTCTTCTAATACATACCTTATATAACATTATACAGCCTTATTAATAAACGTGGAGTAACCATAAGGATTAGGTTTCACATTTGTACGGAGAACCCCCCCTCCCCGCTCCTAATTTAGAGGATGCACAAATTGGCCACTTTCATGCTTCGGAGAATTGTATAATCCTGAAAATTGAGGTTGACTGGCTAACTCGTGTAGTTAGCGTCAAAGGTGTGCTGTGGTCAAATATGTATGTATGTAAACACTTTATTGTACAAAAAAGAGATAACAATTATAAAATTAACAAATATATAACAGGGATGTACAAAGGCGAACTTATCCGTTTAAGGGATCTCTTCCAGTTAACCTTTGAGCAATTGAGAAATAAATAATTTACAAGGAATAGCCAAAAGTACAACAACAAAAGTAATTTCTATAAATATCAATAAGTAGATAAAATACATAAACATAAACATATACAGAGTATATAAATATACATAATAAGCAGGAAAAAAAAAGTTTAAGAACAAACAAGCCAGGCAAGCCAGAACTTCTTTAGTCTAGATTTAAAAGAATCTACAGACTGAGACTGCCTAATTTCAGGAGGCAATAGATTCTACAACCGCACAGTGTGAACCAAAAAGGATTTAGACTTGAATATATTATCGTCACAACTGCATTGTAATGTCCATTATAGCGTGTCAAGATATTTTTAAAAACGTTAATTGCTTTGATTTTCTAACGCTGAATGTACATACAAGTTACATTGTTCTTATATACCTACATCTTAAAACACGTTAGCAATTAACTTGAAAATGAAAAAGTGTAGAAAAGAAACGTTACATTCCTTTTTCACTGAAACTCTATACCTACACATTAATATCTCACAATCATAACCAGACCATTTTCTTGCACCGTAGAAGCGCAAACCCCTTAGAAACTTAACCAGAGAGGAAGATAAACAGCTGAAAAACACTTTTTTATTTATTATATAGATATAGGTACTAGCGACTTCGTACAATCCCCACGGTAACAGTATATTTTGCTAAACCACGTAAGTAAAAAAAAATATGGAGCAAAATGCACCTTACACATTAAGTTGGTAAGGTGCATTTTACTCCTCATAAAATTTGTGACTTACGCGGTTTAGCAGTGTCATACGTGCTGTTTTAATTCACTGTATATTCTATGCTACGATGAATGTGTGTGGAGGGATGGAACATAAATTAGATGAGGTGTGTATGATGATGAAAGAGAGAAAGCTGGATGTTCTATGTGTGACTGAGACGAAGAAAAAAGGGGTGAGTACATCCACACACGGAACCTTGACGGCATTATGGTCCGGGGTCCCGGTATCCGAGTACGGTCGTCAGGGAGTTGGTATCGTACTCACAGAGCGAATGGCTGAATGTATGCAAGAGCATGAATGTGTGAGCCCAAGACTTCTCTGGGTGAGACTCAAGGTAGGTCTCACCCGTTTATTCGTAATTGGGGCTTATGCCCCAGATATGAGTAAATTGAAAAAAGAAAGGGAGGAGTTTTGGGAAAGTTTGCATGAGGTTTCAACAAAATGCAAGGAGAATGAAAGGATTATTTTGCTAGGCGATTTTAATGGTTGGACAGGCGTGCAAAGGGATGGTTATGAATCAGTACTGGGTAAGTATGGTGATGAGCGAGTGAACGAGAATGGCAAATGCCTTCTCAATGTATGTTTGGCTAAGAATCTCTGCGTGACCAACACTTTGTTTGATCACAAAGAGATTCATCAGTATACGTGGAGACGTCAGAATGAGAAGTCAATGATAGACTTGATGATTGTAGATGAACGGTTGCGTAGCAAAGTTGTAGATACCAGAGCATTTCGAGGGGTTAGCGTAGGTTCAGATCACTACTTAGTGGTAACACGAGTAAGGGGTCTGTTCACACGTTGGCGCCATCGTGTTCCCGTACCGACCACTGCGTTAGAGAGGATAAAAGTAGAGAAACTGGATGATGAAGTTATAAAAGATGAGTACGTAAGAAAGCTGAAAGATTGTTTTGAATATGTTAATAAGATGGATGATAGTGAAGTTGAGAATGATGTAAATAATTTATGGGAGATTATGAAGAATGGCATGGTCACATCGGCCACCGAAGTATGCGGTGTAGTAAAAAGAAGGAAAAGCAAGAATGAACGTCCGGAATGGTGGGATAGAGAGGTAGATGATGTAGTGAAAGAGAAGAAAAAGTGTTGGTTGGATTTTGTAGCTGTAGAGCCAGGACAAGATCTAAGCAACATAAAGAAAAAAGAGTATAATAGATCAAAGAAAAGAGTGAAAGAAGTTGTAGCTAGAAAGAAAGATTTACTGAATGAAAAGTATGATAGGAGTTTCTCTGACAACTTCCGGTCGAATATTAAACTCTTTTGGAGCTTGATTAAATCGGCTCGGGGGAAATCAGAGAAAACTAAATTAAGCGCGGTGAGAGATGAGTCTGGAGATTTAATATGTGAGGAAGAAAGAATGCTTGATAGATGGAAAACTTATTTTGAAAGCTTGTTTGAAGGCGAAGATGTTTGTCTTGAGCCAGAAAGCACGAGTAAAGATGCAAGTAGCGAAGATGAAAGTGTGATTAGTATGAATGAAATTATGAAAGCTTTAAAAAGTATGAAAGCGAGAAAATCACCAGGTTGTGATAGAGTGTCGATAGAAATGCTGAGGAGAGGAGATGGCGTGGTGGGTAGTCTGTTGTACCGTCTTTTCAATGCATGTTGGAGTAGCGGCCGAGTCCCGGAAGATTGGGTCAAAGCCGTTATCGTCCCTCTGTATAAAGGAAAGGGGTCACAGCAAGACTGCAAAAACTACCGCGGTATCAGCCTCCTTAGTGTTGTCGGCAAAGTATATGCGAAGATTTTAATTGAAAGGGTATTGAATGTTACGAATGACAAAATCTGGGATGTACAAGCGGGATTTCGAAAGGGAATGGGATGTACGGATCAGGTCTTTTCACTACGGTCCATCACAGAAAAGTTCTTGGCTGTCAACCAAAAAGTTTTCTGTGCTTTTGTGGACCTGGAAAAGGCCTATGATAGGGTAGATAGAAAGGAGTTGTGGACGGTGCTGTCTATGTATGGAGTGAGCAGCAACCTGGTGCAGGCTTTGAGGTCCCTTTATGAGGGCTCCAGAGCCTGTGTCAGGATCAATGGGGCATACTCGGCCTGGTTTAATATCTCTAAAGGTGTTAGACAGGGCTGTGTTGCCTCACCGTGGCTGTTCAATTTATTCATGGACAGTTGTATGCGAGATCTGAAAGAGTATGATAAGGGTTTGCGTATGCAAGAGTTGCTAATCAAATGCCTCTTATATGCCGATGATCAAGTTATACTTGCCTCATCGGTACGTGAGTTGCAGGAGATGGTGACAGTGATGAATGAGGGATTTAAGCGAAAGGGGATGAGAGTAAATGTTGCCAAGACCAAGGTCATGGTGATAGAGAAGGACGAGGAGATGACTGAGTGCGTGATTAATATAAATGGTGAATTAGTAGAACAAGTGAGCGAATTTGTGTACCTGGGAAGTGTGTTTACAAGAGATGGTAAGTGTGAAAAGGATATCGAGAGGAGGGTGAATGCGGGGAATCAAATCAATGGGGCCCTGTACTCCTTTGTGAGCAGACAGGGCATTTCACAAAAAGCCCGACTGGCTGTTCACAATGGAGTGCTGGCCCCTACCCTGATGTATGGTAGTGAATGTTGGGTGTGGCAGGACAAGCATAAAAGTCGTGTAAATGCCGTTGAAATGCGCTCTTTGCGTAGTATGTGTGGTGTGAAACTGATTGATAGAGTAAGGAATGAAAAAGTCAGAGAGAAATGTGGAATAAAAGAAGATGTATTGACTAAGATTGAAAAGGGCATGCTTCGATGGTTCGGTCATTTGGAAAGGATGGATGAAAGAAGATTGACGAAAGAGATATACACATCGATAGTGAGTGGACGGGTCGGAAGGGGCCGCCCTAGGCGTACTTTTTCGAGTCAAATCGGTGAAATACTGGAAAAGGGCCGAATCTTAAGTACCCGAAACCGACGTGCGTGCATGACTCGATGTATGAATGTGGAGGAAGCGAAGGAAATTTGTCAAGATCGTAGCAAGTGGAAAGAAGTGGTCTCTGCCTACCCCTCTGGGAAACAGGCGTGATTTAATGTATGTATGTATGTATGTATGTATATTCTATTTGCATTGCAAATTTCATTCAAATCCAGCAGTTTCAGCGTGAAGGAGTAAAAAATATACAAACTAACACACTCACAATCTTTCGCATTTATAAAATTAAAAAGTTAGTAAGTAGTGTGAAGTAGGGATTCAATTTTGAAAGTAAATAAGTGTCTGGGTTTAGGTGTGATTTAGATAATAATAATATCAACATACAACAATCATATTTTATCTTTACGGCAGACAATAGACTAAAGCCACTTAACTGTCATTCAGATAAGATATGAGTGATGATTTAAAAATGAAAAAATAATAAATGAGTCTATTACTGGAACTTTATTCTACTCAGAAAAATCATATTGCTTTTGAAATGTGTTCTTTTTAACCAGGCCTCCATTTACTATCAAGTGAATAAGACATGTTTAGATAACATGTTAAAAGCAATATGGTTTTACCGAGTAGAATGGAGCCGCAGTTTAACAACGCTATGCATCAAGAGAGAATAGTCTTTACTAGGAAAGCGTGTACCACCCTCGTCGTTACTTAACATCAAATGAGATAGAGATCAGACACAAACCCGTTTTTGATAATTATATAAAAAATCATGCAATGAAGTTACCTTCCACTTAAGACATATTTTGTGGCTTAATGCAGCTTTAAATGTTTGTATTAAAGCGTGAAATCGATGCATTTCATTTATTTTAAAGACTTGAAATCTTTCAAAAACAAATCGCTCATTGAATACAAAACGGACACATTCCAAAATATTTTGCTCTTGCATTCAAAATCTTATACGAATAGCTTCTAATTTTAAAATGCAACACTGACTCATTCTGGAAAGTGTACGTTTTGTATTCAATGAACGAAATGGGATTAAAACAATTAGCGTTCGCAAAATGTTTCGATATTATCTGGGTTTTAAGTTTTTACACAAGCTAATTATTTATTCTCACATCTTTAGTTAATTCGAAATCCCTATTACCTGTCACTAGGAAATGTTGACGAGTTGACCACAACTGAATACGATCTATGACTAAACAAGGAATGCGTGGCATTCAGGGATCCCCTTCAATCGCATAATTTTTTTTAGACTATTATTGTATCGCATAATTCATTTGGCATAATTTGTATTGGCATAATAGTACTTTCGCATTGCAATACTTTGGCATACTACTTTTTTGGCATATTAAGCTTTTAGAATAATTTCAGTTGGACTAATTTCTATTAGACTAATACACAATAGGCATATTATTGTTTGGGCTATTAATTGTTTGTCATATATGTCATTAACCATAATTTTACTTCCCTAAATGAATAAAACACAGTCTCATTGTTACCTTGCATTTATTATAAGTTTACTTGAAATCATTTACCTACCTAGTGGTGCTTGTTCATTTCATTTGAGTTTTAGATTATTGGCTATGGCTTGTAGAAATGCTATTTTTGTTGTGTATTCATTATTGTTACTGATAATATTATCTATACGTTGCTGTTTATTGATGTATTTTTTCTTTTTTGTTGGTGGTTCTATCCCAAATTGTCTTTGTTCAATTGCTGTAATTTGGTGTGTTATTTCTTGGGTAATCTTTCTTGCTAAATAATAAAAATGGGGATGATGTTTTCCCACAAAATGTGCAAATCTGTTATGCCATGCTTCGGCATGATTTTGTGTTCTAGGTATGAGGTTACGTTAGATCACGTTAGGTACTTTAGGTTAGGGTAGGTTAGTATGATATCCAGGCGCGAAGCGCGAATTCGTATGATATCGAAGCGCGAATTCCTAAATATATATTAACACAAAACTTGCCATTTGCCCATGACTATTTTTTAGGACAAATACTGTTATGCGCTTTGTAATTATGCTAATTTATTATTATGACTTTTCGTATTTATGCTATTTGACGTTAGTCTTAATGACGAATATGCTTTTTGTATTTATGCTTTTTAATTTTATGCGTAAAAAATTATGCGTAAAGATGAGTATGCCCATTGCTTATTCGGCTAAAAGCAATTATGCGTAACAATAATATGACAAATAATTTTATGCCATCCAATAGAGAACCTGGCATTCAAACTACCTACTTATCATTCATACCGTTAAATAACCCAGTTTATTTACATACTAGCGACCCACCCTCGCTTCGCTTCGGTTTATGTGAGTTTTCTGTAACACCCGTGCATAAAACAGAATTTATTAATTTTACTATACATAAAAACCTTCCTCTTGAATCACTCTATACATTAAAAAAAACCGCATCAAAATCCGTTGCGTAGTTTTAACGCTCTAAGCGACTTTGATTTACTACGCATTCCTTTTTTACTTAATTGTCCCAAAGTACCTACCCACCAGTTAGTCGTAAGATTAATTTCTTAAAACCGTTATTTCTTGGTAGATGGGCCATTCTACTTTTCAGTGTACATTTTTGCTATCGTCCGATAAAAAGTATACCAAATGATGAATCCGCGAATAAACAAATAACGTGAACTTAGAATGTTTACGCTTAACGGTTTTCAAATAAAATTATCCTAAATTACTCAATTATCGCTGAAGAATCTCGGTAACTCAGTGGTAAATTGCACATTTTCCATAGAAAGGGCGGGGACATCAACGTCCACTGCGTTACTCACTTTATAGTTATTACAAATAACTTTTTATGAATTAGGTTAATTCTTTATATAAGCTTATTGACGTCCCTTTTCTAGTTTTAAGTTAGAAAAAGCAGCACTTTACCGTTTGTTGAAATAAAAATAGTTTAGTGAGAGCGTGGCTAAAAGTTATGTACAACGAAAAGTAGAATGGCCCAGATGGCAGAATTTCCCATGGCTTTACAACAAATAATTAGTTTTGCGACCGCGTTTTTCCTGTAGGTTTTTCCCAAGTCAAAATAACCAATCTGTGTCGATTGAACAGCTGTTATGCTACCTTAACCTTACCCTACCATTTCGATCAAGTTAGAAATAGGAAATTCTGCAAGGAGAAAATCAAATCTGAAAATATGCGACTAGAAAAAATTTATAACTGAAAAATATGGCTAAAAAATAAAAAATCGTGCCAATATGCTTATGAGAAATAAATCTAACCAACGATTTTGCCCAGTAATACTAGTTTACTGTTAAACGTTGAACTATACTATATCTGCTCAAACGCCTTGACCTACAGGCCAGTGAGTTTTGTTAGATTGATAAACATCAAATAGCGTTGTTATAATTGGCTGTCGTTAATAAAATCACGTGCATAGTATAAGAATACATATACATGTCACATACATACAGTTAAAGTTAAAACCCTTTATATGAGTAATCAACTCACACTTGACCGGCTTTAAACTGTATTTTAACCGGCCATAGTACTATAATAGACAGATAATAATTAAATCCTGACATATTGTGCATCATATGATTATCATCAGAGGGCTAATTATCATCTTTTTCCGAACTTACAAAAACACTTGGCAGGGCGGAAATTTTCGACGGATATTGAGGTTCAAGAAGCTGTGACTGAATATGTTGATAACCTTAAAGATTCATTTTTTTACAACGAATAATGAAGTTAGAAGCAAGGTGGCAAAAGTCGTTCTGGAGACTATGTAGAGAAATAAAATTGTTATACAAAATCAAGTCTTTATTTTAAAGTTTAGGCTCAATACTCACCCATGTGTGTATGCATTCTAGCTCCCAAAAGGATGGATCGATTTGGACATATTTTTGAAAGAAAGCTAGTTTAAACCAGATATTCTACAGATATTAGACACAGAGATAACGTAAACAAACACCTGAATATGTATGAAAACCAACCGTCTCACTTTTTTCTACCAACTGGGACGTCACAAAAGCGAAACATTGATGTGAATTGCCCTTTTTCCGCGCAAAATCGATTCAAAGTCGTCGCTTTTTTGGGCTATTGCAGTTAGATATTACGCAACGAGGCATTTTCTTAATTTTCACGCCAACAACAGACGCGCCCGGAATGTCGGGTCGTTGGTCGGGGCTCGGACGCGCGAAGTAGATGCATTTGAGTTATCTATTGTACATTTATATCTATATGATATTCTAATATCTAGGGTTTTTATATATGTAATAGTTATCTCAAATATCTCAATACTCCACACAGTCATAAATCGCGATTATGTAATACACTTGAGATTTTATTGCACATTATAGAATCAAGAGTTATTGTAGCCATAAACAAACTAATCCTATAACAATTACTTTTCAGTGATAACTGCTGTAAGCACTGAATTTTGATATAGACGGTAGATACAGTCATTTTACGCTGGTACCTTTCTCAATTGCTGGGTCATTTGAATCTAGGGACTTGATATTCAGAGGGAACATTCTCTGGGTACCTTAGAGGTTGCACTTATTTTAAGCAGTAATAGAGCAACATTACATTGACGACTTTGTTTTCACGACAGACAGACAGCGCTAGAGTGCATAGGATAGTACTTTTGATCTTCAAAATATTCAATGTTCGCACTGGTTTAGCAGACGGTGCCATGTGAAGATGCAGGCATTTTTTTTTTATATGTAGCATTCTTAGGCACACTTTAATAACTGGATATATAGCTTGACAGAGAGAAATTGATCAAATTTTTCCCAAAAATGCTGTGTAATGTAGTGCTGATTCAAGAATATTGTAATTTCATTTGTCATCAGCTCAAACCTTTTATGCTTAGCTATGTTTAGTGTAAATTGCAATATCCTCATCCTACCCAAGCATTATTAAGCAATATTTTATTCTTGCTCAATGTCCTCTATGAAGGATATTTTTGTATGGATCATTTGAATTACCGGGCAGAATGTACTACATATTTGCTCCTTTTACAGAACATGAGGCAGAATGGTATTATTTATTATACATATTCATACACAGTTTAGTGCTAAAACCAATAGCCAAACTGGGACATATCAAGCATAAAATGGAAATTTATCTTACCAACTGTCATTTTGCCGCTAATAAAGCTTGCATCCTTATTCATAATATCTGCAATAGCTGCCAAAGGAATGCCCCAGTTAGCCACGGGTCCCCAGAAATGTGTGCTGGAATCAAAGTTAAGTAGTTTTAATTTTGCTTGAATAGGAAAGTTTCATATATCTCTTTATTAAATAATATAAATAATAAATGCTAAAAAGTCTGCAGATCAGATTTTTTATTCCTCTCCCGCATGGGGGACACCAGTTGGGATTTCCTATAGACAAAACCATATGAAATTGTATTGTTCAAACTTCTACCTCCAACCTTATTATAACATCACAAAATTTTCACTTTCATTGTTTAGTTGCTGAAACCCTTAAAATACAAAAAATACAACATCACTAAATATTCAAATTGGCTAGAAGAATTGGAGAGAAAGGGCTAAATGCAACGAATGATAGCCAGTGGCAATTCCGCTGATTCAGACATAAGTCAACACAAAGAGTAGTCATTTCCCCAATGAATTAGAATTCACATATACCTAATAGTGAAGGTAACTCACCACAAAAGGAAAATTATATGACACATACCTCATTAAATAATCCCTGAATTCTTTACTTCTAAGTGATTGCAGTACCTTTGATGCCATTTTTTCTGAAAATAAATAAGTTACAACTTGAAGTTACATCAATTATTTAGTTTTTAAAATAGCAAATTATTTTGCTATTTAGACTAGATGTTTCCATCCGTTAAATGAACACTAGGGTAGAAACAGACCATCTGAAAATAAACGTTTTTTTTTTAAATAAGTTCAGGCCTTAGATTGGACACAGACGCAAAGTCGCAGTACTTTACGATAATCAGGTAAACGACGATCTTGCATAACAAGCTGTACACTACACCCATCAAACCATTAACTTGAATATCGTTATATCGTTATATTAATCTCAATGATATACGTTACGAACACTTAATTATCTCATTAAATGTCAAGGTTATGTATTTATTATTATCATAGTGTAGAACATACTATGAAAAAACCTTACCTGGTTTAATTTATTACTAGGTTATGAAGAAAAAATAAAAATATCCAAGCCTTATAGAGTTGTCTTGACACTTTTAGGCAGTGGCATTGGAGTTTTCACAATTTGAACTATACTACTCAATTTTACAGTGCAAATTATTTGCCTTCACAATGTTGAGGCCAAAGACACACTGAACTGAATCTGAATGTCACAACTGTCAAGCAGTGTTGCGAACGCCTAAATTAAAAATTTGCTAATCGTACGTCCAAAAGTTGGTATTTTTTTTGTGAGACACTTGATTTATTTGCTAAAGATTCCTTGTACACGTTAAATACCATTATTGCAATATTTTAATAGTCGCAAACGTAAATGGCCCGATATCTTAGCAAAGTATAGTTCAGGAAATATGATTTGGCCGTCGTCTGTTATCTACTTTGCGATCTTTTTTGCATATAAATACCCACCACGGCTGATGTGACAGGCTAGCAGACGGCGACGACGGGGCGCCGTTTTGCGGGTGGTAGGACCTTGTGCAGGGTCCGTCCGGATCGCTACCACCATCTTATCCATTAACCTACCGCCAAATAGCAGTGTTCGCATTGTTGTGTTCCGGTTTGGGGATAAGAGAGCCGGTGAAATGACTAGCATAGAGGCATTCCATCTTAGTCCTCAGAGTTGGCAACGCATTTGCAGTCTTAGGATTGCACTGCAATCTTGTGAATGCGAATGTCTATGGGTCACAGTTTCCACTTACCATCAGGTGGCCTGTGTGCTCGTTTGTCTAATCTATGCCATATTAAAAAAAAAAAAAAAAAAAAAAAAAAACAACATAGTGCCTCATACTGCCGCTACAGTTGCGAAAGTCGCGCAAATCAGTCGCATCGGCTGCTACTTACAGAAGTTTATATTAAGAATATAAACACAATTTTTAAAAGGAGCGAAAATATGTGCCATACTGTGTCTTTAAGAAATATGCTAAATTTAGCCCCATAGTTTCTATGTTGGCAACACTTGTCACACACGACCCGTAGTGATCAATTCACCGTGGCGCGGTGCTTACAAATAATAGGTACGTCACGTCACTACCGATACGGACGACGCAACCAACACGGTTGTGTAGAGTTGTGATCGATCAAAGAGGTAATATTATATCTGTAGTTATGACCTTATAATGGTATGATACTTGTAGTCGACGAAATAAGTGGATTGGTTTAGGATTTTGAACTCAATCAATGTATGTCAACGGGATACTAATAAATAACCTTGTCGTGGCGGTGGGGCTTAGTAACCGTGGACTTGCCCGCCACAGCGAAGCTAAGAGGTACCCAGGGCCGGCCTGAGTGGGGCGTCGGCTGGCCATGGAGGTCGCTCCAAGCGGGCAAGACGTGATGGGTGGACTGCGGGTGAGGGAAACTCCTACCCGCAGTTGGGGCGAGGCCGCAGAGGCAGAGGATTGCCGGTATTACGATGCACCGTTGTCCCTATCTTCTGCGGACGGGTTAACGGGGGTAGAGGCGTGTTGGTATTGAAATCTCCCACTCTCCCTACCCTTTGCAATCTGGCGGAGCCGCAACGCTGTTTGCAGCGTGGTGGGGTCGAAGAGGAGTGCCGGTATTTTATGGTGTAGGTACAGTCGACCAAAAATCTGTTGAAGTTTATGTGGTCAACAAGGTCGATCTACCCTTGCAATAATAATTATGACGGTGACAAGTGGTAACCTTGGCGACAATTAGATCTCACAGAAACCTTTTCAAAACTCGTAGACCACTTTCTTGGCCGACCGTACCGCTCCCTATCCTCTGCGGTCAAAACATGTGGAACTGCGGGTGATAGATCGCTGTCGGCTTCTTTGGTCCATTGTACAGTAAGCGCCCTGAATTCTCCCCGGGACGTTCTTTCAATGTCGGAGCCGGGCCTGCCGGTGAGGGTTGTATTCGAACGCGCAAGAAGAACCTGCGGCCCTTGCCAACAACGGCGTGGAGGGAAAATCCTAGGGTTTTTATTGGGTATTCTGGCCACTGTTAGTTGGTTATTCCCACAAAACCACCTCAGGCTCGCCCGGGCCCAGGTGTTACGCATAATAGTAGATTGTTCAACAAGGGACTAAAACAACCCATAATGACACGAGATGTTTAGCCACCCAAGCGCAGCGCGGGTGGCTATAGTTCGAGTGTCATTATGGTTGTTTAGTCTCGCGTTAAACACTCTACTTTTCACTTTGAATGCGGGGAAAAAAACGACGTTCTACATGTATAAAATTACAATATTGATTATAACAAAGTTTCTTACAAAATTGTTCCGCGGTTTTTTATTGTTGTAAAGTGACGCTTTATATTCTTGCATATTTAGCCCACAGATTCAAACTTGAAAATTATTTTATAACTAATTGGACCATGCATTATTATTATTGGGGGGGTTGAGATGGGCCTTGTGAGCCACTTCGACCATTGCTGATCTTTTGTGACAGCCCTTAGTTTCGAGTTCACCGCAAAGGCCCGTTGCGTCCAGGAATTTCCAGATGCTTTGGGCTCTTGTGGGTCCATGATATGTCGCCCTAGGTAGATACTTCTATTACGCATTAGTGGTCCGCAAGAACAGAGTATGTGCATAGCTGTCTCCTCTGTTTCTTGACAGAACCTGCATGTCGCTGTCGCGGACCATGCATAATAAAATGAATTATCCTTAATGTAATTTAATAGATTCATATTCGTAATCATTAATTGTGTTTCACGAAATGAAATCATTATTTTTTATAATTTTGCAGTTGTCATTTTGAGGTTATTTCCATGCTAAAAAAATGGTCCATACACAGTCACTGAAAATGGCGATAATCCTCCGTTCACAAACACCGTGGTGATAGGCTGTTTTGGACTTTAAAAAAAAAAACATTAGTCCCTAGAGATTAATAAAGAGTTTTAGTCCCAATGTACAATCACTAAAGTAACATTTTAAGACCATGAGAAGTGAAAAAGCATTTTCTCAGCTAAAAAAAAAATAGCTACCTACAAAGCGCTTCTTCCGTCTGAAATGTATTTTTTTAATTAATTGCTATATGGTATCTCAGTAGGTATGCCAATTAACGGCAGTTAAAAACTACGTAGGTAGTGCGAATAGCAATCTTACAACTATGGCCAAGCCAAGGCGTGTTGTTCAATCCCGCAGATATGCCCACAGAGCTCGAATTAAAATGGAGGAATGAAATGTGCGTTCGTGTGCATGTCCATCCATGTCTTTTTACCATGGGCACACGGGTATGGTCGGCCTTAATAGTAGTAGCACACTTTAGTGCTTTATCAGTTTACTTAACGTCATGTTTACTGCTGCACTTTTGTCAAAGGCGTTAAAGCGACAAGGTACCAGAGTGTGCCAGTACTTATGAGACTGACTGTACCAGACAACAGTATTTTATGCATTGTTCTTTTAATGAATGTTCAAAAATTTAAAAAAACAATAGAAAAAATACATTCAAAACTCCGGAACGGCTCGACTCATCACATCATGCACTAATATTTGACATTACCGGGAATCGAACCGTTAACCGCTACTTTTGGTAGCTTTGTTTACTTGGTTTTTTTGCATTAGAATAATAACGGTCAAATTCGAACTTGTTCAAATTTACAGTTAAGAAATAAGTACCTACCTTCGTTTTCCGACGTAACGTAGGTATTGGTCAGCCTTCAAGTCCATGTCCTGAGTCACTTGCTGCTTGTTGTATATCCGGGGAAAATGTATTTTTCCTATTGAAAATTGAGTTGCGCCCTACATAAAATGTTCACCGCACTGACTTTAGGCTTGAGGGGGGGGGGGGAAGATGGCCGATTGAAAGATGTCCGGCTTGTACTTTTGATTTATTCTGTTTACTGATTTACTTTACACACTGGCGAAATCACTGCGAAATACCGCGGTGGACCGCCATTATTAAAAAAAGAAGAAGACTTTTTTTCATTTCTGTCAGAAGCTTCCACTATTGCAAAAATACCGTTATTCTAAATCGTCACCAGTGTGGCTGATGCGGTAACAGAATCTAAATACAACGTCACAAGATATTTACAGCAGCCATTCAGCAGCATAAAACACAAAATAAATACCTATCTGAGAAGATGCGAGCACTTTTTTTTTTTTTTTTGGATTTTATGGCCTGGTTTCAAGACCTTTAGGCCAAGATGCGAGCACTTAAAATGTCTGGCACAGATTATAAGGGTTACAGATTATAAGGGTTACAGATTATAAAGGTGTCATCTAAAGATATCTGATTTTGAAAAAACTGACACTCATAGTCATAGAGTAAAGTCCGATTTACATTGGTCAAGTCAAGGACAGTGGCAAGTACCTACAGTGGCAAGGACAGTGGAGTGAAAAAATACAAAGCGATTCTATTTGGATCCACTGTCAAGGCAACTTGACTCGCTACTGTCCGATCGGTTTACAATACTGTACTGTCCACTGTCAATGTCTAAACTGTCCTCTGTCCACTTGCTTATTGCGTAAAAGGCAACGGCAGCGAACTTTTGTGTAACTGCAGTTTAATTTAAAGTGAGTTTAAAGTTACGTTAGCTAATATATCCATCAGTTTTTAGGGTTCCTTACCTGAAGGTTTGCCAACGAGACCCTATTAACATGCCTACACCCACAGACCACTTACCTTAGACTCCGCTTCGGAACAGTTTGTCTAGTATCTTATTAAGCCAAAATGGCGGGGCGCGGGGGGCGGAAAGTGCACCGTGATTGGCTAGTTCAAAGTCAACGAATAATCAAGTGTGCGCGTCGTGGTGCGCGCCAATAGAACCATGGCAACCAATTAGTGTTCTTTGAGCATAAGCATGGCTTACGGGGGCGCCTTTGTATGCGGAGTCTATAGGGTAAGTGGTCTGTGCTTACACCGTACGGTCCGTCCTCCCCCGTCCGTCCTAACTTTAAAGAGCTGTATCTTTTGACCGAAACAAATCCTACTAACAAATATTTACTAACAAATATTATTAATAACGAAAGTGAAATAGTAAAGGTGGTCTTTATACATTTTGTTGTTTCACAACGTTAAAACATAGAAGCGTCAAAAATTGATATGATTATACTCTAATTAACCCTATGGGTCTCAGGGTGCGCACACTCAAAAACAGGAGTATCCCAATGGTCTCTCAGACCCCGACCGCGCAAACGACTTGATTTGCTTTGCTTTTTGTATGTATGTATGTAAACACTTTATTGTACACAAAAAAAAAACAGAAAATCTAATACAATACAGAGTTATAATGTACAAAGGCGAACTTATCCCTTTAAGGGATCTCTTCCAGCTAACCTTTGGGTGATTGAGTAAAATAAGAAAGCAGAATGCGGCAGACATTATTTAGTACAAAACAAAGTTTACAGAAACGGCGTTAACAAAATTTTAGACCTTGTGAATAAATACTAACAGAGACATATAAAAGTAAAAATAAATAATAAACATAAAAACAATTAAATACACAAACTTATATATATACCTACACATATACATCATAAATATACAATACATATAATATATATAAAAATAAATATAAACATATATATGAATATATATATATACATATAATATACCTATATATATCATAAAATTAACAAAGGATAGTACACAGTTATAAGGAGTCAAGCCAGTATGTCCTCAATCTTCCTTGTAGGGATGCGACCGATTGCGATTTCCTAAAATCAGAAGGGAGCCGGTTCCACAGTCTAACAGAGTGCACCGAGAAGGATTTGGAGTAAGTTTTAGACGTATGTGCTGGGAAGGCAAGAGAAAGGTTAGCACTCGACCGCAAGCGATTCTGAGAACAGCTTGCCATGAAGCTAAACCTCTCGGAAAGGTAAGAGGGAGAGTGAGGCAAAAACAAAATGTTGAAAAGCAACGACAGGATATGGACATTTCTGCGAAAACGGATCGGTAGCCATTTTAACTGGGCGCGGAAGTGGGACACGTGGTCATATTTCCGCAGGCCGTAAATAAAGCGAATACATACATTTTGCAGACGTTCTAACTTATCCAGCAGTTCTTCTGATACGTCGAGATATGCGACGTCGCCGTAGTCGAGGAGGGGAAGAAGAAGGGATTGCGCTAAAGTAATTTTGGTATGAAGGGGAAGAAAATTCTGCAGGCGCCTGAGAGAGTGCAGAGAAGCAAAGAGCCTGCGACTGACCTCGGTGACTTGACAGGACCAAGAAAGAGTCTGATCCATCATGACCCCCAAGTTTTTCACGGATGCAGAAAAAGGAATAGTTGTTCCATCAAAACTTATTGTGGGAACCACGAGATCAGACAGCTTATTGATAAAGTAGGAACTGCCAACCACAATTGCCTGCGACTTCCCAGCATTTACCTTAAGCCCAAAGTTAGTAGCCCAGTCTCGGATGGTGGCAAGGTCAGCATTGATAGAGGATATCAGAGTAGGGAAGTCATCCAAACTTGCCCCCGCGTAAATCTGAAGATCATCTGCATACAGGTGGTAAGACGATTGAAGAGAAGCCGTAATACTATTAATGAAAATAGAAAAGAGGAGGGGAGAGAGCACCGCTCCCTGGGGTACGCCAGCAATAAGATCATTCCAATCAGAGACGGTGTCATCCAATCTGACACACTGGCGCCTCCCAAGGAGGTATGACTGAAACCACGCTAGGGCCGGTGAAGAGAGGTTGAGAGATTGAAGAATGCTTAGAAGGATATCATAGTCCACAGTATTAAAGGCGCTACTAAAGTCTAGTAAAACCAACACAGTGAGCTTCTTATTTTCCATATTAAGACGAATGTCGTCGGTAACCTTGACTAAAGCCGTAACAGTGCTATGCCCGGGACGAAAACCGGATTGGAAAGGGTTTAAAAGATTATGGTGGTTAAGAAAACGGGACAGTTTGCGGTTAACGAAATGTTCAATTACTTTAGAAAGGATCGGAAGGATAGAAATTGGACGATAGTCAGAAAAGGAAAAAGGATTTGAGGATTTTTGGAGAGGGAGGACATGTGCTAGTTTCAACGGAGACGGAAAACAGCCAGAAGTAAAAGAAAAATTAATAATATTGGAAAGGATAGGGGATATAGAATCCGCCACGAGCATGAGCATATCCAAGCTAAGGCCATCTTCACCAACGGCTTTCGTCTTAATAGATTTTAGGAGAGTCAGTGTTTCATCCGGAGAAATAAGACCCAGATCAAAAGGAGGAATGTCGGGGCGAGGGGCATTGGCAAGAAGAGAGAGAGTACAGAGCTTTATAGAAGGGTCAAGAGTGACAGGAGATGTGCTAAAATGCTTATTAAGGGCATTAAGATCGAGTTGATTATTTGGAGAAGAGTTTTGAGATTTGCCCACCCCTAGCGACTTTAAAAACTTCCACAACTTATGGGGAGGACAACCTTCAATCGACTCATGAATGTAGCGACGTCTAGCTTCCCTACACTTTTTGTTGCAGCGGTTACGCAAGGCGACATAGTCTCGATGACTTCCCTCTGATGGGTCGTTGCGCAGCTTCAGCCTAGCCCGATTTCTTTTGGCCATAAGGGCCTTAATGTCAGCTGTAAGCCACGGAGTCGGGTAATGCTTTTTATACATAGAAATGTACATTTTCGGAAAGATGAAAATATAAGTTACCCTATTATATGTTAAAAAGTAAACTGAACAATGTATAATTTAGTGTATGCAGCTAATTGATTTTAGAGAAAGTAAAACTGAGGCAGGATCCCAAAAACACTCACAACAACAAAAATACTACACAAAAGTATATATATTTTTTTTTCTTTTTTTTTTTTATAGCATAGAGATGACATACGAGCACACAGGCCACCTGATGGTAAGTGGAAACTGTGACCCATAGACATTCGCATTCACAAGACTGCAGAGCAATCCTAAGACTGCAAATGCGTTGCCAACCCTGAGGACTAAGATGGAATGCCTCTATGCTAGTCTATTTTTGTAATTCTCTGTTTCTCGATATTATATTCTATAAGCAATGTTTAAAAAAATACAGTGGATCACATAAATGAAAAAGATATATCACTGCACATTAACTCGCGCCACGATTGGATAAAGTAGACTGAAGTAGGTACTTACACCATGAGTTCACCTGACCATATTTCGATTTTGTTCCGTTTAAGTATTATGATTGGTTGATGTTCGTTTGTAGCTAATTTCACACTCAATCGATTGATATACAATTCATGGGAATTTATGTATATGTGACAGAAATTTGAATCATGACGTAACGACAACCACCCGGCAACCATTTGGGGCCGGCAGCTATAGCTGCCGGTGGAACGCTAAGGGTTAAACTATGAACCCTGAAGAAAAACAACCAATTTATGGAAAAAATGGTCAAGTGTGAGTTGGGGTCGCGCTGGCGCTGATTCGATTAGGAATACCGACTGTGCGGCCACAGATTAAACCTCATCTGGTACGCAAATCCGACTCGCACAGGGCCAGTTTTTGACGAATGAGATAGCATCTGAAAATTGCGAATTTAATTATTATATATAGCACCTATTGAAGGAGTAGTCTCGTAAACACATTTCATTATATGCTAAGTAGTGTTCAGTAAAACTATACATAGGTACCTACAACATTCTCAAAATAGCAGTCCAACGGCAACTACGAGTAAGTGACAGTTTTTAGGTAAATAATGAATCATATTGCCAATTTATCTCCAAACAGCAAGCACCCCCTTTTGAAACTTCTTTCCGAGCTAAAAAAACAATTCAAATGTTTAATATTCGTCACCCAGTGGAGTGTTGAAAGTTTTTTAAATCGCGTCTTCGTTATAATAAACAATACACTTATTTTAAATTAACCGATATAAAGCCGGATCCACATGCTTCCAAGCAAACACTGCTGGGACGCAACTACATGTTAGAGATAGCACGGTGTATTTCCATCTCACTCTAACGTATAGTTGCGTCCTGTGGTATTTGCGGCAAACACCAAGCATGTGATCCGGCCTACCTTTGCGTCTGCAAACGTCTTTATATTTCTGATGACAGTTTATCAATCAAAAATGTAATTTATTATGAAACGCGTCAAAATGGCGTCACACCATGGTCACACCATAGCGCATATCCTATAATCTGTGCCATCGTCAAACGTCCGGTGCCAAAGATGGCTGGCTTTTAAATCAGCTACAAAATTCATGGTAAATACTGATACAAAGTAACAAACAACTGGCACGAGACTCGTGACCAAACATGAAAACAATGTCCGCATAACTAAAAATATAATAACAAAAAAAAACAACATGATTTACAAATAAGCCGATATCATGGGACTGGTCCGGGTCTTAGTAATAATCTACATGCTATTATATATAACGGTTTATTTTGGATTAGTGGGGGCCCTGATCTATATAAGAAGCGTTATAATGGAAAGCAGCAAGTACGTGGTTTTTGTTAAATACTCAAGGTAGAGTTTTTTCATATTGTTTTGTTAGGAAATAATTTAATTGAACCTATTTGTACATTTAGGACAGTAAATTAAAAAACATCTTAGCGCCTTCTCGCTTTAATATTAAGTACTATTTTCTTATTATTCATAAGCCTAATATACCTAGTGTCCCACTGCTGGCCAAAAGGCCTCCGTCCTCCCTTGATTTCGACACCTCTCTCTCAGAGGCAATCTTTGGCCAATCCTTCAGAGAAGCGTCCAAGTCATCCGTCATATCCGCTTGGGTCTGCCTCGCCGTCTGTACCCGTCCTGGGGGACCGCATTGGACCACCTCTGTGGGTGCATGCGACAAAGCCCAGGCTGACTTTAGCTGGGCAGTCTTTTTCCCCACATCGGCTATGCCTGTCTTGGAGCGCAGGGTGGTGTTTCAAACTCGGTCCATTCTTTTTACACCTAATAGGCTGCGCTCCATCGCTTGACAAACCTTGAGTTTGGACTTTTGATTTTCGGTTAAAGACCACGACTGAGCACCGACGAGCAAAATACACACGTCGACGAGTTTACGTTTGAGTGAAAGGGGAAGGTTTTCCTTTAATATATTTAACAAATTTTGGTGGCAGTTCTAACGTCGTAAGAAAGCGATAAGGTACCATTTCCAAAATACGGATAGGGGCACGGACGTTTTCTCTCGATTGTTTTTGTATCGTGACATCGTGGTCAAAACAAAATGTTACTTTACATAATACGCAAGCTAATACGGTATATGTACCTATGTGCTGTTTGCTATCCACTGCCTGTTTTCGACCATCTGACAGACAATTTCGAGGGACTAAGGACGATAAAGAACAATTTTTTGTTATGCAAAAACAACACATCTATGGGGAAACTGGGAAAAATTGAAAATATCTCTTACCATGTAAGGATCTACTGCTTTATTATCATGTGGTGGTCTGCGTACACGTTTGCCCCGGCTTCTCGCGTAGTATGTACCTAATGTACAGAGATCGGACAAATGGGCGTTATTACTCGCAATAATGTGGACATGACTCCAAAGATTTTAATTAAACAAATTAAATTGCATGAATTGATTACTTACCCGAAAACTAATTTTGATATTTTGCAAGGCAGTAAATAATAATTAAATAATACAAAGACGTAAGGAGTGGCCATCATTAATATTAATCTACTTAAGTGGTTTTGCTTTAATTATTCTACACAATAACAATACTTTTTATCATTTTCAAAATTATTTTTCGGGTAAGTGATCAATTAAAGTAATTTAGTTTGTTTAATTAAAATCTGAGTCATATCCACATTATGGCGAGTAATGACGCTCATTTGTCGGATCTCTGGTAGGTAATGTAATATGTCACCATAGAATCCTATCACACTGACATTGTCGAGTCAAGAGAATCAAATTACGTCAAAATTATTCATTGACTTTGTACGACAGGGTTCTATAGTGACTCAACAATTAAAGTTGTTAACTGTAAAATTGACTACAAAGAGTGCACACTTTTGCATCCTATTTTAATGAATTAAGGTGCAAACGTGGATACCTAGTAGTAGACTGTAGTAGACCAAGATACTCCTTTACCACTTTTCGATTTTATTTGTATGGCGTTAAGGGTCTCCCAAACAGACGCGGTGGCGGCCTGTTGTATTCGCTTGCAATGTAGGTCAGTTGCAATCTTTTTTTTTTTCAAAATATACTAATCGATTCCAAAATAAATTCTTTTTCAAATCATTCTAGGTTAGTCAAACTGAAGTCAGCTTGTGGTTTTAAATATCGATGGACGCCGACAGTTTGACTAACTGACAGGATGATTGAAAAAGGTGTCATTTTTTATTTCATCTTCATCACTATTTGCCATGTTGACCCTTGACTGACGCCCGATAGTTACTCAAACACCGAAGCGAATGGCGCTCCTGGCCGCTTCCGCGGTGGTATGATGTTGCACCGGCCGGAGCCGCGGGCCGCGGTAAGCCGTCACCACAGGTGGCGTCGATTTGGAAACCCCTTTAAGGCCCAAGTGGTAAGGAAATTTCTTAGTCGACTAGGTATACGATTACAATGCAGCATGCACAGTTGTCGGTACTAATAATATTGCCGGCTCAGAGTAGTGTTTTTCAACCAGTCTTTGGGCACGGACCTAAAAAAATACGGACGTAACCTCGTCTAATCATGAATGAAGCATGCAAAATGGCTGCCCTGTGTGCGCGCACACGCTCACACGTAAACGATCACTCGTGCTGTGGCTCGGCGCGTTGTCTTACCTTGTGTATCTGTGTGCGTCCGGTAACCTTGCATGCTTCACACCTTTTTAGTGCAACGTTACGTCCGACGTCCGTATTTTTTTTAGGTCCGTGCGTGTGTGTGAAGCCTTCGAACGAGATGTCTTTCTAGAGGACTCGCGGTATACGAGGGCTGCCTTTTAAGTTGTGTCGTTTGGAAAAACTAAAGACAATTTAAGTGTTAAATGGTATTTATTGTTTTTCAAAGTAATCACCGTGACATGTAATACACTTTTTCATTCGATCGAACCAGTTTTCGAAACACTTATTCCAGTCCGAAGTCGGGGTCTCCAAAATGGCCGTTTCGTATGCCTCAACGGCTTCTTCAGGCGTCTGGTACCGTTGACCACGAAGTCGTTGCTTGATTTTTGGAAAAGTAAATAAATCGTTAGGGCTTAAGTCTGGACTGTACGGAGTGTGTTCCAGAATTTCGACGTTTTGCTCTTTTAAAAACGCAATTGTTTGCCGAGCGGTGTGCGAGCTCGCATTATCGTGGTGCAGTCTTATACGACGTCTTGGGTTATTTTTTCGAAACTCGCCGATGACTTCTGGTAAACAGACAGTGGTATACCAGTTAGCATTAACCGTTTTACGATCCTCGAGCACGATGGTGGCAACGTGGCCACTTTTCGCCACAAACGTGGCGACCATGTTTTTCGAAGTGCTCCGTGAGCGTATTACTTTGGTCGGTTTTGGCTCATCTTGGAACACCCAAACAGTCGACTGCTGTTTAGAATCGGGATCGTAGGCATATATCCAAGATCCGTCACCACTGATAATGTCGTAAACATGTTTCGAGTTTCCTCGGTTGAATTGCCGCAGAGTTTTGCGACACCATCGAACGCGAGCCATTTTTTGGTCTTCACTGAGTAAATGTGGTATCCAGCGTGAGATCAACTTTTTTACGCCTAAGTGATCGTGCAAAATACTGTGAACACTGGTCCCTGAAATACTTAAGGAAGCTTCTATCTCACGGTATGTCGCATGGCGATCTTCGACGATCAGTTGCCGTACAGCATCAATGTTCTCCTGGGTTACGGCTGTTTTTGGTCGACCTTCACGATGTCTATCACCAAGACTAGAGCAACCACGTTGAAATTCTAAATACCAGCGTTCCACAGTCCGGAGGCATGGTGCTTTATCATTGAAAACCGTAGTCAACTCTTCGAAGCACTGAAGTCGCGTTAAGCCCCTTTTGAAGTTTTAAAAAATTATCGCACGTAAATTTTCCTTCGAAATTTCCATTTTCACAACTGACTTGTCAACTTTGAACGAACGCTGTACTAAAACGGTTGGGCCGATTTCGAGTCATTCTTTTGTTTTCGAATTCTAAATTCAAATATTTTAAGATGACACTAGTTCTTTTTTATGCAATCACGGGAGGTTTGCAAACGACAGAACTTAAAAGGCAGCCCTCGTACCTAGGTAAAAATAAAAAAGCAAGGATTTTGGTCTTACACGTTTTCATGGGCTACATCATTATAACTGCATTGTTCGGCATTAACATTTGCATTATGCTAAGTTAGCGATTTTCTAAAACAAGATAATAGCATTGGCGTATGCTTGATGCACCTTCATTCAATAATGTATTCCCATTTCACTCACGCATGAATGAATATGCCTCAAGTTTAGGCAAATTAGCTCTACCTATTCCGATCTCTGTTGATGACAGATCGCGTCGACCACTTATGTCAAATCTGCAGTGTACTTAGTACCTACTTACCTACCTATTACGAGGGCTGCTACTTATGTAACCGGAATAGAAAAAATAAACAAACGTACATGGCTAAATATAGTTTTATTGTTTTTCGAAGTATTCTCCGTGATAATCGATGCACTTTTGCATACGTTGAAACCAATTTATAAAGCACTTTTTCCACTCTGACTGAGGTATCTCCAAAACGTGCTGTCTGAACGCGTCGACGGCATCTTCACGGGTCGAAAATCGTTGACCACGTAATTTATTCTTTACATTTGGAAATAAATAGAAATCATTGGGTGCCAAATCAGGGCTGTAAGGTGGATGACCCGTTAATTCTATATTTTGACCTTCCAAAAATCGAGTCGTTTCACGTGATGTATGACAGCTGGCGTTATCATGGTGCAGAATGATTCTCCGTCGCTGGTTGTTTTTCCGTATTTTTTCAAATACTTCCGGCAAACAAATGGTCGTGTACCACTCCGAATTAACCGTTTTACGATTCTCTAGGGGCACTGTAGCCACATGGCCATTAATACCAAAAAAGCAGGCCACCATTTGCTTCAAGGTGCTTTTTGCACGAGTTACTTTCGTAGGGTTCGGCTCATTTTGAAACACCCACACCGTTGATTGTTGTTTAGTTTCGGGATCATACGCATAGATCCAGGATTCGTCACCTGTGTAGATATTATAAACAGCTTTTGAGTCACCACGGTTATATTTTTTCAACATTTCCTTGCACCATTCGACGCGAGCCTCTTTTTGATCCTTAGTTAAGTTGTGCGGGATCCAACGCGAACAAATTTTTTTCACAGCTAAGTGTTCATGTAATATCTTATTAATGCTCGTCATACATATGCCTATAGTCGCCTCTATCTCGCGATACGTAACATGACGGTCATGCATTATAAGTTTTCGCACAGCTTCAATATTTTGTGGTACAACGACCGATTTCGGGCGACCATCCTTAACTTCGTCCCTGAGCATACTACGTCCACGATTGAACTCACTAAACCAGTGATACACAGTAGTTTTGGATGGAGCTTCATCACCAAAAGTCGAAGTTAGTTGATCTATGCACTGTTGTTGCGTTAAACCACGCCGAAAATCGTAATAAATCATAGCACGAATATTTTCACGAGTGAGTTCCATTCTTGCAGCGAGATTAAAATTTAAACCCGCCAAAAACAAAAGACTAGCGTACATAAGAAAAAAAATATATAGCGGCCAGTATTAAAAAAAGTTCAAATTTTACCATGGAGGTCAGATATAGCGTTTAAAAATGTTGGAATCCTGGATTCCGGTTACCTAAGTAGCAGCCCTCGTAGATGATGACGATAATGTGTATGTGTATATTAATCTTAACTGGATGATTTTATCGTGTGTAAATTAATATTAAGTGGAGAAGACCACGGGGATTCTGATCGCCGTCTAGCTCCGGACAAATTGAAAATTATCAGACCCGAGTTTGATGCAATGCTACCGAGTGATTT
Organism: Acleris laterana; assembly: GCA_963966035.1. NCBI lineage: Eukaryota > Metazoa > Arthropoda > Insecta > Lepidoptera > Tortricidae > Acleris > Acleris laterana. The sequence continues at coordinate 12,395,816 of OZ014448.1, read as the reverse complement.
CCTCCGGCCATCAGAATCGCCGTAGTCATCTCCACTTTACCTGGCTCCAAAGAAACACGATGGCTGGCAATCATGTCGCGATTACAGGATGCTGGACTATTCCGGATCCTATCCGCCGCATATAGGATTTTTCCCGCAGCCTTTCCGGTAATACCATTTTTACGACCATCGACCTGGTAAAGGCGTACAACCAGATCCTCGTACACCCTGACGACATCGCGAAGACCGCTATAACGACTCCGTATGGTCTCTATGACTTTACCATTTGGGCTCTGTAATGCCGGCCAGACGTTCCAGCGGTTCGTTGATAAAATGTTCAGGGGCCTGGATTTTGTATACGCCTATCTCGACGACTTTTGGTCTTTTCACAGAATCAGGGGACCCCCCGGCAATATTTACAACAGATGTTCCGCAGACTCAAAGACTTTGGACTGGTGGTGAACACAGCGAAGTGCACTTTTGGTGTGTCTAAAGTTACTTTCCTTGGTTACCGCATAACAGACGAAGGAACCACGCAGCTGCCCTCCAAGGTTGAGGCTATTCAGAACTTCCCGGTGCCGAAGACAGTCAAGGAGCTGCGTCGTTTTCTAGGGATGCTTAACTTTTACCGAAGGTTTATCCCAAACGCGGCATACCATCAAGCACCTTTAAACGCTTTGCTGACCGGTTCTGTCAAAGGTTCCCACCCTGTTCACTTTTCTGCACAGGAGAGTGCTGCATTTATGGCTTGCAAGGACGGTCTCTGCCAGGCAGCTATGCTGGCTCACCCAGAGTGTCACATGAAGCTCGCATTAGTGACTGACGCTTCTGATAAGGCCATCGGTGCAGAACTCCAGCAGAAAAAGGATGACGAGTGGCAGCCGTTAGCTTTCTTCTCGCCAAAGCTTAGTCCAGTGCAGGTAAAATACTCCCCCTATGATCGAAAAGTATTTCGAAGTAACGTGAAGTATTTTCGAAACATGGTGAAGGCTCGAGACTTCACGATCTATACAGATCACAGCCTCTCACCTTCGCGTTCCACTCTCGTAAAGAGAATTGTTCCCCACGACAGTTTAGACACCTAGATCTGATCGCTCATTCCAGAAATACCAGAATTTTAAAATACCAGATTCTCAATATACATGAATCTCAAAAAATAACATTTAAATTTCGGTATCGTTGATTATGCTTACCTAATATTTCGAAGCTGGTGATTTGGGAATCTGGTAAAGAGAGTAGTCTGGTATTTTAAAATTCTGGTATTTCGGGAATGAGCGGATCTGATAACCCAGTTTACGACAGACATGCATATACAGTATGTAAACTTACTAAAACCATCTCTTTCAACCAGTTGCTAGGCTAGTTGAGTTAAGTGTTTTACCACATTTTTTTGCTAGTGTGTGTCGAATATTTTTAATTTTATCATTGCATAAAAATTATAACATCTCACCTTTTTCAAAGTCGGTTAACCCTAAAAGTATCATCCCATGTGTAATGTTTACATCGTTGTTCAGTGCCCATTATAAGACCCATATGTAATGTTTTCATCGTAATAGATTATGGAACTTGCGTTCAGTGCATTCTTTATTTAAATTTGAAAAAGTGTTAAGATTTAAATAATTTATATATCCCAAGCTTATCTATCGCCTAGACATGCTCGGGTTCAAATAAATGGTTTTAGCAAGTTTACATACTGTATTATCCGGTAAGAATAATGTCGTGGCGGACACACTTTCTCGTATAGAGGAGATTTCATAGCCTGTCCCTGTCGAGAAGGTAGCTTCTGCTCATCTTGTAGACCGAGAGCTCGAACAGCTACAGGCAGACTCGTCACGCAGCTGGTAAGAATAAATATCTCTGGTTCTCAGAGTTACCTCTATTGCGATGTCCATAGATCTACTCAGACCATTAATTACCAAGGAACACTCAGAGACCATTCATTCAAAAGGTGATGTAGTGTTCTTAGTACCTACTTACCTACCTATTCGATGATGACGATTTTATCGTGTGTATATTAATCTTAACTTAATATTACTTACTTGCTCAAATATAATAAATCCTAAAATATGTATTTTAACTTGTATAACAAATAACAATGTATAACTAATTAATTACTAGGTATAATTACTAAGAATGATTTTAGTATAATACAGAGTGACTCCTGAGTCTTGAACCCAAATATGTTTTTCTGGCTCTTTACCCGTTAGTCAAAGCACTCTTGTAACACTGCAAAAATCTGTAAATGTTTTGTAATAATTAATAAATTTAAAATACCGAGTCTCATGGTTACACTATTTCTTAAAGCTCCTACACACTATACCGGCGTAGAAACCATAATTTTGGTTCACGACTTAGGATTAGGAGTCACCCTGTATTTAATGATTTTGTCGTTAAGCTGTCAAAGAAACCTAGAATTGCCCGGTACAACTGACCGGTTCCGAGCGCCGGGTTGCCAGATTTTTCACTTGAAAGGATTCAAAAAGGTTGACAAACACTGCCGCAGAGCATTGTGCTGCGTTCATCCAATATTGTAGCGTTTAGACGGCGTAAAGTGCGCAAGTCACTTGCACCCATGCAATATACAAATATAAAATATTTAACTTGTACCTTACAGCGGTGGTGTAAAACCAGGAGATATTTCAATAAAAAAAATATTGGAGAGTCGAATCACTCGCAGTAAGTTTTTCATTGTTTTTTTATTTTTATTGATATAATATTTGTATGAAACACCATAGAACACGTAGAACGTTTGTATAACCTTTAAAGCGCCGCCGGCCGAAAATAGTTCTCGGGAAAACTACAACGGCTTTATTCGGTTTAATAAATCGTTGTAAATGAGGAACATGCATTAGATTTTACATATTAAGTATGCTACTTTTCGCCAACACAACATTATTTACTTATTGCTTTAAACTAGACAAAATTTCAACCGTACCGACTGGGTACGCAGTCTATTTTACGATGTCAATCTGTATCAGAGAATCTGTTGCAAATTATATCCGTTAGTTTAGTTTCGAAATAGGTACAACAGGAAGATTTTTTGGAACTTGGCAACTTCACTTGATCGAAAACAGGCATAAAGCCCTTAGTTCTTGGACCCCAACCTCATGCCCCTACCTCATGCAGTAGCTGCACACTTTTGTACTTTGGCACTTTAACGTTATGTTTGAACTGCTGCACTAATCTTTCAAAGCCCATAAAGCGACAAGGTTCAAAAGTGTGCAGCTATTTAAGGCCGTATATGTACGGTCACGAGCGTTAATTTGGGACTAATTTCAAGAAAAATATGCTTGATGTCGTCAATGTCATAGAGATGTCAAGACATTTGTAACTTTTAGGAAACTCAACATTACTGTTTACCAAATTTTAATCTCGTGGCTGTACCCACTGTCTAAGCGAACCAGTCACATGGCTACTTCTGATTGGTCAAGCCCGAACTCAAGATACATTTTAAGGTTAAATAAGTTTCTGTCAAAATTTGCATTTTTGGGACAAGCTTTTGTTGCCAACTAAAATTTTTTTCGCACAGACATCATCTGCTTATCACGACGAAACTAACGAGCCCCAACTCGGCGGGTACATATTAAGTAGGTATAACAAAGATCCCGTCGCCACCTTCCCATTTCATCATCAATTCAGCTCGATGGTACCACAATTTGGCATTGTCAACGGGTCTAAAGATGTATTCGAAATTTTAGCCCATTCCATTGACTGGAACTGATACAAAATCAACTTGCAAAATTCTAGGACATACCTAGGAGTGAAGTAAATTAAAAGCTTGTAAAATACATACGCCACTTACTTTTTTCAGTTCAGAAGAAATTTGCACAGATTAAACATGAAGATAGCATCTTGGTTACCAGCATGTGCATTGTCCAAAACTAACACCAACAAGCATATGGTAGACATCGGTGTGAAATACCACGAATCATCTTATAATATAAGGTTTGACGCTTGTGTTGTCCTCTTTATTCTGTTTGTACTCCTGTTTATCTATTCATGGCCAAAAGTGTAGACCGCTACCTAATTGTCATGACGTTAAGAGGATTGTGAATAATGAAGCTAAAAATTTTCATATAAAATTCGACGTTTCTCTTCCCTTGAACCTGTAACGATTTTTACTAGAACAAAGTTTACCTAAGGAAAGAGAAACGTTATCGCTTTTTGTATAGAATTTATTAACTTCACATTCCTACCTCTTAAGTCCGTATTACAATGACGATGATAATATACAATGACAAGGTTTTTAGTAGGTAGGTACATATAGATCAACATTTTCAATAGCAGATTTATCTTAGAAATGCGTAATTGGCGCGCCTTAACCGTAAGTAAAATACAGGACATATTTAATATACAATAGTTAACACGCTTTATTTGAATCATTTCAGTATTCTGCCCTCTAAGACCACGTGTAAGTTCAGGGATGTTACGGAGCTTGGAATCCGGTTCCGATAAGTCAGGACTTACCAATGTTATTAAGTAGGTCATTGTGATTTGTTAGAGATGACTTACCCAAACGCTTTTTTTCTTTGAAGCAAATTTTCCTTTCGCGTTTTTCCTGAATGCGCCAGTCGCCTTTATCCCGGCAGTTTATTTTCACAGTTGTGTTTTCCCCCTTGCGATTTTTATCCAGTCGCTTCTTTTCATGGCACCATATTTTCACTGTGGTGTTGTTCTAATTCCAAAATCTAATTTGACACAGTCAACGGAGCTACTTTTTCTGGGTTATTTGGCCCTCCGGGCCTTTGGCATGACTGACCTGACCTAAACCTACCTACATTACGATGTAATTACTCTTGGAAATAAGTGCGACTGGGATAAAATCCACCAAGAATAAATGCGACTGGAAAAGACGAAGTGAACAAAAGCGGCGGTAATAAAACCGAACAGGGAAAAATAACATTGGGTCAAATCAAGAATGGGAAAAAATGCTGATGCTTTTTAATCGGAGGTACTAATCGGAGGTTGAACCGCAGACTCTGACTTCGGTTCCGATAAAACCACCTCCTAGTATAACTTGGCTAACATCAAAATAAAAAAAGTCATTTCCGAAGTGTAGGTACGGCGGTGTCCCGTACAGATGTAGTGAATTGCTGGCACGTTGTTTTACTAATTGACTTTTAAAATTAGGATTTTTAGGATTACTTTTCTATTTATTTGTATGGTTGTTTTGCTTACTAACCCACTTTTTCAATCTTAAACAAAATTATGAAAGTTATTTCAATAGTTTTAACAGAATACTATGATCATGTAACTAAATAAACGTATACGATCTAATTGCTTGTTCTTTTTACTACAAAAATCACGATACACTGTATGAACATTGAACTAAGTACATCTTTCCGTTGTTAGCCGGACAGTGTAAACAATGATTCATTCAAGTACAAAAACATACCATTATTTTCATTATTATCTACGGTACTAAAGCTTGACCACATTTCGGTCGGCTTGTTCTGGTCTGTGGGACTATGTGGGACCTGTCAAGGATACAGAGACCCTACTTTGAAAATCGAAGTTCTAAGCTACGTTAGCTCCACCCCTGTCACTCGTCGTTCGAGACTAAATCGAAAAAAAGGGAGCTAAACTAACTTCGAACTTCAATTTTTAAAATAGGGCCTCTGTACCCTTGATCGGGGTAGAGCGCAGTTGTCTTTGGGCGCAGTAGTTTGAAACAAGTTCGGCGACCGTATTAGGTGAACGACTCAGTGTAATCGCCGCTTTATGTAGTTACTTGTGCGAATGTTGTTATATCTCCAACAACCTCGTGCATATATCTACAACAAATTGCTACAGATGGCAACTTACTACATTGAGTAGTTACAAGGTATCTAAGATATTGCGCCTCGCCATATTGCGGAAAACGAATGACCTCTAACTTTCTATGATCTCTGCGCACTGGGGTCACCTGATTTGTTATGATTTCATTATTTTTCAAACTCATAAGTGGCATTTTAGTACCTTGACGCAATAGCGTTTTAAAGTGAGACTGGTTTGAGTTTAGTATAATACAGCTGCGACAAGATACTAGATGTACAAATTTTATAAACAAGTAGCAAAATGCACCTTACTGACTTAATGACGAAAGTGCACTTTGCTCCTTATTAAATATGTAAGTTATGCGGTTTAGCAGTATTCGAGGGTAAGGCCACGGAGCGTTCGAACCGCCCCCGCGAGTGTGTTACCAAAACAATACATGTAACATTACAAAAAGCATTTATTTTCCAGGTATCATGTAAGAACCTAATCATAACTACCTATTGTAATTAAAAATAAATGCCACAGACATAAATCTTTGTCTATTTTGGTAACACACGAGAGGCGGCGGTTCGAACGCCCCGTGGCCCATGACCCGACTTTATGAGTTTGACCGTATCTGAGTGATACTTCCAGGTGATTCCATCAGGTTATCTCAGTTGTGATCAATGTGATCATCATCCTTTCCATTGCAACTTCCATACATTTTTTTTTTATAATGGCAATAAGCACCTTCCATACGGTAGAAAGAGTTCCCCTATGGAATCCCTAATCGTCATTTGTCCTAATGCATCGTTTGTCCGAATTTTCGTTTATCCTAAAGCAATTTCCGCTTAAATTTTAAAACTTTTTAGTGTTGTAATACAACCCTTACGTAACCGAACCGCAAATATTATTGGAAAACTTAAAAAATTGCCTGATTCACTTGAAAACTAGTTTAGGGCAAATGAAAATTCGGACTAACGATGTGTTAGGACAAACGTTGTTAGGGATTATGAGGAACACCCATTAGAAAGATAGGATAGAGATCATTGATTGGCGCACCGATTTTTGTTATTTTTTCGGTCAATAGGTATATTTTTTCCTTTTACAATTGTTCAGTATTGTCGAATTAATTATTTAATCTGGTAGTTTCAATAGAACGGTCAGATTCCAGTGTCGCTTTAGACTGGCAACATTGATAGAATAGACTTCCGTTATAACTTCGAAACCGCGTAGCGGCTTGTCGCTGTCGTTAATAAAATAAAATCTCGTAGCAAGGCAATTTCAGCTGTATACCGATCTCCTGTTCAAAATTAATTAATCCTAATAAAGAAGATTGCGATCTGGCTTGTGTGAGTGGGAATAGTGTCCTAAGTGTAGCAGGGAAGGGAGAAGCCTATCTGGATCCAGCGCTGGGTTAACCCTCGAACTGGCTGCTGCTGATGGTGCGAAGCGGTCATACCGGAGATCCCAGGTAAGCCCGAACGCAATCATTTGTAGTTTACCATCCAAATTGACGGTCTTGTTAACTTCAAAAACTCATTGGTGTCGCGGAGCATACGTGCGTAAATTTTATTAATACAGTCCACTAGTCTTTCGTATTTGTCGCATCATTTTTGGTCATTCGAACCAGATTTTATTGAGAAGTGAATATTTTTCGTGATTTCGTACGTATGTTTCGTGATATTATTGCGTTATAATTTTTATTTTTTTTTGTGTGAAGGTAGTTAGAAGTTGCTTTGGCCGAGATTTTATGTAGTTGGTTGTACGCCATTTTTTTGTCGTTATCGGTTTAGGTTGGCAGTACATCCTCGTACCATAGATTAAATAAATTTATCGCAATTTAGTTTCTGTTGGTAAAATTGTAAATTATTCATTCATTCGTTAGTGTGTATTGTTTACGTTCAAAATGTCAAATCACGAACATAGCTCAGTGTCGGAGACTGTCGAAGTTGATAACAATAGAGTATCGCGAGATTACGCCATAATGCGACTTGAATATATCGAAAAAACAGAGTTGTTAGGTTTTAGTGAACGTGATTTAAAAGAAATAGCGGATGATTTTCATTGTGCGCAACGGAAAGTATTGTCGTTATTGGATCCGTCGGATCGTAGTGAAGAAATGAGTGTTACTTTTGAATTTGAGAAAAAGTTATTAGACATTAAATTTAGACTGCGTCGCGGGCAATTGCTGGAAAGTGAAACAAAGCCTTTGGTTAACGAAACAGTGGTAGCGAGATTGCCTAAAATAAACATTAAACCTTTCGACGGTAAGTTAGAAAATTGGGTATCCTTTATACAACTTTTCGACTCATTAATTCATAACCGGAATATTTCTAATGTCGAGAAATTACACTATTTGCTATCGTGTGTACAAAATTCCGCTTATGAGTTGATAAAAAACTACCCACTTACCCATGAGAGTTATTTGGATGCATATAACTGTTTACGTAAATATTATGATAAAAAACGACAAATTGCCTCACATTATTATGAAAAATTGTTATCGTGTGAACCGATTAGAATTAAGTCGGCATGTGACCTTGAACGCGTCCATAGGACATTTTCGGAAAATTTATCGGTTTTGGATAAATATGGATTACCGGACACGAATTTCATGCTGTTCCATTTGTTGTGGTCTAAATTAGATAAATGCACCCGTGAGGCATTCCAACTCCAGCATGATAGTGATGAAATTCCGTTATTAGCTGACGTTCAGGCTTTCATTGAAAAACAATACAAGGCGCTTAATTTGTCAAACGTTACGCCTTCACCTGCTAGTAATCCTATTGTTTCGTATAAAAGGGTAGGCGTTAACAAACATGTTCATAATAATGTGAGCAAACAAAAAGCATCGTTTGTAGTTTCTCGCCCAACTTGTAGCTTTTGTACTGGCCAGCACAGTCTTGATACTTGTAATGATTTTTTGAATCTTGACACAAACTCTCGTTTTAATTTCGTCAAGGAAAAGGGTTTGTGTATTTTATGTTTCTCGAATGTTCATCGTGTAAAAGCTTGTCGTGCCTCTCGTTGTAGTGTGTGTCGTTGTTCCCACCACACTTTGTTGCATTTTACCAAAGTTACTCAGCTGTCACCGCCTGCCGCGGAGGACAACGCGCCGCCGGGGTTAAGTAATGTTGGTAGTAACACGGTTTTAACTTCGGTGACTGGGGAAAACACTGTTCTATTTTCGACTGTTAGGGTTTTAATTAGAGACAGTTCAGGTAGTTTTCGACCAGTGCGCGCACTCCTAGATTGCGCCAGCGCATGTAATTTTATTTCGGATTCTTGTGTAAAAAAGCTAGGTTTTAACATTTGTCGTAGCCAACACTCCGTAAGTGGGATTGGCAATACTGTCGCTCAACCGCTCGGCTCGCTATCATGTGAAGTTATGCCGGCCGGTAACGCAACTTCGTCGACGATCATTGCGTTTGACGCTCTCGTTTTGTCGTCGATATGTGCTGACCAGCCTACCCAACCTGTCGACTCGTCGGTATGGTCGCACATAAATAATTTGTCGCTCGCGGATCCTGACTTTGCTCGACCAGGGCCAGTAGATATCTTGTTCAACGCAGATATTTTCGCTTCGTCGCTGCTGCCTGGTCTTAAGCGAGGGAAGCCCGGACAACCGAAGGCATTGAATACTATCTTCGGTTGGATCTTAATGGGTGAGTGTGACGCAAGTCCACTCGCGTCGAACGCTTTCGTACCTTGTCGTAGTAATAATAAACATTGCCTGTTCGTGTCGAATCGTTCGCAAACGCTGTCGTTGGATGATTCCATTAAAAAGTTTTGGGAATTAGAAAATGTTAGTTCTCCGATTAAACCTTTCGTGTCGAAGGAGGACCAACTTTGCGAAGTTTATTTTGCCAACAATTACTACCGTAACGGAGAAGGTCGGTTCGTAGTGCCCCTACCTTTCGTCGAAGCTACGAACAAACCTACCTTCTTCCATTCTCGTGAAATCGCCTTCAAGCGCTTTCAATCGTTAGAACGCAAATTGGATTGTAACCCCGAGTTCAAAAGGTCTTATGTCGAATTTATGGAAGATTATGAGTCACGTGGTCATCTTGAAGAAGTGAGTCCTCCTTCTACGAGTGAGGGCCAGTTTTATTATATACCGCATCACGGTATTCAGCGCGAGTCAGTCACCACGCCCCTTCGTGTTGTATTTGATGCCAGCGCGAAGGACGCTAAGGGCCTTTCGTTAAATGATACTCTCCTCGCTGGACCCAAACTGCAAACCAATATTTTCGATCTGCTCATGCGCTTTCGTTGGCATGCGGTGGTGTTCACGGGTGACGTTAGGCAGATGTACCGGCAGATTTTGGTCCCTGAGGAAGATGCTGAGTTTCAGCGCATTCTGTGGCGGCCCTCCGCTGTTGGTCCCGTGCGCGACTACCGCCTCAAAACTGTAACGTATGGTGTCTGTTCTGCGCCGTTTCAAGCTCTTCGAACCATGGCACAGCTTGCCAGGGATGCCGTGGCTGACTGTCCTGCTGGTTCCGCTGTGCTCGCTCGCGATATATACGTCGATGACGTCGTGACTGGAGCGGACTCTGTCGAGCAGGCTTGCTTGCTTCAGGTGGAACTCACAAAAATATTGTCGTCGGGTGGTTTCCATCTGAGAAAGTGGACCTCAAATAATCGTGACTTTCTTGATAGCCTTCCCTCCTCGGACTTGTACTCGGAGCATTTCAAAAGTTTCGAAGATATGTCTGACGTTTCGCTTAAGATACTGGGACTGCTGTGGCAGCCGCAATCTGATTCATTTTATTTCCGTGTTGCCGATACTCATTACCGTCGTTGCACAAAGCGTACCATCTTGTCAGAGGTAGCGCGTATTTATGACCCTTTAGGTTTCCTCGGTCCCGTTACGTTCTATGCTAAGTATCTTATGCAGCTCCTCTGGACGGCTGGCGTCTCGTGGGACGACGACGCACCATCTGAGATCGCCTCTGAATGGTTGCGTTTTAAATCGCAACTGGCAACGTTGGCGTCAATTGCAATCTCTCGCCGTGTTGTTGGCCCTTTTGTTTCGTTACAACTCCACGGATTTTGTGACGCGTCAGAGCGCGGATATTGCTCTGTCGTGTATTGTCGATTCGCTAACAATGAAGGCTCGTCTTTTGTTAACCTTTGTTGTGCGAAGTCTAAGGTTGCGCCTCTTCGCAAGCAATCTATCCCTAGACTTGAGCTCCAAGCAGCTGTGCTGCTCTCTGAGCTCATGAATAGTACCATTGAAGCTCTAAAACCATTTTACCTTATTGAGGAGATCTACGCGTGGTCCGATTCTAGTGTAGCTTTGTCGTGGATAAAATCGTGCCCGTCAAAATGGAAGACGTTCGTGGCAAATCGGGTCAGTCGCATCCAGGAAACCATAGCGCCTGATCGATGGAGGCACGTTAGTACTCACTCGAATCCAGCGGATAGCGGTTCTCGCGGTTTGCTGCCTGCAGACCTCGTTTCTAATGATCTGTGGTGGAGAGGTCCCTCATGGCTTGCCGAGCCTGAAGAAAAATGGCCTGTGACTTCGTCCTTATCTTTCTTGTCGCCTAAGGATACACACGAGGAACAGCGTATTTTCAGCTTGTTGACATCCAAAGAGCCTAATTTTGTCGATTCATTGTTGAATAAGTTTTCGTCCTTTTCGAAATTGAACCATGTAACTTCGTACTTGTTTCGATTCTTACAAAATTGCAAAGAATCATCTATCAAAAAGCGCGTTTTCGGGCCTTTACATCCATCAGAGGTTCATAGAGGTTTTATGTTCCTAATTAAAGTCGTGCAGGAGAGTGTTTTTCCGTCGGAGTTAGAAAACCTACGCCAAGGTTCATCTAACTCACTACCAAAGAGTTTACGTAAATTGTCACCATTTATCGATGAAGCGGGTCTTCTCAGGGTGGGCGGTCGCCTGGGTAATGCTAGCATAGGATTTGAAATTAAGCATCCGCTGCTATTGCCGCGCTCTCATCGCCTTACGTATCTTATAATTCAGGAGTACCACCTTCGCTTCATGCACCCTGGTGCGCAGACTCTTCAAAATCTCCTTGCTCAAAAATTTTGGATATTGTCGTGTAAACGTGTTATTCAATCGGTGATTTCAGGTTGCATTAAATGTTTTCGTGTTCGTCCGCTAACCGCTCCCGCCCCGCTAATGGGAAATTATCCGCCGTATCGGATAAACCAAATGAAATGTTTCTCGAGTTGTGCCGTTGACTACGGTGGACCTTTCGATATCGCTCTCGGACGTGGTCGCGGTGCTAAAACCTATAAAGGATACATTTGCATTTTCGTCTGCACTAGTACGAAAGCTATTCATATCGAACTCGCCTCTGAGTTGTCGTCTGAGGCGTTCCTGGCCGCTCTACGGAGACTCATCGCACGTCGTGGTCGATGTAGCCACCTCGTTTCCGATCAAGGACGTAATTTTATCGGTGCTAGTAACTACCTTGGTTCTCTCATGCAAAAGGCTGCGGAATCACAGGAAATTAAGTTTTCGTTCAGCCCTCCTGGTAGTCCCCATTTCAATGGCCTGGCTGAGGCAGGCATCAAATCGGTGAAGACACACCTTGCTCGTGTCATTGGTACCCAAAGACTCACTTTCGAAGAGTTCTACACGGTACTCACGCAAATAGAGGCGATGTTGAACTCGCGCCCGTTGACGCCACTCAGCTCGGACGCTAATGACCTCTCGGCGTTAACCCCAGGTCATTTTTTGATTCTGGAACCTTTGTCGATTATGCCAGAGGAAAATTATGTCGACTTAAAGATAAGCGTTATGCAACGTTGGAAACTCCTCCAAAAGATGCACCAGGATTTCTGGCATAGGTGGCATAGTGAGTACCTGCACACCCTACAACAGAGAGCTAAATGGGATAAACAACATTCGAATATAACCGTAGGAGCATTAGTGCTTATAGTTAATGAACTATTAAGGCCTCTTAACTGGCCATTAGGTCGTATTATCGCTCTGCATCCAGGTGCAGATGGAATATGTAGAGTAGTAACGGTGAAGACTGCCACTGGGCAGTACAAAAGACCGGTTGTAAAGATTTGTCCTTTGCCATCAGCAAACGACATTTAATTTGAATTTATCGTTATCGTTTTGTCGTTTACACTGCTTTTCGTTAACCCAAGATCAGTGTAACTTATCGTAATTGTTGTTTTCGTAATTCATTGTAGAGTTCAATTAAGTCACGTTCTCTACGCTAACTTTTCGTAGTTTAAGGTATAATTTCGTGGTAAATACCGCGGAACTATTTAGTATACCGTCGCATTTAGGTGGGCGGAATGTTCAGTATTGTCGAATTAATTATTTAATCTGGTAGTTTCAATAGAACGGTCAGATTCCAGTGTCGCTTTAGACTGGCAACATTGATAGAATAGACTTCCGTTATAACTTCGAAACCGCGTAGCGGCTTGTCGCTGTCGTTAATAAAATAAAATCTCGTAGCAAGGCAATTTCAGCTGTATACCGATCTCCTGTTCAAAATTAATTAATCCTAATAAAGAAGATTGCGATCTGGCTTGTGTGAGTGGGAATAGTGTCCTAAGTGTAGCAGGGAAGGGAGAAGCCTATCTGGATCCAGCGCTGGGTTAACCCTCGAACTGGCTGCTGCTGATGGTGCGAAGCGGTCATACCGGAGATCCCAGGTAAGCCCGAACGCAATCATTTGTAGTTTACCATCCAAATTGACGGTCTTGTTAACTTCAAAAACTCATTGGTGTCGCGGAGCATACGTGCGTAAATTTTATTAATACAGTCCACTAGTCTTTCGTATTTGTCGCATCAACAATAAAGATGCAATTATAAAACGAAATTATTTAATACCATATCTTTCGTACTACAGTGGAGGCCTTACGTATATTTTCTACAAATATAAAAAAATGTAATGAGATTCTAATATTTATATAAAATCAGTCTAACATGGACGGCATGATGTACAATGTTTAAGTTCGTTTTTAACTTTTAATATTAAAGTTATTACCTTAAATATATTTGCTAAAATATCAAATTGTAAATAGAAAAAATATAGCTGCAGTAAGTAGACAATAAAAAAAGGTAAAACACGTAAAAGAATAATAGAAAAATATGTTGTAAATAAATCAAGAAATATAGTAAAGCTTAATTTGCTCAAAAAGATCCAGATCAATGATATGAGAGATCAAAACGAGAGAAAAAAAATATAAAAATAATTAAGACATATTTTTGTCAATACTAAAGCTACTTGATATGCAACTATGTAGGTAATGATTACAAAAATATTAGAAGTAGTATTTGTTTTAAAAGATATCGATTGTTATATTATAAATAGGTATCGGAATGTCAAAAACAGTATAAATTTACCTCTAGAAGGTAAGTGACATATACCAAACTTATAGCTACCAACTACACTTGAATTGTATAACTATAATTTTACGCATTCTTAAAATAAAGTTGTGTCGATACATATAAACTTTATATTAAAAACAGAGACCCTATGTCCAGTAACCATATTCTCATGCTTTTCCTCAAGTATAGACGAGATTCTTTCGTGGATCTAGTTCCTTTTGATTTCCATCCACAACACTTACACTGTCCAATGTGTTACAGTAGAACACAACCGATATGGCGTGTCGTGAATCTTCGTTCGCGCAGACACGAACAACGATTCCGATAATTTCCAAAAGCACGATTAAAACCCACGATCAAGACTTGTACGTAATAGTTAAAAGGTGCAAATTAAATTGCATCTATTTTTCCATCTCACGCACGTTTGACAGCTGACTGAATGACACGCGGGCGCGCGTCAACATGACGTCTCTATTAGTTTTTTCAAGACTTGTTGCACTGTTAATTTAAACCTGTCTAAAATACACTATGATTTTGATGTCAATTAAAACATAACGTAAATAAGTTTTAAATTTCTTAACTAGCGTTATCATTTCTCTAGTAAAGGCACTTATTTCTAGCTTAATGGACAACACATACATGTGTTAAACCCAGCACAATGTATCTAACACATACAGTAAGTATCAAAAAATCTATTCTAAGTGTGTAAGTGAGTAAAAACTATAAACTTCAAGAAATCTTATAAAAACTCAAGAAAATTAACTACTGTAAAAAAATGCCGATTGTAAAAAAATCTTGACATGTTTTATTACAAAGGTTGACAATGGCAGCAGCACTTGCATTTAATTTCATTACACTTGGAGCTCTTGTCCTCCAACAAGAATTGGATTCTTATACTCGCGCCTTTAAGTCCCAATTTGACAGATGTCAAACGGACCAATAGAAAAAAAATGAAAGCAGACTTGGCTTCGGCCTTTTGAAATATTATTCATATTAGACATGGCAGTATGGGCACAGATCCCTTAAGCCTTTCCATTTCGGAAGAAATAAATAAAAAAAAATCTTTCTGTGCTAAGTTAGCAGCTGTCAAAGCAACGCTATTAGAACGACCCGAGTACAATAATCCTCTCTAAGCTCTACAATATAAATTTCATAATTGTAATGTGTATTTTATTGCTCTTCATACATATAGATCAAAATTACAAATTTTTACCAGTTTTAAGTTT
Organism: Acleris laterana; assembly: GCA_963966035.1. Lineage (NCBI taxonomy): Eukaryota > Metazoa > Arthropoda > Insecta > Lepidoptera > Tortricidae > Acleris > Acleris laterana. The sequence continues at coordinate 12,380,540 of OZ014448.1, read as the reverse complement.
ATAAACCGTCTATAAAAAGGAACACACAACAACTTACTAATAACAACTTAGCGAGTTTTTCCTATATATAGACGAAACAAAGTTGTGTCTCATATGTTGCACTCACGTTATGCCGGCTGTACACACTGGTCGAGAGCCTCTCGTCGAGACTTTCGGGCTGAATCCGACAGCGACCGGGACATGGCGAGACGAGTGTGTACAGCCGGCATTAAGTATATACGTCGAAATGCCGCATAAATGTGTCAAAAGATTGTAAAGGCACTATCCACTTACCTCAGCCTGTAAATTACCGCTAAAAGTGCTACCAATACGGCGAAGCTGCTCTGTATAGCAGCAGCGCCGGCTAGCCTGCACTTAAACATGTCTATACGCGTCTCCTTGTCTGTTATAATGTTCTGGAACTCCGCTTCCATAATCTGGCCGTCGTAGTATGTGATCTCGTCTTCGAAGGGGTACTCGTAGCCTTGGAGGCACTCGCATTTGTAGCCGCCCGCCTCGTAGCCTCGCCCGAGGAGAGGTACGCACTGGGGGTAACAATATAATTATATGAGCGTCCAAATCAAAAGGGGAGTGTCCCTCGGAATCCCTAGTAACGTTTGTCCGAATTATTGTTCGTCATACTGGGGTGAGTGAGACAACTTTATAAGATTTCCAAAAATACTTGCGGTTTGGGTGAGAGTTGTATTATAATTTAAATTCAATCGGAAATTGCTTTCGGATAAACGAAAATTCGGACAAATGATGCATTAGGACAAATGACGATTAGGGAATCCAATGTTAGACCCTCAAAAGGGACATTATAACAGTTTGTATTCAATTAAGCTTTGTATGCAAACGCATGAAGGCCAAGGACAGTGCGAGAACACTATTCTTGGAAATTAAATACTAAGCGTTGCTATGGAAAAGGGGGGTGAAGGCGGTAGAGCATTCATTTATATATAAATAACTAGCTGTCCGCGCTCGGCGCCGTCCGGGTATAATTTTTTTTCATACAAACATGATACGAGTATATACTTACGATTACGACCTATTCTCAGACCTACTGAATATACACCCAAAATTTCATAAGAACCGATTCTTACCGTTTCAGAGGAGTTTTGTTACAAACACTGTGACACGATTTTTTTTTTATTAGATTCTAGTGCTTCTTCAGAAATACGGAAGTAACCTCCTTCTGACCTATTCAGGTAAAATGTACTGTGATTTTTTTTACAAGATTTTGCCTGGGACCTCATCCACGCAGAAATCGTGTTGTTTTTCAGAATTCATACATCCTTGTTTCTTAGCCTTCTAATATCCTATATAATAATAGAAAAAACTTACATATGAAGACTTTCTGTCGCATTTATCCGTTCCCTTGAAGGCATTAGGCACGTAGTACTTATCAGGACACTGGTTCACATCCAAAGCCATCAGTTGCATTGTTACTGCAACCACACCCCTGGAAAACGTAACATGTCTTAAAAATTCGGCTCATGGACCATTTTCATGAATATTTAATCTTATTCTTTCTCATACAGATAGGCCCTTTCGAATATACTTCGACCCTTTAGTATCTTTTATGCAAAGCTTTTTAATATGCAGGTTTCTTCACTGTTTTTTCGATTCCGTAAGAGCATCAGGTTATTTATCTAAGTTAGAAAAACTCATTGGTACATGGTGACCGCGGGGGTTCGAAGTCGGAACCCTGGTCACCAAACGCTGTTTAAAAAAAACATGCATAATTCGGAAACGACATTTTTTCATTATTAGTTGAAAACTATGCAGCATAAAAATAAAACCCTTTATGTGCTTTCACATGATACCCCACTTGAGCAATTAGGTAAGCAATATTTAAAACTATGACAACTTAAAATTTGGCAGCATTAGTAACAGCAAAGATATGCTATAGGTGATGAGAGAAATGCTGTCATAACACCAAACAAGGCGACTAACTGGATTGTATTAGTTAACGCGTTCTATGCTCTATTAATATGTACATTAAATTTAAAATGCTTATACTCTTACTATGTAATTAGCAGACTTTTTTGGTACCATTGGAGCCTAGACAAGATGCTTAACGCCATTTTAGCGATTTTCGAAAACTGAAAATATATAAATGATAAAAGTATTAACGTTAGCTGACGATCTATCGCGTCGGCATTTTTTAAGTCGTTTGCCCGTGGTCCTACTGCGTAGTCCTACTGACTAAAATGAATATCATAAAATTCATAAATACGAGGTAGGTTTAGGTTATGTTAGTTTTGCAGCAGGGCCGGAGGCCCAAACCACCCAGAAATAGGAGCTCCGCGCCAGCGGAGCTCCGTCGACCCTGTTAATTTGATATTCAAATATAAATCATTGATCAGTAGGACTACACAGTAGGACCACGGGCAATGAATGATTTTTTATAAACTTCGTTTTCTAAAATCATTAAATTAGCGTAATTATACCTATGGATAGAAAAACAAAAACTGGTTTCACATAACACCCCTGCTCGGACAGAGAGTTAAAATCAACCTTTTCATTACTTACTTAAATTCCAATTTAACTTTAACACTGTCCCAACCGAAGAATGGAGCCGCATAAGTAATGACCCATTGTTTCAAATGGCCTTTACAATCGAAGTAAGGGCTCGTCCAGTGACCATGTTTCAAATTAGCTGCCATATAATAAGTAGGGTATCTTTCGTATCGCTTCAGATACTTCCCAAGGTCGTCGTCACGAATTTTCATTTTGAGGAAGAACTTTTCTAGGTTATCGAAGTTTGTCGACCAGCGTTGCTTTAAGAATTGGAACCACGGTTTGTTGGTGTAAAGTTCATCTGAAAACAAATGGCAATGGTATAGTTCATCATCACACTGAGAATCCAGGGGGCCAAACTTTACGACAGGTAAGGAGTTCCTGTATCGATAAACTCGATTATCGATGTTTTTTCCATATACTAGTGATTAATTCTGAAGACGAATATGAAGTGCACACAGCATATTTCAGTGAAATGGGATTATTATCCAAGACGGCGACGTTTAACGCCCGAAAATTTTAAACAAATTCTGATCATTTATTTTAACAATAGCAGATGGGACAGTAATGAAGAAAAAAAAATGAGTAGTTTCAAAAATCGATTTGAACATACATAAGCTCACGCCTTTATTCCCAGAGTGGGGTAGGCAGAGCTACAGAATTACTAACAACTTGTTGATAATTATGTAACCACATTTTGCACAATTAGGCTAAGATGTTCACCAGTGACAGGTTGCAAGCCCATCGCCTAACAGTACTACAAGCCTTTATTCCGTTAGTCGTCTCTTACGACATCCACGGGAGGACATGGAGTGGCACTATTCTAACCCGGCAACCACCGATCCGGTAAATCGATTTGAAAAAAATAAGAAAACAATTACGTTATTTATTATTTCTTTTATTTTTTCAATTTGAATAAAATAATATTATTACAAACAAAACTTGGAGTGATCACTAGTATATAGAAAAAGCATCGATACTTGAGTTTATCGATATGGGAACTACCTGTCATAAAAATTTGCCCCTGGATTCCTGTCTGTTCATCAACTTCATCAGGGTCTCTATTGACTGCCATAATTATTTTTAGTCATAATATGTTTTAAGTCATAAGTTTTGCAAGTCATAATGCATTTTTCTCGGGACACGGTTATATTATCAGGTTTTTTATAAAACTAACCAAACCTAACCTAACTAATCTACACGATAAACGTTTATTAAAAACTGTAACTTCAGCCTGAAAGAAGTTATGACACAAAAAAACAATATATTATGACCAATGATATGTATGGCAGTCAAAGGGATCCGACTTCATCATCATGTCAGCTAAAGATCCTCGTCGTCATAGTATAAATAGAACAGTAGTTCATCATCAAACAAAGGTATATCGCTGGCTTGCATGTGTGCTTGCCTCGACCGTACGCGCCGCGTGCCACCACAAGCAAACTCAACAGGACGGACTGAACCGGTTCTAGCCGGTTGCTTCGTATCGACGTTATTAAAGTTAATAAAATAAATAGGTACACCAATTATGTTATGGTATGGACATAGTCACTTACCAGTCTTATTCAATCTGGCGAGATCCTCTAGCTTGTATTTCCTAGTATTGAGCTCGGTCTTGTAGGCAAAGGGAGCGAAGAATGTGCGGTTGGTAAACTTGTTCCTGTCCCATAATATACCTGAAATATACAATAATACAGAATTAGTTATCAAATCATGTGTTCAGTGAAACAGAAGATTCCATAAACCTCTAGTTGGTTTAGCCAACAATACAACATAAAGTCACGCCTTTATTCCCAGAGTGGAATTGGCAGAGCTACATATATTATTAATAATAAATATAGAAAGTTAAATATATGGAATAAAATTACAATACATATCCTAGTTATTTATGCATGGGAATTTATTCTAGAGCAAGTAACATTTCTCATAAATTCAATCAAAACACCGATTTATGGCACTAAGGTGAAAATTGTAACAATACTTGTGGTTAATAAAATGTCTCTGCCTGAAAAAGGCTTTAAGATTCAAATATAAGAATACAAACACTACCAAGTAATTTCATTAGTTGGTCACCCACACCGGAACACAAAAATGCGAACACTGCTGCATTAGACAGTGGGAGCGATCCGAACGGACCTCATTAAGGAATTCCGAAAGTCTTTGCCATAAGTTTCACTTCACTTCGAATGCTTCCCAAGCTCAAAGTAAGTAAGTGCATAAGTATTTTTAATATTTTAGGACTTCAGTCGATTTCTTATCGATCCCAAATTCCCAACACAAGACCACTTTTTCTTACAACCAGGGGGGTTATTATGACATGGCTTAGCAATTTATTTTACGGTGAGCGTAAAGGACAGCGCTATAGCACTTGTATAGCTCTGTCCTTTTCTCTCAGCGTAAACTGAACTGCAAAGTTATGTCATAATAACCCACCTGGAGCCTATTGCATAATAAATTACATGCCCATACTATTAGTAAAAATCCATACAAAACCACTAATACTAGCTTGTACTTTTATTATACAATCCGCGCCAGGCAATCTCGTTACGTCACTCGTCTCGCGATCACTTTGACTACCAACTATTTTGAAAACTCACCCGCCGACCAGATCTTTGAATCCCCGAGTATCAAGGCCAACGTTTCTCCAATCATCTGGTCCTCCGTAAGCGGTTTATCCGCGACCCTGGTGCCACTGAACACCTCGAGAGGGTCGGACACTTGCAGGAAAGCGCTGATGAAGTTAGCCATACGCACCGCCATCTTGGCTTGATTCTCTAGTTGTTCTTCGGCCCCGAAAGCCATGTCACCGTTTAGGAATAGGTCTGAGGGGTTGTATCTGTAAAACACATTTAGCATTAAGCCAGAGATTCACTAAACGTTGTTGGCTGACTGGTAGAGAATGCCTTAAGGCATTAAGTCCGCCATTTGTACGTTTCTTATAATGTGAAATAAAGTCAATAAAGTTTACATAGATAAATAAACTTTAGTGACTAAAGTATAAAACTAAGAAAGTTTGTGCGTGCGTGCGTGCGTGCGTGCGTGCGTGCGTGCGTGCGTGTGTGTGTGTGTGTGTGTGTGTGTGTGTGTGTGTGTGTCTGTGTGCGCGTGCGCGCGTCTGTGAATGCGCGTGTGGAATGATGGTCTCGTCCGAAGCGCTGGTAGACTCACCCTATATTACCGACGTGTAAAAGAGCCCTCATGTGGCCTATTTACTGAATAAATATTTTGAATTTTGAATTGTGTGTGTGTGTGTGTGTGTGTGTGTGTGTGTGTGTGTGTGTGTGTGTGTGTGTGTGCGCGTGTGTGTGTGTGTGTGTGTGTGTGCGTGTGTGTGTGCGTGTGTGTTAGTTTGTTACTCCTTCACGCTGCAATGGCTGGACAGATTTGGATGATTGAGATAGCTTATGCAATTGATTAACACATAGGCTACCTTTCATTCCGGAATATTTAAAAAATCCCGAGGGCGAATAAACGAAATCTACGCGAAGTCGCGGGCAGAAGCTAGTATCCATTAGTACTTACAGTGAACAGTTATGGGGTTGCACGCCCCTGATGAAGTTGAGCATTTCATACACGTTGGGGCGCTCCGTGTGCAGCGCCGTGGGCCCCTTGCTTGCGTTCACATACTCGTAGTACTGGTCGAGGTACAGGGCTCGGATGAAGGGGAGGGAGCGCTGCCACTTCACCGGGAGACGTTGGATCCCTGGGGAACAATGTAATGGTTAAATAAGAAACATCAAAATCGCCCAAGCGTTTAGTTCTTAGAGCACCAGAAAGGAACAAACATACATACATATATAGGCTGAAAAAGACATTACTGTCCTTGCGTCGCGCAGTCGGGTAATAATAACAAAAGGCAAGCTTTAAAAAACCGGACTGTTGCTAACCAACTTTTTAATCGTTATAAATCGTAAATGAACATTCAAAACGAAAAATGATGGAAGTGAACGGTCCCAGGTTCGGTTCCTGGTAATGGTAAATTTTTGTGCGGTGAACGCGAGTATTTGTTGCTGAGTCATGGTTGTTTCTATGTATTTGAATATGTATTTCTGAATAAAAGTTGCCTTACCCATACAAACCTAGAGCTGACTTTGGGACAAGGTCAATTTGTGTGTGATTGTTCCGTTACTTCCTTTGTCTTCAGCTAGAACAACCTTTGTTACGACAGTTGAGGTAGCAACGAGTGGAAATAAAAATACATGCGGTGAAACATAGAACCTCCTTTTTTGAAGTCGGTTAATCAAATCGTAGCGGCAGTGATGAGGTACTTATTGCCCCGGAAATTTGTTCAGTTTCCGAGGGAATACCGATACACGACTTCTATATGGTCTGAGCCGGATAGGTAGTATTTTACTAAATTGCAAATAGTAACATCTATTTTATACTCACAGCCAATGCGCATACAGTCGAAGTTGTTATAGTATTGGTCTGAGGTGGCCCGCTCGACGATCTCGCCGAGATACGGGCGACGTACGATGCTAGGCTGCCGGAACCCAGGCTTACAGCGGCACTGGTAGCCGCCGCGGCGGAAGCCCCAGCCGTGGAGGGGCTCACACTGGGAAAAAAGAACATACATACATTAAATCACGCCTGTTTCCAAGAGGGGTAGGCAGAGGCCACTTCTTTCCACTTGCTACGATCCTGACAAATTTATTTCGCTTCTTCCACATTCATACATCGAGTCATGCATGCACGCACGCACAAAGAACATTGAAATTTATTTCATAGACTAAAACTAATAAACAACCTGATGTTCGTTATTATGAAACCGCGATTAGTTTGGGATCGGAATAGCTGTCAATTCATATGCACTTTGACGTAAGTATATGGTAAAACTGTCACCTCTAATCCCTTTCCAATCGCGGCTAGATAATAAGTTGCGCCGCTATTCTGTGCTGTAAAATCCAAATCGTATTTGATCTGTTATGGTCTTATGGTATTGTTATTAACTCGGCCGCCATTACAGTCAAGTTACTTGCGTTACAAGTTACTAATAAGAGCTATTAAAACGTTGACATTACGATAACAGGTCAAAAACGATATGGTTTTTAACGTGTTGAATAGAGGCCCCATTGCAGCGCACACTACGCACGCATACGCTAGTTATATTTCACCCACGTGTGTCCATTGATCCAGCAACATGTGTCAACATTACCAAGCAAGACACGACGCCCGCGTGGGATCATTGGTCTAGCTCTCCAATGTTACTCAATGGCATTCGTGCGTAGCGTGTGTGCGTCCGAGTGGAGCGTGCTCCGCACAAGACTGCTGCAGTTCTTGTAGTCATTTTTAATTTTAATTTTAATTAATGGCTTTCACTCCTGTTAAGGTGTATTTCGCCAATGTTGAGTTATTTATAGACACTCCCATGGACTTGTTAGAGAAATAAGTCCATGGATATCACACGCGAAGACAATTGTTCAGTAAAAGAGTATTTTCTATAATGGACTAAACAGAAGCACATGGAGTTAGCTCCACGCGCTTCTGTAAAGTCCTTGTAGTCATTTACTAACAGGGAGTTTCATCATGTCAATTTGAACTAAGGCTGTGTCGCCGTGTCCTCATTTGGGGACAGTTCGCCTCTATATGTTTTAAGTAGAGTGTCTATACAGTGCGTACACTTTTTGTGTTCATTCCATTTAAAACATATAGGGAGGTGAACTGAGCTTAAGTGTCAATTAAAGTTTTTTTAGAGCTGTGAATATTTCAATAAATAAATGGTTTTTTTTTAAGACAAGACATACCTCTGTTGTTTCATTCTTGCATCTCGCTGTTGCTTTGAAGCGATTTGGTTTGTCGTTACCCTGACTCTCAGGACACTGATTTATGTCTATCCTGTCATAGTCCAGTTCCATAACAACGGCTGCTGTGTACCTGTGAGAGAATAAAATCTAATATTTACGAAAGACAAGGATAACTAATTTTGTTGCTTACAAGTGGAAAAATGATAGTAGATAGACCATACTTAGGTAGATAGAGTATATTTACAGTACAGTAAAGTTAGTACATTAAATGTGTAAATGAACCATTTTATAGTGGAATCTCACACTATGTTCGGTAGATTTCTGAGCATAGTAAGGGGGTCTCAAGTAGTACTCACTCTAGGCTATGAGGGTGTTGTAAATCAAATGCCTTAAAGAAAGTCAATAGTACAAAATTAGTTAATATGTCATAGGCAACTTTCTAACAGTGGTGTGAAAATTATGTATGTGTTTAAAACATATTGTGTGTTATGTTCAAAGCCTGGATGACGGGAGCAAAAATGCACTTCTCCTAGTGCTTAGTTAAATATAGACTATTCTATCAACATCCATACAAACAATTTATGAATCAGAAATTTATTGATCAAACTAATTAAGATAAACGTAGGTGTTTCAACATTAAAAATCTTAAATAATTTGATATGTTAAAAGATTCATTATTCTCATAAGAATTTAAATAATTTGATATCTGGAAAAGAAGTGGACTTGTGTGGTACAGAAGTAATTCATAACCACTATGAATTATTTAAATTTGCCCCGATTACTACAGATTTAGGACGGTCCTTTAGTTGGCTAAAATGGATTATATCACCAAGGCAAATGAGTTTAAAATAGGAAAATGTTGAATTTTTTTTTATTGTATATTACGAAAATACAAAAAAAACATTTCAATTTTGTTGACTACTGTAATATTTGTGACATCCAGTCTCCGTCCAGCCAGTACATCGTACTTTTTTATCGACATTGATTTATAAAATGTGTGTCCACACACTCTTGAGGGTCAACACATAATTTCTCCTGTCATCCAGGCTTTGGTTACGTTATGCATCTGACTACAGAAAAGCCATTACACAATTTAAACAAGTCATATTGTTTAATATTTCTCAGAGATAAGTTTTATCTCATGACATGTGGATAACCTGTACTTGGGTTTTTCCGCTACACATGTTATTGTTTTGTATAAATCAACATGTAGGCTACTTTAAGCTCTAGCACAGTACCTAGACTAAGTAGAGGACTTTAATAAACAAGGTTATTCATTTAGGAAGAAACAAGAACAAAAACCTCCTTACAATACTTTTGCAAGATTACATTTGACGACGCGCTGTCCTAGTGGGTAGTGACCCTGCCTACGAAGCTAGTGGTCCTGGGTTCGAATCCCGGTAAGGGCCAGATATTTGTGTGATGAGCGCGAATATTTGTTCCTGAGTCATGGATGTTTTCTATGTATTTAAGTATATATTTCTCTATATAAGTATTTATATCGTTGTCTAGTACCCATAGTACAAGCCTAGAGCTTAGTTTGGGACTAGTTCAATTGGTGTGAGATTGTCCCCTTATATTTATTTATTATTTATTTATTACATTTGAGTTAAATACAAATAGAAGGCTAGTGTGAATAATTCACTTACTTGGGATATTCAATGTGTCTAAATTGTGTGTGGCGAGGAAAGATATCTGCAACTGGAGAAACTGCGGCAACAAGCCACTTGTTAAGTCTTCCACAGTCAAAGTACGGGCGTGTCCAGTTCACTGGGCCTGGCACCTAAAAAGGATCTGCATTACAGAAAATACAGCAAAGCCTCAACAGCTAAAATTATTCTGATAGGTGGGAACAAGCTATTAAAATGTATGATACAGTCAGTACTGTACGGCAGGCAATGCGCTTTGCCAAGATGCTGTCATATGTATGTAGGTACAGTATGTATTTAGATTTACAAATATATACCTATTACTGTATCTATTTATGTAAATATTTTATTACCTCTTTAAATTGGTAATGATATCCTGTAACAGGATAAATTTTCTTGTTTACAGCCTTCCTTTATCTTTGTACTGTTATTGTTTTTGTTTTGTACAGTAAAGTACAATAACATGTCTACATACATACATATGCATAAAGACAGGGTATTGTTATTAAAGCAGACTAAATGACTATAGTTATGTGAACTTGCAACCAAGTAACTTGGAATATGAGACCACTATTGTGTTCACATGTTTTACAAAATGCACATGCACATATTTACGTCTTTTCCTTTTTAGTTAAAAGTATTAGAAACTGCTTCCTTACTAGAATAATTAAAGTTAACAGAACTATAAAAAAATGCATGCACAAATTAGCATTTTAATACTAACTTCATCATTCCCAGGTGGCCCGTGGAAAGTAAATGTTTCATTGGTGTTGTTGGCATATCTGATCTCCACCTGATAAGTTGTCTTTGTGTCATGCCTATCTCCGACCTTATCTGGAAGCCACTTGCTATACCACTCGTTAATACGATAAAAATCAGATGTGTAATCCTTTGACAAGCTTTCCGGATCAAATGCTCCCAAATCTTCTACGATGAAAGTATTCAAAGTCGAAATCTTTTGTAGATGGACAGGGTCATTAAAATCATCAGCTCTGTATGCTCTAGGTGCGAACCTAGGCATGGTTTTATTGAAGAATCCTCTATAGGACGATGTGTACGACATGTTAGGCGAAAAATATATCGAACTAGCGTTTATATAGGGGTTAGCTGATACATCGGCTACTGAAGATAGGAAGTAATACATCATGCCGGGATCGTACGTATCATTGATAGCCGGACGAATAAACCTTGATTGAAGGATATAACTCCAGAAAAACGCCCTGTTCATTGCCATATTGTGCAAATGAAGCAAAGCAGTTCGGTTAGGAAAAACAGGGTTGATATTGATCTCTTTTACATCAGGATGGTGCGAAACAGAGTCAGAAGGCAAGAACAAATCGTCCAAGTGTCTGATGTAGCAGTTATCAGCTGAAACCCGATCCATTCTGCCTCGAATTTCATCGAAAGCATCTCTCGACTGCCACTCGTACTGGCCGGCCACACCCCATAGTAAAGCACACAAGGATATCGCTAACAAAGTGCAGTTTGTTGTCTCCATTTTCACTTAAACACTTCACTAAGTATATTTAAAAAAATATTACAACATTTTCATACAAATAATATGAAAAATCTAATTCAAAACTTTAACGTAGAAACAACCAAACAAAGTACGACAAGCCAGCTGCACAAACTTTTTAAAACTGAATGCTAATCTATTCAAGCTATGAAAAAAACGCCAAGTTTCGTCTCAAATTTCAAACATCTTCTTTTCTTGTTTAATGAGTCAGAAAAATCGTGTAACGGTTTTCTCTACTGTTCGAGGTATCAAAGTAAACGATGACAAATAATAGGTGTCAAATGAACTGTCAATGTCAACATGTCAATCAATGTCAATTGCGAAATTTGCGAAACATAACCTAAAGCCTCGATTTCCTCCAAGTATTAATTGTTTTAATTACAATAATAGAACAGTAAAAATAGTTAGGGAAGATGGCTGGGACGCTTTTTCGTGAGTCCATTATTAACATAAATTTAATATGTAGATGTATGTGTGTAGGGTTTGAGTTAAGTTACATAGTATGTGTTATTTTTTAGGTTCCATGCTAAACACAACGTTATCGGCTTATAGAACAAATTCTTCCAATTTGGTGAGTTAATTTGTATTAGAAACCTAAAAAGGTTTCTATTTTTTTTATAATTGTTACAATCACGCCACTAGGAAATAGACATGTAACTAACCAATATTATGGGCAATACTCGTAGCCTGAAATAAATGATTCTATTCTATTCTATTCTATTCTAATAGTTAATAATAAAGTTTGGGAAATAGGGTAATAAAAATGCCTCCTCTTATTTAAATAATGGAAAAGAATAAAACACTCCCTATAAATTACCTAGTAATGCATTATACCTGGTCGCATTTATAATAAAAAATACTAGGGTAATGCTATATGAGTAGGCAAGCTATGATAATTACAATAATTATATCAGTACCCAAACCTACTTACTTGCAGGAGTTGCTTTTTAACATAAACAAGCCTTGACTTTCCTTCGATAATACACTGAACAAAAGTAGGTACAATCTATCATTAAAAAAAAATCTAGAATACTCCTGGAATACGTATCACTGCAACAAAAATGAAGATGTTTACTTTAATGTATTCAATAAATTTCCAGCGCGATATACACACCTCATCAGTTTTCTATGCTGCCCGTAAAGGTACCAGAGCCAAAGCCCGTGCTAAGAAGGTCAAAGTTGAAATTACCAAAGTTGGATTTATCCCTCATAATCAAAGAGGATCCAAAAAGTAAGTGGATTACGCTATAAACTGCTTTATTATTTACACTTATTACTTTTCAGCAAAATTACCAGTAATTTATTATGCTACATCATTCACAAACTCATTTTAAATACTAGGTACTAACAAAAACAATGATGTGTGGTTAGTTTGTTCTTCATTTTAAAAAAAGTTTAAGAAACTGGTACTATCCAGCATGCTTAGGGTCTCGAATAAGAAACTACTATCTGTGTATATGACATATTCTGTTAACCTAGATGCTACGCTTTCTAATGATGGTCCTTCTATTGACATAATGTAAAAATATGACAAAATTAGTTGAAATAAATGTTTTCTGTTCTACTCTAAAGCAAAATGTTTTCTCTTTTATTCTATTTATGCAGACATGTACGGCTTACATAACCTTACTAGCTATTATTGCTTTGTAATTGTACTGTTAGCTAGCTTTAGCTTCATTTTCAGAATTAATAAGTAAAATTGGACAATGGTTGGACAGGACCAGTTGTGTGGTTTTACGCAGTACCTATGAGTTCTGGATTGTAAATAATTTATCTATTTCTTGGAATATATAAAACCAGATACAATTAACTGATCTCTTGAAAGATGTGCAAGTAACATAAATATATGACTTTCTGTGCACACATAGTTTAAGAGTTGACAATACTGAAAGATTATGACAAATAGGCATTAACAGAATGTATCAATTTTCATTATAATGTCTTAAAAATTTACTATGCACTCCTAACGTTAACATCTTCAGTCACTTTTCCTTTAGACATTTGTCATTCTTGATTGATTTGATATGCACAAAAAACATACCAATAACCTATCTAAATAAAATTTGAGTGCAAATGGAAAACATATATTAAAAAAATTTAAACTAGTTTTGGAGAAAAATACTTGATTTTTTTTAATTCAGTTTGACATGTTGACTTAGAAGTAAGTGTTTACTCAGTGTAAGAGAAGTTTGATTGACCTTTTCCAGCGAAAATTTCGTGCTAGATATGAAGAACTTCTTGGAGGCTCATAATGTATAGGCAGAATATTTCGTTTATACTATTTCGTTAAGACAGTTTTGTATTATGAATTTATGAACAAATATATTTATCCACCAATCCTCATTTCAGAGCAGTAAAAATCAACACACATAAACATGTTGTTGATTCTTTGAAACAAATATCTAAGGAAGATGTCTTCCCGATGAGATATTACCAATGGGTAGTGTATTCTGCTGAGGATGCAGTCCGGGCCCATCAGGAGACACATCATCCCACTATGTATAATGACCCTAATGCATTTGTGTATGCCAGGGTTGAGGCAAACATGGCAGCTGTAAAGAAGGTATGTTTTATATTTCAGTAATGAAAACAGTTTTGTGTATAGTTACTTGCTATAATACTGTCTTAATTCTAGTATGTTATTGAATATTATTGAATCTTTCAATATGTTCAATTTATCTTGCTTCACCTTTTTTAAAATAGACTGCTTTGGAAATTATCTAACTTATAGTGAAAATCGCATCAAAACCCATTACATGGTTTAGGAAGAGTTAGCGGATAGCGGTAAGAGGATGGGACACAGACAGGCAGATGCGGAAAGACCTTTATTAATACAAATGTAAAGTAATGTAAAGATGGCATGGACATATCGATTTAAATTCTCGCGCCCCGTGTCATCTCGCCTCGTGTCGCCTCCTCAAAAGCACCCTTATAGGTACTCTTAATTAAAAATGTTAATGCATTTGACCTATATGCAAGGTAGCTATTTTATTATTTGCAACTTTATTTAATTTTACCCAATAGTGGCCAATTAATGTTGCCACTTGAAAATATTGAAGGTCCACCTTCTACCACATCTTACGGTGCAGTTTTAATGAATTGTAAATGTTTCTTTGATTTACTTTAATAATAAACACTTTTTGTATCTATACTTACTTATATCACGTTAATATACGTTCGTTATCAAGTTTTGAAAAATAGTTAAAGAAGTAGATTGATAAAAATTAAGTAGAAAAAAAAAGAAGAGGCCATAATGGGGAAATGCGGTAACTACTTCGTTCATTGAATACAAAACGGACACATTCCAAAATAATTTGCTCTTCCATTAAAAATCGTATTCAAACCGGTTCTAATTTTAAAATGCAATACTGACTCATTTGGGATTGTGTCCGTTTCGTATTCAATGAACGACTTTTCGTAACTAAGCGATTTGTTTCAGGGTCGGTTTGTAGACTCATTTGTCCGCTTGGCGCTTCTGCCACATTATTTTCCTCGCGATGAGGAACGCACAATTCTCGCCTTTTGCAAGACTCCTGAACTCGTGAAGCAAGTCGGTGAAGCTGGTGCCACCACCGTTGGAGGAACAGATTTGGTTAAAAAAATACAGGTAAGGATAAAAAATAAATTTTTTGCAACGATACTGTTGCTGACCGTATATCATCAATACAGCCGTAAAAGAAAGTGATAATGGGGAGATACCCTATACACGCTCTTCCGCTTATCTTTCACCGTTATTAACAATCTTGAATCGATATAGTCCTGCGTTTGTATAGATACAAAACCTATGCTAAACTGATACTATTGGTATTGTTCAGTGGCAGCACTGAATCGCTTCTGCCGCGCGTTGCAAATGCGACAAGCGCATGTCTTGATGCGGTCGCGCGATCACAAAACGCGCTAATGTATTGCTACAAAAAGTCGTAGCAAACTCCTATATATTTGTAATGCTGTGAGTGCAATTACTTACTTATTCATTACTTATTAGATTAATTTAATCGTTTTGTTTAAATACTAACATAGTGTTAACATTCTCGTACCTACATACGCAACAGAATGAGCGGTTTTCGATTACACGGCATGGTACCGATAACGGCCTGGCCAACGCCACGGGCAGCACCCATATGGCACTTGTCCCACCGCCGACGATGAGCAGAAAGCGAGTAGAGCCATCGCCCAACTATTAATTTATGTGTCTCTTTTATTGACACGTGATCTATATATTTTATTTCGACAAACTAGTGGAGAGAGTGTGGAATGTATAACTTTCGTTCGTTTCATGGGCGAGAAAATAGTCGATCGTTCCTCGCCGTCAGTGAGACATGTGCAAATAGGTTTTAGTTTAATTTATACCAGTATATAGATTTTGTTATGGCGCGTAATTATTTTAAGCATAGCATGTCCGACCTGTGGTTCTTCCACACTAACATACTTCTATGAACCACCGGAATCTATCCTCCAGGAAGGCGCCATCAAAGTTGGCGAGTATGACTTCGTGATCGCGCACCCCAACATCCTGACTGAGCTTGTGCCCATCCGTGGGCTGATGAAGCGCAAGTTTCCCAATGTGCGCGCCGGGACCGTGGACAACAACATCGTAGACATGGTCAAGAAGTTCGCTGCTGGGGTTCAGTACAAGGTGGTGAGGGATGAGAATCAGCAGGACTTCGGGAGTACTGAAGTGCCCGTTGGAAGGGTAAGAGTTTAGAATCATCAAAAATCGCAGCTTCTATTGTTTTGCACTATCGTACTATTAGCATAACGTTGTGTTTTCGTAGCTGATTTCAGGCGGCAGCAGCAATTGACGTGTCGCCGCAACATTACTGGTTACTAAGTATTTGTATGAAATACCTTCCGTAGGATACGCCTGCCGCCGCTCGGCCGTAGCTTCACGCGAAACTATAGCAGACCGCAGACCCAATAGCACCGTCGACGGTCAAGCGATTGCAAGGAAGATAAAATGATAAACAGTGATCGGAATAGGTAGTGCAATTTCGGGTGAATGACCTCAAACATTATAAATAATATGGATAAGACCCGGGATTCCGGCATTCGTATTTTTATAAATAATAAGATAATTATTAAAAAAGGTTTCTTGTTTGCAAGAATGTCAAAATTAAAGTGTCTACATAATTTCGTCAATACCAACTTTGTACTAGCAGTATAATAATTGTCAACTTTTTTGAGCTTACTAATGGGCTAGCTCAATTGTGTAATGTCCCCTGATATTTATTTTAAACCAAACACAAACTTTAAAACTTTTCAAAGTGAAAATCCGGGATTGCAAGTTATATCCATACTAAGCTTACGCACCGAAATCCCGTGAAATTGCACTACCTATTCCGATCACTGATAATAAACCTGGTTAAATCCACGCTGTACGACCACCCTAGCTCCCATCATTGCTTAGGGCACTCGCTCATGCTTTTTTTATGAATTTTAACTCTTTTTTTTGCTATAGATAAACATGGAGGCGAAACAGGTGGCGGAAAATATAGCAGCTCTTCTGAAAGATGTTCAATCTGCTCGACCAAAGAGAGACGGGTTGTTCATTACAAGGTACTTGAAATTATTTTTTGATAGCGTTACTTTTTCCGTACCCAAAAGAAACACGTTATTCGGAAGCCGGACTGGTGTAATCCCTCTTTGTTTCTCCTTTCTTTGCCTTCGTTTTTACTTTGTTCTATGAGACAACTGGATTATATAGTGATTTTTATTTTACAGGTGCGTGATAACCAGTCCACCATCAAAAGAGAAACTGAAGATTGATCCGTTTGTGCACGTAGAACGTACCCTACAGCAAGACCAGGACGACAGTGATGATGAAGATGAAGTAGCTGCGGTGCAGTGATTGCATTTTGTACCTTATGTAGAAATAGAGTTGATTATGTATATTATAGTGTTATAAACACCTGTTTTTTTTTTCGGGGCTAGTAAAATGCATTGAGATTTGATACCAGTGAAATTTAGCAACGCAATCGTGATTCGCGTTTGCGTATAATATTTAATAAATAGTAATTGACACAATTACAACTTACACAGTTCTACGTAGGTGATACCTACGAGCGCGAACGCGATGTGATGTGAAAAAACAGAGGTCCTACTTTGAAAATCGAAGTTCGAAGTTACGTTAGCTCCATCCCTTTGTCTCCATTTAGCCTCGAGTGAAGTGAGGAGTGACAGGGATGAATCTAATTTCCATTATCAAAGTAGGGCTTCGCGCTCCGCGTCTCAAGGAGTGTTCTACGTGACCAATGGCGTCGCGTCGCGCGAGAACGGCTCGTAACTTGATTTGATACAATTTCAAAATTTCGACTACTGATTGATGTTTTAATTTTTAATGCATTAACGGTCTATGTTACGGACCAAATAAATAAAAACTATCAGTTATTATCACATCGCAAATGAGACAAAGCGGCTGAAATAACTAGAATTATTTGAAGGTAAAAACATTGTGTGTAATTTAATTCTGCTATACATAGTTACATGGAGAGAAAGAGCCCTTATAAATAAATAAATAAAATAAAGATTGACAATGTCACACAAATATCACATAAATGGTCTTAATAACATTATTAATTTCTTCTTCTTCTTCTTTTATTATTAATGATAATGACGGTCCACCGCCGCGCCGCGGTATTCCGCAGTGATTTCGCCAATGTCAAGTGAGTAGAGTTAATCAAGAGCGTCGGTGGCCTAGTGGCTTAGGGAGTCTACTCGTGATCGTAAGGTACTGAGATCGAACCCCCGCGGTCACAATGTACCTTTTGTTTTCTAACTTAAGTGCATTACTCGATGATCTTACGATGGAGGAAAAACATCAGGAGGATACCTGAAATTTACAGTCAATTTTTAAACAAATAAATTTGACATAATAACAGGGGCCCGTTTCTCAAAGAGTCTTTTAATATTAATGTTTTGTCTCATTTTGTGGTTGTATTTATGAGACAAAACACTAATATTATTAGACTTACTTTTTGACGAACCGGCTCAGGCAGATTTTAAGACTGCGCCGAGCGTACGCCGGATGTACAGTGGCGCCCTCATTACTATTATTGTGTTTACTAATAAACTAAAGTATTTTCTTGAAATTGGTCGGTAGGTTTTTGTACTACAAATGACAACACAACTTATAGGGTATATCACATAGTTTAATAACAATTCACCTTCGAGTTTTCAACTTAACGGATAAAAGTAGCCACCTTTTCCCGTTAAGCTGACTACTCAAAGGGTAATTGTTATTAAAGTTTGTTACGTATCCCATAAATTCTGTTTTTACTAGCCGGCGCCGTACGCTCGGCGTAGTCTTAAAGGTAGATGAATGATCACAGAAATGTGCGGTGCGCAGCGCAGCGATCTCAAGCAGAACAGCAGTCGCGTTGCGCCGCTTCGCGTTCGTGTGCAGTTCGCTTACTTTGGGCTACAAACAGGATGAATTACTTATTCTTGAACGCATCCAATAACTGGATTTGATAACGTCAACGCTTGCGCCGTCAAACTTTCTGACGAGAACTATTTTCAACTTGAACTGCCAAAAATCTACCAATAGCAGAGTACAATATTGGTATACACTGAGCGGTCATTGGCCAGTTTTAATCGGACATAATGTACTATGCTCAGTTCTTTAGTTAAGTTATAACTGCAAAACGCCTCTGGTTGTGAGGGGGGCGTAAAGTACTCCGCCATTTTGTCCCTGAGACAATTTAGATTTATTATTGTTTTAAACCTGTGTGAATGCAATTGATCCCCGTATCAAAGTGATAATTCGGAGGCTGTGCAGTGTTTAGAGAAGCTGTGATATTTGTGTCTCCAGTTATTTTTTGTTGACGTTCAGTTCATCTTGACGTTTTATAGCTGACCGATTTTGACGTCGTATAGAGCTCTAGATAATCAAAATGGGCACAAGAGAGGATGAATATGATTATTTGTTCAAAGGTAAGTTTCCGCTAATTTCTATCACAGTATTCTAAACCCAAACATTGGGATAGACGTTAAAAAGCCTCGGAACTATAAGTTTCTTTGATACCATTGTCCTATCTCTGACGTAGATTATATTCGTAACCCATGTAATAAATCCCTTTGTTTTTCGTGTTAACATATTTTTATAACTTGTTCCTTTAGTTGTGCGCCTATATCGTTTGTTTAAAGATGTTCTTTGACATAAAAACGTAAGTTGAATATCAGCTGATTGTGAGACAACAATCGATTTCACGTAAATTGTCGAAGTGAGTCACCTTCAGAATCATCTTTATGAGCAATTCTTTACCAATTAACCTTAAAAACTTGTTAATCTAGAACGGAGCCCTGTGTTTTTGTTTCCAGTTGTCCTAATAGGAGATTCTGGAGTGGGCAAATCCAGTCTTCTCTCCCGATTCACTAGAAATGAATTTAATTTAGAGTCAAAGTCTACAATAGGCGTGGAATTTGCGACAAGAAGTATAGAGGTGAGTGATTTTGCTGTGAATCAGTTTCTAACTAAGACCATTTTATGCTAATTTTATGACAATACACTTCTCTATTGTATTGGAGTGAAAACATTCCTTTGTCTGGTAGGTGGTTGACATCTCTATTGTAGCATTAAAAAAAGTAATTTTGATAGCAAGTTCATTGTGGTCTAAATTATTAATGGTTTGATCAGATAATAATATGATTGTGAGCTTACAAAAACACTGAAAATGTGTGTCAAATGATGATAATGATTGAACTGTTGTGTAGTAATCATAACAATTAAAGGAAGGTGGTTAGTGTGGTGAATAAAATAAATTATTTATTAAACATAGTAGATAAACATAGATTGTTGTGCTAAATTAGTCAATTTAATAATTTTGCTCCTGATAAGTAATCAAGTACAGTTTGCTCAGTCTTAAATGTTTTTGCTATTGTAGTATTGGGCATTTATGAACTGTCTCAGTATACCTTACAAGAATGTGTGATGATGATGTGATTGTTCTGGTATGGTAATTACAAAACCAATTAAGACATCCATTTCATTTACCTATATCATTAGCTTTTAACTAAAGTTGTTTATTGTTTTAAATAAATCACATGCTTATAAATTCTTCTCTAACTGTCTAATTCAGGGAATGTTATTGTTTTTGTCACTTCTCAGACTAATCGCTACTTATACCTACATTCTGTATCTGTGTCAGATTACTTTCTCTAACCTATTGTGTTAACTGAATCTTATGATGTGGCACAAATTAAATTATCACACCAAGAGTTCATATGTATAAAAACATTATTTAATCTAATATCTAAATCACTATCAAAAAACTAACAGTATCACCAATATACAAACACATAAATTGAAGTATGTATGTATGTTAACTGTGAAGTAAAGTCATTCCTTATAAGTCTCGACTATTTAGAATAAGGTTTGTAGGTCAATTACTGTCCATTCAATTTAAATATGTGGTACAAATAGCCCCTATCACTGTTATAATGGTAACATTAATCCATGACCAATTGGGGTGATTTCTTATTAAAAGTTCACAGATAATAATAGAATTAAAGCCTATTACAAAAATTTGGGGAACACCCCTTGTTGTGCATTAGGTCCTAGTTACAAAAGTTTTTTTTTTATCAATGGTTTTCCCCATATCCTTTTTAACGAATCCCAAAAAAAAAGAGGTCTCAATTCATTGGGGTTTTTTTTAACAAGGTTTATTTCACCAATGTCAAGTGATAGACAGATATCACACATGAGGTAAATTTTATTGTTTGGTTAATGAGAATTTTCTCTTTTCAAATAAACAAGCTTATGGGGTCAGCTCCACACACCTTTGTCAAGTCCTTACAATAATCTGTGTTGTTTTGGTTATTTAATCTAGGTCATCTTAATCGCCAGGGGAGGAAGTTGACCTTTCAATCTTATGGGTAAAAATCAAAATAAATGTCCAGTTAAAGAGAGTTTTGTCACCGTAACGAAACTGTTGGTTAACGTCAAACATACGTCATTTTGAAATGAAATTGTAAGTTAGACATCATTTAAGTGACATTTAAATAGCGTATTTATGTACATTTATTTAGATTTTTACCCATATGAATGTTTTTAGTATCTCATCAACAGAAAAGGTTTAAAAGCCAACAATGTAGAAACAATACATGACATTATCTTACTATCACTCCTTCTTTAATAATTTAGTAATTTATTCATAGCTACTGCAGTTCTTAATAGATCTTTCCCTGATAGGTAACTACATATTATTATTTCAATGTATATGCAGAGAAATTTGACAAATTTTACTTGCAAAATTGCTTCCAGTGCCTGTAATCACAGGCACTGGAAGCAGAGCCTCTATTGCTATTTGTTTATGCCTACCTTCCTTCCTTATTGTAATAAAATTTTTAGGACTAAAGAGCTAAATAAAATGAATGTTTTGTTATACTTAATGTAGTGAAAAAAAAAGAATTACCATGTGAACTGGGTACTGTGTACTTACATAAAATGTTGATGGGTGATGTTTATTTTGAAAATACCAACGTAAAAAAGTAGCAAACCTTTAAAATAAATTCCATTGTATAAGTAATGTAATGATGCTGTCATTTTATATTTTTGACCTTATAAAACCAATGTCATGGTCATGGTAAAAATAATTATTCCTTTTAATAATAGTACCTATAAGTTTTGAAATTAATTAATTTGTATTATCCTCATTCCTATTAGTTTTGACCAGTGAATTTGTTATTTAGAGATGATTGTCGTTTTTGATATGAAATCACCTTATAGGAAAATTCTGCAAGTGTGGATTCCTACAGAATTGTGTAACACAGGTGATACAGGTGGTAATTAATACACTTTTTCATGTGTAATAACTAGGGTAAGGATTTTGGTGGCATATCGTAGTTATTTATACTAATACTTGCTTGTTTGTAACGCTTTCACAGCAGAGAAATCACTCCATACCAAAATAAATTTAAATTGGTTTAGCAGTTTAATGAGTAAATGAATTTTCAAATATTAAAATACTGAAGGTCAAAATCAAAGTGGTATGTATTATAATAAATAGGAAATAAATAGGACTCTATGGATTCTAGAACCACGATTTGCCACCAAAAGTCCTAACTATAGTAATAACATCATGCACTTGATGACAAGTGGATATAATAAAACTATTGACCATCTAATGCCATCTCTTGCAATAATGAATCATATGTTTTCGGTAAATGTGGAGTTGGCATTAATAGATATTCATTAGCATTATTGCCAAAGTCTGAGTATTTGAGTTGGACGATGACGTAAGTGTTAGTTTTTTGTAGTCAGCCCACTTTTGAGCATTTTTGCAATTTATTTTACATGTGTAATGTAATTAACATAATGTTACATCTCAACTAACAACATCCGTAAAATGTCTTTCTTCTTTAATGAGGTTATTACAGTTACTTTAAAGTTTGTTAACCACTCCCAAACTAAGAATGTATTTAAAAAACGAAAAACCTAGACTTGGGAATAAATACTTGCGATTTCACACAAATATCTGCCCTTACCGGATTTTAACTCTATACGACTACCTCCGTAGACAGGGTCACTACCAACTATGCTAACGTGTCGTTAATTTCGTTATCTAAAAAGTTTGTATTTATCCCTCTTACTCAGTTAGCTGATCAACGGGAACTAAGGATAACTCTGGAAGCAAGATAAATGAAAACTTATCTATCATATTGTATGTTTCCACTACTTCTTATTCATTGTTTTTACTAATAGTTATTTAGATCACACGTAATTGACAACAGGATTTTTTTCAAAAGGTGATCTGATAAAAATCATACTTAAAGAGGTTTGTCTCAACAGCCTCTTTTTTTTTTAATTTTGATTTTTAGTATTATTAAATAGGTACGGAGTTTTTTCAATATTATCAGTGTTTTCAAAGCCTGCTTTGAACTAGTGTCCGGAATGACGTAATTTGGTTTATAACCGCGATTTGATTTTTAAGTCTAGCATGTGGCGTTTAATCTCTTTAGCCATTAGAAGAAATTTGTTTCTTTATTTTTTCACATCACTAAATAATGAACAAAAATATTGTAAAAATATAGTTTGCTTTTGTGACAAGCCTCTATTATACAAAAGCATTGTTATTTTTTACAACAGCTTTTAAAAAGTCATCCCTGCTGTCAATTGTAAACTCTTTTTACTAACAGAGTATGGGTGAAAATTGTATTAAAAGATTAGATTACTCATGTTCACATAACCATGAAATTAATTTTGAAGTGGTAGTTACATATCGTATGATGTATTTAACATCCTGCCCGTTAAATGTCATCATTTGTTTGAGCAGTACTATTTTATAAAAACACTGTCAAGCATCTGTTGATTCCGTATCAACATGTGTTTGTTTAGGTACTTTTGTGTGGTTTTATAATTCGTTTAGTTAAATCATATGATAACATAAGTACGTACCTAGTTATGTTATACTTTTTGTGATTGATTTGCTTGCATTAGTTTTTACGTAAGAAGCGTAAGTTTTTTACTACCGTCGGTCTGACACACTTACCTACTTCATAAAAAGCGGCCAAGTGCGAGTCGGACTCGCGCATGTAGGGTTCCGTACCACTATACATCTAAATAAATGTATTTCTTTATTCTTTATTATATTGGAGTGGATTGAATGAAAGGTAAAATGCGGTTTACGATTTATAACGTATTAAAAAAAAACTAATTATTAGATCTCGTTCAAACCAATTTTCGGTGGAAGTTTGCATGGTAATGTACATCATAGGTATATTATTTTTACATTTATCATTCCCTTATTTTAGAAGTTACGGGGGGGGGGACACACATTTTTCCACTTTGGAAGCGTCTCTCGCGCAAATTATTCAGTTTAGAAAAAAATTATATTAGAAACCTCAATATCATTTTTGAAGACCTATCCATAGATACCCCACACGTATGGGTTTGATCAAAAAAAAATATTTGAGTTTCAGTTCTAAGTATGGGGAACCCCAAAAATTTATTTATTTATTTATTTATTTATTTAAGGAGAACCAACAGCTTTTACAATTACGATAGTAGCTTAAATAGAGGTACAGAGCCAATTACAGGAACTCACAAATAGATATAAATTAAGAAATATACACCTTAGTGCCACGCACAGCAGTGCCACAGCCACACAAACATTAAACAAAACAATGCACAATGCTAAAAGAATTTAAAAGAACTGCGAACATTCATAGAATGCTCGACTCACTATGCTCGCTTATATATCAGATTGCAACTGGTATACCGCTCATTCAAAACACAATCTAGTTAATTTACGCCTCACAGAAGGAATTACACAGTTAAATATATCAATATCAAGCTCTCTCGTCAAATTATTCATTCTTCGACTAGCACGGTTAAGAAAACTATTCTGTCTGTATCTGGACGATGTACGCTTAAGAGAAATGGGGGGGAAGTGTCTTTTGGACCGAGAGGGAGTAACGAACGATAGTTCCCGGAGCAAATCAGGACAGTCAATGGCGCCAGTTGTGATTTTAAGAAGGAAAAGAGTATCAGCTATGTCACGACGCTTACTTAACGGGACCAGATGGTGTTTCTTACAAATACTCAAGTAATTAGTTGAATTGTAAGGACACTTTAGTTTGTAACACAAGTATTTAACAAATTTTATCTGAACACGCTCAATCCTGTCTATGTAAGTATTGTAGCAAGGATTCCAAACTTGAGACGCATATTCGAGTTTACTGCGAACTAGTGCGCAAAAAAGAATCTTCAGTGTTTTAGCCTGAGTAAAATAAGTAGAACTACGCATTATAAAACCTAGCGTTTTCAATGCGCTACCTATGATACCATCAATATGGGTGTTAAATAGAAGTTTGGAATCATGAACTACCCCAAGGTCACGCATAGATTGAACCTTATTCAGAGGCTGACCTTTAAGTGTGTAAGTAGTAGGAATTAGGTTACGTTTCCGCGAGAATGTCAGAGTGAAACATTTCGATGGATTCAAATCTAACTTATTATTCAGACAATACTCATCAAGTCGCACAAGATCTGATTGAATCAACGACGAATGATAGCTTGACTCTATCTTCCCATAGATCTTCATGTCATCAGCAAAGCAAAGAAGTTTAGAATAAATGAAGCATTTACTAATGTCATTTATAAAAATATTAAAAAGCAATGGTCCAAGCAAAGAGCCCTGGGGGACGCCACTCGGTACAGTCACCCATCCAGAGATGTAGTTATTGATTACCACTGCCTGGGACCTATTGTCAATGTAGGAAGAAAACCATCTTAATAGATCGCCACTGATTCCGATATCATACAACTTGGATAATAAAATAACATGGTCAATCCGGTCGAAAGCCTTACTATAATCAGTGTAGATTACATCTACCTGAGTGTTGACATACTCGTTAAGAAGCACAAGATTGGAGACCGTGGATCGGCGCTGCAAGAAACCGTGTTGGATAGGGCTAATATAATGTTTTATAGCGCAGTATACTTGGTTATAGACAATTTTTTCCAACACTTTAGATAGTATACATAATTTAGAAATAGGTCTGTAGTTTTGCACTTCAGTTTTTGGCCCTTTTTTATGGACTGGTGTTATAAAAGCCGATTTCCACATTGGCGGGACAATACACTCTGTGAATGAGCGTTTAAATAATAGAAAAATGGGAAATGCCAAACTTTCCGCACAATTTATAAGGAACCGAGCAGGTAGATCATCCGGACCAGCTGACTTAGACGGATCCAGCTTAAGTAACAGGTTTTTAACTAAATCCGGGCTTACTTCAATGTTTGCCAAGAAAGCTGAAGAACTAGAATTATTCATAGAGTTAGGAAAAGTGTTACTAGTGTTTGAAGATGCGAAAGACGATAAAAAGTACTCTGAAAAAGCATCGCATAATGTCCGATCCAGTGTTAACTAAATCACCATTATAATTTAGGCTACTAGGTATGCCATGGGAGCTAGAACGCGACTTAATGAATGACCAGAATTGCTTGGGGTTTGTACAAATATTTCTTTCAACACGAGTTATATACTTATCAAAACACTGTTGCTCCAGCCTTCGCACTCGATCACGCAGTACTGTGAAGGAAACCAAATCATATTTATTCTTATATTTTCAAAGGAGCAAGATAATTAGCGTAACTAGAAGCGAGTGCGACAAAATGAGACAATTATATTTTAAAGAGCGGTTCGACAGTGCATAATAATAACCCATGTGGGTAGCAATAAGCTTAAGCGATAGATAAAAGAAGCGACCCGGCTTAATGGGCCGTACAACGTTACTCAAACTTTTGTACTCTGCATATGAGAACACAAATAACATTAAAATTTTGCAAAAAGATTTTAACAAGCGACAAACTAGAGTAATTTGTTTAAATCACGCTCACTGTTTATAATATAAACTTTGGCATTATCATCCTTGCGGACATGAATTTTACAGAATTTAACCCAAATATACTGATAGCCTTTAGCCTTGAGCGAATTTTTTGTACTTGTTAACAGTTTTTTATTTTCCGGTGTTAGGTGATCATTTAAATATACACTTTGCGTATTGCCCTGAAAACCAATATCTTCAGCAGTGACCTTCTTTTTCAGTCGCGCTGAGGCCACGAAGTCTTCTTTTATGTAACGGTTATTAAAGCTAACTATGATCAGCTTCTCATTCGAATTATGAACGGGGACCCTTGATATATAGTTGATACCACTTCTGTTTTATTGTTTTTTTTCTATTTTTGTATGAAAATCTTAAAGCGGTTCACCGAATACATCTACTTACAAAGTTTCCACAGTATAGCTCTTAATAGTTACGGAAAAAAGTGGCTGTGACATACGGACGGACAGACGGACGGACGGACGGACGGACAGACATGACGAATCCATAAGAAAAACCCTAAAAATACTAAGAGTTAAATGGTCTTACCCTTAAGGCATACTTCGTATGAAAACAGTCACATTACCTTCAAGAGGGCATGAAGATATCTCAATCAAGGGCATTCATTCATATTTTTTTAAAGGTTTTAAGCATTTCACCAGTCAACATGTTGACTAAAACCTTTTAACTCCCAAACAAAAAAGATATCGATCCAAAAGATGGTTTAGGATTTGTTAGGACGTTTAAAAGTAATATAGTTATTTTATTTCGCACAAGCTGTTGCTAGCGACTCCGTCCACGCAGAAGTTTCATTTATTTATAGGAACACAAACAATCACAAACATGTCTTTAAAAAACTATTTTAAAGTACAATTGATCATCGACAAACAGTGCTCACGGTGTTGACAAACATAATATTAATAGTCCCCCTAGGCGCTAGTTGTAGAATACTAACAATCTAAATTATAAAAGTTGTTTCATTTTCCAGGATAATGTTCTGTACTTATCTAAGTATTTCACATTGATTGACATGTTGAACCCATTTTCGCGTATAGGCATTACTAAATAATCAATAGGCTTACACACAACCTGGTGTAAAGTGAACTGGCATTCGTATCTTTGACTAGCATTGCTATGGTATTAGAACAATGAATTTCAACACGCATTATTTATCACTGGATGTTAGTACTTGTCGCTAACCAGTGCCTAAACAAGTAGGTATATCAATCAATTGACAGACTATTTACGACGTTTATTCATTCAAATGTTCGTCAGACATTCTTTGTAGAATAGTGCGTATTATGCTGTACCTGTTTACTAATTTTGGACTAGAATATGTGGATATTATATAGATGTGGATATTATATAGATGTGGATATTGAGGTTGTAAAAGTAAAAAATGACCTATGACTTACTGAATTTCTTTATTACAAAATCAATGTAAGTACTTATAATAGGTATGATGTCAACCGACATCGGCATTCCATTAGGTACGAGTTACCTCCTTTCCTACCTAACCGTACCGCAAACAAAAAAAATGTCCTGTCCGACGCCGCCTTCCCAATGTTTCCCGCGTTATGCAGGGTTTTCACTGCGAGCGGTTCCTTCAAAAGGTGTGCTCCCGGTGGAAACACTTAAAATTCACTGATGTAAGTTAAACAGAGTCCGTACGGGGCCCGCTCCGCTCACAGTGGAAACCCTGCTTTATATCTTGCCTAGCCTTGTCGTTTATCTGTATTTTTAACCACCATTACAAAAGTTATTAGGTACAGATGTAGTAAATCGTTTTACTGATTTCTACCAGCGGCTGAAATTATCTTCCCCGAAAGTTGAATTAAGATTAAATACAGGGTGTAATCTAAGTCGTCAACACTTTCAAAACATTCTGATAGAGGCCCGTTTAAAGTAGTTCGAAATGTTTTTTTTTTAATTTGATACGTCGACTTCCGTAGTTGGTTTATACCTTTATCAGAACGAAACCAAGTATTCAAATTATGTATTGTATGCTCGTTTCATTTATTTTCAATTTAATCTTCCCAGGTGGACGGCAAAACTATAAAGGCCCAGATATGGGATACGGCAGGGCAGGAGCGGTACCGTGCGATCACCTCCGCGTACTACCGCGGCGCGGTCGGCGCCCTGCTCGTGTACGACATCGCGAAGCATCTCTCGTACGAGAACGTGGAGCGGTGGCTGCGCGAGCTGCGCGACCACGCCGACCAGAACATCCTGATCATGCTGGTCGGGAACAAGAGCGATCTTAGGCATCTCAGGTCAGTTATAATCAGTTATTAGATGATGCGCTGGCCTAGTTGGTAGTGACCCTGCCTACGAAGCTACCGGTCCTGGGTTCAAATTCCGGTAAGGGCAGATATTTGTGTGATGGATGAGCTAAAATATTTAAAAAAAGATAAAAGACATTTATTCAGTTAGTAGGCCGTACGGGCACTTTTACACGTCAAGAATCTACCAGCGCTTCCCAAGAGGAGACACTGCTGAGAAGAAACGCCGCAAGAAACTCAGCAGTCATTTGGTCCTGAGTCATTGATGTTTTCTATGCATTTAAGTATATATTTAGAAATATTTATAAGAAAAACATCTAAGACTCAAAAACAAATAATCGCGCTCACACATACTTGAATGTTACCGGGAATCAACTATGGCTAGGCTTACCACATCGTCGTCAAGAACGAGGTCAAAACTTACGGCTACAGAGTCGACCCTAACTTGACATCTGATGCAGACCCTATTTGGGGAAGAGAGCTTTAAAAGGGTCTCTTCGGGAGGTCAGAACCTGCAGCAGCAGGGGCTCTGTTCTACTCTGTAAAACAATATGTTGACATGGTATCGTATTGTTTTGACTCGACCGCCATTACTATCAAGTAAATAGGTGCTTTAATAGTGTCGATAATACGATAACGTGTCAAAAGCAATATTATTTTACAGAATAGAAAGCCTTTACGACTAAAACATATGGGTTACATCTTGATCTTGCCTAAAACTTCGTTTTTGGTAGTTGGAATCAGGTTAGAGGGGTTCGACACTAATTTACATTATAGTTTTATACAGTTAGTTTCATATACAAGGACTAAGACTACAGTGTAAACATTTTGCTTTCCAGGTCCATCCCAACAGAAGAGGCGAAGGCTTTCGCGGAAAAGAACGGTCTAAGCTTTATTGAAACGTCCGCTCTCGACTCCACCAACGTGGAGCCAGCATTCCAGAACATTTTAACTGGTAAGCTAGTACTTAATTTTTTTTATATTGTAAGGTGTTTTTCCTCAGGCCGACCGCAGACGGCAACAGCAAGCGTTAGACGCCTGCTGATGCCGTCTGCGGTCGAGATTCCGCATCCGACCGCACGCACCAGACGACGTCACTACTGGGTCAGCGGTCGGGAGTTGTTGATGCCTGCGGTTGCCGTCTGCGGTGTGCGTCACTACCGGGTCTTCGGTCGGGCGTCGTGACGCTCGCTAAGGAAGGTGGTTCATAGAAATAAATGCTGCCTGCCGTTGCCGTCTGCGGTCGGCTGCGGAATGATTATATTTATATTATTATAGATAAATCTTCCTGTTTTATCTATAACTCTTTGACTACCATGTGTACCTGCTGTTTATTGCCTTTTTTTGAACGAAAAACATAATTATGCTCGATACAGGCAACGAACGTATTAATTTCGGTTGTATCGTGTTCCAAATACAAATAAAACCCTTGCAACATTCTGATCGTCCGCGTCGTGTTCCAGAGATCTACAGGATCGTGTCGCAGAAGCAGATGCGCGACCCGCCCGAGGGCGACGTGATCCGCGCCGACGCCGAGCCCGCCGACGTGCACGCCTCGCCCGACAGCGTGCGCCGCCAGTGCTGCCAGTAGACAGGTACACCCCGTGCTCATCGCAAAACAATCGCAACACGGTAATAGAACAAGATTCATAGAGTCGCATTATTACTTAATTATATTTTCATTATCATTTTTCTTTAACTGTATAATTAATGAATCCACTTATTAACCGTTTCTAATTTTACCATGTTTGAGAAATTTACAAATAGCCATACGTAAATAATTTTACCAATTTAAATTGTCACTAAACTGTTTCAGGAATGCCACTGAGACAAAATTATGACAGATATGCAAATAATTATAATTACGATATAGACGCTTGAGATAATCATAATCTTAGGTATTAAAACTCTATTGAATCTTGTTCTGTTTCCATATATTCTGTTTTTGCGATGACCTGTCCGAGCTATGGTCATTGCACACCACCACGCCGCCCGCGGCACCACGGGGCTATTTCTAATCTATTCTAATTGAAACATAAAAAAAGTGATCCTTGACTCGTGTTAGTTATACAGATACATTTTCAACTTAAAGTAAAAATAATAGGGTATTTGACAAGAGTGAAATTAAATTGTTTTTTCATTAACTAAAAATAAGTATAAAAATACTAGGAAAACATCAACTTTTATTCAAGTTTGCTATTTTTAGATTTTTAAATTCTTAAAGTCCAACAATAAGGACGCTGTTTGATTGCGACGTCACACGATAGTAATCCTTATAAATTCCATAGTAACGGAGCGTTTTTGATGTTTCATAAAAAGAAGCTGATCTGACTTTTGTCAAATACCGTATCGTATGAACACAAATCAACGGTCACTTTTCAATGTATCACTTGGAGTTGGGGCGGTGCTGATCTGGTGTCGGGGCGCTGTAGTGTGCGATGACCATAACACCACCTTACGTCTCATTCTGTTACACCAAATTAGAGAAAGGCACTGGTCCCACCGTCGACGAGAAGCAATTAGCTCAAGAAACGAACGGAAAAATTAGATCCCGTGTAAATAAAAGACACGCATATATTAATAGTAGTAGTCTCTTCTCGCTCATCGTCGGTGGTGGGACAAGTGCCTAAGACAGGTTATGTTGGCGGGTCATTACGCAATTACCATTGATTCTCTTAGCTCCCAACCCGATATTGAATTATGAATCTTGTTACAGTGAACTAAAGTTTGAAATCACTACCAAATGTTATTATATTGGGTCTTCCTATACTATAATCAACAGGGTAGCGAGTTTTGCCGCGAAGGGTTTTGTGTATAAGCTAATAACAACTGGCAACTTTTCTGCTAAGGGCCTCCATAGACGAACTGCATAGCAGTGTTGTCACATCTACCAACTTTTTGGTAGATCTACCTAATTTGCCTCCTGTCTACCTATCTACCACCCTCGGCCTCAAAGCTACCAAATTCTGATATTTTTCAAAATGTTATGATTGTAAACATTTTTCCATGCGTGTAGTGTAACGAAACGTTACATGCTATCGAATTTAGCCTGTCTTGTAATTTCAGCAATTAAAACGGAAAGCGTTACGTTAAGAGTATAATCAGTGTTTGAGGTTACATAAAAAAAATGAGAAGCTGTCTGTAAGTGACAACTGACACTGACAGATAGCAAAGCATTTCGCAGCATTTTAGGTAACTTTTGTGTTAATTTTGAACATTAATTACGTATTTTTTATCATTAAAAACAGGGTGGTAGGTCTACCTAATTTTCATTTCGAATTCTACCAATTTCTACTAATTTTTGGATCCTGTTCTACCAATTTGCCGAAATTAGATGTGACAACACTGCTGCGTAGTGCAGTCGAGACTAGCTGCTGCTCAAGAGCAGTCGCTACGTCAGATGGAGATAGTTTGCGCGCGCCTTATTTACCGGTTCAAATTCAAATAAAGATCGTGGGGTTCCGAATATTCAACCAGAAACACGCGAAAAAGGTGTAGGCTCCGAAACTACTGGAGCGATTTGAAAAATTATTTCACCATTAGATTATCCCTGATGAACATGGGCTATGTTTTATATGTCTACGCGGACGAAGTCGCGGGTATAGTCCATTTCAAATACGAAGGCCCGATGCACTTGAGACGGTCATTAGGCGTTAACAATAGATAACAAAAGGCAAACATTATGATCCCTATTGTTAAGTTTCAACTGCATTGGGCCTTCGTATTTGAAATGGACTATAACAGCTATGAATATTAAAATGATTTGGTTTCCAATAGTGTTTTGACGTTTTACAGTCTCAAGGTAATATGACCGAGTTTAATATATCCAAAAAAACAGGCCCATAGGCGTTTTTGACAGTTGTTATAGTTGTTACAGACCCATAAGGTTATCGAGATCCAGATCGCGGAACACTACCGACTATCAATGTGGCCTCTTTAACTGCTTTGATCAAAGTTATCAACCATAACCCTGTTATATTTCAGAAAGTCCAGTCAAAATAGGAGCCGGAGAGAAAACGGATGGATAAACTGAACGCAAACATTACGAATCATTCCCAGACAGTGGTCTTAACTAACAACATACTAATAAGTTGCCCGCTCGCTAACACATCACAAGACAGCACCACACCGGTCTCGCGGCCACGTAGCGCTTCGTCGGCGGACACTGGCAACATTCTGCAGTTAAGAGTGGCGCATGTAGATAGCTTTGTATAATTATCGATATTTAGTGTCGGAACGAAGATAAATAATAATTATTGTTACGCGAAGACATTTCATGAACTAGAAGCTTCAGTTTTAAAACGCACTGAACGGTTTGGCGCTCTTAACATGTGTGATTTATTACTGGATTTAACGTTCTCATTCAGGATCGTTTTTCTTTGGACTTTAGTTGATAATTCATGTTATATCTATTTATTTAGTTAATTAATAATATCTAGTTATTTCGAACATTTTAAGTTGGTACGCGTCATGCTAATAGATATATTGACATTTCCTTCTAAATTATGAAAAGAGCAATAAATTCCGCTGGAATAACGAAATTATTAAAAAGTAACTGTTAAATAGCACACAAATAAATAGCTTGATATTTAAAAGTACGTCTTATTGTTTTTGTATTTCACTAGCGGTAGTGTTGAGTAAGTAACGAAATAGCTTTTTTAAAGGGACAATTTTGTTTACTTATATTATGTGCCTTTGGTGGACATGGCGAGTCATGTACGTTTAATAAAGCTTTTAATTGTTTTCGCCCTTGCATTGTTGTGTGGACGCTGGTCCTTTAACACGAAACCGGGACTTCAGTCGACAAACTGAATGAAATAGCCTGCTTAGTGGCAAGAGTATTATACAATCATCAAGTAATGAGGTGAAACTTGTCTAAAATGGGACAGAAAATTACGTTTGAAATTGGCAATTCCAATCATAAAAGTTTCTGTCACCAGCCAGATATTAAAGCGAGATCTTTTTGATATATTTAAAGTAATCCATGTACCAGTTGCGTACAACAAAATCAACGAAACTAGCGTTGGTTTGGTTGAATTTGCTATAGATTTGTAGTTCAACAAGACACTGCATTGGTTTGATCCCGCTACGTGCACTAGCTATTTCATTTAGTTTGCCGCTACGAGTACCTATAGCAATACCGAAAGAGCCGTGTGGTTGCCTTGCAAGCCGCAATACTCAACCGGCGAGAACCGTGCCATAAGCAGGCCGCCGGTGCATTTCTTTCTACAGGCTCTGGTCAGCCATTTTGTGGCTTCGGGTTATTTTTGAGACAAGCGGTGTTCGTTGTATCTAAGAAATATATAATTGTATTATGGTCTTACATATGCATGGTTATTTTTTTAGTGCCTATCTGTAATTACTTTATTAAAGACAAAGATAATAAAATATAATGTAAATTTGTTTGCGTTTTATTTTGGTCAACAGACGCCAACTTGCGCGCGGGCCGTTTGATTGACAACTTTATCAAGACAAGAAAAGTGGATTTTCATATACCATGGAACTAATGAGTACTACCACTAGTACTACTAGTAAATAGTGATAACAGGGTGGTTATGAAATTCCATTAAATAATTACCTACATTACTGACAAGGTTTAGGGTAGCTAGTGTTTATACACCGTGCCCGGAATGTACCCGAAGGATTTTAACACTACGTATACTTACCAAGAAAGTAGTATAAAGATAGATGTGTACCTAGTGTCTATTCATTAATGTTGGGTTTCTATATACAAACCGTGGAGATGGCTTACTTTGGGTTAAAATTTGACATTTGTCCATACAAAATGTTTTTTTTTAATCCGAGGCAAGCCTATCTGTCTGCGGTTAGAATATAGGAACCGGCTATAAGTGGGTCGCACGTAGCACAAAGCCTGGCACAGATCCGTAGTTAGCTAAAGCGGCGACGGCAACTGGCAACCCTGACCGTACGGGCACTTTTAGACGTGAATACGTCTGTCTGTGCGGCCTTTGGGGTTTTCCCGTTTCCCACCTGTTACCACCTGCAAACATTTGCTATCCATTTCGTTGAGACACCATGGCAAAGCCGCTAAGTACACATTGTTTATTTACAGCTCAATGGAGGGAGGGGTGCTAGCGTGTGGAATTAAGTTTTTAAACTTTAATGGTTTATACATTACGTAACACGCCATATTTCTAAATACCTAAAGCACAGCCGTTAAACTTCTCTATTTAAAAAAATACTTTTAGTATTCTCATTAAAAAAAACTGACTACGTAACTATTTATTAATTTATTAATCTGGTTTATCATCAAATTGTCGACACTTACTTCGTTGAATTTCACTTCAAGTCAACATTTAAAGTATTTTCATTGCGTCGAGAATTCAGGTCGTGGAAAGGCAAGTAATTTTAAATCGTGTATTTTTACTTGTTGGATGGTTAATTAAATATTTGAATTATGTCATAGAAAGCGTTTCGTGATTTATTGTTTCAATGTTTTTTAAAAAACATAAAAATTACTTCACGTAATATCATTTCAATAGACCGTGCGTGAGACAAAGTCGCGGAGCTCCTATTCCGCGTAGTTGTGGCGCTTCACGCCTTGACACGATTCTAACCTAACCTAACCTATA
Source organism: Acleris laterana (assembly GCA_963966035.1). Classification (NCBI taxonomy): domain Eukaryota; kingdom Metazoa; phylum Arthropoda; class Insecta; order Lepidoptera; family Tortricidae; genus Acleris; species Acleris laterana. The sequence continues at coordinate 12,344,930 of OZ014448.1, read as the reverse complement.
GATTAGTTGAGACCTAGTAGGTGTTCCGCGTAGTTACATTATGGCGCTATGTGTATTCGATTATTTAAAAACAAATGTAATCAAACGTAGAATAAATTAAATTGGTTGTTTAGTTGGTCTGACATTTAAAAATCATACAAAACGAATAATGTGCCAAATAATATTCCCAGTTAATTTATGAAATAATAATGACTAATATTGATAAGGTAACTAAGAACTTAAGTCATTTGAGAAAATGGAGAATCATTGACTAATGCGGGCATACTCAAATGTGTCAAATTTTAACGAGACGTAAGGAAAATGATTCGTTTCTTGAATATAGGAACCGGGCGTCAGTGGTTTTGCGTTGCTAACCAAAAACTTGATAAATGTTCATGAAACGAAACTGATTATCCGAGGGCGCGTGGCCCACCATGCTAGGTACGTGCTGACCGATAAGATACATTATTAAAACACAAATCATTTGGTACCGTACTACTTAGGCAGATAAGAATTCGATCCTAACACACATCATGAAACCCATCAAGTTTCTGACTGTTGAGAATGTTAATGTTGACAGCAGTAAAACAATGCTAACTTAGGGCCTGTTGTTTGATCAGTAGTCAAACTAACTACAGTAGAACCCGCTTAAGACGATTCTGAGGGGACCTAGCAAAAAAAGTGTCTTAAACGGGAAATCGTATTAAACGTGAAAATAAAACTAGTAATATTTCATGTACTACACACATGTAATTTGTTTATTTTAAATGGAAGATATAAAAAAATATGTTTATGTAAAAGTGTATATTAATATCAATTGTTTTACTTAAAGTAATTATTTATTTTAGATTGACGTAACGATTTGGATGCATTTTTCATAACAAGATTTTCAATATAATTTAATTTATGGATCGCTTCCTCGCTATTACCCATAGACGATACATAACATAGCGTCTTAAATCTGCTACAACTGACAACGCCTGAGCATTTGACAAAATTGGAGGCGTTTCCTCCTGTTGGTGTGCGTCTTCATCATCACTTATGGTGCACTTTCAATAAGGTCTTCGACTGAAAGCACTTCGTACGTTGCAACATTATCGTCTATGGATGAATATCCAGGAAAATCCTTGGTATTATGGTTTTAGAAGACGTATTAAGCGGGACGCGAGTCGTATTAACCGTGAAAAAATGTATGAAAACAGGCCTTAAGTTGCAGGGACCGGCAGAAAATGTCGTATTATGCGGGAAATCGTATTAAACGTAATCGTATTAAGCGGGTTCTACTGTAATTGTTAAAATTCGAAAAAGAAACTGAAAATTTGACACATTTCCTTGAGATTCCTACAAATTATCGATTCCTTTTTCAAATAACAATTCGTTAGTTTAACTACTGATCAAACAACAGGCCCTTATTGTTTGCTTGTGAAGGAATAGTACTTATTTACCTACCTACAGCATTTTTTACTGCTTTAAACATTATTTATTAATATTTAGTAACTTCAGCGGGCCTAGTATGGCTGCGTCTATATCGCGTGTCAAATGTGGATTAAGCATCCGTCACTCTCGTATTTATACATATACCTATATGTGTCAGATGGTGACGAATGCCTTATCCAAACTTTGTGACGCGATGTTAGGGCCCCTGGGTTGTGTAATATGTCGGGATTAGTTATTTGCCTAGTAAGTACTGGAACAATAGTAAAATACATACTTTACATAAGCTCACGCCCTTATTCCTAGACTCCCAGAGTGGGGTACGCAGAGCTACAGAATTACCAACAACTCTAAAAACTTGTTGATAATTCTGTAACCACATTTTGCACAATTAGGCTAAGATGTTTACCACTTTTACCAGTGTATTAGTGACGGGTCCCATCGCCTAACAGTGAATTACTATTGATTTGCAAAAGTTTGCTATTAATTATAAATATTCTATCAGTCAACTGAAGAAGGCCCCTCGAACATAATATATCTAAGTAGACTAAATAATATCTAATCTAACAGCAACACGACTTATCTTACGAAATATCACATAATTATATTCATCGTGTGGGGTGTGTCAAAATAAAGTTATACTTTTGTTTTATTAGACGTTAATAAAAATAAAAATTAAATGTTTTAAAAACCTACTGACTCGACCGTCTATCACCCATTTTAAGATATTAGGTAACCAGCGAGTAGAGAGTACTTATAGCAATGCTTTTTGTATGTAAACTGCTACTTATTACAACATCTTTTGTCTTTAATTGAAGTAGTTTATGGCTAAATCGGAAGTTCGTTGCTGCAGTCAACATACATAACATAATACGAACCCTAATGAGTAACGCTGATTCCTGAAACACCCTAGTTATCCAAGATAGGGAAGGTTATAAAAAAGGTTTCATGTTAGAGTTAGTAACACGCACTTTACAAGGAAGTCGAGTATTATTTTTCATCACACTTGCTCGTAAATAGTGTCCTAACATGCTAGAAAAATCGACCGTAAATCCAAAATAATACCCGCGGGCCTTTTTTTACCATTACGCTTCTAACGTACGTAATAGCTTTTTTTTAAAATATTACACGTGGACTCAAACTATCACAATACGTCAGGACCCCAATTCTTGTGCCATTCGATATGAAGTTTCATTCGAGATGAAATGTCAGTAGCTCAGTAGCATACAATTTCCTAAAAATCTCGCATATAAACTATTGATCTCGACTGTCACTAGAATCGGACTCCGAACCCGTTTGACATTAGCTGTGGTAAGTCACAGACAATGATGTAGTCTGCCGAGACATATCCTATAATCTGTGGTCTGCCGCTAATAAGTTAAAAATATGATCTTTTGTCTGATTTTATTTCATTTCCTCGCAATTGTGATGAAAAACATTGTATGTTACACGGGTGGTAAAATAAATACAAATCTCGAGTCATTAAAGCCCTCAGCCTTCGGCTTCGGGCTTCTAACAGACTCTCGTTTGTAATTCTTTCTTTACCACCCTTAATACACAATGTACTATTACGACTGGTTGCTCCCGGATCTTTTTAACCGCCTTTTCACTTCCGCGCTTTGATTTGGGCCAGTGGTCTACAATTGGGTGTAAAGTTACATTGCTACCGAACCGAAATTCTACAATACAGCAGCTTTTTAAACGGGTTGGGAACCCGTTAATCCCACAATGGCGTCATGGTCGTTGGCTCCAGCCAGCCTTGGTTGGGAGGTCAGCTGACATATGAGAACCTGAAGACATTGTGGGAAGGACATCTTTTGATGAAGGTTTAAAGATGCAAGGAAGGCAAACGAGAATGATGCAGTGGGTAGGTAATCCCGTCGCCTTTGAATGGCTGCTCAAGAAGGGTTGTCAAGCCGTGTTGCCGGCTTTTTAGGGACATGATAGTGTTTTTTTAAAGGGCCCTATGTCAGAACTGACTCTGAAATAGGTACTGCAGAGGGGAGAAGATTCCACTGTTTTGGGAAGTAGGCAACGATAAATTTCTTGTTTTGGAAGTGGTTTACCAAAATAAAGTGGTGCTATTTATTTAAAGCCATTAAGCAATTAAACAGCAGGGCTTCTGTCGATAAGATCGAACGTATAAGGCTCCCTAATTGAGAATGCACGCGCTAAAACGCATTTTGTGCACTCTGACGGGACTACTTAAACTCCCTGGTTTGGCGTGTTCACTCGTTCGACCGACAAAGCGCCGTTTTTAAGAGACCACCCCGCAGTATTGAACCAAATCTCGTGGGTTTTTAATTTAACATGCATGGTTTTGCAAAGAAAAGTTTAACCCGGTGACAGGTGGAATAACAATATCCTCGAATAGCAACAGCATATAAAAGCTTCAGGTTTCGGGTAAGAATTTGATCATGTTGCCAATTTCACTCTGCCTGCCACAACTTGACCAGCTACTTTTATTTGACACACGAAAAAAGGGGTGTTATAAGTTTGTCGCCTGGATCTACTCGTATGTATGTGTGTGTTTGTCTAAACTGTGTATCTGTGTGTTTGTCTAAACTGTGTATCTGTGTGTATGTCTATGGCATCGTCACTTCCAAATCGATTTGATTTGGTTGAAAGTAGGTAGGTACCTAGTTATTGACATATTAGGTCTGAAAGGAGGGGCTGGCATTAATTATATTAGGTAGGCGTTATTATCTGTTCAATAGTTTTTTTTTACTTCAAACTAAGGTTACTTAATTGGCTTGATTCTCTAATGCAGCTACAGTGCCAATAGCTCTAAGAAGGCGCTTCGGGTTTGTACTCGTCTCTCGCTCGCTCTTACAATGCTCTTATTAAGAGCGAGTGAGAGAGAACCACAAACCCAAAGCATCTTCTAAATGCTCACAAACTGTAGCGTTTTTCGTAAGACTCGACTCGATACGATTCCACGAATACGATGACGTAGCAATCTAACAGCTATATTCCATTAGCACATGAGCGCCCAAATACTCCAAATAAAGTCAATTATCTATGGAATTCCGGAAGTTTGGCACTAACGAGTTTACCAACCCATGACTAAACGACCCGGTTTTTCTATTATCTCGTATCGATTGCTTGCAGTTCCGTACGTACAAGGTTATGCCGCCCTTCCGTTATGTTCGAATTGATTAAATTGTTTTGTGTCGCTACCCAGATCAAACCGATATAACGGCGGGGGCGTTTACGCTGTTTTTATTATCGTTATTATTTGGTATGACGATCGCATAATTGCCAGCTACCGAAGGACTCTTGATTTGAAACTTTTGGAAGCCCTTGTATGTAAAGGTAAGGTAATACAAAAAGCTTGTTTCGCTCATTTCAATTCTGAAAACAAAAGAAAATCGTGTGATGGCACCTTTATGAACAGACAACGTTTTTAAGTAAGTTATGGGTTATGGCATGGCAGTAGTGGTAGATTTGAACTGCCATACGATTTGTTAAAGGAATGAAAACGATAAGGTAATAAAATAAAACGACCGACCATTTATGACGTTGTGTTGAGTAGACAGATGAGACGTCGAACACAAAAAATAAAAGAATGACGATTGAACGACTAAGGTCAAAGACATGTGAGATTACGTAGTTTATACGCATTAACGGGTCTAGCTACGGCAAGACTTGCTTAGGCTTACCAGTGAGTTCGTTATAAAAGTAAAAAAAAACACACACTGCACCGACTCCAAGCTATTCAGGAGTTCCTTTGACTTTTCATGAATCGATTCCATGACGAGATCTTGGCAAAATAGGGATAGGGATAGGGGCAATATAAAAAAGCTCGGATATTGTTTACTTGAAGTATAAGATTTCCAGCGATGTATTTTTGTCTCGATAAGGGGTAGATTTTGAAGGTTACCTAAACATCGATTTCTGAACACAATTCTTGCACAATATAGGTAATAGTTATTCGTCATAACATAACACTCATAACCTTACTACGTTATTGTTGGCTCTGTGACCTCATGTCGAACGAATCGTTTGTCACTAAACTGCAAGTCATGCTTACTTTTCCATTTACAAACGGATTCCGGCTGTTCTAACTTTATCTTTTTTTTCAACATCGTAACTTGTTGTTTGACTCATTATTTATAATTTGTATTCAGCACGCGTTCAGCAGATACTGCTTAAGCTAATGGTAGATACCATAGTGATGGATGGAGGAATGCTATAGTCTGTGGTAGGTAGGTAGGTATAGGTCTACCGAAACCTCATGATAAATTTAAAAGTAAAAACATTACCTACCTACTCCATTTTTTGGGCAGTCACAGTACACAGTAAAAATAAATCTATATTTATATGGCAATGTTGCCTTACGCCTGTCAATTCAAATTGCACCGCTTTCAGTTTATTGTTTAAAACCCCCGCCGCAAAAAGAGGGGATAAGTTTGAACACTATTTCTGTGGCACCGTACCTTTTCAAAGGGTGAACCGATTTGGATACGGTTTTTTTTAAATTTGGAAGCTGGTTTTGTAGCGTTGGTTCTTAAGGGCCCGCTAGACCGTCACCAACCAGCCTCCGTTGGGCCGACCTTGATAGGCTCGTCGTCAAGGTCGTCGGCAAATTCGATTTTTTACTGGAAACAACTGTCTAAATTGTCTAATGCTACACGGTCGGTCTCGACCAAGGTCACGTTGTCAGAATGGCTAAATACCGTCTAGTATCATGTAAGTCGGTTGGGCCGATTAAGAGGTACTAAAGTATTAATCTTTGTTTGTTCCATCTTTAAGGCATACATAGTTAATTACACAGACGTAATATTTAAAATGTATCCTGGAAAATGGAAAAAATATCGCAGAAATAACGACTTGAAAGACTGAGTCCACCACATCTTACTTTTATAGAACTGGTGGAATATTAAGTACCTACCAAGATCTTTAAAATCCTATTACCCCGGAGTTGCAAGAGCTAAATTTAAATTTTCCTTTTTCCTTTTAAAATTTTGAGTATGAGTCTATGGTATGAGTAAACTCAGAACCTTGTCATTATTTTATTTTTATTTATTGGAGAAAAAAACAGATAAAGACAACATACAGAATTAAGAATAATAATTATGCTAAAGAGAAGTACATAATAAATGTCTTAATCCTAATACAATTCTCACTAAGAGTTAATAACTAGAAAAATAAAGGTAGCGGTTACGGCTATTACATAATTAGTTTACATACACAAATCGGCAACAGGACAGAGAGACAGGCTAAATAATATTTTAAATTATAATACAAAACACATTGATTTGTGACGGGATGAAACACAGGCTAATTAGGCACTTACCTACTACAGACACACGACAATATTAACATACTTACCTACATGTAAAATAAAAAATAAAAAATTAACCAAACATAAAGATGTACCTATGGCACATATTATATTTCATTAAAATTTATTATTTATTATTATTTTATGATTCGTAACTTTGATTGAGAACGTTTGAAGTTTATTATGTTATGACATAGCACTAAAATGCCCAACGTGTTCGCTCACTTATGTAAAACTATTAATTGAACGTGTTTGTAAAACCGCTTAATCTAAAAGCTCTTTGAAAAGACTCGACTATTAAGACTATTTAACTTAAACAAAATAAAGTTTTTAAGCTATGTTTGACGTAACGTGTTCGCATCTTGTTTTGAGGAATACAATACAATACAAAACACTTACACATTGCTTACATCATACAAAAACAGAAACCGCACAGTTAAAAATAATACCGGTAAACAGGTTATCATTAGTTTCCCGACAATCTTAGAAGAGATAATGAATCTTAGATGATATGTAGGTAAAAATAATTATAATATTTACACAGTTACTGGTGAAGACGAGTCGCGAACAATTCTAAGATAATTATGTATTTATTAAAGATCAATATACGTATAGGGTCATCCTTAGATCGCATTTTTAGGGTTCCGTACCCAAAGGATAAAAACGGAACCCTATTATTTAATAAGGCTCGGGACTCCACTGTCTGTCTATCTGTCTGTCTGTTTGTCACCAGGCTCTATCTCATTTACCGTGATAGCTAGACAGTTGACATTTTCATAGATGATGTATTTCTGTTGCCGCTATAACAACAAATACTAAAAACAGAATAAAATAAATGTTTAAGGGGGGCTCCCATACAACAAACGCTTTCAGCAAATGATGGTAAACCAAAGAACACGTTGAACTTGCAAGTGCAAAATTATTACTTAATGTCATAAAACGACATGATTAAAAAGTATAACGACAAAACAAGATAAGTCTAGGAACTCGGGTGAATTTACATAGATAACAAAAGACAAACTGAGCAAACTCGCCACTATTACAGTGCGATTAGTGATGGGCGATTTCGGAAACATTGCACAACTTTTCTTAACTGTGAAAATTACAGCTTCTGAAAGTTACATAATTAGATGGAAATTATTCTAACACAAGTAAATTTCGTTTAAATTTCATGAAAAGTTGGGTAACATGTCGAAACTATAGTAATTTTCAGAAATAAAACGATTTCACTGTGGTAATTTTCAGTATATTGCTTGAAATTCTAGGTGAAAGTTTCACTTTTGAAACTTCTAGAATATTTCAGAAATTTAAATGAAAGTTTCACGGTTACGTATTAGAACACCTAAAATTAATAAGCCTAATGTATCATAATCCCTAAAGGTTCATAATACCTAATGGTATTTTTTATTAAAACCGTACATTTTTCAGGATTGTTATAAAACTAACCTAACCTAACCTAATGAGTTTTATGCAATGGCTTTTTAATAAATCCTGAAAAGCTTTCGGTTTCTGTTAAAAATACCATTAGGTATTATGAACTTTTAGGTATTATGATACATTAGGCTTTTTAACTTTAGGCGTTCTGATACGTAACCAGTTTCACTTTTGAAACTTACAAGCTGCCCATCACTAAGTGCGATAGCTCTTAGAAGGTACTTCGGGTTCGTATGTCTCTCTCACTCGCTCCCATATGCTCTTATTATGAGTGAGTGTGAGAGAAGTACAAAGCCGAAGCATCTTCTAAATGCTCACAGACTGTAATCAAACAAAAATCAAACAATAACCGCAGGTGTAAATCAAATTAACACTGCGTCAAAAACAAAAGTAGAGCGAGGAGTCACGATGAACGTGGGTAGAACGACTTTCTCTGATTTTCAAAGATAAATGAGTAGCATCAGAAAGTTACTTCAAAAATTCGGGCCGAAGGACCATTTTGGTTTGTCGCTCACTGGGAAGTGGACTCAAAGTTAAGTGGTGTTATTTTTAAAACATCGAAAGGACCACCTTACACAAATTGACCTAAGTCAAAAATTAAGCCCTAGGCTTGTACTATGGTTTAGTACTATACTACAAACAAACAAACAAAGCGTAGGAGCATGAGCAAGACTTATCTTCTCGACCAACTTTCTGTTATTCACGTCCTATTTTTTACAATCCTCCTTTACGTCCTGTTATCTGTGATAGCAGTTGATAAGATATTTTAAATTCAAGTTCATGTGTATGAAACGAATCTGATCATTGGGTTAGAAATAAATAAGGGAACTTCACCACGCCAGCATTATTGCTGACTAAGATGTAAAGTAGGTCCATCCAGAAATTCTAATATCTAGCAGTTTGACATATTAGGTACATCAATTAGCCATAGTTCAAATTTTCCGACGAGACACAACTAATGAATGACACTGACGGACTTGCACAAAAATTTAACACTGGGTTAAGAATTCGAGTTAGTAAACGTCAGATTCATACGAAAACTCATTATAACTCGAGTTAGTGCCTTAACCCAGTGTTAAATTTTTCTGTGCAAGTGGGCCTTAGAAAACAAAAACACGTAAGTATAACCCGGCAAATTTACGCTACTGCTAAACATATAATTTCTCGATACCCCTTCCCCCCTCGTAACAATCGAGGTAACAGTCGATAAACTAATTGAGATTTGAGATAGACGATTCTGAAATTATCCGACAAAATAAGATGTCGTATGCTGTCATTATATTTGTATTTTACGTTACGGTGACTCACTTTAATTTGGACATCTCATACGAAACCCGCGATGTCACAATGACACAGCCTACAACCTACATCACGCTTCCAGTAAAATACAAATGTAGATTGTAGGAGGCTTCCGGTAACCTTCGAAGAGGGAAGATGGCCTATTGAAAGATGTTCGGCCTTGTAATTTTGATCTATTCTATTTATGATTTACCCTACACACTTGACACTGGCAAAATAATAACGAAATACTGCGGTGGACTACCATTATTAAAAAAAGAAGAAGATTTTTGTATGTTTAAAACATTAATTAAACCTTTATTAACATTCTTACAGTTATTTTTGCTATAAAGCTGGCTGGATGTGGCTTCTCACGTTATCATTTAGGCGCTGCGAGCTATGAATGCACAATTGGAGGAACTATGCTCGCTGCAACGATGGCAACTCGCAGTCGGAAGGTAGCACGCTTAAAAACCGGCCAAGTGCTAGAACTAGAACTCACACAGGGTCCATGACACGACGAAAATACTAATTTTTGGTTTAATTTTTAATTCTTCAAGTTTCTAGCTGTTACGATTTATGACATTCATCCCACTGACTGACAGACGGGCAGACAACGGAGGCTGAGTAAAACCGGGCATCCAGGCAACTTTTAGGTACATTCGAAACCCTGAAAACACCAATGTCAGCAGAAACATGATTGCCATAATATTATTGAGATGTAAGAGCAATTAAAGTGACAAAGTACAAAAGTGTAGGTATACATATTTAAGAACTCAACTGTAAAAATGTACCTACGTACCTGCTCGTATACCTAACGTTTTTTTAACGTGCTTTTAAACACCGTCATACTGGCTCTACATTTTAATTAAGCTAATGCCTTGCGCCCTGCAGAGTGCTAATGTGGGCTGATTACTTAAATGGATAGAAGTGATCCTACTAGAATGCTCATTTCCTACGACAATGTATGACTTGAGCCTTGAGACTAGGCAGTGCGGATATTGGGCTTTTGGCTAGCTGCGGCAAAGACAGAACGACCAGTCGCATGAAAAATGCAGTAGTTTTTATGCAATGACGTTAGGGGGCCTACCTATTATAGTTAATCCTAACATTTTTGTTGCCAAACAATTATCTGTCGAGCTCGAGCGAGTTTGAACGTCCTAATAGTGCGTAGGTACCTATATTGCTACAATTTATAGCTTTTTCCTGCGCAACTTATGACTTTGGACAACGAATGTACCTTAAAAACACGTAAGTTATAATATGACGAAATAAAATTCATTGTTCCCTATATTCAGATTCTCAGAATCGAGTTCAAAATGACATGATTTTCAGTGACTTGCAATTATTATTTTATAAATGACGACAGAGGTAGATCTTTTCTGAACGGACAGCGTCCTATAGTCCTATCTTGAACAAGTGTTGACCGGCGGCGCGGGAATATATAAGCCGCGCCCACCTCCCGCCGCGCACTCTGTGACTTCAACTCGGACTGTACGGTGTTTCTGTGAAAATAAAATGTAAGTATTATCTATGTTTCCTCTTTTTAAGCTAAAGTTTAAAGACTTCTCGAAGTTCCGTGAATGCGTCAAAAACAGCCAGCATCAACACGATTAAATTTTACATTTCAAATATGGAATGGGAGGTCGTTTTTTGTTTTCTGATAATTATAGGTACCTACCTAGATTATCTGTTGTTTTTTCAAACTGAGTTTTTACTTTCAATTTGGAATACAGTCAGGAAGTAGTGAAGTGAGATACACGATTTTTTATCGATAAAACTTTTGTGAGCTAAAAAAAACTAAGCTGTTTTTTGTGACTTTGCATAATAAACATGTATCTAAATAATACATACACGTTATGTTACCAGCCAAATTATATGATAAAAATTAATTTCGTGGAACTTATAATACAGATACCCTCACGATATTTAAGACGTGTTAAATTTGATTACCCACTCATTGTTTATATTATATTTCACGCTATCTTAATTGATTTTGTTTTCCTATTTAAGTAATTACGCCTTGAAAACTTATTAATTACGAAAGCATGTTCATATCAAAAAAAAAGGTTATTGAGCGAGAAAAGAAACAAATACTTTAACAATAATTCGAGCAAGTACGTTCAAAAGTGTATCGAAGTGAAAGCAAATAGACTTGAACCAGTTTGTCCGTTACTCACAAACCATTAGGCTTAACATTCCATTTGCTTCCCACACTTTTATATTAACGAGATGTTTAATAAACAGTTAATTAATCTATTAAGAAGTGAGTCTGTGGACATAATGTCGCATAATTTGGTCAAAAAGCGAAAAAAAGCTAGCTGATCTAGATAGTATAAAACAATTGATAAAACCTGATTGTATGATTTTTCATACAAAGGCATAAAGTGAAATTATAAGTCGTAATGTAACTGTGTGGGTATTTATATTTTATATCTTGCATTCCGAGATATTTTATACGTTCTTAAACATCAAACTTGTAAAAACCCACGGGTATCAAAAAAAGAAGTTTCCCGAATGCCGCGGCCGGCCGGCTCTTGTAACCGGTTTTTACTTAATTGGTGTAACAATGTGAAAACATACGAGAATACGTAATGCGGCGTGCTCGTATCTGAATTGAATCATAAGATTCATAAGTAATAAAAATGTTTTATTGAAATCGTAAACAGTATCTACTGTTTTGGACTTTTTTATGTTTAATTGACTAGAGAATTTTACTGACTACTTTTTGTGTATTTTAGGTATACTCTAAATGCACCTCAATGATTAAAAGTAGTATAAGTAATAAAAATATCTCGTGTTTCAATTCAATGGTGTTGATGGTGGTGTTTTAATGTAAATTTAATCTAACCTGTAATTTGAAATCCATACTAATATTATAAATGCGAAAGTGTGTCTGTCTGTCTGTCTGTTACGTCTTCACGCTTAAACCGCTGAACCGATTTTGGTGAAAATTGGTGCAAATATAGTTTGAATCCTAGGAAAGGACATAGGATAGTTTTAATCCCGAAATTCATCCCCAAAGGAGGTCAAATAGAGGGTGAAAAGTTGTATGGAGCTACGATATAAACGAGTTCCACGAGGACGGAGTCGCGGGCAAAAACTAATTATCAATTAAAGAAGTATCTGAGTAGCTTTGTTGCAGTACTTGCTGTAACGTAAAAAAATGTTTAGTGTATAAGCATAAATCTTATCTTCATGTAATTCTTACTTTTTATTTGCGAGACAGCAACTTTTTACTTACAATTTTGACACTTCGATACCAGGCCAAATAATTTGTTGCTAGGAAACAACATTATAGCAATCGTACGTTTTTATAAGTACTCTACGACAAAACAGGCGTATGATACGAAGTATTCGGCGGACACGCCTGCTAGCCTCAAGGTTATATAAAAATAGCACTTTAATATCGTTACGAGAGACAAAAACTGTTTACCAATTCATCATAATTATAACAAACATTAAAAGTAACACATAAGTACAGATAATTTAAATACAGTAGGTTTGATAAGTAACACTGCAATAATATTAATGTTGATATGCTCTGTTTGTTGGTATAAGTATGTAAAAAATAAAACAGGTACCTATATATCATGACATTCATGACAATATAATAAAAAAATGACATTAAAAATCTATAACATACAAAAAAAATTGGATATAAATAAAATTAATTGATAAATCCGAAGTGACAGGGCAGCATTTTTTTGGATTTAGGGTTTACTTCCTAGATAGTTAAGACTCATTACATAATACCTAATAGTTGAAATTGGAGTGCTCTTTTGTTATACTTAACGTACTAATTTACAATCATTGTTGGTGTCGATAAAAAATAATCAGCCACGCCAAGGTAACTGAAGGTGCACCTGTAGGTAAAGCATATTTTAGGTTGGTTCTATAACTTTTATCGATCAAACGAATGATATAATCTCTTCTATTGTTGAATATATTCCAAGTATAATGCTTTTTTTTACTGTAACCCACCTACCTCTTTCAAACCTTGCTTTTCTCGTTTAACTAATGAATTATTTACCATCACTAGCAAAATGCCAGACCTATACTACGTCCCCGGCTCAGCCCCCTGCAGGGCGGTGCTCCTCACAGCCAAGGCCCTCAACGTAACCTTGAACCTGAAGCTGGTAGACCTGCACCACGGAGATCAGCTCAAGCCCGAATACTTGAAGGTAATTTACATACATCACTGAATATTGTATGCCCTGTTTTTTTCCACTAGGTCCTGTTTAACGGTTTAAAAAGCTGAAATGGCTTCTTCATAATGTTAATATCTTGCCTTGGTTTATATTACGTATTTTTACACATTTTGTAAGACATTCCTTTTTTTAAAAGACCCTTGAACACGCACGTTATTGCATAATCCATCATGGCGTTTCAACGGCTACTCGATCGATACAGGCTTGAGTTGGTTCCAAAAGTAGTTTAAATGCACGTCTGTGGGTGAATGAACGGACATTCGCAAGAATTCGGAGGCCAACCGGTTTGGTTCCGTCCGTACCCTGCGATGGCTGCGACATAAGCATAAACCATAGATTTTAATTAAATTAGTTTAAAAAGGTTTACATAACGCACCTTCGGTACGACAAGGGCACAATTGCCCCTATAATCATATAAGTAGTACATTGTGCCCTTGTTTTACCGAAGGTACGAAAATCGTCGCGCCTTTTGCATACCATCATGGTACCTATGCAATTTTTTCTTAGACTAGACAACGGTCACGATTGGTTATCGATATCGATTAAAATTCGTTCCGCATACTACACTATTATTTACTACTAGCAATCTTAAGTACTGCATTGATTACATTTTTATGCAATTCTGTATTACGTAATTTTCGCAAACACCACTTTAAGGATTTTTTTAACCGAAAAGTTAAAAATACCCAATTTGAAATATGTGAGACAATTACGAAGCATGTTTTTTGAAAGTAGGCAGTGTTAGTTTAGCTTTTAGCTTTACCATTTCAGTCCGTATAAAATTGGTTCAGACAAAATAAGGAAAATACATTTGGAATACATAGGTGTACATTTTAATAACAACCGAATAAACTGTTAATTAGTACATCAAATCAATATAATTACAATTGTGGTTTACCTTTTTGTAAGAAAAACAACATTTTTTCCTTGAGTAGGGTACGGTATTCGATAAGTATCATAATTAACTATAAGGTTCCTATGAGGATGTAAGTCTCGTATATGTCAGCATAACACTGGTAAATTATGTTCTTTGATTAATAAATCGTGACTTGTTGAATTCCAAGGCATGGAATAAGCAAAGGGGCCTGAGGCCCAACTTTGAAAATCAAAGTTCGAGGTGACGTTAGTCCATCCCTCCCACGATTTAGGCCCGCATTAATAAACTAATCTCAACTCTAATGCTCGTCTTGAGATGTGTCAAAAATGACAGTGTTCTATGGTTTGACGTTTACTTTGACGTATCTTGTGACGCGCATCTCAGCCAAGATGAGTTTATTAATACGGGCCTTTAGTCTCGAGTGATGAGTGGCAGGGACTCGGCACAAAGTTTCGAATTTTTGGAATGGCTTTAATTGTACTTTGTTTACCTGATGACCGAAGAAAATGCAGTATTATGGTGACAAGGTGATCTGATGACGTAGTCACAAGGCGACTTATTAAAATCGCGTTACAGGGAGTCCGGGGTCTAGTATCGTTCATTAAATACAAAACGGACACAATCCGAAATGAGTCAGTGTTGCATTTTGAAATTAGAAGCGGTTGGAATACGATTTTTAATGGAAGAGTAAATTATTTTGGAATGTGTCCGTTTTGTATTCAATGAGCAGCGGTATGACGGCGCTTATCGCGTCTAAAAATGTGGATAAAACATCCGTCACTTTTTGACACCTATATAAGTACGAGAGTGACGAATACTTTTATCCACATTTTGCCACGCGATAAACGCAACCATATAACGCCCGCAGAAGACAAATATATTTTTTGTAATTGTTTGATAATGCTCGGTGCACTCAGGCATATGGCAAGCCCATTGCATGCATTGCTATAAACGGCCATAGACTAAAGGTCTTTTTCACTCGACTGCATTTCAAACTAAACAAGACTTTAAATCCATGGGTAATAGTTTAGATTGTTATAGAGGTTCCTCGAGGCCAAATTGGTAAACGCATGGTATTTTCCAAGCGAATTATCTACATAATTGCTTACAATAGAATTGATGGGGTCAATAAACTTTTATGATGTCATTTTCACACACAACATTAGTGACACAACACTGGAATTATCGTTGTTATATTTACCCTTTATTTAATAAGATAAGATAATAATCACTTAAGTACTTACGTACGTACTGTTGTACCGATTCTAGTTTCATTTTATCTTTATTTGTTTATCTTCAATAGTTAAGGAACATGGTGTTCAATCAAAGTGACAGGGACGGCACCAGAAGTTTCGAATTTCATGGTTCGCGGTACCATCCAGATTAAGTTCCTTACTCAGACCTTCTATTCAACCCACTTGCTACCAATCGTGGGTCAACATAAAATGGTCGTAGCCGAATGCAATGTTGCATCAGAGAATGCGTCATCTAAATACTTCCCTTCGGCCCGATCTCCTTGAACCGGTTCAGTTGCAAAACGTAATTACATAGTTCCGTCGGCGTGCACGCACTACTGCGGGCGATTAAGGGATTCAAAAGAAGCTGGGCAAAAAAGAGTTCGGAAAAAATGAGGGCACTGTATGAAATAAAATAAGCAATATACTTTTTAATTTAACCTGATCGCGACTGCTTGGTTAAAGTACTTCAAAGTAAGAATTGGTCAATTTGTTGGCCGTAGATAGAGTTACCTTAACGAGCTGCTTGTGGTCGTTGCTAACGTTGGACATCCAAATTGAGTTGCCCACAGAGTTGCCAATCGAAAATATTGTAATTGTCGCCGTGTCGACAATTTCAAACTAAGATCAATGTTAAGTCCAGTTTGTATGAAAACTAAACAACTGCTGAATTCTTCAAGCGTCTTTCGAAACTTTTGAAACCCTTCATGTGGTTAAGAGCCGATTGCACTAAAACATAAATGATATTTTCGGAACATGACGAGTTTGACATGGCAACAGGTGGAACTACATCATTCTCAAGACAAGGTCTATGTTCTCAAGTGACATATTGATAAAAATTTGATCATAATAATATATTAACAACAGTGCACTGTTTTTTGGCGAACTCCTCTGGTCAAACTGTACCTACGTTTCGAGTGGATGAATAACGAGATGAATAATAAAAACATTGGCAATTACATACCGACTGAAACCAAAGCTAACTTTTCCTTATCTTGTTTCAGCTGAACCCCCAGCACACAGTCCCGACCCTGGTCGACGACGGCCTCTCGCTCTGGGAGTCCCGCGCTATCATAACCTACCTCGCCAACCGGTACGGCAAGGGCAGCACACTGTACCCGGAGGAGGCTCGTGCCCGTGCTTTGGTCGACCAGAGACTGTACTTCGATATCGGCACTCTGTACCAGAGATTTGCTGACTACTTCGTAAGTAAATTTTATATATGATTAGGTATAGATGAATTAGCGAGAGCGTGGAATTGCATATTATTACACTCGGATTTTAATTCTCACAGAAAAAATGTAAACAAAGTTACGTCACTGTCAAAGTGACATTTCAGGGGATCTCAAAGTTAGGGCCAGCAAGAAATATAATATTAAGTTATCATTTCGCTCGAACCGTGATATAAAAATAAATTTGAGATATAATTGAAATTAAAATCGCATAAATGAGTCACTGGAAAGCGATTATGACGGGAGCACGAATGGTGAAGCAAAGCGAGTGAAGTAACGTCTCAAATCTTTCAAGCAGCCGACAACTTGTTAACACGGGTGTATCGATTCAATGATACCAGTGCAATAAATAAATTTTGCGTAAAAATACGGTTTTCACGTTTTAAATTAACACAACAAAGAGTTTATATCAAAATGAAGTTTTCCATCAACAGATTAAATTCTTTAATCTTAATTACAATATATAGTTTTTTTATAGACAGTCGATTTCTTATAATTGTGGAAAGTAAAAATATTTTGAATTCTGCAAATGTTTTTCGTTTACGGCAACACCTTTGTTTACATTTTTTCTGTGAGAATAAAAATCCGAGTGTATGTAGTGGTATTGTGTGTTTATAGGCATTCTATGTTTGAAATTTCCCTTTTCCCGTACTATCAGCATAAAAATAGGTTTGTAATAAAATAATTATATTTAAGAAGAAAATTCAAAAATAATGTCAGTATGAAGTTCTAAATATTATTAGGCTGTTTTTATTACAATGTATTGAATTTAGCAACTGAAATAATTAATACTATTACTGCTGAGGACTGGGAAAATATTTGTCGCCATGTCGAAAGTGAAGAAAATAAATATAGATGTCAAGAAGGGGAAATGGATCGAATTACAGATCATAATATTATTATCAATACTTGTGACAGCTCAGATGAAGAATTAAATAATAACGAATGAAAGCAAAAAAAAAGACTAAGCATTGTTTTACTTGTTAAGGAGAGAAATAAGATAAGACAGAGAACGTTATCATTGTTGGTCTGTTTAAATTCATAGAAGGCCTGCTCATTCAATGTACAACTATTGATGGTTTTGGGGACCAAGAACATACCATCTTTCGCCACATTTATTCAAAGTATATTTTAAAGCCTTTTCACGTATTTATTTCTATACTTAAATATAAAATGGTCTCAGTAGTTAATTTAGAGAAACTACTTTTGCATCGACTGTTGCCTAACGTCATGTTTGATTACAGTACCCACAACTGTTCGCCAACGCGCCTGCAGACCAAGGCAAGCTGGCCAAGATCGAGGAGGCACTCAAGTTCCTGGACACCTTCCTGGAAGGGCAGAAGTACGTCGCCGGCCCCAACCTGACCCTCGCCGACTTGAGTCTCATCGCCAGTGTGTCTAGTTTCGAAGCCACCGATATTGACTTCAAGAAATACTCCAATGTCAAGAGGTAAGTTAAAAGTAACCTCACAGACTACCAAGGGATATTAACATGTACTGCTATTTCAAATCTTCATTTGGTATATGGCAGTAGGACAATTCTGCCAGTGTCAACTTTATATGCTACCTACGAGTAAAAATATCTTTCAAGCTTCGAGCACCAAGGAACGGAGTAGGCATTCGCACCATTTCCCATCTGTCAAAATAGAAGCCCAAGCGGGCATGCGCATCGAATAAAACTGGTTCTGTGGTCATTCGGATTGTTAACTAGACATAGTCCTGTCGCGCGAGTGAACGTTACCCTCACTAAAAATGCCGAATTGCTCTGTTTTCTGCAGTAAAAAGTGGTCCGGGACATCAAACTTACAAAAATATGGTGTTACATTTCACATTTATGTAAATCTTTATCGTATAATTTCTGTTCAATTGCATTAAGACACCAAATTCGTTTTTTTGTACGATATTATTTGCTATTTTATTGCGGGCAAGGTTCATTGTGAATCTACCTTAAAACGACTATGCTGTACATACTCTGTGAGACACTCCGAGACACACCGAAATGTTCATGTGAACAGTCAAAAACACTGACTTATACGGCCATCGCGCAAATATATGTAAAAATAGACCTTATTAAAGTAGCGTATAGATATTTTGTCGCCTTGGGAAAGTATATTAATGACTTTGACCTTGACCGTACTTGCCTCACATGGTCTTGCAGTAGGTACCTCGCAAGTGTGTACAGCCGGTATTATCCAGCCCGACGATTTTATGATTTGTGTGTGGGTGAATTTTTACTTATAAGTAAAGTAACCAATTAATCTTTTTGCTTCCAGATGGTATGAAACTGTTAAGTCTACGGCTCCTGGGTACCAAGAAGCCAACGAGAAAGGGCTGGAAGTCTTCAAGAACCTCGTTAACAGCATGATGAAGAAGTAAACTCCTTATTATCATCAACACAAATTGTTTTCATTCACTCACGCGTTGGATCGCGGTTGTAATTTTTAAGTATCTATTTTTAAGGCACAAAATAAATTATAAAATATATTTTCTGCTTTCTTTTAAATCATCTACCTAATTCTGTGGTTGTTTTAAAAATTATATTAGTTGACCACCAAGATAAACAATTTATGCATAGTATGTTTCCTTCCTAACTGCCACCCTGAGACTAAATACGTACAGATCGCACCTTTAGAATTATATTCAAAATTTATTTCTTTCGACTTCGAGTCATAAATTTATTACTATAGAGACCTAACTCGAAATTCAAAATTTGTTAATTAGGTCACTATACCTAATTCTAAAGATGCGAGATGTAGTGAATAATCCTTTCCCATCGTTTTTTGTCGGATTAGTTCGTATTTATCTAGCTTTAATATACACATGATATACATCTTAGCCTGTATGTGCAAAATGTGGTTACAGAATGAACAACTGGCTGTTAAAGTTGTTGGTAATTCTGTAGCTCTGCCTACCCCACTCTGGGATGAAGGCGTGACGGTATGTATGTATGTATGTATGTTATCTAGCTTTCTCAATTAGCTTTACCTAGTACCTACCCGTCAATAAGCCAACTGAGAAAGTAAGATAAATACGAAGTTATCCGACCAAAAACGATGGGAAAGGATTATTCACTACATCTGTACCGCACCTTTGTCTCGAACTTCATCTCAAATGGCACGAGAATTAGGTTCCGTTAGATTGAATTGGGCCATAAAGAAATAACCGAACGAATAAAAAACAGTGAAAAATAAATAAAACTAACAATGCGATGACCTCCTATACTTATTTTGCTACAATTTATTGTTGAGTTAACAATTACCAACTATTTAAAAGTGTATACAAAATAATAAAAACAAACAACGAATTTACAAACTTACTGAAAACTACACTAATTTAACAAACCAAACCCAATGCTGACTCGGATGGATACCATAACTCATAAGTCTTGGATAAAATGGTTTTTTTACGCCCTTGTTGTATAATCTACTATACTGCATTCCACATTATTACTTACCTGCTGGGGCATCTAGCATAATAACCAGTAAAGGGGAAATATCATTTATTTTGCCTAAAAACAATTGTTTAGGTGGTCTTCTAAGGGATTTGGCAAAGATTCGTGTTAGCATCTTTTTCTATAACTTTAAGAATGAAAGAGAGGCCACACGAATAGTTAATAAATTCCGTAGCGTCCTTAGATATTACCCAAGGGCACCTCCGCCCGCACGCTGTCCTCCCTGGCTACGTAAAGGGATAAAGCTGGATGCACAATGGACATTTGCGCGCGATAATGTAGTAACTATATATCGCAGGTGCCATGTCGACCAATCGGAAGCCGCGATATGACGTCATTCACTACAATAAAAAGCTTGAATCGCGCCTTATTGCCATGACGTGACAATTTCAAGTACTTATAAATTATGTACTTAACTCTAAGTACAAAGCGTTAAGCTTCTAAAGTTCGAACGTGTTTGAGTTTGCAAAATTAATTAATTTTAGAAACTCTTAATAATATACATCAATTATTTTACAGAATAACTTTGGAGTAACCATAAACTATTTTCGACAGTTGATAGATACCTTACCTGTAAAACGTTATCGCAGTCGCACTGACTAACTATAGTGCGCGGCCGTTAAGAAGTCAATCCTGACAGCTGTCATCGCAGTACAATTTATAATTATAACCTATTCTTGGCTTTGAGGTTATAATTTGTAATGAAATGACAGTTGTCAGGATTGACTTCTTAATGGTCGGGCACTATAACTAACTCGAGACTGAGGACTTACTTTGAAAATCGAAGTTCCAAGTTACGTTAGCTCAATCTTTGTCACTTGTCATTCAAGAATAAATCGAAAGAAAGTAATGGAGCTTGGTGCTAACGTATCTTCGAACTTCGTTTTTCAAAGTACGGCCTCTGAGTACCTTGACATGCCACCCAAGTGACAAGTAATGTCATGAAAAGTCGCCCGGGCGCCGGGCGGGACGTTTCCATATGAATAATTCCAATTCCATAAGAATAAAGCCGCGTATACATCTACTGAACATTGGCGCGCGGTTGGGCTTATAGGGCAATATGCTAGTTGTGTCCAACAAGGTGGACTGCCATACAGAGGATTGTTAGTGGGTTTCTTTACATACAGCGTGCGATTCTAATGCAAGCCTTATATCATCGTCCAACATCCGAAAATCGACCATTAATGTCAAAAGGGGTGGTTCGGGCGGGTTGACTATAGCCACAGACCACTTACCCTATAGACTCCGCTTCGGAACAGTTTGTCTAGTATCTCATTAAGCCAAAATGGCGGGGCGCGGGGGGCGGAAAGTGCACCGTGATTGGCTAGTTCAAAGTCACCGAATAATCAAGTGTGCGCGTCGTGGTGCGCGCCAATAGAACCATGGCAACCAATTAGTGTTCTGTGAGCATAAGCATGGCTTACGGGGGCGCCTTTGTATGCGGAGTCTATAGGGTAAGTGGTCTGTGACTATAGCTGACCCTTTAGATCGCTTTTGGTCTAAGGCCCTACTTCGATAATCGAAGTTCGAAGTTACGTTGGTTCCTTCCCTGTCACTCGTCATTCGAGACTAAATCGAGTGAAAGGGATGGAGCTAACGTAACTTCGAACTTCGATTTTTAAAGTAAGTTTGGCCGCGAATTCAAAGTTTGGGTGGTACAATATTAGGGCCCCCTCACATCTAGCGTCTTTTTCCGGAAGCGTCGCAATAACGCCCGTTCGGCGTCGCCGTCTGTACGTGAAATGCGACGCCGAACGGGCGTTATTGCGACATTTCCGGAAAAAGACGCTAGATGTGAGGGGGCCCTTATGTTGTACGATATGTAGTGCCAGCATTACGTGGTGTTATAAAATTTCAAGTATTTTTTATACACCTTACACCTTACATGCAGATTACAACCTAGTAATTTGTAGCTAAGAATACAATCACTGATTAGAGTCATGAGAGAGACAGAGAGACATATCTAGATACCATATATCAGTCAGTAATCTGAGGCTCTACTTTGAAAATCGAAGTTCGGTGTTACGTTAGATACCTCCATCTTTTACACTTGTCATTCGAGGCTAAATTTGCAGAAAGGGATGAAGATAACGCAACCCTGTGAGATCACAATACTTGTGTAGTGGCCGTATAACAAGGCCGGACGCGATGCCGCATGGGACAGAAAAACGCCATTTACCTATTTTTACACATGGCAACCCTACATTATTTTTTATGAATCGGCGAGGCAGTGATCCGGCGAATGTGCTAGATCGTGATATCGAAAAAAATTGATCCTGGAAACTGAAGTTTGGTCAATTACTTCATTATTTGAGCAGTTAACAGTGATTTTTGTGATCAATCATCATGACCGAAGCCGCGATTCCACCTCCTGTTTTATGGGCCCAGCGGAAAGAAGACATATTTCTCACGTTTAGCGTCGAGACCAAAGACCCCACTATTAAAATAGAAAAGGACTCGGTATACTTCAAAGGCCTCAGCGTACCGGAAAAAAAACCACACGAGGTGACTATACAATTATATGACGCCGTGAATCCAGAAACTAGCGCTTTCGTTAATAAAGGCAGATGCATAGAAATGATTTTGCGCAAAGAAAAGAAGGATGCTCTTTACTGGCCGTCATTAACGAAGGATAAGAAGAAGCCTCATTATCTTAAAATAGATTTCAACAAGTGGAGAGATGAGGACGATGAAGAGGAAGAAGGTGGAGGCGCTATGGATATAGAAGAAATGTTGCGAAACATGGGCGGCGGTGGAGGCGGCGCGGGTGACAAGCCTGAGAAGCCTTCCTTCGACGACTTGGAAAGCGACTCCGATGACGAGAATTTACCGGATCTGGAATGAGCCCACTCAAAGAATTAATACCCAATTGTGTTTAACATTTGCAGTACATTATTGTATATTAAGGTTTTTACAGTTATAATAAAACATTTTCAAAATTTGGTTTTTATAAGTTACTTTGTCCATAGTAAACCAAAATTCCGAGGAAAGATGCCAGATTGTGGATCTTAGAATTTGTATTCAATGTGTTAATAGTGTATAAAGTCTGTTTCAACATTGCAGTGAGGTTCGCTAAAGTTTCACTAATTTTTATTGGTTAGGTTAGGTAGTTACAACTCAATTTTATTGGTTAGTCATTGTTTCTTTATCCCTTGTGTAATGGGAGTACAATGTAATTAGTTAAATATATAATCAAGTGTGTGGTAGTTAGCACATTAAATATATTGGATTTTAGGTCCATGGAAGTCTGGCAACTTTGTGTTCATTGTGATAACATCCAGCCCAAAATGCAACACTTGCTACATCATCATTATATAACCTAAATCACATCCAATGCTTGATATAGGTCTTCTTAATATTAACCCCTGGATTGCTCAGGCATGGCTCCATACTTGACTTTAATACATTCAGTGCCAGCAATGCTACGAGCGCAATGCCACAGCCTGTAGCACCATTTCTCAGCATATTGTGAAAATCCGCTACAAATAGTGCACCAAACAATTGAGTCATTAGAATTGAATATGTTAATAACTTATTTTTTTACTTCTTGCATAAGAGTGTGGAAGGGATAGCAGCAAATAACTCTTAACTCTCGAAGGTGCAAGAAGCCATGCTGAATGTCAATATTTTATTTTCTTGTCATAACTTAGCATATTCTTCAGTTCAATATTCATAGTGGACTTTGTTCAGATACCCGTTGCATATTTCTATTTGTTTTCATGAAAAACTCAATTATTATGAGCAAGCTAAGATCTAGGACGGATGAGATTTTACATCTGCAAATGCTTTTACAAGTTCTCCCCCAAATCTAATCTGACTCAATGGTAATGGAAAACTAAGTACCTAATGTAGGTAAGAAAGAATTTTATGAAGGCTTAAATGCAATAAGTATTAATTAATGTAAAGAGGGTGGGTAGGAACTAGATCAATAAAGTTGCACATTTTGTGTAATTTTATATGTGTGTAAATGTAAAGGCAGTGTTTTGGTAATTATAATTATTTTTTGTGTCCATTATTGAATGAGCAACTTTATTGTGAACAGGATTATCCCCTTTCTTAATATCATAAGGGCCACTTGCACGAAAAGTTTAGCCCTGGGTTAAGACACTAACTCGAGTTAAAATGACAGTTTTCGTATGAATCTAACGTCTACTAACTCGAGTTAGTGCCTTAACCCAGGGTTAAATTCTGCGTGCAAGTGGCCCTAAATGCAAAAGTATGTTTGTTTGTTCGTCTCGTCAACTGGCGTGAAATTTTGACCGTTAATAACGATCATAGGGTACATTTTATCTCTGAATAGCTTGCAGGGTCTCAGGTAATAATAATAAACATACACGGACAGAGTCACGGGCAAAAGCTAAATAATAATACTAGAATCCCATACTCCCACGCACACCTGACCGTGGGTATAAATTCTCTTCATTTCGTAAATACTCCTACTGCGGCACACGCTTGAAGTGATACTACTGTCTAAAACTACTGATCCACGTGGCTTTGTGTGTTGCGTGTGCGTACGTAGCGTGCGTAGCGTGCGAGCGTTAAATTTTAATCATATTGCTAGACTAAGCTGATGGTTGCCGGTTTGGGACTTCACATTTAACTAAAATTTAATTGTACCACAGTAAACTTTTCGTGATGTTAAAAAAATGCATTATATAGGTTAGTATATAAAAATATTTCCCTAAAAAAACAAAATTTAATTTAATTTGTAAACCATTCAAACACCTATATTCAAATATATCGTTAGGTATCAGCTGTTGAACATAAACCACAATCTCAATAAAATAATGATAACTGGAACCGCAGTCGCCCTTTTTTCCAAGGCTTGCTCTTTTTCGAGTATACGCATGGGGCTTTTTTTATAATAATGATATTGGGTTCATATTGATATTATCAGGTTAGGTAAGTTCAACCTACTCGGTTCCACCAACAGTAATGCTTCGGTAAGGTTTAATATCCAAACAGAAGGGATAGGGGGTTCTACTCTTATTTTTTTATCATTTAAATTATTATGTTAACCTTGTGAGTAACATGTTTTCTGCCATCAATTTCACATTGATTCTTCTCAACGTTAGCAGTGATTCGACGTGCGTCTTTTTTAAGGATAAGTTCTTGATTCGACATTAAAACAGTTCAAACTTTGCTTGCATTCTGATTTTTGGATTATAATACAAATCTGAGCACCGTAGTAAATCTGCACCTATCTGCACAATAGTAGTCTTTGCACATATCTTCAAAGGGTTTTAATGACGTATGAGGTTCACTTTTCTTATTCGTCATTTTGGGAGTTGAAATACGTTTGACGTAGGTACGATTTAGACGGAACATCTCAATTGCTGATATTTTAGCTGGACGTAAATATTAGGTAAGTCTTTCCTTCTGTTTTATTAATAGAATCATCCTTCCGTCTGGAATGCTTGAAGATATTTTTTTTACCAAAACATGTCAATTAAAAACAAAGTACCTCCCAAGGACCTTATAATAAAAAGGAAAAAGGTCCTTGGCAAGTCCTTGGTAGCGAGCTATACTACTTTTGGCTATCGTGTAAAAAACACTAAAGGGCGATTGTGCACTACAAGGAATTTTACGGTCCGGTAAGTAATCCGATTTTGCTCAAACTAGTCTTTATGGCTTAGTACTATTTATTGTGTAGATAACCGTAAAAAATCGGACTGCCGGACGGTAAAATTTCTTGTAGTGCACAATCGCCCAAAGAGTTAATAACCGGTCCCCTTTATCTATAGCCATGGAATGGATAAGAATAGGTATTAGGTACCGATATGGTACCTCATTTTTATTTATGGCGGTTCTGTAATAATTTCGCCTTTGTCGAGTGAGTGAGGATATAACATTATACAAATCAAAAGTAAATCCGGTCATTTTTCTAAAAAATGTTACTACTTTTTGATGTAGTCTGTGTCACCGTAAGGTTGACTGGTAGGGTCGAATGACCATAATAAATTGATCCCCTATCTCTATTAACTCTGCCCCTGAGCTTGAAGGCATTATTTCGTGTTAGGCATCGGTATCATCTATACAGTGAACCAATTTAATTGCAACTTAAGAGAAAATCTCACTCAATGGCAACCGCTGGGGTTAGAAGTGTTAGAACTCGCTAACTTACAATGATGCGGTGACACCCCAAGCCAAGGCACGGACGAAAATGCACTTTAATCGGACGAATCCATCGAAGTTATATACCGATACCCGGTTGTGGACGCTTACTTTTAAAGATGAACGTGCTAACTCACCTCTTTACCGCCATTGCATACAGATCAAGAAGAATGCGTCAAAAATAGAGTATATTTTGTATTTCTGTCAAGTATCAATCAATGTGTTTTCTAACCAAAGTTACAAATGTTTTAATGAAAAATAAAAAGATTGGTGGCTACCATTAAAAGAGATTTTGTCTAGTTCACATGGTACTTTGCAGCTTTCGTTTCATTACACCTCGAAGAAATATCCTAAAGTGTGTTGTATATTAATTGTAAAATATACAAATAAGTGATGCTGTGATACTATTTACGAGTAGAATGCAAGAAATGTCGAGGAAAGAAAAAAGGGCAATGTATATGGAATTGGTGGAAGGGGACTTGGTTTCAGGAGAACCAGTAAAATGCAAGGTTTGCAAAAAAAGCGTGAGCAAGTGGGCCTGCTTTGTAAGCCACGCCAAGTTGCACTTAGGGTTTAAGTTTATATGTGAAGTAAGTATAGTACTTATAGGTACTTACTTATTGGGTTCCGCACTCGTCCCACTGCTTTTGGTCCCATTACTATTCGAGGGAGCCCAGCCGCGCGGCAGGGCTCCATTCCTGGGCGGTTTGCCCTTCGGGCATCTAAAGATATCTAACGAACCTAACCTACCTACCACTTTTGTTACCACTACAATTTGCCTTTCGACTACTAAGTACTACATTGAGACATAAGTCAATGCAACCCCATTTTAGATAAAACAACTGCGTAGAACTGTTTTTACCTACTGTAGAATTACGAGTACGAGTCGGCCTCGCGCACTAAGGGTACCGTATCATTACCTTAAAAAAAAACACGTTTTTTTTTTAAAGTCAACGTATCTACAACTAAATATTCTGTGAATATTTCAAGCGTCTACCTGTTGTCATTAACAATATCGAGCAAAATACGGCAAAAAAATCACGTTAGTTAGTTGTATGGGAGCCCCCTTCAATATTTATTTTAGTCTGTTTTTAGTGTTGTTATAGCATAATCTGTGAAAATTTCAACTGTCTAGCTATCACGGTTCATGAGATACAGCCTGGTGACAGACAGACAGACGGACGGACAGTGGACTCTTAGTAATAGGGTCTAATTTTTACCCCTATGGGTACGGAATTCCGAAAAAAGGATAACTTTAACAAACTAGTGGTGGTTTCAGTACTGCGGCAAAGACTTCATTTCCTCAACGCAGCTAAAGCGGCATTGCCGCTCGTTTCACGGAATGCCTCGAGAGCTGACCTGCAACTACTGCAGCTTCCTGGCTATTGACTCGCAGCAGTTGTTGGTAAGTCTAGAACTAGTTGTACAGACGGCATTTCAACCCTTTAGGATATTGTGTTTACACCCTCTTACACACTCAGCTGTTCGAATGTGCTGGTTTCCTCACGATGTTTTTCCTTCACCGTGGGAGCATCGGATAATGCACTTAAGTTAGAAAAACTCATTGGCACATGGTGTCCGCGGGGATTCGAAATCCAGCGTTGTAAGTAACTGCGCACTTTAGTTCTTTGTCACTATAATGTCATGTATAATTGAAGTACTGCACTAATCAAAGACGTTAAAGCGACAAGGTACGAAAGTGTGCAGTTATTTTTAAGGCCGTTTTTACCAATCCCGAGACTATGGGAGTTCCGCAAGTTTGGCCGGGCCAAAGAAGCCAATAAGACAACTTAGGTTTGTAAAGTTATTGGTCATCTGACTGGCAGTGGCGATTGTCCCTATGTTTACACTGTAGAAGTAAAGCTCCTACGGACAAACACCTAAACGTGTTTAACTGTGCATATGGCATGTGTATGGTCCATTTTTTATTCTTACAGGAACGTTAATATTTACCAATGTAGGTACTCACTCTTTGAAAATTTTATATGTGTACCTGTTAGGGTTCAAGACATACCCAACTGATAGACAGACAGACAGTCGGACAGCGGAGGCTTAGTAACCCCTTAGTAGACCCTTTCTGCCGTGCAAAATTAAAAAGCAGTAAATGTAAAAAGCTACCACCATATTTTGGACTCCAACTTCTAACACCTCCACAAAGTTGGAGACCATGATAATGGTGGTCTTAGTGTTCACTTACTGGAGTTTAAATTTTGTTCGGCAGCTTTGTGGACGAATCCCTAAAAAATACAAACAGGTAACTTGACAATTCAATGGAATGGGCCCCCTAAAATAGCGGCATATCGATCAGCGAAGGGGAAACGAATTGAGAGGGGGTAAGGGTAAGAATAATAAACTTCCTTAGAAACGAGTTTCACGCGGACCTAGTGTCCTAGTCCCAAACTAAGCCCAAGGCTTTCAGTATGGGTACTAGATAATGATATTAATATACTTAAATACTTGCAAATATCTGCCCTTTCCGGGATTTAAACCCAGGAACCGCTAGCTTCGTAGGCAGAATCACCTACCAACTAGCTGCAAGAACGTCGACATAATTTCACCGACTTAAAAATTAAATGTTTATCTTACCCCTCTGGGAAACAGGCGTGATTTAATGTACGATGTATGTACAGTCAGCTGCAGAGAAATGTAACCACCTTTGCTAGGAAACTTGTATGCAGGGGGGGTCACTTTTCTCTGCAGCTGACTAAATTAAATCACGCCATTAATTTCTCACGTGTGGGTTAGAATAGTGCCACTACGAGTCTTTCCGGGGATGTCTAAGAGGAGACTAAGGGAATATAGGGGTGTAGTTTGTAGTATACTGTTAGGCGATGGGCTTGCAACCTGTCACTAATACGCTGGTAAACATATTAGCCTACTATTTGTGCAAAATGTGGTTACAGAATTATTAACAAGATTTTAAAGTTATAGGTAATTCTGTAGCTCTGCCTACTGCCACCTGCCACTCTGGGATTACAGGCGTGAAACTATGTATGTATGTTGTCTTACAAGCAGGGCTGCGCTCAAAGTCAGTTATCGATGGTTGAGTAGTTACTTACTCCCGCACTCAGAGACGTCAATTAAATTTAATGCTTGATTATCAGACCTAGGAATATTCGGGGCAAAATTAAATGACGGTTAGGGATTGCCTATATCGATAAACTGAATTATCGATGCCTTTCCCATATATTAGTGATCGCTCCAAGTTTTGTTTGTAAAAATAAAATTTTATTGAAAGTATGCAATGAAACAAAATAGCAAAATAATTCTGGTTATTCTTTATTTTAAAAGGATTTTTTAACCTTCACTCATAATCATCATATATTTTTTCCGTATTGTGAATTTCAGAATGACTGATGTCTGTTGTTAAAATAAACGACTAGAATTTGTTAGGATTAAAAACAATTATGACGATGATGAGTGAAGGTTATAAATCCTTTTAAAATAAAGAATGACCAGGATTATGTGGCTATTTTGTTTAATTGGCATACTTTAAAAAATATACTATTTTTACAATCAAAACTTGGAGCGATCACTAGTGTATGGGAAAAGCATCGATAATTAAGTTTATCGATATAGGCAATCCCTCGCTGTCATTTAGTTTTGCCCCGTATATTCCTAGGTCTGTTGATTATAGTTGCTGCTGTCACATTCTTTACTATAGCAATAGAATAAAACAACACATCACTAAACATTAAATTTAATTGACGTCTCTGATTTCGACAGTTAGTGACGATTTTAAATAAGTACACAAGTTTGAAAAAGGAACAAGTTAACTGTCTCTAAGTACGGCGGTTACAGAATATAACTCTACATTATAGAGTTAACGGTCGCCAGGCATTGCATTGATCAATCAACGAGTAGGTACCTAGTTGACGTAGTTTAGTGTATGTATATGTTAATAAGAGTAGGTAAGGAGTGCTATCAGGTCACGGCCGCATACATTTGAACAATTATTTGTTGCTGTTTCTAACATGTTATTGTTGTTGTTTTAATTATGTTTGTATTCTTTGATTATTAGTATTTATGTTGATCTCAATGTAATTTCGTATTTTTGACATGCGATCCAATTTATATTGTAATATTACCTAAATGAACCTAAAAACGATTGCTAAAATTTCTCAATAATTAAGAAATTCAAAGATTATTCTCCGTTTTTAGGGTTGCGTACCAAAACGTTGAGATAAAAACCCGATGCAAGTTCGGTGTTTGTCAATTTGTATGATGCAGCTACTTTTCTTAACAAGTGGTACCTACCTACAGAAGAAGTTTAGATATAAAAAACATGAAAATAAAGAGTGATTGAAAAAGGAAAGTTATTACAAGAATTGGGGTGTTATGAAGAGCTTACGTTACACACTATGAAAATATTTTTCATTGGTTTACCTATAGCCAAAAATTTACAAAATATTCCAATCTCTCCGTGGCGCTAGACAAGATGCATTGCGAGATCATCGTCATCGTTATCGAAAATGTACAGCATTGACGTAAGCTGAGTTGACAGATGGTTGTGTCAAGCACTCATGTTAATTCCGTACACTTTGACAGTTTTCGAAAATAGAGTACGATAGCGTTAAGCATAGGGGCTCTGATCTCCCAAGTTTACCCCAGGCGAGCGCAAAGCACGGCCAGCTGTGTTTTTCTGTTAAACAATTCACTAGCGAACTCGTCTAAAGATAAACTGGTGGAACCATCAGCGCGTAAATATTGCGTGACAAACAAACGCCTATTACCCCCCACAGCCAGGGGCGAATTATGTCTACGGACTCACCGCCGTGACACCACGACAGCTACAAGTTCAGGATTAAAAGAGGCTTTGTTTCGTATTAATAAGGGTGTAATTTGCATTACAAACATGTTTGGCATGTGAGTGACTTAAAACAACCTTCGGTTTAGCTGCACGAGCGACGCGAGCACACTGGCGAGCGCCCGTATGTTTGCCACGAGTGCGGCGCGCGCTACCACAGCCGCCGCTGCCTTCTGCAGCATCTGGAGAGCCACAGGACCACTAGAGACGTGCAGGTAAATATAAATTTATTTGATTTAAGAGCCTATAATGTTCACTGCTGGGCAAAGGCCTCCCTCCTTTCCACGTAGCCTTATCTTGGACAGTCTCCCACCAGTCCCGATTGAAGGCATCAAGCTCTACACCGAATTCTATCCCGTGGGACCCGTTTGGTACACACTTTAGCCCACAATTCCTCCGACATGCGACAGACATAATGCCTAACCCATTTCCATTTGAGCTTGGCGGCTGCTTGGGCTAGATCAGTTATTTTAGTTTTGGAGCATAGTAAATGTATTCCCGATGCGGTACGTTAATTTGACTCCCAAAATACTACGCTCCTTGGCTCTCTGACAAACTTTGGAGGCAGATTTCTGCATATTTGTCAAAGACCAAGTCTGCGCTCCGTAGGTGAGGATAATAAATAAATAAAAATATCAGGTGGCCTAGTCAAGATGCATAACAAAACGAAATTGTTTTAGGATTGACATCAGCTCTGCTGATGACAGGTTGCCTTGACCGCTTATGTCAATTCTATACATTTCAAGTCGATAGAAAACAGAAACCTTAGAGTCAGCATCTTGGCTTTTGTTATTTTTGTCGAACGTTCGATCGGTCCAGCGAAGTCATAATATCGAGTTTTAAAAATCCAATTACTAGTTACATCTATATAAGTAGGGCTTAAAATTATGTACAATTTATCTGTTAAAAACTGTCATTTCATAAGAAATGGGAAAATTTTCTCAGCTGTTTGTTACGAAGAGCAAGTTTATTCGTCGTTCATTCTAACAGATACCTGCGTCCCTCTTCGCTTGTCAGTCCGATTGTTGGTCGGTGGGAATCTTGCAACCTTTTTTTTTGTTTCCAGTGCCCTGAGTGTCCAATGCGTGTGAAATCTCGTCGTCATCTTGCGCGTCACCGCTACAGCGTGCACTGTCGACGCATCAAAATCGAGCACCCTCGTTCTGTATAGCCGAACGTCATTCATTACGTATGTACGTCGGTCATGAACGTTAATTTGTAACCCATTTAAAAAAAATTGGCAGGAAGTCGTTAATGACATTAGAGACGCCTAATCATTTATAACTTATTGGAAACTCAACCTTTTTGTTGTAGAATGTCAGATTGACTTTGGACCTACGGTGAGACCCAAATTTAAGTTCTTTACTGTAGGTACACGGTCTCTTTGCCAACACGGCGAAAAGTAGGTACCTACCTTCAAAATTACCTTTCGAACTTTTTGAATGAATAATTTCTCCTACAACATAATATTATAAGCAAAATTATTCCGATCACAATTTAATCCTCTATCTAAAGACAATTACAGTCGAATAGGACCCGACGAATCTATTTGTTTTAAGAGTCACTGACGTCATTTCGTGAATGTGTCGCTGCGTTTAGGGTTGCCTCGCGGGTCATGTCCGATCTTTTATACTTAGTCGTATCCGGCCAAATATATTCAAGTCCGGCCTAGCCGGTTTTTGGCGAACTTTTGGAAAGCGCGCAAGCGACGACGCACTCTGACGTGCATGACTCCCGATCTCTGGGTAGTGAACTAGTGATTCTCTCAACAACGATGGACGGACGGACGGACGAATAAATGTCCAAGTGGCGATTTTAAGTACTTCCGTGAGTGCGAACAAAACATATTTTAGCGCGTGCATTTTCAATTTAGCGGCTGCTTAATTGAAAATGCACGCGCTAAAATGTGTTTTGTTTGCTCTGACGGGACTACTTACTTCAACTCGCCGCTGCGATTTCGTCCGTTGTTTTTGAGAGAATAACACCCCTGGGCACAAGGTGGGCCCATGTGACTCAGATAATTGAGAGTAGAGTAAGTCTCAAATGAATAAGAGTAATAAATTTAAAACAAAAACAGTGTTAGACTTTCAGGGCAAAAATTCCGGCTAAGTATGGATCCGTCTCCGGCTTTTCTATTTTTGGGCCTGGAAACTGGCAACCCTAACTTCACTGTAAGACTATCTAGGTATATATACATTTTGCTCACGTGAAGCATGCGCCGTTGTGGATTTCCGGTAAACTAAGTGACCGTTACGGAACTTTAGCCGTTATACAAATACAACAGACCCCCTTTAGTGCACGCCCAATAGGGCACTACGCGTAGTGCACAAGTCGTGTGCACCTTGAATCTTTTCCCGTGTTCATATTGGCGCAATTTCTTTGCTATGCTTTGACGTTGTGACATTCTACGATGACACATTTTACATTTTTAGAGACAATTAACTTGTTCCTTCTTAAAAGTTATGTCGCAATAATCGTCACGCAGGAATCTTTGATCGCGATCGTGAATAATTTAATAAATATATAAGGTTGGGCGCTTCAGTGTCATGTCTCATGTCAAAATCAAAACCATAAAACTGAATGTAATCTTACAAGCTCGATTTTACTAGCGGCAT
The DNA here is from genome assembly GCA_963966035.1 of Acleris laterana. Classification (NCBI taxonomy): domain Eukaryota; kingdom Metazoa; phylum Arthropoda; class Insecta; order Lepidoptera; family Tortricidae; genus Acleris; species Acleris laterana. The sequence continues at coordinate 12,310,976 of OZ014448.1, read as the reverse complement.
TCAATATGACAGGGTTCTAAGCAAGCTACAGAATTTTATGTGCTAACTGTACAGATATATGATTGACGTGAAACAATCTGATCGATCGACGATGGATCCGACGTTCATCGATGCGTCGATCGATTGGTGGCAGAATCCAAAATGTATGCGGTTTAAATCTGTATCAATTGATTAAGTTATTAATTACTTTATTACCTAGATCGCTTATTTTATTATATTTTTACTGGTGAATGAACATTATTCAATTCCTAGAGAAAGGCCCTGCCAAGATAAGCCTTCGGCTTGTAATTTTTATGGAGGGTTTGTCTCTACATCAGAAACAAGTTTTCAGTTACCAAAATTAAAACTTAACTAAAGAACTGTCCGTAATTGGGTTAAATCGTCAATAACTGGCCACTTTACAAAGTGTAATCTAGTAACTAGCCATCAAATTTCTTACTGACGCCTGTTAGTACTCCGGGTAATAACTCAGGATCTAGGTTAGTTTAATCGCAAAAATGTATGCAAATTTCTTGCTTTATAAATTTTATTGCAAAGTGGCCAGTTACCGGAGGGTGGCCAGTAATAGGCGATTTACCCTACATGACTTTGCTATCCCATTTTCCTTCTTATCCTTAAGGTGTTGCCCGCGACTCCGTCCGCGCAGAAAAATAAAACATAGCTACCGATATATCCATAAGGCATAATGTAGGATTCTTATGGTGAAAGAATTTTTCGAATCGGTCCAGTAGTTTCAGAGCCTATTCAATGCAAAAAAAACATCAAAACTTACATACATACATTAAATCACGCCTGTTTCCCAAAGGGGTAGGCAGAGACCACTTCTTTCCACTTGCTACGATCTTGACAAATTTCTTTCGCTTCTTCCACATTCATACATCGAGTCATGCACGCACGTCGGTTTCGGGTACTTAAGATTCGGCCCTTTTCCAGTATTTCTCCGATTTGACTCGAAAAAGTACGCCTAGGGCGGCCCCTTCCGACCCGTCCACTCACTTTCGATCTTTCGTCAATCTTCATTCATCCATCCTTTCCAAATGACCGAACCATTGAATCATGCCCTTTTCAATCTTATTCACTACATCTTCTTTTATTCCACATTTCTCTCTGACTTTTTCATTCCTTACTCTATCAATCAGTTTCACACCACATATACTACGCAAAAACAAAACTTACCTCTTAATAATTATTAGTATAGAAGTAGGTACGCTAAGATAAAAATAAAACATACATATAACCGAAACATCTACTTTATTGATTGAGGATTCCATGAAAGTATTCTTAAGTTATACACGAAAATGAAACGACAAAAAACATGCGATAATATTAAAGTGTCTAGTGTCACTGGAATGCTACTTATTTAATTCGACTAGAGGACACTTCATAAGTTATTTAATAATAACATTGATAACCATAATTTGATTAGGTCTTGTAAATATTAATAAATATTTTGAAGTAAATGCGTTTTTTTTATTACCGTCAGTGTTTTATTGGGATGTCCTTGATTTAATTAGACGCACGTTAAGTCAGCCACAAGAAATCTAAGCATTCGATGCCAACACATTTTTACTGTGCGGATTTGTTCACAACTGAAGATGAATTATGAATTTGAGTAGGTACTCAATAACAAATGAAATTACGTACAAAGTTCGTTCTATAATCAGTTGCAAATTCAATATACTTGAACTTGATAGTCTTGATACTTATTTGGGGCTGAAATGGTTAGCTTTTTGTCGCTGACTAACCATTTTTTTGCAATAACATCAAGAACTTAAATTAGCAATAGGGAATATTCATCACCTTTTTTTCACAGCTTCAATGAAAGCTTCATGTAATTAAACATTTGAGTAAAATCATTGAATCGCGTCTCTTTATAGCAAAACAGAATTTAACATGAAGTTTATATGGCCAACGTGTTATATGACGTCACACGGCGTATAAAATTTCTCGCCAATCGCTGTCTAATTAGCTTGTATCATATTCCTTATTTCTTGGCTGATTTTAATTTTAATTTTACTTTTGTTGATCTCTTTGACGGTATTTTCATATTTTGTTGAGAAATGCGATTTAAAAAAATCCATGCATAGGGTAAAGTCACCAGTGGTCAGCCAGAGACCTGTAGTCGGTCTCTGCCTATACTTTGTATCAGTGGGAAGAGTATGGAAGATATATTTCCCTCTCTCCGCACTCATATAAGGTCGACTACCTGTTCTCTGGCTGACCATTGGTGACTTTACCCTATTCCCTATTGCTTGACAATCGCCAAACAATTACATTCGAATCGATACTTTTTGTAAACTCAAAAACTCTGCCAGGAGTATCGTATAACTATACACAAAAAGAAATGTCTAAAATATGGATAAATTTATCCGGCTCGAAAGACCAAAAAACGTACGATAAAAATAGGTTTTTAGTCGTAATGTTACGAACGACGTGGAAGTAAATTCCGGAACAAGTGTAACTGTAAGGATACACCATTACACAATTAGCCTATAGGTTAATAAGGACACTACTAGAGAACATTATGTATAGAATAACTACATTTAGAAAAAAATATACAACAGGCTTATATAATTATGGCAAAAGCTTCAAAAGTCGTCCTATGTCATGAGTCTGTGATGTATGATGTAAAGGAGTCGGAATAAGCAGTGTTTATTAAGAGGCCACCTATGGTGCCACGCCCCTACAAGCATGAAAAGGGATAGCTTTATGAGCTTTCGCGCGAAGATGTGAGACGGAGATAGTTTGCGCAAAAAAAAAACATTTATTGAAAAAATGATTTGCCAGGATTAAGAAGTTACATACATACTAAACTATTGGCTAACCGTGGGTTGACGTTTACTTTGATGTATTGATAACTGCATCTTAAAATTTATATGTAACTATTATATTATATTAGTAATTCGATAGATTATTAAACACAGAGTCTTGAGGCACACTTCTAAATGTAAAGAAGACATAGTCATACTTAAATACTATAAGTGTAAGTATTTAATACCTAATAAAACGTACGATTTATTGGAGACCACATCACAGATGAATACATACATTTTTCTCACACTGACATTACACTTGACATTAAGATAGTAAATTCTTATATTTAATAATAGTTTTGGCAAATAAAATCGACTATTATGTTTCTCATTTTTAATTATTATAATAATTATTGCACTCGTAAATGCGTAAGAGTTTAAAATGGACGATCATTTTAATTTACTTCCCACTTCTGAACTATTTCTCACTAGCACAACAAATGACAACATGACGGCGGCTATACCCAATACATTTTAAAAAGTGAATCTTAAATATTATTATTAGTAAGAAAACAATAGCATTTTGAATTTGTCAGAAATAATTAATTCGAAACATTCTTATTTGTAGTCCACTAAATCCCTTTATTATACACGCAGATTATTTTGAAATGAATTAAATAACTACATAGTTTAATGAGACAGGTTTATTAGCTCGACTACCGTAAGGGCGGCCCTCCATAGCTCTGGGGGATGCGGGAGGGGAAGGCGCTCGACCAGTCGGTCAGTGTCACCCATGGGCTGTCATCGGCGAGCGAGAGCCAGAAACTCTATAGCTATAGGGGCTCCAGAACAAGGTTATACACTTCAGTTCCCGTTTCCATGAAAGTAAGTACCTTCAATATTCCCTATAGATTTTGGTGTTCCTTGCCACCTGCTGGCCTATTGTCTATCGCATTCGCAATCGGAATCGGTTTCAAAGCGGAACAATTATTTTCATTCATTTTAAATAGACCCCCTGGTGTCTAGAGCGACCACTCCTGTCGCTCTACCTTAGGGCCAGTGCTGCAGTCGAACAATCTGCTCTACAGTATATTTTTCGAACACACTCTTAACCCATTTAAGTTCGAGTCACTAAAGTAACAGCTATCTATGTCTATGGAAGGTATTATCCTACAACTAATTCTCATCTTGAATTCTTCACAATCGTAGACAGATTTCTCATTTACTCGTTATTTTTCTCTATACGTTCACAATCCATCGGCTTCCGAGCCTTCTCGCCTAAACAACTTCCTGTTGAAAAACGACGGTCTCACTGACCAGCGTGTCCCCGGGCTGCCAGCAGCTCTGCGCGCAGGTGAACACGAGCACGGAGAGGAAGTGGAGGTGGGAGGGGGTGTTGGGGAGGAGGTGGAGGGAGGAGGAGAGCTCCGGGACCAGCTGGAGCTCGGGGAGCAGGCGCGCGCCGCAGCGGGCGCAGGCCGCCGGCGACCCGTCCGGGGACGCGCTCGGCAGCGGCGCGCCCAGCAGGGGGGGCGAGTCGCGGGAGTACCTGGTATAACAAATTAATCATTCAATACTTAAAGATAAAGAAAGAAGAAGACCCGTGTGGTTGCCGGGTTAGAATAGTGCCACTCCATGTCTTCCCGTGGATGTCGTAAGAGACGGCTAAGGGAATAAAGGCGTATACATAGTACTGTTAGGCGATGGACTTGCAACCTGTCACTAATACACTGGTAAACATCTTAGCCTAAGTGTGCAAAATGTGGTTACAGAATTATCAAAAAGTTTTTAGAGTTTTTGGTAATTCTGTAGCTCTGCCTACCCCACTCTGGGAATAAAGGCGTGAGTTTATGTATGTATGTATGTATGTATGTAAATAAAGAAGTTTATTCACTACGCAGACGACATACAAATAGACATAAACAAAATAAAACAGTAAATGTGACATGAACAGCACGTGGTGTCCTCTCGGTAGTGAATCGGACACTGCGTATCTTTAGAATTATAGTGACCTAATTAACAAGTTTTGAATTTCGAGTTAGGTCTCTATAGTAATAAATATATGACTCGAAGTCGAAAGCTGCAATGTTGAATTAGGTCACTATAATTCCTTCTTCTTACAGCACAAATTTTCAGCCAGCACCTACATAGGTGCCTAATTACCATCATACCATACCTAATAAAATCCGAAGGATACAAAGCTAAAACGTCTCTGTGACCAGTATAATAAGGATAAGTATTATAGTAAAATTTGACATCACATCTGGAGAAGTCTAAATAGGCTGAGGACCCAGGTTGGCCGAAGCAAAGATAACCTGTGTCGGTGGGGGTACTCAAGTAGCGCAGACGCTAGCTGTGAATGTGGAGAACCCCTGCAAACCATGTTACACCTCACTAACTGTCCCGCGTGCCCGATCACCTGCTCGCGTGAGGACTTACTTGCCAGTAACCAGAGGGCTACCACGGTAGCCGCTTTCTGGGCAAGTAAGATTTAGCCCGAGTTCTTGCCGACACGAAAGAAGAATAAGAAGACATCACATTCAGTGGTTTGATTGGTACCTGAGTATCTGCCCCGGGTTTTCCCTCAGGCGGGACACGAAGGAGTGGAACAGCCGGTCCCCGTGTAGCGGTGTAGACTCCTCGTACTGCTCGTCTTCCGCCCCGCCGGCGTCCAACTCTAAAGTAACATATAACATAATAAATCAAAAGGTCAGTTAGATTGGTAGTTTTATTGTATAAAAACGAGTGACTGAATCCCTCGTATAATTCGATATCGTTTCATTTTGATAGAATTAACACAGTTAGCAATAATAATTTATCTGCGCTTTATTTTACAAAATTACAATATAAGTGTGGTGCAGCAATATTACAACAAATAAAAGCAACACAAATAAAATGTGGTTACAGTATTAACAACAAGTTTTTAGAGTAGTTGGTAATTCTGTAGCTCTACCTATCACTCATGGAATGAATGAGTGAAGGTATGTAATGTATGTACGTAAATAAAAGCAAGCATTAATAGTACGCTAACTGACCGTTCTCCTTCTTATATTTATTAAGCAATTCTGTGACGCGGTCGTCACCGTCGCCTGCCTTCTGCCATTCCGCTTCTACGTAGATGTACTTGGGCACAAACTGCATCGGCGCGGCCACCAGTCGGGCCCGTATGTCTTGAGGCAGTTCTGCCGTCTGGAAATATTTAAACAGTAAGCTTTCTATGCCAACCCTTCAGCATGTTTGTCAGATAATTTTTACTATTAAGGTCAGTCAGTAATTATTCTAGTTTTATGTGCGATCCTTATATTTCAAACCATGATTAAATCAGTGATTCGGTCTGATCAAACCGTATTTTTGATTTCTACCAAGCATTAAGGAATGTGACTGATGTCCCGCTTCGCTCATCATAACATGTTGAAATTTAAATTTGAAACAGCTTGCATATTCGGTGTAACCCGTGTAACCCACCTGGTGTAAGAGCGCGTCAATATCATTTGTGGCAGCAGTAGGTGTGTCAACCATGACCAACCCTGGCTCGTCACCACCTTCCAGTTCAGCTGCTGCGACCGGCACACCAACAGCGCCCATGGCTCCTATGTAAAGAAAATATTTTATCACGTCACCTTAAGATAATGCTTTTCTGAAAGGTCAAAGACAGGCAAAAGAAAAACCAACGAGGATAGTTGTATTTTTACCTTGTACTGGGGACATGTTGGCGTTGTGAGCGTCATACATTTGTAAGTTCCCCAGAGCTTGTTCAACTGATTCTACCTCAAAAGAATTGCTTTCTTCATCTTCATCAGAATTTCTGTAACATTCAATTTTACTTATTATTTTCAATAAAATATAAATCCAATTTAAAGGTACTCTAGCGATTAAATACATTTATATGGCATTAATATAATGCTACACTTTTTTTGTACAAAAATTGATAACGTATTATTTCAATACTTGAGACATTATTAGATTTTTGATGACAACTTTAAAAATGCACATATTGTATTATTTATGTCAATTAATTGTGTGAATCTCCAGTCAAGTGACAGACATTGGAGAGAATAAGATAACTTAGAGTAGAATGAAGACTAAATTGTTTAACTTCCTTGTCCAAAAAGTTTTCTATGCTGTCTCGGAGTTCATGCTGGAAAATCTTGACACAGTATATCAGATTTTTTTTCCCCATAGTATTATATTGTCATTGTATTGAATAGCTTAGTATAGTATGTTTGAGAAACTATAATTCTCATCATGTTTTTGTACGCCGAATGGCAAAACATAGTGTTCACCATGATTTTATTCCACCACTGTTTTAGTTTTACCTATGTTTACAAATAAACACTTTGACTTTGACTTTGACTTTATCCTGCATCTAGGGCGACCCTTGTCAGATATGTGGGACTCACCAACAAAGAGTGGCCGGAATTCTCACAATTCTCCCTTCACACCGTTGTTGTTGAGGGCCCCAGCCTCTGCTAGCCTATTCAACTATGATCAGATGTGCATTGATAAAGCATTACATACGCATAAGCTTACTGTAGAATAATTTTATGCATTATAATAAATAATCTTACCTATGTATTCCATTATTAGGACTTGGGGCATTATCAATATTCATAATGTTTCCATTTGCCGAGTCACCGTTGTCATTCTCATCCCACTCATCAGCTCCGGAGCACCAGCTCAGGTTTGTGTCAACACTCGGCACATTCACAACAGCACTAGTGTGTTTGACAGGGTCTTGATACTGACTCCGGACACAAGACCAGCTGAAATAAATGTAATTAAAAGTTAAAAAAAAAAATAATGGAGTTATTAGCATACATAGCATTATGCCCTGTTTTCTATTGTTGTTTCACTGACGTACAATCTGAATGAATAAGGGACCGCATGCAGATGCAAACGGGTAGATCTAATTTAATTAAGTAAGGTAAGTAAATCAGTGTATTTATAGATTGTAAATTTTAATAACATAATAACTGTATTTTCAAAAGCGAATATTATAAGTGCCTACCTTTCTGACAGATTCCAACAATTAGGATTGATACAGGCGAACACATACAAAGTGCGATGATAAACTGAGTCTTCAAGGGGGGCATAACATTGGACGATTAAAAGTCGGTGTAATCCGCATAATTGACACTTGGACGGATACTGTACGTTCTCAAGAGGTGGCCAATCCTGTAAAAATAAAATTACAATAGATATTTGCATTCCTATAGAGAAACTTAATATAAAACTGTCTGTACAACTTACAGGAAATCCACCTATTTTGTTCACGGTGTAATTCAACAGTGATTGACTTTTATCACCGACGGTATCCTCTTCGTACCCTAAATAAACTTTACCCTGATGTTTTGCCATCTTACATCCATAGAATTGGTATTATTTTAATTTAATAAATTACGCAGAACGAACAACAGGATTGAATTGAACACATTGATCACAGAAATTGATTTAGACATTGACGTTTAATTCAGTGTTATCAGTTATTACATTGGGTCCAATTGCAAGTGTAATATAATTTAAACATCAAAATGTTACCCAAAATTAAAAATAACATATAGTCAGCCGTCCAAAAAAAAGAAAATCTACAAATACAAATACCTTTACTTTAATCGATGTTTTGCAATTGGCTTTATTGCTAGGTTTTTTTTCAGTCGGGAAAAGATGAGGACGCCATTTGGTTTGTAATTGGCAACATTATACAGACAGGGACTCTGCAGTCTGGCCTAAAGGTCTTGTAACCAGGCCATAAAATCCAAAAAAAAAAAAAAAGACTGCAGTCTGCACCCGAAGTTTTAGTTGTTCGTGTTAGATTTAATATCTTTGACTCAATGCACTGCCTGCGGCCTTAGCATACTGCTTATGGATTTTGGTCCCTAATACCAACTAAGCTGACCTTGGAAGAGTTAGAGCGGGTCCTGAACCGTTCGTCCGTGGGTGGTTTACATTAGATATACCTTCCTCTTAAAGGCAGTATGCATTATATTATAAGCTATTAGGTACTTAGATTCTTAGTGGTGCCCCAGGCTGGCTTACTCATCAGAAACAGCTCTAGACTTCCATTTTAGGGATTTCTATAAAACAAATATTCCTTAACTACTAATCAGCCTCTAATATAGTTCTTCTACCGCTAATTTTTTTGGTCTTAGGGGAATGGGAATGGGGGGTCTGGGCTGGCCTTCTGGGTTTCCTTATGGACCCTACTTGACATTACTATTACTACATAGTATAAAACAAAGTGGCTTCCCTGTGTCCGTCTGTCCCTATGTATGCTTAGATCTTTAAAACTATGCAACGGATTGTGATGCGGTTTTTTTTATTAGATAGAGTGATTCAAGAGGAAGGTTTTTATGTAATAAATTAGATTTTTTGTACGGGTGTACAGAAAACTCACATAAACCAAAGCGAAGCGAGGGCGGGTCGCTAGTTATTAATAAAGAAGTAGGTTATCTGTAATTGTGTCATCTGACAGAAAGTGACAAAGCATGGCATAAACTATTCCAAGCTTATTCCACGATTATTAGTAAGGGGGTTGAGTATCTAGTAGGTAGGTAACCGGTGACAGGCCGACCGATGATGATTGCTTCAAACCATCTTCAAACCTAGGTAATTTAATTAGGAATCATCATAATCATCATACTTAATTATTTTATAAAAACATAAAAGTCGGTTTCACATCGATTTCCTTTTTAAGCTAGATTAATGAAAGTTAGGTAAGCTTTGATTCGAATTAGGTACTTTTGGCCTTGAGAATCCTTACATAGAAATGCCAGTAACCGTTTATTGACCGAACCTAACGGGGAAAAACTTAAATGGGTATTACACACTCACCAAGTGTTACGTCACACAAATTTTAAATGGACGTGTTTACTAAGTAGATATTACCCACACGGGCGTCCAACTGTAAAAATCGAATTTCAACGTTACAGAGTGAGAGCTGTGAATGTGACCAGAATAAAAAAAAGTCCGTACCCACCAAAACGGTAAAAAAAGAACCAAGGAAGAAGGAGGATGGAGTATGTTGTTAGGAAAGGAATGATGATATTGATGATACTTCGGTGTTTGCTTGTCTTTATGTATAGCACCTAGTTTTTGTCAGTATCTACTAATGGTATCAACTTGAAATCTAGAATAACTGTTGTGAAAATGCTTGCCTGCATCTATTTTTAACCCCCGACGCAAAAACGACGGGTGTTATAAGTTCGACGTGTCTGTGTCTGTCTGTGGCATCGTAGCTCCCGAACGGATGAACCGATTTAGTTTTTTTTTTAAATGTACCTTAATTAGTCGGGAGTGTTCTTAGACTTTAATTGAAAATTTAAAACACTCTAAACAGACGGTAAAAAAACTTCTAAAAAGTAAAAAATAATAAGTATTGGCCCTATAAGTTTAATTATAGTAGGTATTAATATTTTGATCCAAGCGTCGAAACGTGTGTCGGGGGACCGTTAATTAAATTAGTGCAGTCATTGAAGCGAAAAATACGGTCTTACCTCCGAATTTTTTTACTGTGAACCGATTTGCATGAAATTTTGGAATTAGGCTCATCTTACTCTTAACTTCAAAAGTGAAAATGATCTGAACTCCGCCTATTATTTTTAAGGGGTGTAAACAACCCCTTAATGGATAAAATTACATTGAGCCATTTTATCGCTAGAAAACATGTCTCATAGTAAGTGGTGAAATTTTAAAGTGTTTTCTAACACAATTACCTTATATTAAAATCATTTTCAACCCCTTGAAAATCTTACAACCCTTGCAAATAACCCCTAAATTGAAAAAATCACAAAAAAATACTTTGGTATGACATAAAAAGATGTAAGTATAGAGTAAGTAAAATTTTATATTCTCTATAATAATTATCAAATTTTTAACCCCCTTTCAACCCATGAAAAAGTACCCCTTGATAAAAAAAAAATAATTTTTTTTTTGATAAAATGAAAAGGATTTAAATATTATTCCACACTCTCGAAAATTATTATCATATTCTTAAGCTTTTCTACCCTTAAAACTACCTCTAAATTAAAACAGTAAATATATATGATTACGGCTACCATTTTACGTATACACGGTGTTTTTTTAACCGTCTTAGAGCCGAAGCCCACTTAACGTATCCAAAACGTACTTATCATTCGCGAAAAAATAAAATGTATTAGTTAAGTTACGCACAAGTTAGGCACCTACGAACTACCCGGGTGAATGAACTTCGCACCGCGCGCGACACAGGATGTTTCAAACCTAATGTATGTAAGAAAAACTTAACTAATACATTTTATTTTTTCGCGAATGATGAGTACGTTTTGGATACGTTAAGTGGGCTTCGGCTCTAAGACGGTTAAAAAAACACCGTGTATAAGTTAGTAACATAAGTTTTTGGACCATAACTCCTTCAATTTTCATGCTATCACAATTTATAAAAAACCATTGTAAAGGTAATTAAGAGAGCTACAACATCCTTCATTGCAATACATAGTAAAAAACCTTTTTTCACCTCAGCAGCTCAAACAAGCAGGTTTTGCTGCTTAAAAACAGTGAGCAAAATTCAATTTTGCTGCGAGCGAGAGGCAAAGTAGCTTTTTAATTATTTTTTTTAAATGCCGTGAGCAGTGCTGGGGCTACTCACAACATTCGAAAAAATTTAACTCTTTGTTCTGTCACTTTCACTTCGATAGGAAAAAAGCGAGAGATAGAAACAACTTGATTCGAAGTTCGATTTTCAAAGGCCACACATAGTAGGCCCAAAAAGAAACGCACGTTCGGATGCACACATAACCGTAAATTGCAAATAAAACTATCTGTTCAAGTTTGAAATGTGTTTATTATAACTATTTTATACAGTAGGTACAATCATTTTTTTTATTTAATGTTTTGAAGACAAAATTAATGAAAAATAAGAAGTTTATCATGTATCTTCATAATTTTGTTATCGTTTTAACAATCTTTAATTTCGTGACATAAACCGCGGGGGCAGTTTCAGAACGCATTTCAAAAATAGCGGGATTATTGTACTTAAAAATAAATAAATGTAATGTAATGTAAATGACGATGTAATTTTTGTTAATTTGTCCGCCATAGCCAATAGCCATAGACAAGGCCTAGTTAGGTTTTATTAAAGCCACAGACTACATAAAGCTGTATAAAGTTGTGTTTGCACTACGGCATTATCAAGTTGAGTGACAGGTTTTATCTGTTTCATGTTTATTTTTTCCACTTTTTATTTTATTAGTATTTTGCAAAAATGCTTGTGATTGATGCATATGCGATCGTGTCGTTATTTAGTCGTGTATTCACCAAATGGTCACAACGGAAGATCTGCGTTGGCCCTACCAGCTTCACGCTGTGTTGTTCTCGCTGCTGAGGTGAAAAGTTGTATGTCTCACACGAGACCAAAGTTTTTTACGTCTCGTATCTTTGAATCCCTCGCTACGCTCAGGATTCTAACCTAGAATCACTCGCTACGCTCGTGATTCAATAATAGAATCCTTCGCTTACTCGGGATTCAAAATCATCACTCGCAGCAAAAACCAACTTTGCTCTCTTGTTGAACAAATAACTATTCTAAAACGGTGAAGGATTAAAGGGCTTAAGAGAGGCTGTGATTGCGCTGCCACGCGCTCTTTAAACAATCATATCTCCGTCATTTTTTGTTTAACAGAAAAAACAAAAAAAACAAATTGTTTGTCAGAAAAATACCTAAATTTTTTATTTTTACACTTTTATACGTATCTGTCGTCATTTTTGAGATATTATGAAAAAAAGGTGGGTGTTTTAAGAATTTGAAATTTTTTGATTTTTTTCAATCGTGACTTTTTTGAAAAATATGTGTCCTTAAGCAGCCAAACTGATACAATCTATCAAACTCTTCATAATAAAGTTAATTCTAGGCAGAATACGATTAATTTAATTTTTTGTGGAAATGGCACTTATGAAACCCATTGATTTTTAAGGATAAACATTAGATGCTCCTCTTATTTGCAATACAGCTCACTTATTTTACGTGCAAAAGACTTTTAATAGTGCTCATTTTAAAGCTTATTTCAAGCACTACAAAACCCTTTTTTATTAGAATGCATAAAATGCATCTGCTCGCCGCTAGATGGCATTGACCACATCGATTAAATTTCAGACAATATAAAAACGGCTTTGATCTTTAATATCTAGCTTAATATTGCACTTAGAATACTTTATAAAAAACCAAATTGTTAATTTTTTTACCTGCTACAATTTTGTTTCTTATAAAATTTTCGTTAAAACGTATATTTTTGGAGATATTTGCAAAAAACCGATGAAAAACGTGAAAAAATTGCGAATTTTCAATTGCCAATAACTTGAAAAGTATTGGATTTTTCAAGAACTAACTAAAACTTTATAGATGATTTTTTGCTTAAAATTAGGCCTTCTATCGATATCCGAGGTTATTTTGAACAAAAAAACAAACACCCCCGAGAAGTGGTGGCAACCACCCCCAGGGTGGTTGCGGAGTTCAAATCATTTTCACTTTTGAAGTTAAGGGTAAGATGAACCTAATTCCAAAATTGTATGCAATTCGGTTCACAGTAAAAAAATTCGGACCAATAATGCTTCAATGACTGCACTAAATGAAATAATATAAAACACCCCAGTTACGTACTTTAGCGGTCCCACGAAAATAAATAAATAATAATATTAAGTTAAACGATATTTTTAATTCATAATTTAATTTTTTATTTGTTATTCCAACTTTATTTAAATTTTGGTTTGGATTTTAAATGTGGTTAAATTTGATAGGTATTATAATTTATGACTTTGATATTATGTTTTAAAGCTTTTATTAGCTAACGTTAGATATAAGCCGATGTTACATTGGTTCAAAAGGCTTCCTTGGTGATAATTACCTTATTTATCACAATAGGTCCAGACTCTGGACCAGAGCCCAGACAAGATGCATTACGCTAACTACGAGTATCGTTTCTATTCGTTTTGTTTTTAAACCAATCGCATCACTGGTAGATCACGTAACTTTTCGTATCACGTCATCTACCAGTGACGCGATTGGTTTAAAAACGAATCGAAGAGAAACGCTAGCTAGCGTAGTGTATATCTTGTCCTCCATAGGCCTTAGCGTTTTTCTTTTCAATCACTCAAAATGTATGGGATGACATTTCTCGTGCGTTACGATAAACCACGTGGTCAAATTGTCATCCCATACATATTGAGTGATAAGTAGAAATGAAAAATGTTACTAGCGTTTGCATCTTGGCTATGGCTCGTGCTGCGTTTCGCTACGGTTGAACATAAATACATACACAATGCGCTTGCGGCGCTGCGGGAAATAAGAATCATTCGGAACGTAGGTAATAAATCGATTAATGTTCCTAAATATGTTGAAATTAAGGAAAATTGTCACGGATATCGACGATCAATGAAACGAACCGTAAATAAACAAGTTAATCATGCAGTTTCATGCTGAATTCCTTGAAATACTAGATCGATAAATTTGTAATTACAGTGTTTTACGAAGACGCGCCCTAAAAAACTAATTTGTGTTGCGTTACTGCCTTACTGTGCGTAAAATGAGTTAAACATTAACCGACCAATGAACTGAGTATGACGAGGCACGCACAGTATTAGGGTTCCGTCACTAGATGTTAATATTTTCAAGAAAAAATAACATTCAGACGGCGAAACCAGGCTTACTTTTTAGGGGACCCTTAAAAGCAAGCGTAAGAGTGGGTGCTGTTTGTAAACCCGATCTTTGCTGGATATTAAGCGGGCTATTCTATTTTTCAGTGTACACTATTGTTATCGTCCGATAAAAATTCTGCCTACCTAATTCTGAATCCGCGAATAAATAAATAACATGAACTTAGAATGTTTAAGATCAACGGTTTTCAAAAAAATAACTCTTAAATTTCTCAATTTATCGTTGATGAATCTTGGTAACTCAGTGGTAAATTGCACTTTTTCCATAGAACAGGCGGGGACATCTACTGCGTTACTCACTTTATAGTTATTAAGTACAAATAACTTTTTATGAATTAGGTTAATTCTAAATAGAAGCTTATTGAGGTCCCTTTTCGAGTTTCAATTTAGAAAACGCAGCACTTTACCTACCATTTTTTGAAATAAAAACAATTTAGTGGCAAAAATGTATGTACTTACAACGAAAACTAGAATGGCACAGGCCTTCTCTAAAGATCTCCCCATTATTGCGATCCTCTCGCATCCAGCTGTTTCCTATGGCTTTATCATGACGTCGAGTCTGTCCTTATTAAGAGGATTGTCCACTTTTTTCCATACAAATTTAGCTCCGGACGATACCGTTGCTCACCTCCTTAATCAAGTCCGATTTCCACGATTTTTGGACCGAGTCACAAGGAACAGTTAGTTACTATGGTTTATATTTTGCAGGCAGGTGGCCTTAGTTGCTTTAGAGTGTCGACTTGTGATCGTATGGTACGGTCGGCCAAGAAATTGGTCTACCTGTTTTGACAAAAGTTTCTTTGAGATCTAATTATCGCTAAGGTTGCCACTTGTCACTGTCATAATATTATTGCAAGGGAAAATCGAACTTGTTGTATCATGACATGCAAATGAACTTCAACCGTAAGGTGGTAGACCACATTTTTGGCCGACTGTACCGAGTTTTAACCCGAACTTTTTGATGTACCAATGAGTTTTACTTAGGTAGGTACGGTCACGAGCGTTAATTTAGGGTCCATTTCAAGAAAAATATGCTTGAATTCGTCAATGTCATCAGAGCTGTCAAGTCATTTGTAACTTTTAGGGAACCCAACCTTATTGTTGTAGAATGACAGATTGACTTTGGACCTTAGGTGGGTACTAAATTAAATCTCGTGACTGTACTCAAGTACTTAACTATCATAGTACATGCTCTTATGAAGGCGGAATAACATCCAGAGAACCTGCACAAGGCAATTCAACGGGGTCATCTGTACAAAGACAAAGATAAGGTGTATCTAACGAAATGGGGATAATAGTAACTAAATGTTTCTTTTTACATATAAATTGCAATTATTTTGAAAACAACTTAAACGACTTATTTAGAGAATTATTTTACTTTAATCATAAGCTTGTCTTTGTACTAAGTAATTGATTCTATCCTGGACCTCTAAAATCAGGACACGCTGTATTTTATTTTGTACTT
Organism: Acleris laterana; assembly: GCA_963966035.1. Lineage (NCBI taxonomy): Eukaryota > Metazoa > Arthropoda > Insecta > Lepidoptera > Tortricidae > Acleris > Acleris laterana. The sequence continues at coordinate 12,295,076 of OZ014448.1, read as the reverse complement.
TCCTACACTGCGCTACGTTGTGTTCGTATTAAAATTACTAATTATTTTTCGTTTTTTCCCGAGCCTCTGCTAATTAGCATTTTTACTAAACATGCCATATTGTTATGCAGGTCATACGTTTGTACACTAAAATGCGGTGTCAAACGTAAAATAATCACCAAAGTAATTAAACACGCGTAACCAGTAATTCCCAAAAATATACTGACATGTCCTGGTTCGCGAATCTCGTTAGTAGGTATAACAGTTTATATTCTCGTAAAAGGCGCGGTCATTGGCCAAGGATCAGCATTCGAGCCACGCACGTGGGTGGCCAAGGAATAGTAATGCAAACAGCCGACCTGCATTCAGAGAACTGACGGACGCCGCGCCGAATAGTTTACTTTTAAATTTGGAATTATGACGCTCATAAAAAAAATCGGATCGGTCCAATTGACACTGGTAAGTTTAATTTATCGCTAATCATGAGATTTTTTTTTGGTCCTTAATTAGGACAGTTCTTTGAATAAAATAAATATTATTATTGCATTTATTTTATTCAGAGAACTGATGGACGCTGCGCCGAAAAGTTAAGTCTTAAATTTAGAATTAGCTTGCTTTAAAAAAAACGAAACGGTCCAATTGACACTGGTAAGTTTAAATTGGCCACTAATTATGAAAGCAAATACCTAAATTATTAACTAACCAAATATACTTAATAATAAAAATAAACTAATTTTAGTTTTCTTTTTCAGTTATTGTGTTAAGGTTTTTGTATTATTTTATGTTGTTTTTCATTAATTAAACCAAATATACTTAATTTTTTAATTATTAGTCAACCCGGGTGCAATGTCCCTAGTAATTAGTATCACTTAATTTCAAATCATCGATTTCTTTATCTAAGGCTGTCTGGAAGAGATCGCTATCGCCGCTTTTTACATATTTTCTTTGAATTGATTTTTGTTCTTGAAACCAATGTGGTGTTTAATTAATATTTTTTGTAAATCTAGGAAAATATTTATTTAATGCAAGGGTTCTCACGGTAAAACCATAATGCCTTCGACAAGTTATCGTATTGTTTTCAAGTAATAAGAGTTATCATAACTTTGCCAATTAAATAACATTATGTCAAAAGCTGTAAATGATTTTATAGAAAATAATAGAGCCCCTGCCGCCCTAGTGTAATTAAAAAAATATTAAAATTCATTTATTTCAAGTAACTGGGGGGACTCATAATTTTATTAGGTCACTCACTCATACACATTAAAGATAAATTAGATTAACATCAGTCTGTTGAGACATTACAAAATTATGTTAAAATTATAAAATTAGGATTATTTATAACGATCGGAAATACGTGCTTATACACATATAATTACTTAATCATAAATTAAACTAATTCCATGATTTTAACATCGTTTCCGTGACCTTAATACAATAACACGCGATGATAACTATCGTGTTATTTATTCTCAGAAATTATGGATTGATAACAATTTTTTATAATACGTTTTGTTATGTGCCTTCAGGCTTCAGTGGCTATTCTAAACGGGTCTCTATTGACTGCCATAATTATTTTGAGTCATAATGTGTTTTAAGTCATAATGCATTTTTCCCAGGACACGGTTATTTTTTCAGGATTTTAATAAAACTAACCTAACCTAACCTAACGAATCTACACGATAAACGTTTATTAAAAACTGTAACTTCACCCTGAAAGAAGTTATGACCAAAAAATGTATGACTAACAATACATTATGACCAACGATATGTATGGCAGTCAAAGGGATCCGATTCTAAACATGTTATTTAGGTAAGTAGTTGCTTGCAATGTTAACGGACAGATAAAAAATTGTCTTTTCAATAAGTCCTAGGTATTTACTGCATAAACATGTTTATCTTTTTTATACCACGGACACCTTTGTAAAAATCTACCAGCGCTTTCCAAGAGACCACTTTTGAAAAGGAGCACCGCAAGAAACTCAACAATCAGTTATTCTTTAGTTACAGCCGTGGTCTTTATAAGTTTGTCAAAAATTTCTACGACGTGAAATCTAATTTGACCTCACAAAGCAACTCGTAGATCGTACACTAGGTCTTTCGTAGTTGTTTAATACGTATAGATACTCGTTGTACGCGTTTTTTCGGGTTGAATATTGCTGGAATAAGATGATGCGTAGAATAAGTAGGCTAGACCCATCATAGAATATGTTTTAGTCTATCATATACATTTACTGATTTACAACTACTTTTTGCACAAAGTATTACCTATATGTTCCGTGCTTGTGCACCAGTTTTGTTAGTTTCTGTCCGATTATTTGGTTGCTTGTAGAGACTTCCAGTAGGCATTTTTTGCTGTGCAATAAAGATAACTTAATAAATTTTAGCTTTATTTTTAATCCCTCGACGCAATTGTGTATTGATGTAGGTATTTGCGTGTTATTTAAAAGAAAACTAGATTAATTGGAATGGTGCTTAGCTACGTGTGATGAAAACCGGTTATACCGTCTATGAATTATAGCTCCCAAAAAAGGCATCGCCATTATCAAGGAGCTTTTTAATCTATTTAATTATTAAACTCCAATGAAAACTAACACCTAACGATTTCAGGTCCTGATTTTCTTCGTGCCCTTAGAAGGAATCACGGTGTCGCCAGTGCGGTGTCCTACCAACAAAATCGCCCCTCAGAGGCGGGTGGCATATTTCGACCACGTAAGGGCCAGGACCTTTGGGGCCTATTACGAATTGCTGCAGCCTAATGCCCCTCCACAATACGGTCCCGGTTTACAAGAGAAACCTCAGGCTGACGATCCTGACGACTGTGGTGACATCGAGGATTATGACGAAACAGATTTGAGTTCACGTAAGTTACATAATTTTATTGTGGCGGCGTCACGTAAAGAGCTTTGTTAACTTGTTTCATTGTTTCGTAATATTCTTCATGGTGACCTGGTTAGTTTAGTTGGTTGTGACCCTGCATACGTAGCTAGCTGTCCTGGGTTCGATTCCCAGTATGGGAAAATAATTAGCGTGATTTTATTTCTAACTAACTATCGTTAGTTGCCTAGTGTCCACAAGCCTATATGTAGAGCGTACATTGGGTCTAGGTAATTTTTTGTGTCATTTTATTTGCCCCTTATTAGGTTTTATGGGTTTTTGGTGGCCTGTGCACTAGTTGGCCTTCTCCGTGCCAAAAAAACTTACGTACTACTACTTTGCATACGACGCAAAAGCATGACGACATAGATGTCGAAGTATCTTAAATATTGACTTTACTATTTTACACAACGCGTAATCTAATAGCTGTAATCTGTGACGTGTTATTTTTAATCTTAATATCTTCGTGTCATAATCATTTCCAGTATCTCAACCGTATACCCGTCACGGGCATAGCGAAAGCAAACTATTCTTCAATGGCTTCTTTTGGAATAGACCCAGCACTGTGAAGCCCACGCGTCCAACCCGCCCGACCTATGTAATGCCTTCGGCATTGTATGGGTCCGGTGGATACTTTGGGAACAATCACTACCGACCACCAGTGCATCAAGATCCATCAGGTTTGTCGATTTTTTCACCTTGGCTTATTTTTGTTTGGATAGTAAGATCGGTTGGTTCCTCAAACTGATTAATTCCGCGTAGGAAACTTTCCACACACACGTCACATTTTTTCCCAATTGATTTATTTCTTCGATCACATTGTTTCACATTTACATTTTTTAGCAATCGCATATTTTCCATTTAGGATTTTCCACACTCGCAAAATTTCCCATCGTTATTAAGTGGAAATAGATTGAAATAGGGTTAAGGTTATGTTAATTTTGCATTGCAGAAAGGCCAAAGGGCCATAGCATCCATAATTAGGAGCTCCGCTACGGCGTAGCTCCGTCGACTCAGTGAAATGGATTTTGAATTGAGAAAGCATTCAAGTGGGGCGAATCCAAAATCGAAAATATGCAATTGGTAAAAAAAGCAATGGGAATAAATGCGATTGGAGAAGAAATAAGATGGGGAAAAATGCGAATGGAAAGTTTGCTATGCGGAATTAGCCGAATTAGTCAGTTAGGGTAACCGATCTGTGTTCTCTATTATGTTGGGTAACCGCACTATAAGAGTTTAATTATTTAAGATACTTAAAGAGAGCTAATAAAAACAACTGAGAGTTAATGTGATGCACTATTCGTCATTAACTGAGCCAAAATAAAGTGTTTTGCATTACGAATTTGAAGTCCAGTCTGTAAGGTAGAGCGGTAAGATGGTTTCTCAACCTTTTTTGCACCGAGCCTCCCCGAGTAGTTAATATTTTTGTGCCCCCTTTGATATTTTTGTGACAAAAAACAAACTTACTTACCTTAAATTATTAAACCACATCGACCGTCAACGTCGTTGTCGCGTTGTGATACAGATGCCAAATATATCACAATCAATGTGTTTATAATTATGTATATTATATTTATCCAGCGTCCCTCTTGCCATCGTCTCCGCCTTCTTAGCGACCAAATGGTTGGGAAACCCTGCTACAGACGGTATCATCATCAGCCCATAGCAGTCCACTTCTACAGACCACTATCTATATACACGGCACTGAGCACCATCCTCAGCTTTCCACAACTACTGCTTTCAACCATCTTTCATCTAAATATATAAAAGGAGAAACTGACTGACTGACTGACATATCAACGCACAGCCTAAACGGCTAAACGTAGGCACTTGAAATTTGGAAGGGACGTAGCTTAGGTACCGTAGAGGTGCACTAAGAAAGGAATTCCCGAAATTCCCACGGGAACGGGAATTAGCGGGAAAATTATCAACTCAAAAAAAATGTTTTGCCCAACGAAGTGGACACGGGAACAGAGCTAGTCATACATATTTACAGCAAACGTAACTATGTTCATACAAATCAGCCCGTATTCTGTGCTTTTGGCCCTCAATTTGTTGCACGTTTGACCCGTTAAATCCGGAACCAAACAAATTAAAAGCGCACGATTGCATTCTAATTGAAAGTAAAGCCATAGTTAATTTTACAAGGTTATATAATCCTTGCCAGTAAATCTAAAGGACCCCTACTATGTATAGAGTATGACTAAATGAATGAATGCACCATGACAGCGGCGCCACTATCTACGTAGAAGTGTCACTTTTATATGAGAAATTAGTTCCATTTTAAACCACATCGTGACTTTTAGTTGATCGAATATTTTCGTAAATAAATCCTTCAGTTAAACTTGTTTGTTTACGAGTAGTAGTAATGCAATGGTTGGCAAGTAGAGCAGAGAGTTACTAAATATGGAATTGTGTCAGACAACACGTTCTATTCTAAGCCCGAGAACCTAAACCGTCTCTACGCAATATCTTCGTTTAATTGGATGTAGGTTCTGTTAGGACAAACATTACGTACGTTACGCCCTTTAAAAATAAAGAGTATTAATGCCAATTGTAAAATAAACGGATATACACTTGGTAACAAAGAAATCAATTTATTTTTCCCAAGTATACTTAGTTTTACGTTATTTTAAGCATGTATTAATGTAAATACTATTTTACAAAAGATAAACAAAAACAATACAATGAAAATACGGCCATCTTATATAAGCAACGTATCCCGCTCACTTTCATATAGCTTTTAATTTCGGTCTACTTCTCAACCTCTGTTTCAAATACCGCCTACCTAATTTAAGAGAAATTTTACATCTTAACACTTTTATACTTAAATACAAACCCAATATTTATTTAGTCCATTTCGTATTTTCTGATGTGGATTTTGCGGAAACGGAGCGGGTTTCCCTTACATCGAAATTATTGACGACCCGTTTAGTCAGGGTAGTGATTCTATAAACAACGCCGGTCGTGCGGACTGTCGAGTGATTTCCTAGCGGCGAGATTAAGTAGTCCCGTCAGTGCGAACAAAACACATTGTAGCGCGTGCATTTTCAATTTGGCAGCATGGTTCCTGCCGATGGGTCGAACGTATAAGGCTGCTTAATTGAAAATGCACGCGCTACAATGTGCTTTGTTCGCACTGACGGGACTACTTAATCTCGCCGCTTGGATATCACTCGACAGTCCGTACGACCGGCGTTGTTTACAGAATCACTACCCAGGATGGTAGTAATCCTGCCGACGGACTTAGCGGTCCCGGGTTAGATTCCGGTATGGGCAAATATTTGTGTGATGAGCGCGAATATTTGTTACTGAGTGTTGAATATCTTATACTTATGTACAGCCGCAAAAGTAGCTACGCAACCGAGACGGTCAAAATGATCTGCACTTGACTCTATTGTGAAGGGAATACGCGGTCTAGATCATTTTGAGCATGTTATTCTACTTAGGTAGCTACTTTTGATGCTGACTGTATACAGTGTGTTACTGGCATGCGGGCATTTATTAAAACTGCCGATAATACGTTGCTTTAGCAATTTGTTTGCAAGTATTATCAATTAAAAAATAATTAAAAAAACTTCACAATTGATTTTCTTAGATACTGTCCATTTTTAATGTAGTGCATGTGCTGCGTGTTCATCGTTATCATCAGTATCGCTGTTGCTTGGTACAAGGCATGTCGTGGTACGGGGGCAGATCATAATAATCAAACTAGCCGTCGACTGTCATTTACACTTGTCAAACTGCTGTGCTTTACATTGCTGGCAATTAACATTTTGTTAGAAAGTTAACAAAGCCTGAAAAGTTGTTTATTAATTAAATTAATGTCATAGTTACGTTACAGATATACGTTATTTTAACCTACTTTAAAAAAAGCCCGGGTGCTGGTAACACACTGTATAAGTAGGTACTCGTATGTCTACCGTTGTCTTGTACCCATAGTACAAGCCCAAAGCTTAGTTTGGGGACTAGGTCAATTTGTCTGAGATTGTTGCCTGACATTTATTTATTAGTAACGTGTCTCCTAAAACTAGTTTTGTTTCAGATTACGTGAAACCAGTTCACGAAGGCGCCTCCGTCGAGAATCAGTCAACGTACCGCCCGGAGGTCGTGGGGGGTCCCCTCGGCCACGTGGTGGGGCATCCCCCCATCAGACCCTCCACTAGGCCCCAGGATCGTCCCACCACGCACCCCACGAGGTTCCCACAGAGAACCACTGAAGCAACGGTCTACACCACAAGACCATCACGACCTAGAGCATACAATAACGATGGAATACTAGGCTCGTTTATCGACTTGTTACTATTTAAATAACATTAGGCGCCATGCGGATATTTATATAGATGGATAGTTGTTTCCATGTTAGCAGTTAAAACGACTTTCATAGACGACCTTTCATTGTCCGGAGGAGGGCTAGAAATACCAACTTTTAACCTTTTGCGTGACGGCTAGGCACGGCGAAACAATCGCATTCTAGTCATAACTAAAATTCGTTTTATACAAAGAATGGTTATATGATCCACTGGGTTGGGTATCATACTCCAGTCTAATAGGGACCGCGTGACATGATTAATGAGTGTTCGTAATTTTGATGTTCATTTACCTCATTAAAATTAATCAAATAAAAACGTCATGTGATGTCATCGTGGAGTTTGCAATACACGCCTTAGAGCTGTTTAAAAGTTCGCATGTGTTCGGAGTTTGTGCTTCTGTGACTTGTTAACGAACGATACAAAATGAATACAGTGTTGTGGATATTGGTGTTTGTTATTTTTACCCTGGCTTACGGAACAGGTAAACTTTGATGTCATTATTATTTAACGTTGTTAAGTGCCGAGGATTTTTTATTGTGAATTATTTAAATCTAACAGCCCCGAGTGTCAGTTGGTCTTCAGATTAATTCGAACGTTACATTAGAGTGATATTATTGGAAGCAAATATCTCTTGGGCGATTAACCGGGGACGTAATTTAACTGTACAGGGAAAACCTCTTGAATGAGGTCGGACCGAACCGAACAAAACAAAATGAAATACCTAGGTATTCGGTAATTCGGTACTTTAGCTAAGGTATTTTTTACTATATTTTGATATGATTTGTGGATAAATTACCTATAGAGCAGGATTTTTTTGTCGTAGTGCTTCATTCCCGTAAAAGATTGCAAAGTGCTTAAATATCCGACGCAAATTCTACAGGACGTCCGTAGTACCTACTAATTGTCTTAATAAATACATCGCCGGTGATCTCAACAGGCAATTATAACTTGATCTCTGTGCCTGTCAGCATTACGCAGCGATAGGCACCTAAGGCCTTGTGTGAGTCTACGTGAAATCTCGAGTTGGGTTGGTTACCTACAAGCCCAACTGGACATTTCAAATCATATTTTTACAAAAAACATTTTGGGAAATAAACAATCATTACATAGGTATTATGAAACCGCGATTAGTTTGGGATTGGAATAGCTGTCAATTCATATGCACTTTGACGTAAGTGTATGGTAAAACTGTCACCTCTAATCCCTTTCTAATTGCGGCTAGATTATAACTAGGTAGTCAATCTTTAAAACGTGACGTTTTGGATACATTATGCGTGATCTGTTCACACAGTGACATAATTAGTATTTTTTATTCAAACTAGACATGAATGTGTACAAAATGTTGCAAATTATGAACTAGGTAAGTACATACCTATCAATAAATTGAAATAAAAAACAGGACAAAATACAGGTTTTTCTTTCAAATAAATATGTAAATGACGTTTGACGACGCGCTGGTCTAGTTGGTAGTGACCCTGCCTACGAAGCTAGCGGTTCTGGGTTCAAATCTCGGTAAGGGCAGATATTTGTGTGATGAGCGCGAATGTTTGTCCCTGAGTCATGGTTGTTTTCTATGTATTTAAGTATATATTTCTCTATATAAGTATTTATATCGTTGTCTAGTACCCATAGTACAAGCCTAGAGCTTAGTTTGGGACTAGTCAATTGGTGTGACATTGTCCCCCTAATATTTAAATAATAAATAAATAAATATCAGGGGACAATGTCACACCAATTGACCTAGTCCCAAACTAAGCTTAAGGCTTGTACTCGTATTATGGGTACTAGACAACGATATAAATACTTACATAGAGAAATATATAATACTTAAACATATAGAAAACATCCATGACTCAGGAACAAAAATTCGTGCTCATCACACTAATATCTGCCCTTACCGGGATTTGAACCCAGGACCGCTAGCTTCGTAGGCAGGGTCACTACGAACTAGGCCAGCGCGACGTCGTATGTACTCATAGCCTCTATTTTTTTTAATTAAGTATGTAATTACAGTAGAGCCCTGATCAACGGTGCACTGTTCATTCCCAATTGATATGTTTACTTGCAACTGCGCAACACACGCCACATCTGCGTCAATGTCATCCCAATCAAGAAGTTTTGCGTGTGTTGCAGATACTTGTATGGTCCACAGTCCCAGTCACAATCTAATGCAGGGTGGAAACAATTAATGCGCCACGAAACGGAATACCTCAAATCCTAGAGATAGCTCATTCAGGTCATACGTAGATCCGCATTTAGTCTTTTTGAAATGCTTAGGTACAGTCAGCAGCAGAAAGTAACATCGCAACCGAAGATATGAGAATGATCTGCACTCGACTCTATTGTCAAGAGAATACGTCATGTCTAGCAAGTGTCGAGATCATTTTGAGCATGTTATTCTGCTTATCTACTATTGATGCTGACTTTACCTAAACCGGGAATTTATTAAATATAAATGCAAAAAAAAACTCGCACTATTTTATTATACTAATCCATAGGATCAATAAACTCTTTCCAAGAAACATTGGGTAGCAATTTGCAAGTCTGCTACGGATTGTAATTTGCAGTAAGTACCTACATGTCCTTCATGTGTTGATGACTTAGATAATGTTTAGATTTAGTTGACGTTTTATATCTTACGACGTAATGCTTCTCGGAAAAAACTTCATTGTAGTAAAAAGCGTTTTTTTTTTGCATTTTTCGTCTGTTCGATTCCTAGCTCAGGTAAGCCTTTCAAAAACACTGTAAATACAGTTATTATTATTATTATTATTTTATTTTAGACATGCAGTTGGCACTGATATGTCTAAATCCTTGATCACTGCACGAATCTTAAAATGAGGATAGTGTAATAATATCTCAAGGATTTGAGCCACTTCTCCTTCATGGCCCATTGGTTCTTTCCATGTTGTCTACTAGAAATAACCTTCACGTGTAGAAAAGAAAAGAAAATCCCGATTTTTAATAGGGTGGTTAGTTGCTAAAGAATATTTCACTATGTAGAAAATCAAACATCATCCTGGTTTTCATTGAAGATAGTAAAACCATGCACATATTTGATATCCGGATTAGCTAGTATGATTTTTTTTCAACCAGGTATAATTCCGATTTTTCTACAAGAAACAAAAATTTACATCACGCAAATTCACTACTTGCCCTTTCAGGGACTAATTCAGAACACAATCCTTATCTTGACGCTTTGAGTAGAAGACCGTGGAAGAGCGTCCAAAACTATGTCCAAGTCCGTCCAGGGGCTTTCCTGTTCTATTGGCTGTACTACGCCGACGGTACTTCATTAGGCGCTGATCGGAAACCCCTTATAATATGGATCCAGGGTGGCCCAGGATTAGCTGCGACAGGTGTTGCCAACTTTGCAGAGTTTGGACCGTTGAATATGGAAATGCAGCCTCGAAATCACACCTGGGTAAGTAATGTGTCCGAACCAATGGGTGATGTGGTAAGACAGCTGCCGGGTCCGTCCGGGCAATTACACCATCTTATGCTTTAACCCACCGCGAAGAAGCGGTGTTCGCATTGCTGTAGTCCAGCGTGGGGATAAGATAACAGGTGAAATTACTAGCACAGAGGCATTCATAGTCCACAAGATTTCAAGATTCGTAGTCTTATGGTTCACTCTTAAGAATGCAAACGTCTATGGGTCTAAGGATCCACTTACCATCAGGTGGCCTGTGTGCTCGTAGATGGCTGCTGGTATAATTTGTTCCGTTCTCTATGGTGGGCCAACGATCTGGACAAGATCGCAGGAAGCCGATGAATGCGAGTAACACAAAACAGAGCATTGTGGAGATCCTTCGGCAGGTTAAGACTACGCCGAGCGTACGCCGGATGTACAGTGGCGCCCTCATTACTTTTATTAGGTTTTTTAATTAACTAAAGAATTTCCTTGGACCCAAACAAAATGTATTTGTAGCGCAAGTATAAACACAATTTATGGGATACGTAACAAACTTTAATAACAATTCACCTTCGAGTTATTAACTTAACGAAAAAAAGTGGCCACCTTTTCCCGTTAAGCTGACTACTCAAAGGGTAATTGTTATTAAAGTTTGTTACGTATCCCATAAATTGTGTTTATACTTGCGCTACAAACACATTTTGTTTGGGTCCAAGGAAATTCTTTAGTTAATTAGAAAACCTAATAAAAGTAATGAGGGCGCCACTGGACGCTCGTCGTTTGCTCGGCGCAGTCTTAATTTCCAGCCGTAGATCAATTTGGCTGACGGTCGTGACGAGCGCCAATTTAAATTCCATACATTTTGTCAGTTTTCGAATATCGTTTACGTTAGCGTTAAGTAACTTGTCTAGTCTCACTGTCCTACTAAGTATACCAAGGTCGATTTAGAATAACCCACGTGACAGTTTAAATAAACACGTATTACTTTTTTCGGCCGTGTGGCGCCGGCAGATTAGAATAGCACCACCCCATTTCTTCCCGTGGGCATCGTAGAAGGCGAGCAAGGGACCATCCGAGAGGTGGGCAGCAGCACCTCTCGTGTAGACAACACAGTCCAAATAATTACACTGCGGTCACCAACCCGCCTGCCCAGCGTGGTGACTACGGGCAATACCCCCCAGAAATATAAAATTATATGAATAGGCACAAAAAGAAACGGCCCCCAGTTCCCGGCCGCCCTACTATTCCAGGTCACGGCAGCGACCTTGGTCACGGTAGGGTAGGGGGTGCTAGGAATCCCCGGGCTACGGACGGCTGCCAACAATTGACTCTGGCTACATACAACGGACGCAGTTTACGGCTGGACGAAAGCCTCCAGATCCTTGAAGTGGAATTAGAGAAGATACGATGGCATGTTCTCGGGCTATCGGAAGTTCGTAGAGAGGGGGAGGACACGATAACCCTTGAGTCGGGCCATCTATTTTACTTCAGGGAAGGGAGCCAAAAATCTCAGGGTGGTGTGGGGTTCCTCGTCAACAAAGCCCTCCGTGACAACGTGATAGAGATCTGCAGCGTCTCGACCCGGGTAGCGTACCTTGTACTGAAACTGACCGAGAGATACTCTCTCAAGGTCATACAGGTATATGCGCCGACGTCGAATAGCACAGATGAAGAGGTGGAGGCCGTTTACGACGATGTGGCAAAGGCCATGCATCGTAACACCAAAACCCATTATACCGTTGTCATGGGGGACTTCAACGCCAAAGTGGGAAAAGAATGTGGTGAATCTTGTTTGGGACAGCATAGCTATGGGCGCAGAAACCGTAGGGGCCAAATGCTGGTCAACTTCCTTAGCATGCAGGGGCTGTTCTGTATGAACACCTTTTATCAGAAAAAGCCCCAACGGAAGTGGACCTGGAAGAGCCCCGACGGTGTGACGAAGAACGAGATTGACTTCATCATAGCCGACAAGAAGCATATATTTAGGGATGTCTCAGTGATCAGTAGGTTTAATACCGGTAGCGATCACCGGCTTGTACGAGGCACCCTAAATATCAATTTTAAGCTCGAACGTAGTCGCATGGTGAGGTCTGTTCTTCGTCCAAATGTGCCCCAAACTGGACATGATGCGTTCCAATTGGAATTGCAAAATAGATTCGCCGCACTGGAGACCCCGGCAAATGTTGACGAGGATCTGGACGGCTTAATCGGGGTGATAAGCGAAGTGGGGACGAGGCATTTTCGGAAAAGGCGAGCAGATAGGAAGTCCAAACTTTCTGGCGAGACCCTAGATCTGATGCGATTTAGACGTGAGACACCTGAGGAATCCTTGCCAGATCCCCAGTCACTCCACAAGAAAATCAGGAGCTTGGTAAGACGCGACCTTCGCAGCTGGAACACCCGCCTAATACACGAGGCGATTGAGCGAAACCGGGGGTCGAAGGTCTTCACCAAGACACTGGGGAGGAGTCATCTGACAAAGCTAGCTACCTCGAATGGTGAAACCGTCACATCAGTCCCGGGGATACTCGTTGAAATTGAAAACTTCTACGGACACCTGTATGCTTCGCACGCACCAAAACCTCCACCTGACGCGAGAGATCCTAGAGCCCCACTTACCCGCCACTTCACTGAAGATCTCCCAGACATAGGTGTCGACGAAATCGAGGCGGCTCTCAAACAGCTTAGTAATGGGAAGGCTCCCGGTGAAGATGGAGTAGCCTCTGAGCTCCTCAAGGCTGGGGGTAAACCTGTTCTGGAGGAGTTAAAGAGGCTCTTCAACACTGTAATTACCAACGGGACTACCCCGAAGGCGTGGAGCAGAGGTGTAGTGGCATTGTTTTTCAAGAAAGGAGACAAAACGCTACTTAAAAACTACAGGCCGATCACACTTCTGAGCCACGTCTATAAGCTGTTCTCGAGAGTCGTCACGAATCGTCTGGCATCAAGATTAGACGCCTTTCAGCCACCGGAGCAGGCTGGGTTTCGTAAAGGCTATAGCACCGTGGACCACATCCATACTGTTCGGCAGGTTATACAGAAGTCCGAGGAGTATAACCAACCGCTGTGTATGGCGATGGTGGACTACGAGAAGGCCTTCGACTCCATCGAAACTTGGGCTGTTCTGGAGTCTCTGCAGCGATGCCAAGTCGACTGGCGGTACGTGGAGGTGCTGAGAAGTCTCTACCAAATGGCGACTATGTCCGTCCAAGTGCAGAACCATCAAACAAGACCCATCCAGCTGCTCAGAGGTGTAAGACAGGGTGACGTTATCTCCCCGAAACTCTTCACCAATGCTCTGGAGGATGTCTTCAAGACACTGCGGTGGAATGGGATGGGCATCAATGTCAAGGGTGAATATCTCACACACCTCCGCTTTGCTGACGACATAGTGATAATGGCAGAATCGCTACAAGACCTGCAGGAAATGCTGTCCAGCCTTAATGCTGCCTCGAGACGCGTTGGGCTCGGGATGAACTTGGACAAGACTAAGGTCATGTTCAATGAGCACATCGTCCCTGAGCCCGTCTCCGTCGAAGGTGTAGCCCTCGAAGTTGTCCAGGAGTACGTCTACCTAGGACACAAGTTACAGCTGGGTAGAGACAACTTTGAGGGTGAAATCACCAGAAGAGTGCAGCTTGGTTGGGCAGCATTTGGAAAGTTGCGTCACGTCTTTGAGTCAACCTTGCCGCAATGCCTGAAGACCAAGGTATTCAATCAGTGCGTCCTGCCGGTCATGACATATGGAGCCGAGACGTGGAACCTGACAGTGAAACTAGCCCACCGACTACACGTCACCCAGCGAGCTATGGAAAGGTATATGCTCGGAATCTCGCTAAGGGACAAAATCCGGAATGAGATGATCCGGCATAAAACTAGGGTCACTGACGTAGTTCAGAAGTGTAGCAGACTGAAGTGGCAGTGGGCTGGTCACATCTGTCGCAGAACCGATGATCGGTGGAGTAGACGGGTTCTCGAGTGGAGACCACGGCTCGGCAAGCGTAGCGTAGGACGCCCTCCAGCCAGATGGACCGACGACCTGAAAAAGTGGCTGGTGGTGACTGGATGGCGAAAACGGGAGATCGGGCCTTGTGGCGAACCCTGGGGGAGGCTTACGTCCAGCAGTGGACTGCAATAGGCTGAAATGATGATGATGATGATGACTTTTTATACAGTTACTACATTGATACAAACCTCGCGAGTCACTTCAATGATTCAACCGTTTACTATATGAATCCTAGGTATACGAAAAGTCTTCAAGAACTGTAACAGCAGTTCTTGAAGACTTTTCGTATACTTACTTTAGATGTATATTCCAGGTCAACGGAAAAAATGTCCTGCTTATTGACCACCCCGTTGGGACGGGGTTCAGTTACGCAATAAATGATTCGTTGTTAGTACACACAGATCGCGAAATGGGTAAGATGATAGCATAAACGAGGCATGAAAAAAAAAATGTTGTTTATAATCATTGTATTCTTCCACAGCTGACGATTTATCAAAAGTAATAAGGGTGTTCTTCAAGAGGCATAAAGCATTCCGAATAACGCCGACTTACGTGTTCGGCCAAAGTTATGGTGGCAAATTGAGCCCAAGATTGGGATATTATCTACATACGGTGGGTACATATAATTTTGGTTGAGTAATCCCTTGTTACGAGAGGTTGAGTGTGAGGTATTGTTTGTTAATTATTACTTACCTAAAATTATCCGAACGAATTCCTAATTTTTTCCAAACGGCAAAAAAAAGCCAAAATAAGGTAAAAATGTTCATTTGGCTAATCCACAAGAATAGAACGCTTTGAATGACAAGTCAGATATTTTTTTAGTTCTAGCCAAAACAGAGTTTTTTATATAGTAAACACGAAAGAGACACTGACCATATAAAAATGGTGAGCCTTGTAATTAGAACCTTGTCATTGTGATTGTCTACTTAAACCTTTCCACTAATCTCATACTAAATGTATGGGTGTGTTTGATATTAAATAAAAAAAAAATGATACGTCTCGTTTGAATTTTAAAAGTTATTGATGTCATTTTACTCATGAGGTAACGTATTTTCGATTAGTTACGGAATAATCGCCTGGACACACTTAACGATTACACCCTGTATATTAAAGTTTCGTTTTGTCATTTCAGGCAATTGAGAAAAAACGACTTAAGATGAACTTCAAAGGTATTGGAATCGGTAGTGGGTGGGTGAACCCACGGGAAAGTACTATGGTGCAACCAGATTTCTTATACTTTATGGTAAGAAGATAATTATATTTTATATTAAGACTATGGGACACCCGTGACTTCGTACGCTTAGTATTATTTTCCCGCTACTCCCCCTATTTAGGTAAACCCCTTAGGGGATGAATTTCCAAAATTCCCCTCTTAGTGCACCCCGGAATTTATTATTATAGGCCTAAAACGAATTTGCCAATTTTACCATTCCACGATTCCATTTTCGACGGTGCTCAGGATGGAAAATTTTACTTGTTGATGTATTTCAAATTGTCATTTTACTGACTTGACGTTGACTGCTATTGTCGGGTCGAAATCATCTGAGCTCTGGGGCCATAAAACCTTTTTTCGCACATATCGCAAGCCCCTGGGAGGTTAGCAGATGTCTCGCTCGCTCTTTGCAGCGACTACTTTGTTTGTTCACTAATTAGTTTACGGTCCCAGAGCTCAGATGATAACGTCCGAGGTATAGTTGTCGACTTACCATTTATACACATGTAAGCTGATTTCTTGTGAGAGTACAATTAAATGATTTCCCAATGGTTTTTTTACAGGGCATCATTGAGCTCAACACGTATTTACGTGCCAAAAAAATCGTCAAGAACATGAGTTACTTTATGGACAGAAATGACTTGAAGAAAGTTTTAAGATTGGACTCCATTTTATTTTTAATGTTTCACAAAGAAGCCGCAATGCAAATTAATTTTAATAATATTAACCAAGAGAGTCCATACCCAGCACTCGAGAAGTTATCGGTGAACGTTAATAAATACGTAAAGCCTGTGTTATCACACGTCGTGAACCAAAGTCTCAATTGGAATTATGGCTCATCAATAGTTTTTGACTCTCTTGAGAGAAGTTTCTTTGAGCCATCTACTAAATTCTGTAAGATTTTTTTTTATGAATAAAATTATATTTGAATAATTATAAGGTGTGAATTAAAGTAGATTTGTTTTTTTAGTAGAATTGCTATTAAATAGCACCAATCTTAAGATAGCAGTTTACAACGGGAATTTGGACGTCGTAACACCATTAGCTGGTAATATTTTTTTTATGATAAAAAAACAGCTTTTTGCATTGACTCTCATTGATTTATACATTGACTCCATATAATACTAACTCCGATTGGATTAAGCGGGACGTAATAAGCGATTGCACTAATTTAATTTTACTAAGTTGCATGGTAGACCGTCCAAATCAATCCGTCATGACAGCCAAGACAAAACAGAGAACGACGAAGTAAAAAAACATGGCTACCTTTAAACAATAAACCTCCTGTATTATTTGATTCTTGTCGTCGTTACCGGTAATAAGTAATATTTTATAATTTTCTTTAATGTGAGCCTCTTTTACAAATATAACAAAAAAAACAAAGGAATAAAACAAATGAAGTATCGGAAAACCATTACAATCATATCCATTTTTAAAGTTAATCCATGGCTTTAGCTGATCAAAATATATGACTTACACTGTTTTAAATACCGTAATATAGTCAACTGGTTTTGCGTTCTTCTAAATTTTCCCCTGAGTATATGTTATCCATTCATGCTTCCAGGTGCATCAAACTGGGTCCACAAACTGAAGTGGCCCGGGGCGCAGGAATTTATAGCCGCCAAAAAACAGCCGATACGCGGGTCCAGGAATGGTTATTACAAGAAATCCAGCCGGTTGACCTTTTGGTCTGTATTTGGAGCTGGCCATTGGGTAAGCTCTAATTTTGGTTCATAAATCTCTACTTAAGTTAAGCATGTAAAATATTCTAATGCTATTGCTATATCCGCGCCTACTTACAATAATAGTAGTCAAATCATTATATACTCTATAGATACAGTCTAGGGCATAAATATATATGTATATAATTTCCAAGACGTCAAAAATATCTATAAGGTCAGGTGGGGCTATTGCATCTGAGGGGCTACTCTTCATACTAATTTTAAAAGTAGAACACGTCTTAGTATGAACAGTTACAATAGCCCCTCAGATGAAATAGCCCCGCCTAACCTTACACCTTTATGCCACTGGCAAGATATTAATGCCCTTGATTGTACCAACATTAAATTTAAAATTCTTATATAATTTCTATGCAGTTAGTCACCTTCTTTGGTACTACGGCAGATTGCATTGTTAAGTTTTTAATGTTATGAGCAGGGCCCGTAATTTTCATGCCGCTGACGCAAAAATGACGTCACGCTACATAAAGTATGATTTCAAATTGTTTTATTGTAATTATTAACCATTAGTCGTCAATCATTTAATCATGTACAACTGAGTCAAGTAATCTATTGACGCGTAGAAAAATAAATACCTCCTTGATACATAAAACGTAAATGAAACTATATGTTTTGTATTTTATGCTCCTGATGCTATCATAAAATTCGTAAGATCCAGGTTAAACACCTTTTGTGTTAAATTTCCTTCTTCTTTTTCAATATGTTTAGTTGTTCTTTTTATTTTTGATGTTATATTTTAATCACATTTAGTACAATAATCGTTTTTGTCGTTTACCATTAAAAACGGATATTTGTTGCAAAACTCCTGTAACAATAGCAAATGTAAACAATAACTAAGACACTATTAAAATCTAAGGAACATAAGTATGAATTATTTAATAATTTGATAATCTGTGTTTTATTTCAGAGACAATAGTCACAGTTAGTTAAACGTTATATACTGATTATTTCATTGATACCGGTCAACTAAAGAGGTTGACAAAATGATTATGACGAAATACTAATTGGAATCAACTGTATGTAGCGTGACGTCATTTTTACGTCAACGGCATGAAAATTACGGGCCCTGGTTATGAATGACATAGGTCTACACTGCTTTGCTTAGAATAATTGCAGCATATCAGATAAAACTCCTGTAGCAAACAAAACCTAATTACTAAGTGGAGAGGATAGTCTACTTTTTGGCGATTGAATCGAGATGTCCAGCAGCGCTGTCACGTCTAATTTCGGCAAATTGGTAGAACAAGATCCAAAAAAAAATAGAAATTGGTAGAATTTGAATTGAAAATTAGGTCACCACCCTGCTGGTTCTACCACCCTGTTTTTAATGATTAAAAATGCGTAGAAAAGTTTAAAAGTTAACACGAAACTTACCTAAAAGGCCGCGAAATGCTTTGCTATTCGTCAGTATCTGCTGTCACTCACAGGCAGCTTCTCATTTTTTTTTATTTCGCCTCTAACACAGATTATGCACTTAACGTAACGCGTTCCGTTTTAATTGCTGAAATTACAAGACAGGCTAAATTCGATAGTAAGTAACGTTTCGTTACACTGCACGCATGGACAAATGTTTACAATCATAATCATAACATTTAGAGAATACCAAAATTAGGTGTCTTTGGAGCCGTTGGTGGTAGATAGGTAGACAGGAGGCAAATTAGGTAGATCTACCAAAAAGTTGGTAGATGTGACAACACTGATGTCCAGTAAGATCACCTGGTAGGATTACCTATTAATTTTGTGTGTGTAGGTGATCTTACCGGACATTTAATGTGTGAGTTTGTCCCCTGATAGGTACTTAATATTATTGTTTATGTTGTTTCAGGTTCCTGAAGATAATCCAATGGCGATGGAGCACATTTTAGACCACATGATAAACGAATCAGAGTAAAACGTGGTTATTAATAGATTTAAAAAAAAAACGCTTAAACGATTGATTCATTTATATATTTTACAGCTTACCATGTCAAACTGTAAATAAATGTAACAAATATTTACAAGTATTAAACAACAGTCCTGTCGCGACAATCCTCTCACGTATAATTTCGATAAACCTGAATATTTTGTTCTAGAATCATTTTAATTATAATTAAATTATTGACTGAAAGTATACACATTTAAAATGTAAAATTAATTTATACGTCCTACGGTTTGTCGAAATATAGACAAAAGAAGTAATATAGATAGAAAGCAGAATGAAATTTGGAACTCGTTGGACCTATTGGGCCTATTGTAAACTTCTATTCTATTCTTTATTTAGCAATTCCCATCTATATTTAATTTCTTTAGTCTCATGTTATCATGTTACCTCTAGTAAAGTAGTAGCTTGGTGTTTGTAAAAGTTGTGTCTGTCTCTTTTACTGCTTGGGACGTGGCAGGTTTTTCTCTCGCTCTACAGTAACTTAGTTTTTTATGTATGCGCCACTTTAGTTAACCATTTTGCAGGTCAAAATTGTCATAACCTTTTATATATTGTTCCTAAATGTGCCATCGTCGTCTGACACTATTAGTTACCGTTAACTTAGGTAAAACGCCTTTATAAAATCGATATTATACAGATCTTCAAGGTTAAATCGTTTTTTAAATTTAGGATTGATCATTAAATATTTCATTCACTATGATTTTTTCTTTTGTATAAAAAATAAATCCTATATTTTCACGGTCAAGCTTGAAGCTTTATTTTTAGTCGGACATTGCAAGTCAGTCCGTCCTTTAGAAGGTCGTCAACATAATTAACACGCAAAGTTAAAACTAAAAGCTTGTAATAATTATGATTATTATTATTATAAAGGCAATGATTTCATAGTTTACATTATATGCAATAATTTAATTATAAGACAACATATTAGCGTCTGACTTCATTATTTCACTATTGGGCAGTATGTATTTAGCTAAAGCGCACGTTTAAAAGTAAAAAGAAATAAGGAAAATCTTTTTATTTTGTTCCTGATTAATTCGTGTCATGGATCATGTTTTTGTCCGTGTTATTTCTTTTTAAACTTTAAACTTGCGACAATGTGGGAGCGACGTACTACGTTAACCTCACTTCAGCGTAGCAGGCGTCGCAAACACGCACCGGTTTGGTGTTGCCAGCTAATGCAACACTTTTTTCGCTACATGCGCCGCAGAATATATGGCCACAGCGTCTGCAGTGATGCTGGAATAGAACAGATAGTTAGATATTAATACTTTTTCATTACAAAAACCCCGTTGTCTAACGCTCAAGTTTTAGTTTGGGGGCAAGTGATGGTGCAATTTCGATAATCTGAATCGATAAAAAATTAAGTAGATTTACTCACTCACTAACATTATCAAACATTTGATTCATACATAACAGAGCTCTGCTATAGTGATTTTTTAAATTATTATGAAATAAAAGAAAAACATAATAATGATTATAATACTATAATAAATGAACAATATTTATTCCAAATTAAATGAAGTCAAACTTCGCTGCCGACTTATAAAAATCCATTTTAAAAATGAAAATGATTTTTCGACCTCTACAGATGTAACTGGCAAAAACTGTAGTTTTTTGTAATGTTCTATGCAGATTTTGTTTACAATACTGTTATCAATTTGAACTTCCTTACTATGGGTCTATTCGTTATTAAATAAATGAATATCAAGTCAGTCAATTATGGTGTGTAAAAGGATACGTAGGTAGTGGAAGTCAGAACGAACTGGACCAGTTTTGTAAATACCGGGCTGAGGACTCATTGAATAGGGAATGGTGGAGAGGCCTGAGGGAGGCTTTTGCCCAGCAGTAGGACAGACACACCTAGATAAGATGACGATAAGACCTGCAGCCAAGAAGCAATGTTCATTACAATATACTATGTAACTTCAATTTATATTTTGGTGCTGTATTCTACTAGATTGCTTTTGACATCATAACATCATAAGTGACCATTATGAGACTAAGACATTTTAAAATTCAATCATATTCAAAATATGGTGTTATGAGAAAAAAAAGTTAGGCATTCTGGAATTTAGGTGCTTTGACACTAAGGGCCGTTTATTAATAAACTAAAGGGGAGTTTATTAATAATAAACTCATCTTGGCTGAGAGGCCCTTCACAAGATACATTAAAGTAAACGTCAAACCATTTTGGGCGGAATGACTGGAGAGCCACTCGACCGCCCGTCTGCCTCGGCTGCGTCCCCACTCAACATCAAACGTCAAACCATAGAATACTGTCATTTTTGACACATCTCGAGACGAGCATTAGAGTTGAGATTAGTTTATTAATACGACCCTAAGTACTTTTGACATCTAGGAGTATTGGTAAAAGGGTACAATGAATTTGAGACGTAATGAGCTCAACTCTTAAAAAACAGCAACAACAAATACCTTTCTTCTCGCGATCGTAAACTCCTTAGCACAGGCGGTACACGACGTTGCGTCCCGGTCGCTCGTCCAATTCGGCGTTTCGTCAGTCGTGGTAGAAGCCTGGGCTTCCCTCTCCAACAGTTCTGCTAGTTGTAATTTGTTCTCACTAAGCGTCGCCCCGACTTCTTCTAGGGTCTTCTGTGCTTCGCTGTATTGGGTCTTAAGTAGGTGCTGTTCCTCTTGTAGCGAGAGGTATTTCTGTAAAATGACATATACGTAATTGTTGTGTTGTTTTATACTCGCGAGTATTTTTCATGTCCACCCATTATTTTTTTTCACCCGGTTTTTTTTCTGAAACATTTAAAGCGAGTGGAAGAGGAACCGAATCGGAGAAATACTGGAAAAGGGTCGAATCTTAAGTACCCAAACCCGACGTGCATGCATGACTCGATGTATGAATGTGGAAGAAACTACAGAGATTTGTCAGGATCGTAGCAGGTGGAAAGCAGTTGTCTCTGCCTACCCGTCTGTGAAACAGGCGTGTTTTAACGTATGTATGTAAGTAATGTTTAATCTAAACGTTACAATAAGTAAACAAACATGGAAATCCGCAGTAATTTTCAGACTATAATTTTCAAATTCTGGTAAAAATGAACAAATCGGGTGAACATGAAAAAATTTAAAGTTATGCAATTGTTTTGCTCGCGAGTGTAATATTGAGTAGAGCTTTTAACGCTTTTTAATACTTTGGTTAAAAACTTAAAAGAAATTAGGGCGCCGTAAAATCAGCAACATGATCTAATTTTTATCAAAAAAGACGCATTTTTTTTTACCTGGCCTATAGATTTTAGAGATTCAACTTCTTGTGTCAACATTGATATTTTATCTCGGTCCCGAACCATCGATTCCTGTAACATAAAATAATTAATATAATCAATGTAAAAAATGTAATCCGAATTTCATAAAGCATTTTTTTTTTATTTTCTTATTCTCCGGTTACGGAGATACTAAATACCTCAAATATGACCATAGTTTGCTCACACAGCAAAAAACTTTTGAAATGGTGCCTGTTTTCATCAAAGTTTTTGGGAGGGTTCCACTAAACACAACACTTACAAAAGCTAAAAAGTATTTAACAGCCCCTTTTACATTGATTAAAACAAACAAAAAACTACACTGGCAACACAGTGCCGAACTGACAACTATAGTCACCCGATATTTAGTAGGTATATCGGGTTGTGTAGGGAACGCTTCCTCCCGCACCGTCCATCCCCCCCGCGCGACGACCGCGCCTTAACTTGCCGGGGTTAAAAAGTTTCAACAGGTTTGATTAATTCGTAAGTAACAGGTTCCTTTATAAACGTGAACTTACTTGTAGTGATATCCTCCACTCGCGCTCTATCCTGAGATCGCCCTCAGCAGTCACGGCCCTGGTTTCCGCGGTAGCCGCTTTCTGTCCTAAAGATCTCGCACTTTCTTCTAAACTCTTCCTAGCTGTTTTGTCTTCTTGCAACCTGTACGGTAACTATGGTAACCATTTCGAGTGAAGGTAGGTTGCACAACACTATGATGTGTCTCAGAATACATATACAAGCAAAGAACGCGCTCTTCGTTAGGAGAGCGTTTATAGCTACCTAAACGTACGTCGAACGTACCTACTCTGTACTTCCCTTTATATAACATAAAAGTTTGTATTACTCATTCGCACGCAAGCCAGTTTATACAAGTCACACTTAGAGATGCAAGTCGATGTACTAGTAGCTTCGTGTCTAAAATGCGGAGTACCTACGCCGGGCTTGTAAATGTTTCATGAACATGTCTCAGGAATCACTACTTGCAGACACAATGGCTACTCTGGCTAGTGACTTTTTTATGAAATGTGATATAGGTACCTAATTGGTGGTGGTATGATACAAAAAACTCAAAAAGGTTTTCTTGTTAGGTGCTTTGTAAGTAATGTAACACAAAAAAATCAACGCCATGAAGTGTATTCGCAAATCAACTTTTAAATGTTTGCAGCATAACGAGAATATTTGAAAAACGTCGTATCGTGAAATGGTTGTGCCAAAGTAGGTATTCTTAGTGAGATAGAAAGTTTTATTGTAAAGCTGCCAGGTTTTTCTGCAAACAATTAAAGGTTAGAAACGAGGGAAGTACCTAAGTATGTTTCTCTAGCACTAAGAACTTCATGATTGGTTTTTCAAGTGTTTAAACTTCGATGTGTCACTTGAAACAGAAGCAAATACAAAAACATAGGTATGTATTTATAATCACAGGTTTAACAACAATTTGTAAGCGGCGTAGGTACCTATATGTAGTTTTGCTTGCACTGAAAGAATGAACTAACTTAGATGATCTTTCGTTCTGTGAGCGCTAACCTTATATTATTAATAATACCGTGTTCATTCTTAATTGACTATTATAGTAAACAACTTGCTAACCTCAAGATGAAGGTTTTTGTCTAAAATAACTATTTTAAATAAAATAACCGTAAATAAATAACAATCACAGACAAAAATTGGCCAAGAGATGTCCAAAATATTTACTCGGTTTACTTTATTTAGGCATGACCCGCATGACAAAAGAGCTGTTTTAGCCAAAAAAGGTTCATTTTGAGGTTAAGTAGAAAGAAGTTTATTTGACATTGCAGATTAGGCAATGTCAAATAAACTTCTTGGTCCTGGACTATAATTGCCATAATGACAGTTGTTTCTATAGAGATTGGAACTAAACATTATAATGTTTCCGATGCACGAAGTCACGCCGGACCACTTTGAAGTCAATTGTCGTAATATTAAGTAGCCCGTAGGACTCCGTGAATTGGAACCATATTTTTTGTAATTTGCTTCTGTTACTCTGTTCACTATATTTAATTGAAAAAAAAATCATAAAAAAGGTGTTTGTTTAATCTTTGATCAAAGCAAAATAAACATAAAACTACCACAATTGATTTTGCTAAAGTAGCTTTTCTAGTAATGATTTTATACGAGAAACATCAATGAATAACTCGTAGGTACCTATTAATTATTTTCACTAAGGCATGCAAGCAAACACAAAGGAGATAGTGGCAAACCTGCACAATTAACTTAAAAAAAACAAGCATGGTCTTCAATAAAATACGGTATGCGACTGAATATGCTTTATTATAAATATATTTATACATAACTAGAATCTCGAAATTACAAAACTATGCCTAGGAAACCCGTCTAATTTCGGATCTCGACATAATATTAACTGATGGAAGTAAAGCACAATTATCATTATCACATTATATTCGCTAATAATATTTGTCTTTTTTCATAATTCAATGAAATGAGATCGAATTACAAATACATTTTATCAATCATCGAATTGGTTACAATTATAATACTGTAAATATAACTAGAAAGTTATACAAAATACTTTTATTTCTCTACATAATGAAGTCATTATTCTTAAATAAAAACAATTGAACTAATAACTAGTTCTTTTAGCACGAAATAATAAAGAATAATTAAAGGGTACATAAAACTCAGAGAAACCCTAAATATCATTCGTTACAACAAATTAATAACAGACTTTGGTCAACAGATCATTAATACACGAAAACAAACCTTGAATAAAAACGTAACTTATCCCATTAATAATACAATCAGGGGGTTATTTTAATCACAGCAACGATAAAGCCAAAGCAACTGTAGCATAATTAAACTTTGTGACAATAATATTCCCTTATAGTCCGATTCTAAAAATATTCTATCAAAAGTTAATTGTGTGGTTTGCCAGTATCGAGCGGATAGGAACAGCCACCTACAACCCTATTTGTTCGCAAGCTGTGCATTGCGGCACACCTAGGTGCGATTCCAATATTGATATGTCAAGCGTTACATTAAGAGTACAATGGATAGCGTAAATCTAGGCACTCGTTTTGCTAGGAGGCCGGAGTCAGACCGCAAACGACCAATGACCAATAGGCCTAAAATACACAAAGGAACAGAGTACAGTTTGAAAAGTTGTTGTGTACCATAAACTTCATTCTATGAAAGCAATTGTTCTACACAAAACGTCACAAAATGACCGTATTGCATAATAGTTTCTAGGGTTGTTGGTCACAAATACGATGAAAGAAGAAAAACAAGTGTTTTCCACTTGAATTATCTAGTCATCAGCATCCCTAGAAATTATTTTGCACAAGGAAAGGTTTTTGTTTCATTTTCTTTAAAGGTAACCGCTTCATTTATTTTTCTCACTGTTTAAAGCTGTTCGCTGTCTGACCGAGACCAGCAAGCTAGCCTGATGCGATGTTGATAGTAATAATTTGGAACCTACTTCTCATCAAGCTGATGTATCGTGCTGCCCATTGATTCAGTCTTTGCTTCCAATTTGGATATTAGCTCTGTTTTATGTTTCAAGGAACTTTCACATTCCTAAAACAAGGCCAGTAAAATTTTGCTGAGTTATAACGATTCGTAGATAGACAAAGGTTGTTAGTAAGCGAACATATAGAGTTTAAGCATGACATATCTGGATTGCACAGTGGCGTCGGTTATACGAGTATAAGCGTAGAAAGTTCATTTGTTAGTATACCATATTAGGAATTATAACTGCTAAGATATTTTTTTCTAATAAGAAATACCACCTGAGGTATTATAACAAGCGAGCGCAGCGCACCGTAAATATCTTCATAAAGATTTTGAATTAAATTACATATATCTCAAATTTTATTCACGCATTTGAGGTAAAGATTTGTCTTTGCTAGTACTCCGTCGAAACGGTGGTATTTCCTGTAGATTTATTTTTTTGTTAGGCGGTCCTTCGTCCTTAGACTTCGAACACTTTGGGCCTAGATTGGCACCTCTGAAGTTATCTAATTTATCTCCTAGATTAGTTTCGCTTGTAATGGGAGATCTTAGGGCTTTGACTATATCGTGATCGGGTCCTAGAAATTGGTTATATTTCTCAAGGTTGCTGAGTATTTTGCCAATTTGCTCGGCCTTCTCTTGCAGTCTGGACACCACTTCGCCCTTCTGCGTCAATTCCATCTCGCATTCCTTCCGTACAAGCGCGGCATTGATAAATACACCATAGCATTAGTATAGGGTGAGTAAATACAATAGATATATTTAGTATACATATCAGTACATAAAAAACAATCATAAACATAGATACACAAATAATCTTGTAGAGATGGTGAGATCGGGTAAACAAAGGGAATCTACTCGTACAAATTGGGAGGCCGAGGTTGATTGCAAAAGATTTAATCTTAAACTTTAAGCGATTAGTCAATGAGGTTTAGTGTATGGGCGGGAAGCAAGCGTCTTTAACACCCACGCTCAATGAACGGAGTGCAATGGCTTTGTTATCTACAATGTTGAAAAACTGTGCGAACTGTCTGAATGGAACTCAGATTCAAGGCATAATGAGGAGAGAGTTACCGCCATTTTAGAGGTCAAAGTTAAATGGCGATACGGTGATTTCTCTTAAATGGCCACTGCAATTGTTAATTTTGCGGGTATATTGAGTATAATGTTAATTTAGTGTTTTATGCAGAAATATTAGTGCAAAATGATATAATAGTGCATTCCGAATGTAGTAAATGGCTTACCTGTAACTTTTTGTACATCTCCAGATTTATCAATTTAATATCGTCGAGCTGCCTTCTTAGAGATATGATTGTGTCTTGTTTGTCATGTATATCCTTTTCCAACAATTTCATAGCGACTTCCATTTCGGCTTTTAGTGACATCTGCAAAGCGTCAACACGCAAATGGTATTTATGTTATTGATATCTATTGTTAGGTGCGTGTAAACAATGAAACTAAAACAAAACAAACCTGCAAATCGAGTTCTTTTTGTAACTCCAAGTTTTTCTTACGTTCTTCCTCCAACGCCTTGCCTATTTCACTGTCCTTTTCATTCTTACTCTTATCAGAGGTAACGCTTTTGACACTGCGTTTTTCCTGAAACATTAAGTGACTCATGATTTGATGACCACATCTTTATTTAATTCTTAATTCGATTCTAAAACTTACTAGGAAAAAGTTAATTACCCATTTAAACGATAATATCCCTATTTAACTAATCATTGGTTAATGCAGAAATCACTTGAATGGCACAACTAAATTCTTACAGTTACATTTAATTTCATCACAATATTATCTGATTGATATAAAATATGTCTAAACTACATTATTTTAAGCACGTACAAAACCTAAGGAGAACAACAATATCCTACCTCTTCATCAGACGGCAATTCAGTCACTTTCATCCTACTATCTTTAGTAATATCTTGACCTGAACAAAAAAAACACACGTGTTAACCGCGACACATAAATAAACACACCAATAAATCAAAAACAAAAACGGGTATTAAATTTACACCATCCTAAAAATAACTCACAAGACCTCGTCCAAAACGTCTGTCGTTGATTTTTTGCCGTCGTATTGCCCATTTAAATTAAGCGATAGAGCATAACGGCGCGGGCGCAAATACTGGCTGGCATTAAAATGCGTGCGACAACACTGGCATGCTAATGCCGACTAAAGTGCATGACTCATGAGATGTTAGACTGCAAGGTGTCTTATCTGGTTGTTATTGTTATTTTATGACGCGATTCGGAAGGACAGTTCGATATTTGTTTAATCAACGAAGTTAACACGCTTAGTAGATATGTTTGTCATGCTTCATTGTGAAATGAACAGTTACGAAAGCTACAAATCTATCCCGTGTTTTGTGGTTTGACTGTTATAATATAGTTTTTTATATGGCATATAGAGTATCCTTATATATTATAAAAGAGAAAATGTGTTGAAAACAATGTGCACATGCATCCATGTTTTTATACGACAGGTGAGTGCTAAGTCGTCAATATACGACACATGTTCAGTAGGTACTTAGGTAACCTTTTTTATAGACGAGCAGTGAAGGACAGCGTTTCTAATTTGCATTACAATCATAATGAGGCAAGTAATAATCGTGTCAAAACAGATATCTCAAAACGTGTTTCATTCTAGGAAGGGACAAACGCTTACCCAATGCGTGCTTAAGATGATTGTTGTCTTCGACCAAAGATATCATTGTATTTTTAGCAATGGCCAAATCTTCCTTCATTAGAGCGTTTGTTGTGGTCAAACCTTCGACTTTGGCTTGGAGATTTGCTACCGTAGCGCTGAAAAAAGTGCTCTTTAGAATATCTTAGTAAGGCGTAGCCAATTAGGCAGGACTTTCCCTTGATTGACCTGCCTATTTGTCCACGTCTTTCCTATCTTTGGGCTTGTACGAAGCTCGCATAGTTTTAAACGCTCATACGTGTTGTAGATAAACAAGAAACCCCGGTATTTTTTACAAAATACCCATACATTTGGGTTTAATTATGGTTTAATTTAAAAACAATCTTATCGAGACGCGTAATTTCCGGATGGAAATCGGATGGCTCTTAAATCTCGCTGAAAAATAGGACAGATCCGAGGAAGCCCAATCATAGAGGTAGAGCGGTTCTGATTATGCACGTAAGAATAACTTACTTAAGGTGTCTATTTAGCTCCTCGATATAGTTCTTCTGGTCGAGCATCGTGTTGATGTGGCGTTGTTTGGGTTCGGGGTTAGCATTATTTCCGTTGCTGGCCAAATCGCTGGACAAATTACTACCACGGAGGTATAGTGAGAAATCAATCACACCCTGTTGGCTGTCCAAATCTTCTTCCTAAAAAGTGCATTAATAATATTTTACATCTCATCCGAATCCGAGAAAGGAGAATCCATCCAAAATCTAGTCTGGTAGCCCATACATATGTAACAACATGATACTAGTTTATGTTACTTTTGGTACGATTACGTGACAAGACGTGTTTTTTTAAATGTGCTGTCTCTCTGTAATGTTTTGTTCCCTTTTTTGCAGAGTCGAAAGTCTGTAACCGATGCATTTTCCGATCCCTAAATACGCTTTATAAAGTTTGAATAAAACACACTAAACGTAACAATAACCTTGTGAAACAAATAGCATCCGTACCTTGACACACAAATTGCAGTCGACAACGTTGAGGCCGACCAGCAATCCGGTGATAATGACCGCTTCGTCGTTCAGCATGAGCGCGTGAGGTTCGAAGTATTCCTCCAAGGTGTCTTCCCGGTGCTCCAGCAGGATCCTCATGTAATCAGCGAGCCGCTTCTGCATCAGAGCCAGGCGCAGCCAGGCGCGAGCGCGGCCCATGGCAGTTCTTAAAACGATCGCGATGTTTTAAACAATGTTATTAAACAACGTAAAATTTCCTAACTTTGCGACTTCCAGAAAAGCAATATCGTATAATCAATCGTGTATTTAACTGTTGAACCGCTACAATTGACAGAATTGTACGAACCTGAAGCTGCGGGACAAAATGTATAAAGCGTACCTAGTACAACTCCTGTACTGGAAGAGACCCCTAAAAGGGATAAGCTCGCCTTTGTATATATCCTTCTTATATTTTAGTCTAATTGTCATCTCTTTCGTTTGTTGAATAAACTGTTTACATAGGTACCTACATACATACATACACAGTAATAGTTGGACATCCAAAGCCTAAAAGTCGTGTAAACTAGGGCGTGAAAAAGGCAAGAGTGTAATTTATCTACTATCATGATGTTGATGCTAAGTATCACTAACATTTAAATGATAAGATGATATTTAAGTTGACAGTTGCCCTAAGTTAAACTTACTTTACAGTTGGAAGATCTCGCACGCTTGCTGTAATATCGGCAGCTTCCGGTGAATATTTTTCAACCATCTGAAGAATATCCCATAGCTCCTTTTTAGGACCAAGAAGTCCCTGCAATTGCAACTTTATGATTTAAATATTCCAGCCACTAAATATTCGATAGATGTTTCATAGTTTTAATCATATTGAGTACCTTCTTAGGTTTCAGCCCGTGTCGCATGACGTGTTCGAGGACAATAAAGAAATGGTGCAACGGCAAATGGTCGCTATCGA
The DNA here is from genome assembly GCA_963966035.1 of Acleris laterana. Classification (NCBI taxonomy): domain Eukaryota; kingdom Metazoa; phylum Arthropoda; class Insecta; order Lepidoptera; family Tortricidae; genus Acleris; species Acleris laterana. Next base: position 12,264,258 of record OZ014448.1, on the reverse strand, counting down.
GCATTCTTCCATAGCGGAGCGATTGTTCAATCAGCTCTTTTACAATCAACTTAGAGATGTTCACCAGATTACTGCGCTCAATCACGACGGGATCGCGAGCTACAACGAAAGTAAAGCGTAAGATAACTCAATAAAATCCGACGTAACCTTAACCGCTTATGCATACCCATTAGAGAATGCATCGGATCGTCAGGTGAAGTGATGATTCCCGGTTCTGCGGGGCGTATGTAGGAGTCTTGCATTTCCATGTCCTGCAGTTCCTTCAAGCAGAGCCACTCTCCGTCGACAGAGACGCGGAAATTGCATAGGTAGATGGTATCTTGGGCCCCGGCCATGTCGCCTTCCGGGTTTCCCTCCGGCTGGTTAATGTGTGCCGGAATGCCCCCGGGCAAGGCTACCCCGTGTACGGCGGTCAACGAACGCATAATAAAACAGCAAATAAACTATCAAGCGAAACAACGAATACGCGGCCGTGAATCTTGAATCACACGTTTGAACACATCGCACTGTATTTAATAAGTCCGAATCTCCGCAAGTTGCGCGGTGTTGCTTAACAATGTTACTCCATGTCTTAACAGCCGCGATAATATGTTATTATAGTAATTGCGCGTTACAACTTCTTACGCTCCTGAATTTGACTAGCGCGTATGGAACAAACAAATATTGATTTCCCACCGTATGACTAGTTCTTTGGAGGGAAAAATCAATACCCGGTCCAAGTGGCGCCATCTGTCGGGAATTTCGTGTATCATGTCGGGTAGAAAGCGACCAGCTTTTCTTAGTTGTTAACTCTATTCAGTACATAAATAATTGCATAGATGTAGCTGATAACGATTCAGGAAAGTGCGCCAAATGACCATTTAAATATTTAAAGAAACCATATTACTTGTGGCAGGTACCTAAAATTAATGCCTATTTAAATCGTGTTGGAATTGTTAATAGTTAGGCTAGGCCTAAACTAAGCTCTAGGCTTGTACTATGGGGACTAGACAATGAGAAATATACTTACATAAAGAATTCACTGAACTAAAAAAAACACCTACAGCACTTGGTACAGCACAAGTAGAATAAAGTTAATTAAGTTATAGTGAATGAGAATCACGTAAATATCATACTAAAATGCAAATTTACCTAGTTACAGATAATAAATTAATAACATAAAAAACTGGACAATCTCACACAATTGAACAAGTTCCGATTCCAAATTAAATTCTATGCTTGTTGACTTCTAGACTGCAGTAGAAATTCTCACGCTCACACTCTTGTGATTTGTTAACATAGTCAGTGGACTATTTTACTTTAAATGTAAGTGCAATAATGGTAAGTGGGCCGTCTGACAATCTCAATCCAATTACAATCTCAACACTTCAAATGCGTTGCCAACCTCGAGGACCAAGATGGAATGCCTCAATGTAAAAGATGCTTAGAACTAAAAATGTTAAAAGTAGTTAAAACTTCTTACATAATACTTGAACGTCTTCACATCAATAATTATGATGATGATAATTAGAATGTGATAATTAGGTTCAATTCAATCCACATAATTTTACATAATACACACACATACACCACACACAAACACAGACACACACATAATATTTCTCATATTAACTCAACAAACACTAACCAGACTCTATGAATACTTTGGGTTTACTTAGCATTGCATACTTATCTTCTCGTTGAACGTTTTCATCTCTCACTAATTAAAGGTTAATTCTTGACAGATATTATATTGTTTCGACCTTGGTGAAATACACCTTAACAGGAGTGAAAGTCATGTTCTAACTGTATTGATAGCCCAAAAGGTCCAATGTTTAAGAGGTTTACTTAAAAAAGAATGATAAGCCAGTTTTTACACTCATAGTAACTGATTTTAGGAATATTTTTTTTCTAAATTTAAAACATGAAACCATTTAACGAAAACTAGTAATTACGGCCATACATTCTTTGTGAGATTGAATAGGGAATATTCATGATTTTGTTTCACAGCTTCAATAAAAGCTGATACATGTAACTTTTTTTTTTAATCTAAAAAAATAACCTATCTCATTCCAGCAAAACAGAATTTTACGTGGAGTTTATATGGATAAAATGCTTGTATCATCCGTATTTCTTGACTGATTTTAATTTCACTTTTGGTTTCTTTTACGGTACGGGTACTTTCATATTTATAGGGAATATTCTATTTAAAATATAAAGCATTGATCTGCATCTTAGTATGAGTTTAAATACTAGGTACAAAGCTGAAGACTTTGACATATTTAAAAGTGTTTTTTTTTATTAGGTACTTAGTCTTTATTCCACATATTAATAAATGCCCTTAAGGTGAGGGTAACTCTTAAAATTAATAAATAATTTAAAGTTTACAGATAATTCGCTCCTTCTGTAGAACATGGGCACAATGTACTGAAGGTGCAATATTATGATTGAAAAAAAACTCTCTATAAATCAAATCGTATGGTACATATGTAGCTAAATATATTTAAAACAATCATTAAATAAGCCAAACATAGTGGCTCCCAATTCGTGCTCGTCATAACTTTCATATTTTAAGTCTCCTCTTCAGCATACTTTTCAACCCTGCAACCCCGTGTTACCTTAAGGAGCGTTTCAATTATTTTAATTCAGTTAGAGTTTCCCAAAACCATCTTTTGTCAGTCCCCTTTTCTTCCTCTAAGTTTTACTCCAATTCTTACACAATCCAGGCAATAAGGCTATGGAACGCTTTGCCTACAGAAGTAAGGCGTGCTCAGTCTATTTTTATTTTTAAAAACAAGCTAAAGGAATATTATCTATCGCTTCCGTAGTTTTTCTATGATTTCCTTTACTTTTATTTTTACTATCCTATGACCTCGTGTATTATCTTTGTTTGGCTGATTTCTAGAATTTATGTATATATATTTTATATTTGTATAATAGTATGTATTTAGCGTGTATTTAGTATGTATTTATTAACTAATTTACTTTGTTTATGTGTATATTTATATGTAGTTTATATTTGTGTAAGTAGTAGTAGTTTGTGTTCCGTGTTTTGTTTTCTTTTGGTTTTCAATAAAGAGTATTTGTATTGTATTGTATTGTATATAAATTTGCGAGCCATCGACCTATATAATTATTTACATCAAAATAATAACTTTATATAAAAAGAACAACAGACTTGCCGTTTTTCTCTTATCAGTGTCATAAGGGGTCAAGGAACGACGAGGGATTTTCAGTCACACATGGCCACGCAAGTACTCTACTATCTAACATAATAAAAACAAAGAGAGTGTGTAGGTACTTACATTTTGTACTAGAAAAGTAGGATGATCTCTCAGGTTTCGACACAAGAAGTTCCGGCCATTTGTCATCCTTTGCAGATGAAACAGACGGAGATCTATCAAAAAAAGACTCTTTAATCGACGCCGTCGAAGTTGCCGGAGATACTTCGGCATTTTTGTCTTTAGCGGAAGCCATAATTACACATTAACTAGAAAAAACATTTCGCAACCTAAACACCAAATGTAAATTTTACACAATAGCTATTTCTACTTTCGCATTAATATGTTACGTTCTACTTTGGGGACTTTGTTTCAGTGCAAAATAATTATTAAATTGGATTGTTTTTCGTTTTCAATTTTTCATTTCATTAAAAACAAATATTTTTTGAAGAAAAATTACTACAAATTATAAATATTTACCAAAAATAATTCAAAAAGTTTATAGAAAAATACAAAAGTGAGAAATTACGTACAACGGAACTGTACATGAGTGTAGAAGTAAAAGAATGGCGACGTGTCAACAATCATGACAGATGACATCACGTTGACATTGACAACAATTTTTTTTTATTAAAAGCCAGATTGAGGCTGGAGATTATGTTATTCAGCCACGTTAGTGTTTAGTTAACCTCTATGGTTTTCTCATGACTCTTGACGTATCATGTCAATGTACGGATGGTTATTATAATTCTTGCAATAAAATATCTTAGTTAAATATTAACCGAGTTCCTAATTAAACATGGTGACAGCGGTTTAAAAAAAAAATGACCGATTCAAAAAACACGACCCCGGCGCCCGCCGGCGAATTCCCGGTGCTAACACCCCCGACGTTCTCGGGCAAGGCCGAGGATTGGACAGCGTTCAGTAAACGTTTTGAATGGTATCGACAAGCCTCGGGCCTAGCTACTCATTCACAGCCCAGGCAGGTTAGTACACTAATGTACATTCTTGGCGAAAAAGCCGATCACCTGTTAACATCGTTTAAACTTACTGAAGAAGACAAACGTCAGTATGATAAAGTTCACAAGGAATTTGCTGCATACTACACTGGGGCACAAAACAAGATACACGCACGGGCGAAGTTTAACAAATTATGCCAACAACCTGATGAGAGAATTGACGATTTTATTGCACGAGCATACTCTGCAGCAGAGGGATGTATGTACCCGGAAAGCATTAAAGACGAACTCATCCGAGACAGGATTATCGTCGGGATAAAGGATACGAAACTTTCCAACACCTTACAACTCGACCCAAATATAACCCTAAGCACCGTCATCACAAAATCCAAACAAGCGGAGGAAGTTCTGCGCCAACAAAGTTTAGTAAGACCGGGCACTTCACATGAAGAGATCAGCGCGGTGCAAGGAAATAAGACTCGCACCTACTTCAAACCGCCTAACAGTAATGAGCAACGTTCATTTATGAAATCGTGTGGCAACTGCGGCAAAAGTCCCTCACATGCATTCTCGGTATGTCCTGCGAAGAATAGCGTATGCACAAGATGCAGGCGGCGCGGTCACTGGGCGCAGCGATGTCGGTCAGGGAAACATGTAAACGAGATAGAAGAGACTCAAGATGACCAAGACCTATTTTTAGGAACGATAGGAAACGATGTTGATGTTGATGACCAGTATGATTATGTTATTAACAACGACCCATGGCGGGTTAATCTCCGGGTTGACGATAATGAAATGGATTTCAAGATTGATTCGGGTGCAGATGTCACCGCTATCGGGGAAAATCATTTTAAAAAGCTTAAGAACGTTACTTTGATGCCAACAAATTCTAAGCTCCGAGCTGCCGCTCAGAGTGAGCTCATAGTCCAAGGGATGTTCAAAGCGGAGATCATTTGGAAAAATAAAATAATTACCTCCGATGTGTTCGTTATAAAAAAATTAAACCAAGCATTATTGGGCAAGCCAGCCATTGATGCATTGGGGCTAATAAATCGCATTGACAGCGTGTCCCACTCTCTATGCGTTGTTAAAGATGCTGATTCTCAAGAGTTCGACCCTTTACATGATTTTCCTGAATTATTTCAAGGGCTTGGAAAACTAAAGGGTGAATATGAAATATGCACGGTCCCAAATGCTAAACCTTTCGCGATCGTATGTCCGAGGCGAGTTGCAATACCGTTGTATGATGCCTTGAAGAAAGAATTACAGGTTCTACAAGAACAAAAAGTAATATTTCCAGTCGAGAAACCAACAGAATATTGCGCCGGTATTGTCGTGAGACCGAAGGATGATGGAAATATAAGGCTTTGTGTAGACTATACAGAACTAAATAAAAATGTTTGCAGAGCAAGGTTGCAATTACCTTCTGTTGACGAATGTTTAGCGCAAATAGGTGGCGCACGATATTATTCCAAACTAGACGCTAACAAGGGCTACTTTCAATTACCCTTGGAAATGAAATCTAGACTCCTTACTACATTTTTGACACCGTTCGGTCGGTTCGCATTTAACAGAATGCCCATGGGAATAGCGTGTGCCAGTGAAGTTTTTCAAAAGAAAATGCAGAACATGATTGAAGGCATTGAAGGAGTAATTTGTTGTCAAGACGACATTTTGATAACTGGTAGATCCTTAAAAGAACACGACACAAGATTGAAACAAGTTCTTAGACGGATGTCCGATGAGGGAATAACACTTAATAAAAATAAATGCCAATTTCGAGTACAAGAATGTACATTCTTAGGACATCTGATTACAAGGAATGGGATAAAGCCTTGCCCCGATAAAGTTGATGCTATTCTCAATATGCCAAATCCAAAGGATGTTACTACTGTACGTAGTCTTTTGGGGATGATTCATTACCATCTCAAATTCCTTCCAAATTTGGCAACTATCACCAAACCATTACGTGACCTACTAAAGGTTAAAGATCGGTTGAAGAATGAGCAAGGTATCATATGGACGAAAGAGTGTGAAGACTCTCTGAACCTCATAAAAGAAAATTTGACGAAGCCCACATCTTTAGCTTTATTTGACCCGAAAAAGAAGATAAGGGTATCGGCAGATTCAAGCTCCTACGGTTTAGGTGGGCTTATAGAACAATATGAATCTGGACAGGGAATTTGGAAACCCATAAGTTTTGCATCTCGCGCCCTGACTCCAGCTGAAAAGAATTATGCTCAGTTGGATAAAGAAGCTCTAGCATTGACGTGGGCTTGTGAGAAGTTCTCGATGTATCTTATAGGTCTACCCGGGTTTGAACTGCGGACGGATCATCAACCTTTGGTCAAGATTCTTGGCGACAAGCCCATTGCCGAGCTGAATGCACGTATGCAGAGACTTCGTGTTCGTTTAGCCCGTTTCACATATAAAATTATCCACGTTCCGGGCAAGTATTTACACTCCGCCGACCTACTTTCTCGGGCACCATTACCTTTTCCCCAGTCGATGGCCGATGAAACTGAAGAAGTGGAAGACATGCTAGCGATTCAAACTCAAATTAAATCGCTCCCAATGTCAGATTGCCTGCTTGAGGAAGTTCGCAGAGGTCAGGAAGTGGATGATGTCTGCTATATTATAAAGGAATACATAACATACGGCTGGCCAGATAAAAGAACACTTGACAGTGACTTGCAGCCATTTTACCCGTATAGAGGTGAGTTGGGGTTACAGGATAATCTTATCATGAGAGGTCACAGATTATTTGTTCCGAACAAATTGCAAAAAGATTTTCTGCAGCGATTGCACCAGGGCCACCTGGGAGTAGAGAAATGTCGCCGACGTGCTCGTGAATCAGTATGGTGGCCCGGGTTATCCAGTACTATAAGAACAATGGTTCAACAGTGCCCGCAGTGTATTGAGCACAGGAGAAATCCTGTTGAACCTCTTATAACATCAGATATTGCGAAATATCCTTGGGAAATGGTAGCGATTGATTTATTTACTGCAAAACAAAAGGATTACTTAGCAGTAATTGATTATTACTCTAGATTTCCTGAGCTAGTCACTTTAACTACAACAACTTCATCAGCTGTCATTTCGCATCTGAAGGTCATATTTGCCAGATATGGAGTCCCGAGGATAGTGCGAACTGACAATGGACCACAGTTTAATTCGGCAGAGTTCAACACATTTGCGAAAGATTGGGGTTTCACGCTTAACACTAGCAGTCCTCATGCACCATGGAGTAATGGAATGGCAGAAGCTGGTGTAAAGATTTTAAAAAATATAGTCCTGAAATGTGAAGAGCCAATTTTAGGACTGATGGCCTATAGAAGTGCACCGGGTGAAAATGGATATAGCCCTGCACAATTGCTATTTGGTCGTAGGATTCGCACAAATATCCCCACGACATCCGATCGTCTTATTCCAAATTGTCCAGATTTAAAAATCATTGATGAAAAGGAACAGATAATTAAAAGCAGAATGAAATTAAATTATGACAAAGGACACAAAGTCAAGTGTTTATCTGATTTGCCTCCTGGCGTCAAAGTATGGGATACGATTTCAAGCTCTTATGCAACAATATTAAGCAAAAGGAATGAACCTAGGAGCTACAATTTAAAGACGGATAAAGGAAACCTCATACGCCGGAACAGACGACATTTGATTCCCGCCGGGGAGGCAGATCAGCAGACAGGATCTCATGATAGTCATGATTCATCAATAATAGAATACGACTGCCAAGAAGGAGAGACGCTCGAAGAGGCTAGAGATTCATCGCCCTTATTCCATGATTGTGAAGGGTGTGAAGACGAAGACCAACCAGCGGTGCCAGAGTCTTACAGGTCGCGGTTCGGGCGATGCGTCCGGCCTCCACAGAGACTCGATATTTAGCGCTTCACTTCATTTCTTTTATATTTTTATTTTATCCAAAGAGAGGATGTTTAGTTAACCTCTATGGTTTTCTCATGACTCTTGACGTATCATGTCAATGTACGGATGGTTATTATAATTCTTGCAATAAAATATCTTAGTTAAATATTAACCGAGTTCCTAATTAAACAGTTAGTTCTTAACATGTATTAAAAAACTAAATTGACAGCGCTTGTCAGTAAAGCAGATTTCAGCGGATATTTTATGTTTCAATTCCTAAAAATAGATAATTGAGTTAATATATTTTTAAGAAATCCAAATGAATGTGGAATGTGGCACGAAGTTAGACCCGTTACGAGTGTTTATAATGAACCCTTTACTTCCACCAGCAAGATTAATCGTAGTTAAAGTTCTTAACGGTCGAATATTTGGAAAGAGACAACTGGTCGATCTTTCACTATTGGTCTTCACAAGCGAGATGGTGCTAGCAGAATCATTCAAGATGGAGTTAGAAGGATGTGCTTTTCCATGTACTAACGAAATTAAAATTACGTCAGATATACCCAGGTTTGACAATAGCAGAGCGCAGTGCAAATAATAAATAATACTTACTTAAAACAAGAAAGCCATGCTAAAGTATGAAAAAGTGCAAAATTCCCTTCTGTACTTAACTTCACCAAAACAATACTTACTTAATACTATTTTTTTAGGTAGTGCTTCTAATGCTAAAGTTACATTTGCGGGATTCGGTGAAAACTTGTAAAGGCGTCTCTTTCATATAGTAAATGAAACGCCAACAAGAATATTCGCCGATTCTTGCAGTTGTGTCCCTTGCTTCATTTTTGGCTGAGTTCTACCATGATTTTGATCACAGATAAATAGGGCTGTTTTGTAAACCCACAGGAAGGGTACCCAACTGTCCGACTCCGATTTGATTCATTTTGATATATGTTATAGAGTAGTCTAAAATAACGAACACGTATTTATTTTTAGCTGCCCAAACTCAACCTGCGACTTCCAGTCCGACTCCGATTTGATCAAATCGGAGTCGGACAGTTGGGTACCCTTCCTTGCCAGATAAAAATATCGGTGAGTTGAGTTTCACCTCTTCCCATATTCTTTGGTTTTTGAATATAAATATGATTTCATTCATGACCAATCAACGATCTTAATTATATCTAACCCAGCAAAGGCAAGTTTTCGACGAACTCGCCGTGGTACAGTCTACTATTGAACTACTAAAAGATGGTATCCGCTTCTTGCTTCACCAATTGTAATAAAGTTCAAAAGTGGATTCTAGTCCACTGTAGGTACCGTAGGTACTAACACTACTAACTTGACTTCTTAACTTGGTGTCTAGATTGGTGACTTAAGATCATTGATCTTTATTTTGTCACCAGGGGCCCGTTTCACAAAAAGTATTAGTCTAATAATATTAGTGTTTTGTCTCATTTTTTAGTTGTATTTATGAGACAAAACACTAATATTATTAGACTAATACTTTTTGTTAAACGGGCCCCAGGAGCCGTTCCGTACTCTAATCATAAAACCTATATTGAATGCTAAATGCATGTCTTTTTCTCACGCTCCAGTAATAACAGTTTAGTTCTAGTGTAAAAGTGACACAGAGACAAAACTTTCAAATTATCGCACCTATTAAGTTCTTCGCTGTAACCCAATTACAACAGATTAATGGCAGCTTTATTTGTTAAATTTTACGCAGCATTACAGATGCAGATGTGTTTTGCTTCATTACCAGTTTCACAAATCCAAACGCTTTGAATTTAGATAATTTGGGCTATGAGGAATACTTTGATCCGTTGTATTTGATCGTAAAAATAGCCAATGGCCTTCAGTGGCCAAAGAAACCTGAGGAGCCCTATATACCGCCAGGGAAATACGTAAAACCGGAAAAGAAAAACAAAGTACCCGTAAAGGAACCACTAAAGCCAATAATCATGACCGACGGTTTGGTACCTATGGACATCCTCAAGTCGCTATCGAAAGACATTCCAAATGACATATTTTTTTGTTCGACGCCTATACCGGCTATATCAAAGTCTGTTTTGGCAGATCAATTGAAGGTAAGGAGGCAGTGTAGTTAAATCTGGTGTTTAGCCTAGTTGCTAGTGACCCTGCTGACGAAACCAGCGGTCTCGGGTTTGATTCCTGGGGCCTGCTTTATTCTACAAATTACGATTAACAGGTTACAAGTTTCCATTTGACAGAAGTTCGACCAATGACGACCAGCCATTTGAGCAATGTTGCCAGTTTAGACTTGTAAAATTGTTACTTGTAGCTTTATAAAACGTACCCCTGGTATGGGCAAATATTTGTGTGATGGGCGCGGGTATTTGTTCCTGAGTCTTGGGTGTTGTCTATGTATTTAACCACTGTCACTCGTCACTCGAGAGTAAATCGAAAAGCCTTGACGTAGCCTTACGAGCGGTTTTAGAACCGTAGGTAGGTCAGTCATGGTCGACATAGTAGAAAATCCATCCCTTTTTGTTTTAAATTACCTATCTATTTACAACATGAAGCGGGATATAACAGTAGGTATGCTTACCATGAGTTACAATCACCGTACTCGATATCGAGTCGAATGCTCTCTCCCTCTGAATTGCTACTTGCGAGTAGGTACGTTAATTGTAACTCATGGTAAGGGTACAGTCCTAAAATTAGACAAAATTACAAAACTGAAAAAGTCGCCATTATTCCAATATGATAGCGCGAGCGGCAAAGTGAACATTTTGAAAGAGCACGTTTAAAAACTCCCGAATATCTCTCCTGGAATCACTATCAAACGACAAAACTAATAAGCTGATCTTGTTTTTTGTTAATATCAAGGTGAGATGCGATGTGCTCAACAAATTGCTGGTTTGGGCAACCAGCGACCAAGTGTTCCACGTTGAGTTCGAGAAGCCACTGATAGTCCATGATAAGGTCGGAGGCGGGCCGTGTGACTGGGACATGGTCGGCCAGGAGGTGCTGACGGCTTGTAGCCTGGACCATACGCAGTTTAGCGATTCCTGGCTCAAGAAGGACTTGATAAATAAGGTATACGATTTAAGTATCGTGAGGATACTTGAGAAGTTTATTTTTCAATTCGTTAAAACCCAAAGCAGTAGGTACATACGTACGGTCGGCTTTATAAGTAGCGGCACAGTTGGTGCGTTGTCACTTTAAAGTCATATTTGAACCGCTGCACTAATCTGTCAAAGCGTTAAACTGACAAGGTACAAAAGTGTGCAAGTAAATAAGCCCTTCGTGCTTACGAGTGTGCAAGGGCTTCGCTTCGTAGTCGAATAGAAAAACGCTGAGAGAAAAACGCCTCTGGCCACTGACGCTGTAGGTAATGTGTAAGAGGAAGCACAAAAACTTCCACAGAACGAAAATATAAGTTAACACGTTCACTGTCCCCATACAAAACGATCTGACAATGTCACACGTCCTACTTGTGTATTTTTAGTATGAGGATGTGGCCCCATAGTGGAGGCACGGACTCCTGAAAAAAATCTTCATGGCCCCACATTGGGGCCCGCCGGACAGGGAACGTGTTAAGAGCCCTTAGGTCTAGGTCTATCGAAAGATTCTGTTACTATACAATATATGAAGGTAAAACATTTAATTGATAATAAAAAAATACAATTGTGTGGAAGAATTTGAAACGCTCTGTTATAAAAATGAATTATGAAATTCTGCAAATATGTTATAAAAAAAATCTTTAGAAAAATATGCATCAACTACCAACGTTCAAAACAAAATGATGCTGTTTACGAGTCTCTCAGTGTACTTGTAGTTACTGCACTTTACGATACAACCTTATTATTACCGTATAAATATTTCGTATTAGTCTTATGCCGGCGCTTCAAACACTGATGGATGTTTATACTCAACTCTATAAGGTAGCGATATAATAGTGTAGCATCTGTAGGAGGAACGTATTAATCAACGTTTTTTTGTAATTTGTCAACTAGTGCGCTCCCACCGTATCAAATAACAGGAAGCGACCAAAATAAACCATTAACCGCCTTACTTATAAACGTGGAATATCCGTGGGGTAGCTAAACCATGCTTTGTCCTCATCTGTCAAATTCAAATGTCACAATGACATGCTTATGGTGTTATGATGTGAGGTGACCTATGGTTATATGTGTATGTACGTACATACTTAATTATACCTAACCAAGAGTGTCGGTGGCCTAGTGGCTTAGGGGGTCGACTCGTGATCGTAAGGTATCGAGTTTGAATCCCCGCGGTCACCATTTACCAATGATTTTTTCTAACTCGATGCTCTTACGGTGAAGGAAAAACATTGTGAGGAAACCTGCACAATCGAACAACTGAGTGTGGATCCTAAAGGGTCGAAGTGTATGCAAAAGGGCCCATCCGCAAGATAAGATGAGGTACGAGTACGTAACCAAACTTTGGTTATTCTTTCCGCTTTCATATTGTTTCTGATGCACAGTCTAAGGTCTGATTTTTATTCCCACAGAAAAAATGTAAACAAAGGTGTTGCCGTTAACGAAAAACATTCGCAGTATTCAAAATATTTTTACTTTGCACATTTACAAGAAATTGACTTTCTATAAAGAAACCATATATTGTAATTAAGATTAAAGAATTTAATTTGTTGATGATAAACTTCATTTATATAAAAACTCTTGGTTGTGTTAATTTAAAACGTGAAAACCGTTTTTGTACGCATAATTTATTTATTGCACTGGTATCATTGACTCGATACACCCGTGTTAACAAGTTGACGGCTGCTTGAAAGATTTGAGACGTTACTTTTTGACGCTTCGCTTCACCATTCGTGCTTCCGTCGTAATAGCATTCCAGTGACGCATTTATGCAATTTTAATTTCAATTATATCTCAAATTTATTTTTATATCACGGTTCGAGCGAAATGATAACTTATTATTATATTTCTTGGCGGCCCAAACTTTGAGATCCCCTGAAATGTCACTTTGACAGTGACGTAACTTTGTTTACACTTTTTCTGTGGGAATAAAAATCCGAGTTTAGATAAAGCGGTTAGCAAATTTTACGATGTTGGACAACGCGGTTAGCCTATATGGTAGTGATCCAGCGGTTCTTGGTTGGGTATCCTAATATTTAATATTGTTTTCACAATTATTACATTTAAATAAATTCTAGTCCACATCCATTTACACAATGTCATATAGTCCATTACGGGTCGCCAATCACTCATAGCAGGTTTGAAACGTTGCTCTATCCGAGAGCAGAATTGCGTTCTGAAAAGAGACATCAAAATCACCCGGTTTGGAGTTCCCATTATAAAACATTCGTAGTCTACTAAAGTCGCCGTCAATAGAACTTGTGAACGATGTAAACAAATTAGTACTCTTTGACACATAACCTCAAATAAGTATTCACCAAGCTTGTTTTTATTAAAAATAACTTATAATGGATAGCTATTTAATCTTAAACTTAATACGAAAATAATGATATAGTGTATAAATAATTGCAAAGACCTCACTTTATCTTTAAAAGTACGTGATTATAGAGTAATCATTGTGAATTGGTTCGTTTGGTTTTGTGTACATCATTTTGCAAGTTCTATTGACGGCGACTTAAACTCTAATCTTTACTGTTCAATAATTATTGAATATCTAACTATATAGCTTGTAATCTGCCCTCTATTTATATGTATATATAAAAGAAGAAACTGACTGGCCGATCGATCACTTACGCATAGCGGAAACCACTGGACCTAAGGGCTTGGAATTTCGACGGAATATACCTTAGGCATCCTAAGTGTGGTCTAAGAACGGATTTTCAGAAATTCATCCCCTAAGGAATTAAAATAGGGGGAGTATCGGACAACCAGTCGGTAGCTCTGCCTACCCCACTCTGGGAATAAAGGCGTGAGTTTATGTATGTGTATGTATGTATCGGACAACTAATTCTATGCGTACGAGGTCACGGGCGACTTCTACTGACTTATAAATAAGATACTTAATCAAGACTCAGGGTTTTATTAATTCTATTTCGTAGAACAATATCTATATTAAGCCATCAAAAGTAGCGTTCCCCACACGTGTAGGTACCTAACTAAGGTAATTTTACTAATTAGGGTATGGAACTAATAAGCAGAACGTGTGTCATCGCATTGGGAATTATCTCAAAGCTGGATTATTACATTCTCGTGTGTGAAGTACATCGTAGATACAGCTGTGATGTATTAAGAGGATAGTAAAACTAAAAAATTCCATACAAAATGTAATACTGATAACGTTCCTCTCCCCTTTAAACCTACTCTGATTATTACGATTTTTGAATATGTTGTAAGTAGATAAATTATGAAAAACTAGGTCTGTACGTTTTCCTTTCCAAATAATATTTCTTGGAAATAAAAAAACAAACATTGAAACGTACAAACCTAGTTTTTAATAACAACTACAACGTATGCAATAATTGTGGAAATCGGACTTGATTTACGGGGTGAGAAACGTTATCGCTTGGAACTAAATTTGTATGGAAAAGATTGACAGCTACGTGATATAGGCTTCGCTTCACAGTCCTCTTAATATGAAGTAGGTATCGCAAGGTTTCGATATGATTCAGATTTCATGCATTCAACTATACAGGGTGTTAACGGGGTCGTGATACAAGTGATCACCTCTGTGTTCTGCCAGCGAATATGAGCAACTTTCCCTATGGAACCAGCTTGGAAATCGGGAAAAAAAATCAGCTGTTTCATAGAACAAGAACAGGGGTAGGTACTCGACCAAAATGTATGAAGCAGCTGATTTTTTTTTCCCGATTTCCAAGCTGGTTCCATAGGGAAAGTTGCTCATATTCGCGGGCAGAACACAGAGGTGATCACTTGTATCACGACCCCGTTAACACCCTGTATAATCTAGTTATACCAATAAATAAAATTCACACGTCACACGCCTGTGATTTCAAAATTAATAAAACAATAGAAGTAAGGACTGCTATTTACAATGTTTAATCGCAAATGACCGCTTTTAGAACTTTTGTCATTTCGTCTAAAAGTTTATCATGAATAGGCTTCGGAGAGCTCAACGGATTTCATTGGAAATTGCATGGATTAAAACAGGAATTTTAACTAAAATGTTAAATTAAAAATTTTTTACCGAAGAGAAACGAGGGCGGGTCGCTAGTATGTAACAATCGAACATTTGGTAGCACACTGTGATGCCAAACACCATGGAGCCGATATTTCCAAATTTTTATAAATTTTGCCACCTTGATTTTTACTTCAAGATGTCATTTTTTAAAATTAACTGACTGTATTTTTAGTTTAGTTCATCCGTGCCTTGTACTCTTAACATTAAAGATATCCGCTGTAAAAGGGTAACAAACAAACAAATACGAGTATTATGAAACCGCGATTAGTTTGGGATTGGAATAGCTGTCAATTCATATGCACTTTGACGTAGGTAAGTATATGGTAAAACTGTCACCTCTAATCCCTTTCTAAACGCGGCTACATAATACCATTGTGTGGATGAGCCAAAGTAAATACCTATTTCAAACTGAAAATCAAAGTCAAGGTGGTATACTCTCTAGGGCTTGGACATTAGGTTGCACAGAGTGGTTCTAAAAACCATGGAGTCGCTATTTTCTTATTTCCTATTTTCTTAAAGTCCTGGCAATGCCGCCGCAACATATCGTTTATAATTATTACTTCTGTGTCTATGAAACGACTAATGAGTCAGTGTCAATAGAGTTCTTAGTAACTATTTAAGCAAATGTCGCGCCCTATCATAGCAGTAATATTAAAAGTGCGAAAGAAACGAACGGACAGACAATGAAGAAACAGCGATAAACAAATCTAAGTAGACGGAGTCACGTGAAAAACTAGTGCTATCGAGTGTAGCTTAACAACAATATTACAGTTGCAGGTGTGCCAGGTCTATTTTTGGTTACATTTTCTTTTTAACACTTTTACTACCTATTTAAAAAGCCTCTCTGAAAGTTGCATACGAATAGGTATAGTATCCGCACCGCGCTATATAGGGACAAGTCGTAGTACTCGTAGTGTAAAAATTCACTAAAACTTGTCCCTAGTGCGGTGCGGATAGGTAGGTACTGTACTAATGGGTACAAGGTAGATCCGACAGAGTTTTTGGGCATAACCGAACATGAATTTTTCGTATTTCTGATGTATTTTTTTTAAACTTTGCGTTGAATTTCGTGCATATTTTGGCAAAACATACATACACATACTTAAAGGCACCAGATGCACTGAGTGATAGACTGCCCACTGACTGAGTGATGCACTGACTAACCGAACCTACATTTAAAAATTCCACTTTTTTTCCTTTGAAATGAAATGATACTTTATTGCGTGTAGATTAAAGTTACAAATTGCAGATAGTCATGCTTACATCTAAGTTTCATTTAACCCTACCTTTGCAGGTGTACACGCAGTTATAATACATACAATTAAAAACGACTGCCTTAATTGTACTCTGAACGTGAAGTATACATATAACAATTATAATAATAAAATTAATTAAAAGAAATACCCTAAATACTGACAATACGCACAATTTATGAACATGTCTTATTAATACAATTATAATACGTACGAAGAAATGTCTATATTTAATCATTATCATTAAAGAAATCCTTAACACTGTAATAACATTTGTCGAGCAACCATTGTTTTGTCAAGTTTGTAAATGTGTTTAGGTCATTTTCCTTGAACTTGTCCGGCAGTTTGTTAAACACATCTATGCACATCATGTAACTGTTTTTTGATGAGAGTTTAAGCCGCGTAAGTGGCCTATGAATCTTGTGCTTAAATTGGGACCTCAATGCACGTGTACTAACATTTTGCTTTAGATTAAATAAATTCATGTACTTAAATACAAAAACACAAACCTCGAGTATGTACAGGCATGGCACGGTTAAAATTTTACAATTAATAAAATAAGGACGGCATGAATCTAATTGACGGAGATTGAAAATACTCCTTATACAGCGTTTTTGTATTAACAATGCCTTTCCGACATTTACAGCATTGCCCCAAATAACGATACCATATCTAAAAGTAGAGTCTACGTACCCATTGTATGCTGTAATAGCAGCTTCAATAGACACAACTTGGCTTAATCTTCTTAAGGCAAAGATAAATTTATTGATCCGAGAACAAACAGAATTTACATGTTCATTCCATTTACAATGGCAATCTATGTAAATACCCAAAAATTTGGCTAGGCAAACCTCCTCGACGGCTTGGTCTAGGTATTTAACTTTAATATCTGTAGTCTTCCCTCGAGCGCTACAAAATTGGATAAGTTTAGTTTTATTAATATTGACTTTTAAGTTATTATTAGTTAACCACTCTATAGTGTGAGCTAAAGCCGTGTTTATTTCATCATGATAAGTCGATTTGTGTTTTTCTTCAATAATAATAGTTGTGTCATCTGCAAACAATATACACTCATGACTTAAGGTATTTGGTAAATCGTTTATGTAAATTAAGAAAAGAAGAGGGCCCAGTATGCTGCCTTGAGGTACTCCAAATTTAGTGGTTATATATGGCGACCGATATGTAATCATAGTTTTAGTTTTGGAACAGTAGCCAGAAGTTACTACACACTGAGTCCTGTTACTTAAATATGATTCGATCCAGCTTAAAGCAGGCCCTCGTATGCCGTACCTAGAAAGTTTGATTAGTAATCTTTTGTGACAGACAAAATCAAATGCTTTGCTCATATCCATGAACAAAACTGCAACAGATGACTTTTTTTCTATGCATTCAAGGGCTCGCTTGATTAATTTAAATGTTGCGAGAGATGTACTTCTACACTTCCTAAAACCGTACTGTTCCTCCTTTAAAATTTCATTTTTCTCAAAAAATTTGAGTAGCCTAGTATACAAAACCTTTTCCAGTATCTTGGAAAATATTGGTATTAAAGTAACCGGCCTATAGTTATCTATATCACAAACATCTCCCTTTTTTTTGTACAAAGGTTTCACAACAGATTTCTTCAAAACTTCAGGAAAAACTCCATGGATCATAGATAAGTTTATGACATATACTAAAGGGTTTAATATACTGAAAAGGCTTTGCTTAATGATATCTGTTTTTAGGTCATCGTACCCAACTGCCATTGAATTCTTTAAGCTGAAAACATTTTTTGTTAATTCAGATGGATTCACAGGATTCAAAAATATGCTAGTTAAGATATTATCCATATTTACAGAGCAGTCTTCAGAACATGTACAATTGTCGCCTACATTTCTTACAAAGAAGTTATTGAAATTTTCTGCAATCATGTTAGGATCTTCTATGACTTTATCATTAACTATTACTTTACTAATAGACTGTAAGGCAGAGCTGGCGGTAGTATACTTTTTAATAACGTTCCAGGTACCTCTACATTTATTTTTGTTTTTTTGTATATACTTAGTGTTTTCCGTTTTTTGAAGTAATAGGATACACTTTTTTAACTTTCGCGAGTACAATTTATATTTCTTTTTACTTTCAGAAGAATCTCTACTCATAAAATACAGTTGCCTTTTGGTGTGACAACTTTTTTTAATTCCCTTTGTCAACCATTTAGAGCTACGAGATTTGTTCGAAATTTTAATTTTTACTATGGGGAAACATAATTTATAGAAGAGTGTATATAAATCATAAAATACGTTAAATGCACTACTAGGATCAACTTCGTCAAATACCTCTGCAAAAGTCAGGCAAGATAAACAATCTAAAAATCTTCCTATGTTGTCACTACTATAGTCTCTTCTGTATATATACCACCAGTTGATAGGGGGAGGATGACGCTTCTTCACAGGTATAAGAAAAGACTGAGCCGTGTGGTCCGAAAGTCCAAGGTCATGAACCATAGCCTCCCCGTCCTGTACGTTGGTTGCAATGTGGTCGATACATGTTTGAGATTGTAGTGTGATTCGTGTCGGTTCCTTTATAACATGCTTCAAGCCATATACTTCTAATATTTGTTCAAGTTCTATTGAAATGTTTGATGTTCTAGTGAGATCCACGTTGAAATCGCCGCAAATGACGTACTTTTTCCTTTTAGTTCGACACATGGAACTTAAAAGTTCATTTAACTTATTAAAAAATAGGGAAGAGGTAGATGTCGGCGTTTTATTTGTATAGATGCACACTAATACAATGCCATATTGTAATAAATTTACCGCACAACACTCAAAAATGCGCTCAAGAGATAACTGTTCGGCATCTTTTATGCTTGCACAATCAATATCGTTCCGCACTAGTATTGCCACCCCACCTCTCTTTGATAGTTTTCTGGAGAAGAAGGCGACCAGCTTGAATTGTTTAATTTTGATGTTGAATTCTGTGCCATAAAGCATATTCGTTTCAGTCAAGCAAATTACATCTATTTGCTTACCATTCTCAGCCAAGTGATCAATCGCGAGGTATAATTGGTCCTGTTTACTTAACGCTCCTGAAATATTCTGATGCAACACACCTACGTTGTTATTATGCCGAGTGCGAACGAAAAAATGGTTTTGGCTTCGAAAGAGGCGTTGAGAACGTGCATGTTTCAGGTTTCTTAGTTCCATTTACAGTGGCATCGTTGTCCTTGGACGAATAATATTGCTTACATTGAGATTGTAATGTGCTTGCTGATTTTAAGTTGCATCGCAGTTTTTTTAATTGATCCTCGCAACTATACAGGTTGCAAGCCATCTTATGAATAATAGTCTCTGAAATCTTTTTCGTAAATCTGAACTGGGTACTTGGCACCCATTTATCATAATTGCAGTCTATAAAATAACAGTTCTTGAATTGACCGGTCAAGAACTTCACCATCGAGTTTAATTTGGTTTCATTTAAGTGCGGGTTGTATGGAATTTGGGATACAAGCACGTTGGTATTGTTGAGGGACTGCAACCCGTTATATAAATTGGCTGACATTTCACTCGGATTATTGTCATTAGCTCCAGTGAGTATTATGATAAAGTCGTCCCTTGACAGTTTATCACCTATCCCAGACACCGCACGTAAAACCTGTTTCGTACTTGCACCTGGACAAGTGTAACAAAATATGTCAAAAAGCTCTCCATAGGCATCATTCAACATACACCCGAGGTTCTTACCCTGCTGGTCCGCCAATACTATCAACTTACGTTTACTTAACTTTAAATCCGTACGACGCTGATAGTCCTCTTGGAATTGCCGCATGTAAATTCTTAATGTACTATTCATGAACTTTCCACGTATTTTAGTGATTGGCAAGACCGGTGGACTTGCGCTTGTTTTTGATTTTTCAGAATCTGGCTGTTTATTTGATTTTGTAATCTCATTTTGGATATAAGCAGGTTTAGTTTCATTACATATCTCTGTGTTTGGCTTCGCACAAATGTTTACAATCTCGATAGAGGGCGCTGAATCAAGATTGGTCTCCGGGTTTTCCGAGCATTTTTCACGTTCTGCAAATTCTGCAACGTTAACAGAAAAATCTAAACGCGTGCGGTTTACCGATTTGCGAGTGGATTTAGTGCACTTCTTCGAAGATGTCCCTTTGCAAATATTTGTCAGTTTATTAATTTTTAACTGATATTCTGAAATTGTTTTTGTTAGCGCATAATTTTCAGATAATAGCGTTTCTATTTCTAATTCAGAAGTGCCCAACTTTTCAGTCAAATGTTCGATTTTTTCTCTCAATTCGTCCACTACATAGCTGTTATTCAGCTTTAACTCGGAAAAACTCCTATTCAGGACTCCCTTGGGTGTAGATTTAAATGACGCCGAACTCATATCGTCGTCATCTGACAGAGATTCGAAAGAATTTTCCGTCGGTACATTTGCTATTATTTTTTTCCGTAGGGTAATATTACTTTCATGTGACGAGTGTGGTATTGGTGTCGTAGTCTTTGCTCGCTCTGTGCTTGTGCAAGGAGTTGGGTTCTTTTTATTAAGACACGGCTTGCACTTAAAATCTTTTTTGTTTTCCGGTGTCATCAAATAAAACCGTTTTAACGAAACGACTGTGCATTCCACATGATGATGTTTTTTACAAAGTGTGCAGATAAGAAACTGGCGATCTGTAATATTTTTGTTGCATTTTACACACCTTGTTGCCATCTTTTTCGCGTCCGAGTTGCTCCTGTGTTAAGCGTCCGCTGCGATCATAAGCCAGCGCTCTTGGACTGCTGCGTCATGCGTGTGGCGGGGCGACGAGTTACCGGTGACTCATCGGTGCCGCGCTCGCGGTGAACGAAAACGCCGTTGGGTTAAAAATATTTAAAACAGTTTTTGTAATTGCTTTAAAACTAACCCGTACTTTTTGAAGCGGTTTGTGACACTGTGTTCTCTAGTTCACTGTCCTCAAAGCGGTGTAACACACAACTACACTAATTCACTTATTACACGACGACAAATTAAAAACTGCGGAGCAAAGAATAACGTGACCGACTTGCGCTAGCGATCTCGGACGAGTCCCGAGTGAATAATCAAGAAAAACTCAAAAAATGCGCCGTCAGCTCGCCTTTGTGAAAGGCCTTTTGAGGTAGAGATAGAGCTTTTTCATACTTAGTCTTAGTCCTAAGGGCGAGTTTTTTGATCGGGTTAATTCAATAAAAAATACAAAATGTAACAGATAGTGTTCTGACTTAATCACTGGCTACCATTTTTGAACATTAGTTTAACTACAAATCAAAATCTCTCTAAGAGTTCGGGTACTTCCCTATTCCTGCATCTGAAGCTTGTCAGAAGTTGTTCGATTGCCAAAATGTTCAATCCCTCGACCGACAACTGCCAAAACATTCAATCTCGACCAGCTATTACAATGTTTCAACAGTGGCGTAGTTTTGACCTTATCATAATATAAAATCACAATATCATAATATAATAATAACGACATAAGATATGTTATTTTAAGATCTAAATAAGTTTCAGTCAAAAAAATAATTTTTGGGTACAATCTTTTGTTGCCGACTGTACTCTTTTTTGCACAGTCGTCATCTACTCATCAAGACGATTCTAACAAGCCGTTACACGACGTTTTTATTATGTGTAATTTAGGGGTTCCTATGGCCACCCTGAGTCTCCATCATCAGACCAGCACGATGGTACTATATTATTGTATTCTCATCAGAAGTAATGGCGTATGAAAATTTTCAGCTTCATCGGAAACCGGAAAGTGGGTCAAATTTAACTTGCAAGATTTGACCTTACATACATACATTGCAAGTTAAATAAAAACTTGTAAAAAACTTGTTTCTCACAGTCATTTGACATTTTCCGCCATAAAAAGATAAATATAGCACAACAACCCACAATACACAGCAATCTGGGTAGTGATTCTCTCAACAACGACGGTCGGACGGAGGGACGAGTGAATGTCCAAGCGGCGAGTTTAAGTTGTCCCCGTAAATTTAGCAGCATGGTTTCTGCCGATGGATCGAACATATAAGGCTGCTTAATTGAAAATGCACGTGCTAAAATGTGTTTTGTTTGCTCTGACGGGACTAACTAAACTCGCCGCTGCGATTTCGCTCGTTCGTCCGCCCGTCCGTTGTTTTTGAGAGAATAACACCCCTGTTGAGATATCGTTTATTGCTATTGGTTCCAAGGCGGGGTTCATACATTTCTACTCATCCTTCTTTGTTTAATCCAGTTGATGTTAAGATAGCCATGCACTTTAAAATTGTAACTTCATACTCAGCTACTTATGTCATTGCTATTAACAATTGTTAATTTTACGTTAACACATTCAGCCACTCGAAAACGCTGAATACCATAATATCCTCATAACTAAGTTATAAGTTTCCAACCTCTAGAGTCTGACCAGCGAATCGTGACACAAGCACTTTTTTCTAATTCTTCACATGGCAACAATTTTACCTACGAAACAAGCTGTCACATTATGCGTACCTATCAAGTTGTTCTGCATTTTGTATTACCAGGTAGTAATATTTTAAATTTGCCCCCACAAAAAAATTTTTATTTGTTGTGTTACCACTCACTGGTCAGACTCTATATGCTTCCTAATTCAAAAATGACCAAAAATGATCAGGGCATACGAGTATACGGCTTAAATAATATGGAAATATTATACATCAAACATGTTTCAAAAAAGTTTAATCTTACTTTTACCTACAGTTTAAATTTTATTAACATTTCAGAGTAGAGTTGAGCTAAATATTCCCATTCAGTCAGGGAGTGAAAAGAAAAGGTTCTTTCTCTATTACAGAGATTTTCGTGAAACTTATTGTTAAACGGATTCTACGAAAGAGTGGGCGAAATATCGTCTGAAATAGGATATTAAACGTGTTATTTTTAGACCGTAGCAATTTTGAAGAAGAATCCTTATGGCCGTATCGCTAAAGCGGCTGAGTTTTCAAGAGCGCTGCACGAGATCTGGATGGCGCGTTCGAACATGGACCAAAAAGTGTATACGAATATGGGAGTGATTAGCGACGGCTCTTTGGAGACTTTAAAAGGTAAGTACTTAAAACGTTGAATGCCGAGAACTCGATAACGGGTCGGTTTTTAAACTAGCCAGGGACTCTGGCCCTGAAATCGTATCGTATAAGTGCAATTTCTCGGCAATTTATAACCGGTTACAATAGTAGAGCGGTCTTATTTCGATTTCGTGTAATAGAACGAGACGCCCATACATTACCGGCTAAAATTGGCTAGAAAAGTTGCGCTGTGTAATACATTGCACCTTAATACGAGAGCTGAATGAATGGTATTTCATTTACACTTGCAAATAAGAAAGCTAATTTATTGTTAAATGTGTTGAAATCAAAAACGTTTACATGACGATAAATGATAGACTCATAGAGATCAAGGGGGGAGGCCTTCGCCCAGCAGTGGGACACTCATATAGGCTAGAAAAAAGAGTTTTTTTTTATGATCCTGAGTGATTCGCTCCATTTTTATTCAGTATCTGCAAAGATTTTTTTAAAACCGTATATCGACACAACTATGGTCTTGGCCTACAACAGTAATACAATTTTACTTATCACAATATTCTAAAAATATGATAGCTTTAGCTATAGGTAAAGTTTAGAGCAATCGATTTTAGGCCAAACAGTACATATCGACGACCGTAATCTAAATTGACGTAAGGGACAAAATGGCGAAAATGAGTTATGAATGGAGTTCTGTTCAGTTTTTTTTTCTCTATCGATTGGTATAGGTGACATCTCAATAGCCTTAAAAAACATGCCCCTTACAGCCTTAAGAAAATGTTACTTTTACTCCGTATTTCAAACAAATACGACGTATCGATAGCAATAAAAAAAAGTTCATTTACTTCTTGGTGTAACATTCATCTTCGCAATTTACCTAACGCTGTAAGGAGCCATTAAATAAGTAAAGGTACGATACATCATTTAACGTTCTCAAAATTATCTACAAAAACAAAATTCATTCTATCACAATTAGATGTAACTATAATTTTCTAAATTTATCTACGTCGTAAAAGACTATTCTGTACTTAAGCAATTGTACGATACGCAGTTTTGCTTTCACAAATGTAAGGCAACAGTGACCCTTACGGTAATTTGTAATTGTTTCAAATGTTTGCTAAGAGTATATACGACATTTTTTTACAAGTAAAATGTCAAAACTACCGTCCCTTACATTAAAACATAGCTGCAAAATTTTAACTATTACCAAAAATGTAAGCGTTATCTCTTTCGTTAGATGGCATACGAAGTGTTCGTCAATATAGCTAAATTAGTCTAACGCACTTAAAGTTGCTTGAGGGTGAAAGAGATCTCACTATCACCTCGTGTATCAAAAACATTGCAGAAAGAGCATGTCGCTCCTGGTAGTGGTTGACAATGTTGCCGCTTCATCTGATTTTTAGGAAATCTACTGAATTTTCTTGACAATCTATTGATTTTTGAGCCTTGGACTTCGATTGAAAATATGGCTATAAATGCATTTAAAATAATATTCCAAGGGTTTGTTTGTTTGTGCAAACAGAGTATAAAGTATTTACAATAACACGACACGTGATAACTATAATTTTACAATAGAAATAAAATAAAATAATTTTAATGAGAATACTCTATACATAATTCAATTGTTAGTTTTCCAATAAAGCGTTTACATACATACATACGAACAAGAAAAAAACAGTTTTATAATCATTTATTCAAAGGTATGTTCGACTGATAAAAAAACTATTCGTTTTTCGAATTACACCTGGCTACACTGAATTGAGTGCTGCCGCTGCTTGCTCAGTTCTGTTTTGCACGAGCACTCGTCTTCACGCACGTTTAAGTACTTAATAATAAGGAAGGCAACCGAGATTTGATAACGATGAATAGGAACAGTATTGAATCACTCTTAGCTCGACGCAATAAATTACTGCGGGATCGAGAAGAGTTATTGCAGTAAGTATTTTATTTAATAAAATATCAAGGTTTCGGCTACATGCAATTACCGTGTTTGTGTCTTCTTATGTAGGTATATTATTTTTCAAGTCTTTAGAAATGCTATGCTAACCAAAATACTTTGTTACGTTTCTAAATACATTAAAATATATCTATTCATTCTTGGTATTACGACATAACTTCCTAGGAAAATACCAACTAAGTTACTTGTGTGCTATTTTGTTAAAATAAACTTAATAGAGGACCAAACTATTGTTTAAAGTACTAATCTATACTTTAAACAATAGTTTGGTCCTTTATTAAGTTTATTTTAAGAATTTTTGGTCCGTTTATACAATTCTGGTATCTGAACACCAGTAAGTATTTCGACCCTATTAAGATAGCATTTGGCCTAATTGTACTACTATTATTAAGTTCTAATTGATACTGTCGAATTAAAATTGCTTATGTTTTTACATTTCTAATCGTTTTTACACCGAATAGTGTATTTTGTTTTATTTTATTACTTGTTACTAGCTATTGACGTATTAAAGAGAGCTCATAATGGCGTATAATATATAGTGATGTATCATTGCAATATAATTATAAAAACACTCGTTTACAATAACACGAGAGCAACGAATAACTTTCATTAGAATTGTCTTATCTCTTTTACTTCTTCAGAACACTTTACTTTAATTAAAAACCTTGTATATTGCCGATAGTAAAAGAAAAATGAAGATTTAAATAGTGAAAGTCCTGTAAACACACAAGTACCACTACATAATTGCGATTCCGAGCTCTGGCAAATTATGTCTATACTTAGGTACATGATTGATCTCTTAATTTTTCTAATAAATAACACATTTACATTTTATGTTTTGGTTTATTATTCCACCTAAGATAATTTCCCATGTACCTTTTACGCCCTGTCATTGATTAGTTTCAATGGAGTTACGACCACTTTAATTTCGTTTCTTTCAATTTATTTGTAGATACATCAAATTCACTCTAAAGTCAACTGTTGAAGAAGGGTGTATTGGACATAATGATTTTTTTTTTTTGACGTAAGGGACATGCTATCTCAGTAACTAAGCGTTAAATGATAAATTGAATTATTTGTAGTTAAAGGGTTAAAGAAAATAAGTAATTGGCTATTATCAGTTACATGATACGTAAACAAACAAAAAAAATATGAATTTAAAATGAAAAAAAAAACAGTTTTTTGGCTCTCCTGAAAAGTAGCCATTTGTCCCTTACGTCAATTTAGATTACGGTCGTCGATATACCCAGTAATAATAGCAGTAAGGTATCATAATTATTTTAGAATAATATAATGAGGACAATTGGTCTATTGTTGCAGGTTAGGACCATAGTTGTGTAGTTTTACGGAACCGTATTTCGTATCGAATCGTAAACTTTGAATATTGGTAGTACTAATACGTTATAGACGTTATGATCAGGATCCGGAGTGTTCACGCAGCACGGTAAGACGAAAGAGAGCTGTGTAGTCGACATTAACATTAAAATTAAATATGGATAACTTTCACTTTTAATATTCATAACATTATGAGATTAATATTAAATAATAATTGTGAACATGAATCATGTTGTTCATAATAAGATTGTAATCTTTAATTAATTAGCTTAGGAGCTGTACTCAGGGGCTCAGGGCAAGCAATTTGGAAGGAAAGCATTTTGGAATTAATTAAACAAATGAACGTGAGTATGAGTAAGAGTTAAATTTTAATGTTAATGTCGTCTCCACAGCTCTCTTTCGTCGTACCGTGCTATGAAAACTCCGAACCATGGTTATGATATCTAACCTTTACAGGCTTGCCCTTTGTGTTACCTGTGGTCTTCACTGGTGACACGTGGTCGGTGAGCAAACAGTTTGAAGAAACGTTTCATCTTCAACACGAAATCAAAAGACTGAACAAATCAGTCAAAATACACCATCAGAAGGTAAGTAATTACGTACTTTAATAAGTACTTATTTATAAAGTACAATTCGAGTTAAGGCAAGTTAAGGTTAACTACAGGGATCGATTTGAGAAGCCATTATTCCTGTTATACTCATTTACTTTTAATATTTAAAAAAAATTACATGTCAAAGTAATTACAAAACTTTGGTTATGTTGTAGTTAGTAGCATTATAAACTTATTTTTAATTTTATCTAAAATCTACGTTATATTGAAATTAGAATGTCATTTTATAACTCATTAGTCTAAGATGAATTCATTAAAATCGTAGAAAGAATTGCCATTAAGCCATTCCCTTAATTAATTACAGAATGCTGCATTGCATTACATTGAAATAATCATCCAAACAGCAGTTGAGTTTATTGAAGTTTGCTTTTTGTTAGACTTAATTTAAAACAAAACGCGCTGGTCTAATACTCACAAGTGACGTTTTTATTTTTTTACTATTAAGTGATTGAAATTACGAAAGACGGCTGTTACAGGGATCATACTAGATTAAACGGAATATAATATTATTTTGATATTTTCAACGTATTGCAACGTAGTTTTTTGTATTCTTGGTAATTTTTGATGTATGTACAGTCACCAGCAATAATATACTATCCAACATTGGATGAGAAATATCTGAAGCGCTCTTTTACCTCTAGTAATAAAGACGTGTCAGATATTTTTGCTCCCAATGTTGGATAAAATATTATTTCTGGTGACTGTACAGTTGAGTTATTTGATTGTTTATCAGTTTGTCGTGATACGTCAATTTGTTGGGTTAGACATTTTCCCTTTGTCATAAGTGGTATCACAACGGGAGATGTATAACACGGCTATTTCGCGTATCATGTCAAACTGGTAAAAACAATTTCCTTGATAAATTCAGCATTGTATTGTTTTCAGGTGATAGCGTTTTGCAAGGAGTTTTTGAAAGAGCAGTTCTTACAGGAAACCATTATAACATTAGACGAGGATGGAGAAAGTTTGGAGACGGACAATTCTGCGCAGGGAGACAGCAGTTGGCCGATGAGCGTATCTTATAGTCGCGCCCAATAAATTTGTGTGATTTCGTTACAAGATGTTATTAGTATTTTATTGCCCAAAGGGTTATTTGTAGTTAAGTTTAGTGACTTCCCTACTGCTCAACTAACCTGCTCAACTGCTCATTGGGTAAATTTGTTCGAAGAATAATGTTTTTTTTTCAACGCCTACGGATTATTTTTACATAGTTATTTAGAGGACCTCGAAATACACATAGATACATATAATTTGTGGCGTTTAATAATATTGGAGCCGAGATATTTAAGATTTAAGTGCTCAGTTTTTGGTACTAAAAGTACCCCTCTTCACCCGTGGTACGGTTGGCGATGTCCGGTTGACCAAAATGTATATTTCAAAATCAAATTTAACAATGTCGACGGAGCCCCGCTACGGCGGAGCTCCTATTTCTGAGTGTTATGGCCCTTCGGGCCGGCTGAAGAACTGACACAACCTAAACCTACCTTATATTTTTCGTAACTTATTACTGACTGTTTTGGCAACCGGACATCGCCAACCGTACCACGGGTGAAGAGGCTAAAAGTATGTCTAGGTAAGAATATTAAATATCTCGGCTCCGATGCACTTAAGAGTATTACATTATTTACATAACAAAACATGTTTATTTTCAACTATTCTATCATAATTTACCACTTTTACTAATGGCCGCTCAACTTGAAAATGTATGACTTTTACAAATGACAACTCTTTTACCCAAACCCGTTTGTACCCTAAATGTGAGGTAGTCTGAGGTTACGTTAGATCTGCAGCTGGCCCGAAGGGGCAAAATAGTCATAAATAGGAGCCCGCCAGAGCGGAATTCCGTCAACGCTGTTAAATTTGACTTTCATTTACCGCCTGTTTCACAATCGACAAGTAAAGTATATGTGACAGATAAATTCAGCCCTTTCTCTTTCTTACGCTGAAAATTAGACAAGGAGAGTGCCAACTTTATATGGCATATTTACTCGTTGATTGTGAATCAGGCCCTTAGTATCATTGGTCAGTTGTGCATGCTAGTAGAAGTTTTAATTTTGCTGTCACTTTAGAGTTTTTGCTGCTAGTAGATGAAATTTTAAAATTATTTAGTACTAGTGACCCGCCCTCGCTTCGCTTCGGTTTATTTGAGTTTTCTATAACACACGTACATAAAACAAAATTTATTATACATAAAAACCTTCCTCTTGAATCACTCTATCTACTAAAAAAAACCGCATCAAAATCCGTTGCGTAGTTTTAAAGATCTAAGCATACATAGGGACAGACAGCGGGAAGCGACTTTGTTTTATACTATGTAGTGATGTACTTATTTATTTTGCAAGTTAGGCTCTGTAAGCACTTTCACATGCCTGCCGGCGGTACTATAGAACGGCTTATATAAACCCTAAATTGTCACCTGGCATGCGTGCCTGGGTATGTCTAATTTATTACAGATAGCTGTTACCCGCGACTCCGTCCGCGCAGAAAAATAAAACATAGCCTATGTTCATCAGGCATAATGTAGGATACTAATGAAGAAATAATTTTTCAAACCAGTCAGTTAATTTCGGAGCCTATTCAATTTAAACAAACAAACAAATTTTTCCTCTTTATATCTAATACTAGCGACCCGCCCTCGCTTCGCTTCGGTTTATGTGAGTTTTCTGTAACACCCGTACATAAAACAGAGTTTATTATACATAAAAACCTTCCTCTTGAATTACTCTATCTATCAAAAAAAACCGCATCAAAATCCGTTGCGTAGTTTTAAAGATCTAAGCATACATAGGGACAGACAGCGGGAAGCGACTTTGTTTTATAATATGTAGTGATTAGTGTAGAAGTGTAGACTAGCGACCCGCCTTCGTTTCGTTTATCATGTGAGTTTTCTGTAACACCCGTACAAAAACCCGAATCTATTATACATTATAAACCTTTCTCTTGAATCACTCTATCTATTGGTGAAAATTGCATTAAAATCCGTTGAGTGGTTTAAACTATCTAAGCGAACAGACAACAGAAGCGAACAGAGCGATACAAAAATAAACTGACTGATCAGTCCACGCACAGACAATACGGTTGGACTTGAAAATTGGAGGGAACATTTCGTGGATATCCTAGGAGTGCTAAGAAAGTGAGAGTTGAAAAATTCACCCTTTAAGAGGTTAAAATAGGACGCGTCTATGCGTACGAATTCGCTGGCGTCCTCTAGTCCACAATAAAATGTATCTCTCGGTGCTTTCTTTTCTTTGATACTACTTAGAGAAAGCCGCACTAACTGCCGCACTCAGAGACGTCAATAAAATTTAACGCTTGTTTAGTGACGTGTTGTCTTATTCTTTTGCTATAGCAAAGAAAGTGACAGCAGCTAGTTTAATCCAGCATTAAATTTAATTGACGTCTCTGAGGGCGGCAGTAAGAGATCATTTATCCTTGTGTATTTTACTACGCCTGTTAAATAAGACGGAATTGGACCGTCTAGAGGGCAGCGCTGTTGTTTCCTAACATGGTTTACTTTTAACCCTTTCAACGTCATGTCAATTGTATTTTTTCAAAGCCTCATTGTTCTCAAATAAAGCCCTATACGCCCACCGACATGTTTGTAATAAATTTTACATTTTCCACTTTGTTTACATTCCACGTGCACAATCTTGAACTGGTAAGACGTCATAAAACATGTTTGAAAAGGAAAAGGTTTCATTTTTCTTAAATATGATTACGTCATCCCTTAGACTTGAAATTCGAAGGCGAAACTTGGAAATTGTGGCGCTGATCCATGAATTTAGTCACTCAGATATTGAAAGAGCTATCTTAGGAGGTTCTCTGATCTGACAGAGAACTAAAGTCGTCGACGTAGCTCATCGTAGAACTGAGAACCGTTGGAGTCATCGTGTTTTTTGGTGGAGACCGCGGAACGGCAAACGCAGTGTGACGCCCTCAGACTGGAGACAGGTGGAACGACGCTCTTTGCAAGTCGGCTGGCGAGAGCTGGATGAGAATGTCCCCAGGTTGATTTGGTGGCGTACAATGGGAGAGGACTATGTCCAGCAGCCAGTAGACTATTATGGGTTGATGATGATGATAGTATTGATAATCCAATGCTTGAAGGGTATTTGTTCTTGAAATATTAAGGCACTTAATTTGGACCTAAATAAGCAGCCAATTTTTAACGAAGAAAAAATAGGTATTTTGTATAAACGACTCCAAAGATCGTTCTTTTTTGTATGGTATAAGGTGCAAAAGTGGAATATCTTTTTAGTTGACTGTATAAGGACTTCAGTCCATTATAACCGTTTGGTTGTTGACTGGTAGAGAATGAAATTGGGCAATTATTCCGCCATTTGCACTTTATTGTACTTTGTTCAAATAAGTTTAATTAAGTAACCGTTCTTTTTTTTTCATTTACTATTTTATTTTATCTCAGTAAAAATCCTGGGTTTTTGTACCATATCTAATGATACCTACAGTTATTAAAAAATAGGACAAACAGAAAGACAGACGGCATAGCTACATTAGCAGACTTTGTGTACGGAACTCTAAAAAGCAAACAAGCTTGCGGTAAACGTGGCAAAACTGAGTCATAGTAAGTTACTTAATAATATAGAATTTACACTGCTTCGAGTAAACAAAATAGGAAGTTTCATAGTTTACCTAATATTCATGTTGATAGCGACCCCGGTACAAAGTTGGAGCAATTTTCGTAATGCACACCTTATTCCCGCAGTTAAGGCGTCGGCGCATTCCCGCACAAGTTGGTCAACTAATCCAAGTTTTACCTACGGATTAATGAGCAGAGTTTGATTTGGATTTGCCACAAACATGGGAAGTAAAGAGCCTCTATAGCAGTGTAACCAGATCATTAGAGATAATACTTTGCTTATTTTCATGTCACTGCATGCGCTGTTGGACACTGTTATCTGACAGGCACCATTAATTAACTCTGTCTCTTATACTGCGACTCCATCCGACCGGACACTAGTTACATACCTACCCGAAATTCAGAAACTACCTAGGGTAATAGAACCAGTAATGGACAGGCACCAATAATGGGCACTTGATTCTTATTTTACAGAAGATAAGGGTTATTCATTTGTTTCGCAACAATCAATGTAGGACCGTATGAAATTTGAATTAAAGAAAAGAAATTATTATATTTTATTACTTATTTTAAAAATAAAAAATGAATGAATTAAGAATGAAGTGTCCATTACTGGTGCCTGTCAGCTATAAGTGACCATCGTTCGTACCGTCACCCTACTAATGCTGTCGATTTTAAATATTGATTGACAACTTAATCCTATTCCAAGGGTGTTCTTTTGTGAGTTTACACATTTCACAAAATTGTTTTATTACGTAGATAATTCTCGACTATACACATTACACAAATCATTTTTTATTGCGTACTTCGACTTTTGATGAGTAATGACCACAAAATACTACCATTTCACGATAAATTATTGGAACATATTATTACCTGCGAGTAATTTAAGAAATCCATATTTATAATTCTGCTTGTCTAATGTTCTCTGACAATTTAAGTTTAATTAAGTACAACGTGACGACACTATTTAGATGTCTATGAAATTTTATTATTGGAAAAACTAATTAGAGCGTAATTATAATATCGCACGAAAAGAACTGATTCAAGAGGCCCTATCCTCAAGATGGTTTTTGAATTTCCATCCGTCATAATTATTCGCTAAAAATTATTAAGCGGGTAAAGTAGGTAAGTATGTTTATTGATTACAACTTTATTGCACAGATATTATATAGGCGAGTTTAATGACATTATTTACTTGTAGGCCTTTGTTCAACAAAAAATATCATGGTACCTATATATTACCCAACTGCGGCAAAGCCCAAAAGGAGTGTTATGTGTTTCACCTGTATGTATGTCTGTTCTTTGTTATGCATCTCACGAATAAATGATTTTCTTTCTTTTTTCTTTTTCTTTTCAACTCTATGTTCCCTCGTATCTCTATTAAACGGGTCATCCGATTTTAATAAATTATACGTGGTTAGATTCGTCTTAACTACTTGGGTGATAGGCTATATTAAAATGATTTTAATGTGAAATTGGCGAAACAAAAAATATATCTATGTCTACATGATAAAGTAACATTATATCCAACCAGCAGTTGGGCTTTTTTAAAGTTTACTTTTTGTTAGACTTGTAGTTCGGCTTGGTATAATTATTCGCTAACAATTATAGTGTGTGGTTGCCGGCTTAAAATTGTGACACTCCATGTCTTCCCGTGGAAGTCGTAAGAGGAGACTAAGGGAATAAAGGCTTGTAGTCTGTTACTAACGTACACTGGTCTTAGCCTGTTGTGCAAAATGTGGTTACAGAATTAACTTCAAGTTTTTAGAGTAGTTGGTAATCCTGTAGCTCTGCCTACCCCACTCTGGGAATGAAGGAGTGAAGGTATGTATGTAATTATTTTACACAACAGAATAGGCACAGAAAACCTTCTACCAGTGTTCTATTAGCTTTCACTTCGAATAACAGCAATTATAATAGTATTGAGCCCTGTCACCCAGCTGTGTATTTATCTCCCGCAATCCTATATTTCATTTGGCCAACATTTCACCCAACACTTTGGAAAACAAAGAATCTCAAGCTTATTGGACTGCGCGTGAACAAACAAAGCGTCTACAGTAATGGAAATTACATACCCCGAGGTCGGAAATCAAATTGACATAAGAGGTTAAACAAACGAAGCGGTCAGGGAGCTGGCCCGAGTCCGCCGAATATTAATCGGTCGGTAAATGCGCTTTTATTTGGTTCTTGCCTCTTGGGTCTACTCGATCAGGGTTTAGTATTGTGTTTTAAAAGGCTGGTTTGAATCGGGTCAACTATTTAAGGGTTTTAGTTGACTTTTATTTAAGAAATAAAAAGTTAAAATATCAAACGCGGCACGGGCGTTAATGTTACTACTTATCTTTCAATGAGAATGTAAAATCTGTTCCTATTCACAGTGCTAATGAAAATAACAGGCTGTCATTGTCTTTTGATAGAGGATGAAATAGTGATGGGAATAATTTTACCTCTAATTAGTTAATTAAAAAGGTTGCATATATATATTACTCATCGTCATTGTACCTACTATATGTCCGAATAATAATTTTGAAGGTGCTACGGTGCTATGCTCACTACGCTCAGGATTCAATGTACGCCCTCGCCGTAAATATGTCATTTTGCTCCTTTGTGACACAATCTACCTACTATTTTGAATAGCTATGAAAATAACCAAGATATAATAAGCCAACAAAGCTTTTTCTTTTAAAACGGAATTTAACGTGGACTTTATATAAACCCATATGGCCGACCAATTACATATCGGATCTTAAGCCTAAGTGAACATGAACGTGTACGTGCGCGGTGTGAGATTATAACAAATCAATGTTGTCGTTTACATGACCGCGCATTACCGTTTACTATTTAGCTACGAAAATGGAGGACGAGATATCTATTGATTTACTAAAACCCTCAAGCAACATATTGGCTTAATATGTAGTTTGTAAGGCGTTATGAGGTGATTGACACTTTTGAATTTAATATTACCAAGCTCCTGACCATCTAACTTTCAATTTTTTTTCAATACTCATAGTGCCCCGGCCTCGCTTCTCCGGTTAATACAAAATAAAAAAGCCTATATTAGTCAGGGATCATTATCTCATTCATCCTTAATCGATTATTATTATTTTGTGTAGCTCTATGAATGACAGATTACATATTTAAATCTGTTTAGCAATTTCAAGAGACTAGAGAGACGAGATAACATACAAAAAAAAAACAATTTTACCTCTTTATTATTGCTACGCTTCACATTCTACCTAGTCAAAACGAAATCTCAAGTACTTTTTCAAAATCATGTACCATTTCCTCTGACATCTCTACTCCAAGAACAAATGAGATCCTTAGAGTTATGTCCGCAACCGGACGTCCCCTGTCCTTGTTCCGTCAGGCCTATCGTTTGCGTTAGAACACTCGGCCTGAGACGTACGTGACTGCTTTTATAAGACCCGTACACCGTGTAGACACGGCGAACTCCTGAACTACTCGGCCTTGAACCCACTTACATGCGAGGTCGACAAGTACTATTTCACCTACATTGTTAAGAAGACTAACAGCCTCTTCTACAGATCGTTATGGATATAACGGGCTGCAACAAATGGCTCGATTTCGACGGCGAATTGATCACTGCGCTCGGTTTTATTTTATAAAAGAACTCACAGGCAACGTGCAGAGATTTTTCTGCTAACAAAACTATATCAACTAGTAGCCAGTTTTTTAAAAGAAACTGTGAGCTTAGTTTGCAAGTAATATCACCGTCATCTGGTGTCTTAAAATTAAACTTCCGGCCTGAGTAGCGCTGTGTAAGTTCTAGTTACGTATAATCTGAGATGTTTCTCTAATAGATTCCAGTGAAACACTTCGAGTTAGCCTGCGGCTTGCTACTTTGATATGAACAAATTTTTCATTATGTTGGTCGAAATATATTCGAATTAAATATTGGGACACTGTTTAGACCACCAAGGGATAGGGGGGGGGGGCTTGTGGTATTTTTAGGCGATGGGCTTGCAACCTGTCACTAATATACACATGATAAACATCTTAGCCTGTTTGTGCAAAATGTGGTTATACTCGTAGAATTATCAACTGGTTGTTAAAGTTGTTGGTTATTATGTAGCTCAGCCTACCCCTCTCTGGAATGAAGGCGTAACGGTATATATGTATGTTACACAAATTGGCTTAGTCCCTTACCATGCTTTAGGCTTGTACAATGAGTACTAGACAATGATAAACATTCTTGATTTCCACTTCCGTGTGCTAATCCCTAAAAACTCCAGTCTCCAGTGCTAATTATAATGTGTATTTGTAGAAAACTACCCTTTCTCTCATTGAAGAAATGTCCGCCAAGCACTGCGACGAACGAGCAAGCAAACATCGCCCTTAAGGTGACTAACCAGCAATGTCCCGGACTGTTCGTATAGTAATTTTATTTATGTTATTCTAAACTTTCCATTGATTTGACGGATCAATATTTCTGTTGCAAATTCAATTTATTAATTTGCTTACAATCAAAAAACATTTAAGCAGTTCGTGCAACATCTTAAACAAACTTTCTAAATCGCCGTCGTATCTACATCAAACGCAACAGATTCAAAAGTAGAGAGAATAAATATCGGAACTTTCCCCCGTGCTTTGTTTACCCGTTCTCGCAGAAGGACTTAGTGTCACATTAACACGGGCGGGACTGCGATCGCGGGCACCCCGGGACATTCGTTATCTGTTCCAGCTTGCTTCCTGGATTTATTGACTTTTTTCCTGCCTTAATTTCCAGAGATTCGGTCGATAAAATTGTCAAGATGAATGGTTCTCGGCAGCACTGGAACATTAACGTTACCCAGGGGAAATAATCTTTGCGACACGATTAAGTTTTAAACTGTTTCATGCTCACCTTGTTTATTGGTTTTTTATATCTCGTTATACGGCTGTGAAATAAGTCCGTCCGTATAATCCGTCGCGGGGAAACGGCTGCATGGAAGAATGAATCAGTGAAATGAAAATGTCGACTAGATAATCCTATCGACGTTACACGACTGTGATGAAAAGTATTAAGTCTGTGCTGGCCGAATGAATGAAATATAGAGTTATAATGTAAAAAGGTCTGGGAATACAAAAGAATCACAAATCATTTAATAAAAGAAAAGGCGACTGGTTCTGCGGGTATTCTACTTGGTAAAACCTTATTGATTTTGACATGTTATCGTATGGTTTTTAACTCGGCCGCTGTTATTGTCAAGTAAATAAGAGCTATCATAACGTTGACAATACGATAACATGTCAAAAGCAATTAGGTTTTACCGAGTAGAACAGTGCCCCAGAACTGTCAGTTGAAAACGCTATACTTACGTATTAAGAGGATTGTGAAGGTCAAAATTACATATTTTTGGACAGAAAATATTTAAAATAGGTAATGGAAATCTTGAAACCTATATTTTCATAACAACTATGACATATTCAAAATTCGTAGAAAGCGGACTTGAGGTACGTTATCGACCGGAACTAAATTTATAAAGTTTTTTTGATAACGATTTAAGCGTCCATCCACGACCTTCTTAAAACAGTTAAATCTTATTTAGTTTATAGTTTATGAACTCTGACTGACCATGTTTACTAGAGTAAACATGGTCAGTCAGAGTTCATAAACTAATGCATTTTCTATCAGATATTTTCAAGAGAAAAGTAAAGAAAGTAAAAATTGACGGTTTATTAAAGCAATAACGTTCTAATCCTATAACATAAAGTGGGTAGCGAAGCCGGAGCGGGTCGAAAAATTTGTTTAAAAATTCAATACCGTCTATAAGAAACTCGTTCAGAGAACGCAACGGCCTGCGAACATTCCCATTTACCCTTAATAACATGGGAGAAATTGCTCGATTAGTGCAAAAGGGATACCTCCCTGTGCTCCCGATCGCGAACCGAAACGAAACTTTTTTTTAGTATTTAGGAGGGTATCTTAAAAATTGTATTGAAGCCTCCTTTCACTTGTTTACGATTATGACGTTGAATTCTTTACTATTTAATAAGCGAGCGCGCTACAAGTAGTGCTTCGAAAGCTTTAGTGTTGTTGCTAGTTGTTACTTAGATCAATCGAAAGTATTCGAATTATCGAAAGGTTTCATACTAATATTACTTACCATTAAGTAAGTAGTAGCTCAGTAGAGCGCAGACATTTCTCTTAGCCGACTGCCCAAGAAGATGGGTAATGTTATTCGGATGAATTTATTTTGGTAAATATAATGTAAATGTGTATCAGCAAATAATGGATTATCCACTAATTACCTAACCTTTAACATATACGATTATATTAATGTATGTTTGTATAATCTTTATTTCAAAATAATAAGAAAGAAAGAAATACTTACACTTTTACATTTACCTATTATTACTAAGGAGGTAGAGAGGCTCAGTAATTACAGAAATCAAACTCCAAAACACACGTTACGTTAATCAGGTTCTCCTACTTGCCGATAGTATATTAGTCCAGCGTATTGGAACTAATCAAGTCTTTGATAGACTCAAACCATTTCCTCTAATTAGTCTCGACCCACGTCAGCACAATATTCTTTTCTTCAGTTTTTACCTCCACTGAATGAAGGCTGTAAACAAATGAATAAAAAATCCCAAAAAGCAATAAGAACCTCTCCGCGTTGAGTGCTCTACGAGACTTCGATTTCTCTTTAAAAATGTAAGTCCATCAGTGTGACACGGTCTCTTCATTTTTTGTACACTGAATAATAAATGTTCGTTTTTCACAATGAATTCAAACAGCTTTAGGTACAGGATGATTGAGTGACCACTTAATAATGTATTGTGCATGGGAATATTTGATGTATAATACTGTTATTATTTATTCGAATGAGAAAGTTGTGGGTTGAAAGTAAAGTCTGAAAAGTCGGGAAGCTGTCGGATTAAAGGCATTCAATTTAAATAGCCCAGACCTTTGTCCAGAGAGTTCGTAAGCAACCGCCCGTGAAATTTCATTTAATCGCTGGGAAGAAGTGCAGGTCTCGGCTAATGCAGATTGCGAGCTTCACCTCGAGGGTCGGTTAATTTATAGCCTAACAAATTTTTATTTCTTCCTCGCATTGCTTGAACGTCCATTTATTTCCAAAGTAAATGGACTGAATTCCTCAAATTAGATATTTCATTCGATAACTCTTCTCACCCCTTTTCGATTTAGTAAATAGTGATTGCTGTAATGATTTCAGTTTCCTTTGTTAGCGATACGGGTTGGTAGATTGATATCGATTGGTTTTTGGGTGACGTCACGTATTGTATCATGTGGTGAGAACTCGAGGCAAGCTGATTAAGTAGGTTTATCAAGGATAAACGATCGCTAGCTTTAATGATGAAGTCATTATCTCCTGAGACTTTGCCTCGTGGCGTCGCCGCCGTCGCGCAATCTTCGTACGAAGCAATCTTACAATCCTGCCAATCTTGTATAATGATTATATTATCCCATCAAGCAAGTAAATTCTTTAAAAATCTCACTTAAAGCCTCCACAATTAAGCATAAGATAAAACCCTGAGCGGGCTTACGGGAACTTAGGGCTATCGTTCTGGAATTGGTGACCTTTTTTCGTGTTGACATCTTTATCGAACGATTTTCAAGATGTCGAGGCGTGGAAAAGTTAAATAAATCCAAGAGGAACATTAGATAAGGGAATGGCTTTTGTAATGTCTTCGGGTCGCCGTAAATGCAACCGATGTGCCATTGATATCTGTCAGGAGCATGTGCGGAGTCAAACTTTGTTATGTGGAAAACTATTGCGGTTTTCTGCCTCTCGATTGATTAAATAGTAATAAAATATGACTTGTTTTGTGTGAAGCTTTGCTGCTGATAATACATTATCGGATTCCCGTTGTTTATCATCGTTGCAGTGAACAGAAGATTTTGAGTGATGTATGGAACATTTAATGCAGACCGATGCGTCGCGCCCTGCAGCGGAGTGTTAACGCGATGGCGCCATAAAACATCATTGTTTTGTATTGGATTGGGAATAAATCAGACGCGCAGTAACGGAAACACATGGAATGCTTCAGTTTTGATTTTAACGGCGTCTGCAATATGTATGTTACTCATTTTATTGACCAACATAATTTTAATATCGTTGACAACTGTTGCAAATGACTTTGTGGCATCATATCTATATCCATATAATGGTATAATGTGAAAGTAACTCTGTTTGTCTGTCTGTTAAGCTGTTACGATTAAACCACTGAACCCATTTCTATGAAATTTCTTATGGAG
This sequence comes from Acleris laterana, assembly GCA_963966035.1. Taxonomy (NCBI): domain Eukaryota; kingdom Metazoa; phylum Arthropoda; class Insecta; order Lepidoptera; family Tortricidae; genus Acleris; species Acleris laterana. The sequence goes on along the minus strand of OZ014448.1, from coordinate 12,224,075 downwards.
ATAGCTTGAGTCGCGGGAAAGATCTAAAGATACTTTGTTAACCGATGTTACGCAGACTGAGCCGCGGGCAACAGTTAGTATGAATAAAAAAACTTTTAATAATAATATTGTTATGTCGCCTTTGAGAAGAATTTAAATAACAATAATTAGATACGAGTATGTTTTTAGTTTTTGGTACTTATACTTGCTTATACATACAGCTAATGCAATAGCATCATTTATCGCACTTAATAATATCAAACTAAATCGAACTATATCCTAATGAAAATAAAGGTTGCAAAAGTTGTTATCGTTGTTTTCTATCAGTTTCAATATACGACCGAATCGCGCGTCTATTGGTCCCTAAAGACATTAATTTGGCAACACCGACGATACCGAGGTGTCGAGTTGATTTCCACGGATCACAGAACGGTACCAGTGTTGCGAGTTTTGATTTAGGCATAATTGGTGTGTTGCTAGCAATGATAATTTACGGGAAATATTCGTCAGTGTCAACGCAAGCGCTCGTTGCGTGCGGCAAGTGACGCCGCATCATTTGCTATCAAATTTAGTTGTGTAATGATGATTTCTATAATATTACAGTTAAAGTTAGGTTATGTTTGTATTTTTTTAATTCAAAATTGATTAAAATTTTATATTTATTAATTTCATCTGTCACTGTTATTGTGAGTGTATTTATGTTTATGCTTGACTGATAGAAGACTGTAAAAGCATTATTTTATTAAGAGTGTCGAAATAACGCTGATACAATTAAGGCCAGTTTGTCTACATTGGCAATGCTCGGATTCCTTTGATATCGTTAACCATATACACCAATAGGCAGAGATGTTGATTACATCTAATCATTCATCCACCATCTGGTTTGCTTCTTGTTCTCTTAATTACGAGAACTCTTTGGCATAAGCGTTTATCTAAAATCTCTCAAGGCGTGTTAAAATGTTTATTTTCCGTGAATAACGCGACAATTATGACAGTTTAATTTCAAACAGCGACGTACACGTCCACAATGTTACTTTTAAGTAACCAGCTAAACGAGATCTCCCTGTGTTTTCCCTGCTGGGTCATTCTGAGACATGAATTTGGAATTAAATGCTTTATCTATTGACGGCGGATATTGTTACCGGACATCCATTATAGGAGTTTTTTTTTATTTATTTATGAGAGTGGGAGGCAAACTAGCTAGGAATATTTATTACCCACCAATACACCAAAGTAAATAATGATGTACAAAAATGCATTATCCTTCTACGGCATATTTTTTAGGATAACTTAGGCCCTGTTGTTTGTGTAGTTAAAATTTGAAAAAGGAATCGAAAATTTGAAGGAATCTCAAGGAAATGTGTAAAATTTTCGATTCCTTTTTCGAATTGTAACAATTAGTTAGGTTAACTACTGATCAAACAACATGTCCTTAAAGTGAATACTCGTAACTGACGACGTACAGGACACAATTTTTTTTATTAAAAATAAAAATTAAACAAAGCATTAATTTATTTCACTACAATAATACTAAACTAACTAAATTACAATACAAAAGAAATGAAAAAGTTTATCCAACCACTCATCATTCATCATAAGTTAGTCATCCATTATCCTGTGTGCAGGGTTGTGCCAGAGCCCTAGTTATTCTGGCAACGGGCGACACATAGGGTTGTGCAATTCGTCTCGTCAGTCGGGTCCAGCTTATCGAGCAGTCCGCACTCGAGCATGTGCGAACTGAAACTGATTTATGGCATCGATGATAGTGTGTCCGTCTGGACAACGCTTATTAATTGCCAGTCTCAGTGTTGCTGGTAATGACTACATGTGAAATATTAATGTACCTACTGTGCCATGAGTTAATATCGAATTTGGTAAAGGGATGTTCGAAATGCAATAATGTATTGATGAAAACGTAAATTATTAACATTAAACAGGTAATTGTGTCTACAGAGTTATTGTATCTTACTACCTTATTGTTTACCTTATTCTAACTAAAATTGTATATGCGAAAGTGTTTATTAAGTTTAACGATTCAAAACCTTGCTGCTAAAATCGAGAAGCTGTAAAAAAAAAACGAAAAAAATGCGGTAAAGTTTCTCACCTCGCAAATCAAGTCCGATTTCCACGATTTTTGAATATTTTGTAGTTATTAAAACTAACTAGCTATGTGCGCTTCTGTTTTTTTAAAATTCATTCTAAGAAATGTTTTCTTGGAAAAGAAAACGTACAAACCTAGTTTTTCATGATATCTACAACATATTTAAAAATCGTCAAAATCGGACTATGTTTGAGGGCAGAGAGAAACGTTATCGCATTTTGTATGGAAATGTTTAGTTTTGCATTCCTCTTAAGTGATCTTAGTGAAATTCACTACAAAAATGAATTATAGTCTGAAGGCGAGCGTAGGGTATTTTTCATTTAGGGAAATGGGACAGTTGCCGATGGAATACCGATAACATATCATAATATAATATCATCATCATCATCATCATCATCACCGATATAAGAGTCTAACATAATTAATATACTTAACCTTTATTAGCACCATCTATCTATATCGCACCTTCGGTAGGACAAGGGCACAATTGCCCCTAATCATATAGAACATTGTGCCCTTGTTCTACCGAAGGTGCGATATGTATAAAGCCCTTCTGTGAGTGGCTGGCGCCTGATTGACTGACAATCTACTGTCTAAACTTAGGAACATAGGTACAAACAGCAACACAGTTGGCTGACCATTTGTGACACAATGTGATTCTTGTCTCCTTACAATAAGGCTCACTGGTGGTCAATTAACTGTGTTGCAATTGGTACATGAAATTTGTAGGGAAATTATAAGAGATAGGGGAAGTACGCGTAAAAAGTCGCGGGCGTTCCAAAAACCAAATAAAAACATAACACCCTCTATTTTCAATTAGGATTAGAAACCAACATCAGTAACCGTACTAGTTTTAAGCGACCTAGCCACCATCGCTTCAAATGTATAAGATGTCATTCTCGTGCGTTACGATAAACCACATGGTCAACTGTCATCCCATACATTTTGAGCGATAGAAAAACGTTAGTAGCGTTTGTATCTTGGCTGTGGCCCAAAGTGATTTAACGAAGAGCCGATCGCGATGCGGGTAGTTGCGAACGAAACTGATTTGACTGCTCCATAGCTACAGCCAGGTGTTATCCCGTTCCCGCAGGAAGTTTCATTAGACGGGAATATTGCGTTACAATGTTCGAAGACGGCCTCGGTGCGGCCTCCGTTCTGACCTAATTAATTTATTGTCTAGGGACTGTGCGACACTAATTTTGATGAATTATAGCCTAACGTTCCACATAAGTATTATCGATATTTTATTAGCGGTAAAACTGTGTAACTTATTATAATTATAAAATAATTACAAAAGTCATGTTTAATTCACTTAGAGTTTGGTTTATGAAACCACGTTATAAGTTCGAAGTTTATTATTATTATTAATTTGGAAATAAGCCTGACGAGTATATATGTAAATAATATATAGAATCGATAATAGGTAATTAAAGTTTGGTACTAACAAATAAAACTAGCTTACTCTGCCCACCATTTTATCTGAAATAGAAGCTTTCACCATTGCCATGCACCTTGATTTGTATGCAAACCTGAGGTATATGTATCTTGCAATTCATTATTTATAGTAAGTAGACAAGCCTACGCTTTGTGCGTAATAGTAGTTTATGTGACTGTACTGTACATGAGTGTGGGTTTATGAAACGAGCTGAAGGCGAGTTTCATAATAACATCACACAAGTGTTTTAATGCCTAATTATGTACAGTTACATACACTACTTTATCTACCCACATATCATAAGCTTCCATAATGCATACAAAACAAATTTCGGTAATGGGGGTAATGAAAAGTTTACTGGCAGCTGACTTAGTTTTTTTTTAATTCAGAGACTAACTAGAGTCGGCTCCAGCTATCATATCTTTCGATATCTTACTTACGTGCGACATTTATTTGTCAAGTTTGTATGCGAATTGACAATTAATTTAGAACAAAACGTCATCTACTGATACTGACTGATATTAGAATAGAGGTTAAATCAAAATTTATTTGTTTTGCAGAGATGCTCGAAATTTGAATGAAATTATTATTTAGCAATTATTATCATTTTTACAGATAAGAAATTTGTTCTATCAAAACAGTCTACGTTTACAGTCGTCATAATGGGCGGTTCTTGAACGCATCATGGAGGGTTAATGATAGTTGGATAGATAAAAGTAATTATCACACACATAGCACATCGAGAAACTACATTATGAATGCGTAGTTTAATGGCGCTATTTTTGTACATATAGCGACGCTTAAGCATGGCTATCAAGACTGTGTTCCAAAGTGGCAAACCATTGCCATTTCGACGACAACTTTATATTTATACGTATCTCCGTGAGACAGTAAAACATATGCAAGTTTAAACTATTCATTTAGGACAACAGCTTACACGTCAAATAATCGTGTATCTAACACATTTACAGCGTATAGGCAGGCAAGTGGCACATATAAGTAATCCTATAATTACCTCAGTTGAGAGGATCCATTTTGATTGGCCGTAAAACTGGATGGCCACAACACCGGACCGTCCTATTGCACCATAAACCGTTGGAACAGGGATTACTACACTTTCATGCGCTAGATTTACTTACCCACTTAAGCCGATAAAATTATTTTCTGTTTGCATTAAGGTCTTACTTGTTACTAAGTTGTGCTTTGATTAGAAAGTGTATGTAATTTAACCCCTCGTTCCGGAATATGGCGCTCTATTATTACTATACCTACACCTAACCTATCGCAAATCCAAAAAGCAAAAAGCTAAAATAAAAACCGAGCAAGAGTACCTACCTATGTAGAACCATACTCAGTGTAGGGTTCCGAAGCCGTTACTAAAAACACAAAAAACTCTATCGAAAAACAACAAATATGAACTAATTTTCTTTTAAAAGTTGATTTTTAAATATTTTTAAAAATTTAATACACTGTATCTCAAGAACCAATCACATTTACTTAGTCGTGAAAGTTTTTCTTTTAAATCATTTATTATATGTACTTTAATTTAAGTCATTTTCTAGACTTTTAAGATTCGTGATTTTGGTTGTAGGGTGGGGACACGTGAACCTAGCGAAGCGAGGTCTTCCAAATCTAAAAAATTATAGTAACATACTTACTGTGGTTTTGAAGGAGATATCCAGAAACAACTCACAGAGTACCGGAACTAATAGATTTCATTTTTCTACTTTGTGTGCATGATTGATTAATATGTGTATCTTGCTAAATTACAGGGTTCTAGTACCAAGACTCTCTGAAGTAAACCGCGGACGGACGGACGGCGAAACTATAAGGGTTCCTTGTTGAATACGGAACCCTAAAAAGTCTCTTTTATACATACTTGAAATCCTTTGTCCAGTTACAGTTGCGACAATGTTGAAGCCACTCATAACTTTTCTGAAGTACAGGAGAGCGAATGCAATCGAAAATACTTTACAATTCAGTTCAAAAACTAGTAACTCACCTGAAAATATACTTTATGATTTTTGTTCAAATTATTTATCATCCCGTGGCATAATGGTATTTATCGACAATAAATTGGAAAATGTTCATTTCATAACCACCGATCGGCAAAAGTATGAAAAGGCATACCAACGTTATGCAACTACAGGTTTAATCAATTATTCACAATTGAAATGATTTATTTGTCATTTTTTTAATTAACATCGTTTAAATTAGCAAATATATTATTAATAAAAGATATAAATTAACATTTTTTTATTTCATATCGCACCATTTGTCAAAATTACGTACAAACTTATTATTATCCCGAAGTGGAGCACAAAAAAAAAACAAAATTGCCTGAGATATGGGGGCTCAAATAGGTTAGGTTGGTTTTGATATACGCCCGAAGGGCAAACCGCCCAGAAATAGGGGGGGACCCGTCGATTCAAATGCAGAAAGCAGGTTAGATGTAATATTGTATGTTAGGTACCTACTTTGTGTATAGTTTTTAAAAGCCATGTTTTTAACTTAAAGTTTTAAAAGTGTACTATTTTCTATATGATTAGTAATTGTTAAACGGCGTACTTTAATCTGATACATTTGTGAAATTAATAATATATGAAACGTTTGTTGTGAAATGAACATTTGTTAAACAATTTTCGGTAAATCATTAGTGAACCCCGAGGCATAAGTACCTACTTACGACTGGGGAAAGAAAAACTGCAATACATTCTAGAAAAAATTGGCAATACTACTTAGCTATTTTTAATATATAATATAATAGCGAGATGTGTCATCAAAAGCCATTTATTTTCCATGTGACACCGCGAGGTCTCAGACAAACGTAGAATACAAATCCAGTGTTTTGTAAAGAATATTCTGCTTATCCCAGTTTTGATTGTTTAGAGCTTTTAAAAAAATCCCTTATGGATATAGGTATCACTTTACAGAAATTATACAGAACAACACTTAGCAAATTAACAAAAACCGTTGGTCATTAAAAATAAAAACAAATGAATTTACTTAGTTCAAAATACGTGCTGTTATTCGAATCTTAAGCTTTGATTTTTATAACAGATCTCACTCAAAATTAGAGGCCCTTGCCAAGACGCATTACGCTAACTAGATTTCATGCATGCATGGAATGGGGTATTTGAGACCTAGGTATATTGTTATAAAAGCTTTTTTTTATTTCCCCATTCCTTTATTTTCAATGACACCTCGTATGTCAAAAAATTTCAAGCCGTTGTTGAGGCTGTAGAGCTGGAAAAACATATCCTTCGGATAGTCGGGTAAAAAAGGATTGTCACAAACTTATTCCCCTTATGGACAAAAACACGTCTATAACAAACCACCGCTTAACAATTTAAACATGTTCGATACTTGTAAAGTGTAATCCTGGAGGGTGGGAGTTAGCCTTACTTTATTGTTGCGGGGAGATCAGCACGTGAAGGATGAAGGTGCGACGCCAACTTCGCTGAGATAAAACTTGTTTGCTAGTTTATGCCCTCGTATTAAATGGAGTTTGTGTCGGATAATGGCGGGGAATCAGTAAATCTGCCAATGTGGGGACGGTGCAAGCAGCATCTTTAATAGGTTCGGATCGAGCGAATTTGAAAAGTCCTGACAAAAACTCTGACATGTCGATAAAATTCCGGTCTTTTTAGTAACAGAATGGAAACATTACTCACTTAGTTACAGTGGTATGGTAGGTATGGCAGCAGTCCGGATGAAAGTCTAAAATTCCGGACATGTCCGGACTAATCCTGACCAATGGTAATCCTAAGCGAGAATGTCTTGGAAAAAAATCGTTTTATTTTTGGATTGTGAAGGCCTAATTTAGGTGGGTATTTTAATCAAACAGTCTAATGATACACGAATTCCTACAAATGCTTTCAACGAGATAAATAGCTTAGGAAGGTAATCAGTCTGCACTTCCCACACCCAGGACAGAGGGTAGTATGACAAGTCGGTTTCATGATTCCCACGCGAACTCAGAAATAGATTAACATTATTGAATTGAATAGTGAATATTATAGTCCGTGTTCAGGTTTCTTGCATAAGTTTTCCATCATTTAATAACTTATGGGAAACAAGCTTTAAAAACTCGACGGATTTTTTGATAATGTCGTCAACATAATGTCCTTGTTTAAAATACTATAGCCAATGTCACTCCCACAACCAAGACGGTCACAATGGGACGGGCATAGGTACACACATACATACATACGCACGAAAACAATACCCTCCTTATGGGTCAGTCAGGTAAAAATCAGGCCAAGTAATGTGTCAATACCACACAAAAAAAAACTGACACTATGCACAGTTTTAAAATACTTTTAGGGAAAGTGCATCAGTGACGACATCCCCAGTGAATGCACTAAATGGGTTTTTCATGAAAATATAATGTTGGATTAGCTTTAGGCTTAGCTTTTCCATGTGTGTGGCTGTTGTTTATTTATTTATGTACCGCTGTCTAAAACAGCCGCAATTACGAGCATTTATAGTTTAACCTCAATTAATGTTCTGTTTGTTCTGTGTTACGAACTATGGCGAATATAATACCGACGCGCCGTTGTTTGCTCGCGCGGGTAACTTGGTTATTAGCCCGAGATCGGTCACTCGATTGTCGTGTTTTGTCTGACGGGACAACGCCGCCATTTTATAGGTTCCCCCGCTGTTTCATCAATAAAGCAACGTCTCAATAGCTATTCATGTTAAGCTACCGTGGAGTTCGTACTGTCAGTTACTGAAATTCCGTGGTTGTGGTAAAATTAGCGTGTGAGTTTATACGGGCATGTCCATTGCAGTGTTTGAAACAGGTCAGAACAGACGGCTGACCGCAGTGTTTGCGGCGGCCGCAGAGACTGCATCCAACTGGCTTCCCGGCGGAGTGGCACAGGAAATTAATATAAATTCCTATCGCATAAACTCCTAATACAGCACACTTCGCCGTGCACGCCAAGGCCGGTGATGACGCCTATTTGCGAAAGTGATTCAATCGAAACGACACGCTGTTCCCGTTTCGTTTTGAATGCGGTAACTTTTGTAATACCGTCACATTTGTTTACAAAAACTTTTATAGCTGAGGTACGCGAAGCGGCGAAGTTTTGTATAGATAGAGCACATAAAACTAAGTGCCTTAAACTATTGTTACCAAGAAAACATCAACGTTAACTTATCTTGAATGCAGTTACATAATAATTCATTTATTTTAGTAGTATGATTATTGCAGTATTTACGAGAGTTATTTGTAAGTTTTGCCACTTATCATAGTTTCGTTTTTGAAATGTTTGCAGGTTTTTGACAAGCTTATTATATATATTCACGAGTAATATTCAAAACAGAAATGTATTTTCTACCGTGTCACACTTGCTTACCACGTAACGGGATCCTGGAAGTGCTCTTTGGTCTATAAACTGTGACAAATACCTGTTTTTTTCGATTTTGAACTTTACGCATATGGCAGAGCTTGTTATAGGCATTTCACGCAGGCACTCCGCCTACTTAAGGGCAATACTATCTCACAAAGAAGCGAAATTGCTTTCACATAGTCAATGAAACGGTCGCTGTGTCGATTTCACGCTGTTTCTCGCGCGGAACCGATATTGAAAATGTAAAATATAGCGACAATACTGAAAACTTATCTACGGAATAAAAGCTCGCACCTAAAGGCACTTTTGTAACAATGTTCTTTTTAGCAAAATAATGGCTTTTGACTGGTAATGTTAAATATTACACGTTATATTTCCATTTTATTTCTTATGTTGTAACCGTGTCGCAGTGAAGTTTTGTAGGGTGCTTAACTACTTTAATATTAATAAATTTTATTTTTTATCTACAGAATTAAATTCGTAGTGGCTAGGAGAAGAGACTGTTTAGGCGACGATTTGTAACATTCCTAAATATATCAACTTTTTTTGTGTCAACTTTGATAACCTATTTTTGTAACCATATACAGTGTGTAAATGGAATACGAGCAAACATTTAAACTAGACGTAGGTTATAGCTCTACAAGTCATGTAAATGTGGAATTTCGTTAATAACTCTAATACATAGAGCGCAATTAATTTTTAAAGGTCCCATCGAGCAGCAATGTATAATGCATAACTTTTTCAGACCTTTCGTATATCGGCAGCCAAACTAGCGTAATTATGGCATTTAACGTGAAAAATTAGAATTGTTCTCTAAACAAAAACGTTTTATTTTGTATTATTATTGATTTTAACGTGAAACGATCATAATTTAATGCACCCATGCACGTAAATTGTCGTACATACTACTTACTTATCTTTACTAGGTATCCAGTGTGTCATCTATCACACACATACATTATTCACACATTATTGACATGATCTTTTTTGTGGGCTTGGTTTTATTAATGGATAATATTGCATTTACAGATTATGTATTAATTTAGCGGATTTAATGTGGTATTTATCAACAAAGAACTGTAACTGTCAAAAGAGTCATGACCTGTGGTAATCAATTCAGATGACCATAGACGAAGAAGTTGTATTGTACCTACCTACATACTTCTTTATTATGAAAACAGTTTAGATATGAGGAATTGCACTACTGCATACAGAAAACCCATCATGTAGTAAAAAAGGATAACAGAACTATGACATAAAATATGCTGGAAAACAGTTACATAAATCTAAAATGCCGCGACCATCTAATTTTAGTGCTCAGGAATTGAGTGATATGATTTTAGCATATGGTGAAGCTCAACAAAATGGAAACAGAGCGTTAAGTTTGTACAGAGAGCGGTTCCCGAATCGCAGAGTTCCGAGTAGCGCTCGAGTGATTGTGAACGCATTACAGCGAGTTCGAGAGGATTTGCCTGTGACCGGAAGAACTGATGGTGCAGCAGTGAATCGAGAGGTTCCCGTTCAAACAGAAGATCGAATACTGCTCCATTTTTCGTCTAACCCAGAGGATAGTACCAGGAATGCTGGGCGACGCTTTAATGTGAGTCAAACGGTGGTGCACAATATCCTCAAGCGCGACAAGCAACATCCTTACAAATTTTTAAAGGCTCACGCTTTGCTCTCCAGGGACTTGCCGCCACGAATTGCACTTTGTCAGTGGTTGCTCAGCCAACATCGAGAAGGCGGCGATTTTTTGGCCAAGATAATCTGGACTGATGAGAGTACATTCACACGGAATGGGGTCTGGAACCAGCGTAACAGTCATTACTGGTCACGGGTAAATCCTCACAATTTAAAAGAAACTGGGCACCAGTATCGTTGGGCTGTAAACGTTTGGGCTGCGATTCATGGCAATCGTATTATCGGGCCTATTTTTATCGACGGTAACCTAAACACAGACAAGTTTATACAGCTTCTGAATGGGCCTTTAGCAGACTACGTTAATACGCTGCCCGAAGAAGAACGCCGGCAGACATGGCTGCAGCTGGATGGTGCTCCGGCTCACTCGGCAATTCGCGTGCGAAATGTCCTCAATTCAATGTTTGAGGACAGGTGGCTCGGGAGGTTTGGCCCACGTCGCTGGGCGGCTCGTTCTCCCGATTTAACGCCACTCGATTTTTTTCTTTGGGGGGCAGTTAAGAACGAGGTGTACTCGGAACCTAGGACGTCGGTGGAACAGCTCAAAAACAAAATAACCGAAGTTTTTGAAAAACTGAGACAAACGACCGATCTCAGCCACGTCATAGACTCCATTAAACGACGCTGTGAAGCCTGTATTCAAGTACACGGTCGACACGTGGAGAACAGCTATCTCAGGCATGTACACCGGCGGCAGTGAAAATTTCAACAGTATCTTTTTTAGAGTACCAGTCAGTATGTTTGTAAATAAAATTAAATTTGATATTCGCGTTATTGTCCAGTTCGCCATTTACTCATTAAAGGTCTTAATGTCCCTTAGGAAGATCACCCATAGCATCTTTTTCAGCGATGAAATCACCATACAGTTGCAAAACCCGCGATACAGTCGCTGGTCGTAACCTTTGCACTGGTAAAGAACTACGCTTGTGTAAACGCAATACAGCAGTGTCACGATTTATTCAATCATCGTTACTGATCGAAAATAGTATCATAAATATGAGGTACCTAGGTTTAAGTTATGTTAGTTTTGCAGCTGGCCTGAAGGGCTGAAACGCCCAGAAATAGGAGCTCCGCGCCAGCGGAGATCCGTCAACCCTGTCAATTTGATATTGAAATAGAAATCATTGGTCAGTAGGACTACGCAGTAGAACCACGGGCAAAGAATGAGAATTTTTTACATTTATTAGTGGGATTAGTGGGATTAAGTACTTAAATGTTATTATTGTAGTATGCAAAACTTTGAATTAAGTAGGTGTCTAACTTCCTTCGGTACAATTATTCTGTAGAATAAAGATTAGATTAAAAGAAATGAAAGAAGTTACAAAGTTAACTCGGGCAAAGTACCGTGGATGTTTGTGTTTCAATCACGCAAAAACGGTTTAACGGTTTTGTAGGAATTCGACACCCACGGATCGACTTATTATGACTCATGACACATAGGACAGTTTTTATCTCGATATAAGCGATAAACAATTTCTACGTGGACAGACTCGCGGGCAAAAGCTAGTAAAAATTCTGCTTGAAACGAAAATATTTTTCATAGTGCCAATAAGATAGAAAACTCTTTTGGCAGGGCAGGTGAGTATAGCCAATGTTGACCTTATGTCATTACGAGTGGCCGTCAGTCACATAACCTAAAGTATCAATCAATGCTGTGTGCCTTGGTTGTTTGTTGATAGATTTTTATTAAGAAAAACGTTATAATTTTGCATTATTATGGAGAACAGGTATCTACATTGTCTTGTGATTTTACAATGGTTTCCCCTGATTTACATCGCTGAGTTTGGAACATCGTGGATCAACTAAGGATTAAACGAAGATATTTTTTTTTAATTTCTGTAAGTGTGAAGGAATCAGTATGTGCATGAACTAAGTGTTTTTTATTAAATTAAGAACAAAATAAAAAGCATTTCCACTGCTTTTCATTCTAAATAAGTTTTAAATACACATAACTACGACTGTGACCCGAGTCTAACCGAGTTTTCCCGAACCACTTGAAACCTTGTCAGTTGAAACGAAGATTTAAGTCGCAGTTAATTGCAGGTTAATTGAGTTATTTGTAATACATTGCGTGGCGAATTAATTAGTATGAAAAAAAATATTACAACTTAGGTTAACGATACACATGTTTTTATGTTAATTAGGATGCATATTAACCGTCGTTAAAATATTTGCTCGTATTGGATTTACACACTGTATTAGCACTACTCTAACTAGAATAATAATGGATAAGTTTTGACATGTTTATTTGTAGAACGAGCTTGAAAATGGAGAAGTTATGATAAACTCTATTTATTGTTTACGTCAAATAATTACTTACCAAAACTTGCAAACTTGTCTTTGTTGAATTGTGTGTAAAATAACGGCAGTTTATTTTAATGTGAAAACAGTAAGTACTCGACGTCGGTCATCACTTTGTATGCCTCCATTGATACGTGTTTAATTGCTTAACATTATTTTCCTTTTACATTAAAACGCCTTTCGTAAACGAGTATTATGAGGTGTACTTTAGATAGTGCAGCATGCAAACTATCTTCCCTTTTGCAAAGAAAATTTTGGTTTAGGTTTTTTTTTATGGTATAAGAGGTAAACGAGCAGACGGATCGCCTGATGGTAAGCGATCACCGTCACCCATAGACACCTGCAGCACCAGAGGAGTCACAGGTTGGTAGCCGGCCTTTCTATATCTGTATCTGTGCGTGCATGACTCGATGTATGAATGTGGAAGAAGCGAAAGAAATTTGTCAAGATCGTAGCAAGTGGAAAGAAGTGGTCTCTGCCTACCCCTCTGGGAAACAGGCGTGATTTAATGTATGTATGTATATATCTGTGCCAAATATCATCCAGATTCGTTTAACCGTTCTGGCGCAATTGAGTAAAAAACATACTTTCGCATTTATAATATTAGATAAGATTCTTGGTTTTGAGGTTATAATTTGTACTGGAATGACAGGTGTCAGGATTAACTACATATCTGTATTTTACTATAGTAGTGTAAGAAAAATGGATGTTACGCTCAAAATTGAATAAAAATTATGTATAATAATAATTATTTTACGACATCAAAAATACTTTCCTCATTATGTGCAGTAAAATTTTATGACATATTTTTAACTACTTGAAAATGCGGGAGTGCCAGTTTTATTCGCAAACGGGTTTATAATTTTACGTAACATCAATCTTTAGCGATCTTTATAAAAAGCCGTTGCTACAGCATACTTAATAATACTATTAACGTCACCGTCTATATCCTGAGTAGGTACTGCAATTTAATTTCCGCCCGAGGTTAACCGCGCTTAAAATTACTACCCAGGACAGCAGCTTTAAAATAAACAACTGGCGTAAAGGTAAAAAAAAGTGGACCGTTGATCGGCTCGCATTAGCACCAAACGAGGTCCGGCATCAAACCCGCTTATTGTAAGACCACGGCCGTGTAAAAAACATTAGCACATTTGCCGTTAACGACCCCGAAAACAGGCTCGCATCACATAGCATCCAGGGGGGTATTATCTCTCGCTTTCGGAGAGTTCCCTTGATTGAACAGTACGTACCGACCGCTGCGCATTGAGGGCGGTTATCAAAAAAGTTTTCATATTGAAGGACTAAATAAAAGTAAGAAACAGTAACTTTACCATTGCGTCACAATATACTTATTTTTTTATGTACACTTTTTTTTGCGGCCCTTATAAACTTTTAAAACCTGCTAAGTTCATGGCAGTAAAGGAAAATAGCTACATAGTTTTACTGGTGGTAAGACCTTGTACCGTACCCTGTGTCCTCACAGCCATGCAGCAGTGTTCGCATTGTTGCGTTCCGGTGTGGGGAGAAGACAATTGGTGAAATGACTAGCATACAGGCATTCCATCTTAGTCCTCAAGGTTGGCAACGCGTTTGCAGTTTAGGGATTGTACAGTCGGCCAAAAATGTTACCACCCTACAATTGAAGATTTGCACGTTATCACACAACAAGTTCGATTTTAGATGTCACCGTCATAACATAATATTATGTTATGACGGTGACAAGTGTTAACCTTAGCGATAATTAGATCTCACATAAACTTTTGTCATAACTGGTAGACCACTTTCTTGGCCGACCGTACCTAGTCTTGAGAATAGAAATTATGTCTGTAGGTCTAAGATCCCACTTAGCATGATTGTGCTCGTTTTGCCTTCCTTTGCCATAAAAAAATTAATCCTGGCAGGTTTTGACATTTCAGGCTCTGGTCTAAGATTATGACCCTATAACGCTTTTGGGTAAGCTGTAGTGTTATTGTTTAACGATATCGCACTATCCAACGGCCTTATTTGACCATGACATGGGCGCGTGAGGATTAAGCGGCTACTTGAGTCTACAAACCGAGCCAAGGTCGAGACGCGTATTAGACTATACTAAATGTAAACAAACTAAACCACGTGGCTCTGTTAAACCGCCAATCAAAACTGTTCTGTCAAACTTTGACGTATATCAGCTTTCTGTGGTCCTAGACAAGATGCTCAACGCTAACGTAAATGATTTACGAAAACTTTAAACACGACCGATCGACAGCAATGCATCGTGTCTAGGGCAAATGGAATAGTATGTAGACTGTGATCTGTGTCGCCATACAAAAATGCCTATAGTTAAACTCAATTCTACTAAGTAAAACAGTATTGCTTTTAACATGTTATCGTATGGTCAACGTTATGATAATTCTTATTTACTTGGCAGTAATGGCAGCCGAGTTAAAGACAACCATATTACGTTTAACTTGGTCGCCATTACTTAACAGTAATGGTAACAGTAGGATAACGAAACTAGTAATGGACAAGGACCAATGATGGACCCTTGATTCTTATTTTACAGAAGATAAGGGTTATTCTTTTGTTTCGCAACAATCAATTTAGGACCGTATGAAATTGGAATTAAGAGTGAAGGGTCCATTACTGGTGCCGCCGTCAGCCTATTAGGCCCAGTTAATATCTTTTGCACTCGTCTTTGCAAGACGAAACAATAACACCTCAGCCTGCAGGGTAGTGATTCTCTCAACAACGACGGTCGGACGGACGAACGAGTGCATGTCCAAGCGGCGAGTTTAAGTATTCCCGTCAGTGCGTACAAAACATATTTTAGCGCGTGCATTTTCAATTTAGCAGCATGGTTTCTGTCGATGGGTCGAACGTATAAGGCTGCTTAATTTAAAATGCACGCGCTAAAATGTGTTTCGTTCGCTCTGACGGGACTACTTAAACTCACCGCTGCGATTTCGCTCGTTCGTCCGACCGTCCGTTGTTTTTGAGAGAATAACACCCCAGAAATAAAACGAAATAGCAATAAAAGTAAATCGACGGAGCCGGCCTCTACGTGCCGGATTAAATCAAACGTTATTCGTCTTAGCAAATTACGTACCATGTTTTTATACTCTGTAGACTTGACGCGCGGAAATGTAAGTGGGATGCAATTTAGGAAATCCTGTTGACGGAAACTAAGCCACTCTCCCGTCGAAAATAAATTAAAAACGTTGAGCGGCGGTCTTTTAGTAATTTTTGTGTTGCGAATTTGTTTGGCGTTTTACGCAGGTATAGAATTGTTTTTTTTAATGTTTATGTCGGGTATCTCTGACACTTTAATAGTTAGATGACTGTTTCAGTGTTCGAAATTGTGTTCGTTTGTTAGTGCATCAGTTGAGAACGGCTGGACAGATTTAAACGGATAATTTTTAGAAAAAAAAACCAGAAGAACGCGAAATAAAAAATACAAGACAAAGTATGTCGGGTCATAGTAGGAGTAATTATGGGTCAGATACTTGGAAGTTTGAAAAAAAGTCATCTTTACATGTAGCTAAATAAAGGTAACGACGTCTTATTTCACCGCCACGAACGATGTGATGTAATTTTGTTTGTGTGCATATTAGAATAGAGTAGTCATTTAAGTATACTAACACTAGATTTAAGTTATTGTACCTATCTAACCATTATGGATTTATAATCTGAAATAAAATATTTGAATTTGAATTTGAATTTGAATTATTCAGAGTACCTAGCTAGAATAAAAGAAAAGTGTTCCGTTAAAATGCAGTTCTCTATCCTTTCGGTTCTTAAGTTGAAATAAAATATGATTATTGAAATAAATATTAAATCATGTTGTTAGTTAACTGTTAAATAAATATGTCAACAAAAGTTTACTCGTAATTTTATCTTATCTTACCTTACAGATAGGCCCTTTCGGATACACTTCGACCCTTTAGGATCTTTTGTGCACACCCTCTTAAACACTCTGTTGTTCGAATGTGCAGGTTTCCTCACGATGCTTTTCCTTCACCGTAAGAGCATCGAGTAATGCACTTAAGTTAGAAACTCATTGGTACAATGGTGACCGCGGGGGTTCGAGCTCGGTACCTTACGATCACGAGTCAACCCCCTAAGCCACTACACCATCGATACTCTCAGTTATGTTACTATAAAAATAAACCCTTAAAGTCTTTTCAGTTTTAAAAGAGGCTTTTAAGGATTTTGACCAGCCAAGACGCCAAGCCAGTACGTTTTCTCGTAGGATTTAGTTGTAAAATCCGTAAGCTTACTGCTGCGGCCTCTGGAGAAGACACTTCGAGGTCACGGAGCGGATGCAAAGGCACATCTATAAATATGAAATGAGTTATCTTGCTCATGTTCAATCTGACGGCACTAAACAGGTTCGAGATTTATTTATGCGAAATGGTTTTGCCTAGTTTTATCAAAAATGGAGACCAATTATACTGCATAATTATAATGTTATCGTTTGCGTTAATGTTTGAATAAGTTCCGTATGTGGATGACTTTTTTCGATTTTCAAGTACAGAGTGCACCAATAGGAATAAAGAAAAAACCTTTTTTTTGTAAAAGCTGTTGTTGTTGTATACATATTTTTACTGTACCTATTTTTAATGGAGATGACTTGTTTTGTCAAAAAAAAATGTCAGCCCTATTTCTCATACTCCGTAAAACTCAAAATTTACTGACTGGTTTTCACTTAGTTAATTAAGTAATAACTTTTGTACAATACGTATACATTACTGAAAGCAGCATGGTACCTACAGTTAAGGACAAAAACAAGGAACGAGATAATTAAAAGCAAGCTACAAAAACCCGACTGCATTTGTGATATCACCGTAGACACATGTTGATTTTTTTATCAGCCCCCTACTCCCCTACCATTTCTATATTTTGATTTTAATTTTAAAGCCTTTATCACCCCTGTCACCACTTCGAATCCAACGACACCTTATAATGTTAAAATCCACCAAGCCGTTTAGACTAGACAAAGAAACAGACAGGTACATACATACACATTAATCCATTTAAGTGAAAATGTATGCATCGAAACACTCATATAATATAATTATGTTACGAATTTTTTATTACGTATTTTTTGATGTTGCGTTCTCCCTTATTACTGAAAAAACGTAACCTTCCTTCTGAAGCATTAATCAAACTCAAAATTACTACTTTTGCATAATAAACATGTAGGTTGTATGTAAGTTAGTTTGCAAGCCAGCTTTATACGTTGCGTTTAAGTCCTTGCGAACAATATTAAAGCCACGATAAACTTAAAAACAAGTTTAATCCGGCTCGCCGCGGAGTCCATACCTTTATCCCGCCAACTTGTCTGTGGTGTTATTCTTTTACTTAATTATGAGTTCACTCAATCGAACTGGATTAATTTGACCCTTGCGTCTGGGATCGTCTCCACCACATCGCATCTTTAGAATTATAGTGACCTAATTAGCAAATTTTGGATTTCGAGTTAGGTCTCTACAGTAATAAATTTATGACTCAATGTCGAACGCTGAAAATTTTGAATTAGGTCACTATAATTCTAAAGGCGCGACATTTTCTTAAAGCTCCCACAGATGAACAGTTAAGAATAACCTTCAGTCCCGATATTCCGATTTGAATTTGGTTTTGAATCGAATCAGCGGTGAGCCCGACTTACTTGAGCATTTAAGATTATTATTTGTTGTTTTTCTTCAGGGTTTGTACTATAATCATACCAAATTTCTCTTCTTTATTTCACCGTTTTTACGATACAACTATAAAAAATAAAAATACGCTGAAAAATCACGCTTCCTGTACGGAGATTCCCTTATCACTTCACTCCCTGCAAGTATTTTCATTTCATTTACATAATTATTCTTCACAAATCAGCCCGCTACCTATTACGGTTCAAAAGATACAGCTCTTGAAAGTTAGGACGGACAAACAGACAGTGTAAGCATATTAATAGGGTTTCTGTTGGGCTCTTTTTGGGTACGGAACCCTAAAAATGAGGTGAATAGGCAAAGGAAATAGATTTGGGCATCTGGTAATCTCATTGGTTACCACCACGGTGATGTATATTCATCTTATTTTTTTTTGGTTTCTTTTTACTTTTTTTGTAAAGCATATAGAAGCCCAACAAGCGCACTGGCCACCTGATGGTAAGTGGGATCTAAGATCCATAAGACACTTTGTCAATGCAGCAAAAGCGTTGCCAACCCTGAGGTCATAAATGGAATGCTTATCATTTCACCGGTGGTGGTCTTATCCCCAAACGGAACACAATAATGCTGTATAATGGTGGTAGTTATCCACACGGACAAGTTCTTACCACCACTAAACAAGTTCTTACCACCACTAAACAAGTTCTTACCACCACTAAACAAATTCTTACCACCACTTAACACATTCTTACCACAACTAAACAAGTTCTTACCACCAATTAACAAGGGACAGTTTGAATATTGGAACGACTCAAGAGAATAACACCACCTTACCCCGGCAACTTGCCTGCATTGCCGCTGAATTAGCTCGGTTAAACGACCGGGATATTCATCTCACAGTTGCTTATTGTTTACTCCGATTTCTAGAAATGTTTTTGCATTTCTCATATTTGAGAACTTATGCAAAACGAAATGTTTATCGTTACGCTGCCTTTGCCAAGTTTTGAGATTACTCTGACGTGATTTAATAGAAGGCATGTTTTTTGTGCAGTGAAGCGTGTATTTGGGCCGCTATGTTATTAGTTAAAGTATCGACCTAGTTTAAGAGTAGGCAGGGGCGTCGGGCATGAAATAGAATGCAATTTGTAGATTTTGCTAGGAAGCAGAGGAGAAAGAATTGTATTTTCTGTTTATGCGGACTACACGTGCGGAACAGAAATATGTATAGAGTCTAGAAATAATACATTTAACTGCCAAATATTTGGATGTTTCTGAAAGTAAGAACCTTCTTTGTCAACTTTAAAACCAAATGCGGCCACAATAGATCAGTGCTTATTGATTATGACCGTATTTTTGTCTGTAAAATCCTTACAATTTCATTTTCATTTTCACTGACTGAAATATAGCGTATTATATAGTTCCTCATACGGTTACTCATCTGTATTCGCACTTATAATTTATCTCGGCAAAATCGCTTCTAAATACATATAGGGTGTATGTCTATACAGACACCACATAGGGTTAAAACAGACAAACAAAAACCCAATTGTCAATGTTAATTTGAAGTATCCAATAACACTTGCGACTTTAATAAGAATGTGACGTTAAGTATCTACTTACTTTATGAGGATTGGTCTTTATGTTAAGATGCTCTTAAGTGACAAAGGCCACGAGAAAAGTGTTCGTTTAATTATTTTGACAGAGTTTTATCAGTTTAATCCAGTCAAATGAAAATATTATTAAAGTCGTCCCTATTCGATTCGATAACACATCTTATGACCCCTTTATGACGTGGAAACGAAATTTTACTTTAGGAATAAAGACAACTTTTTGGGCCGAACGTAATGCGAACAGTTCAAAAACAAGCATAAATGTTCTTGCAATAATTTTGTTCTATCATCAAATTTTCACGTCACACGATGAAAAACTTTTTTTTTCTACATTTGGTGTCACGTTATTGGAGTTTTTATCGGCATCCCTATTTTTTTTGTATTTTTTGCTTGCGATCTGTTTTACTAGCTTAGACCTGCGACTCCACGTAGAAGTTGTTTATTGTTATGCCCTCTGGAACTGTCAAATTTTCCGGGTTAATAAAGACTACGCTATATCTGTTTCAAAGCTAAAGATTTTCCATTCGGCACTTCATGGTTTTAACCGGCTATGTTCCCAATTTCACATAGGTATACAAATACAAGATTAGTCAATAAAGTCACGTCTGTGCAGCTCTACTGTACAAAATGTCACTGTGGCAGATGATGCATATTACTGTTTTAGACTATAAGGAGCACACTATTATTCTGAATACGCAGCAATGTATTTCGTGTAATTTGTACTTCCAATTTATTCCGATGGAAGTCGAGGAATGCGAGGAGTAGTAAACTATAAATAATCGTACCGTACCAATAAGTATCAGTAAGTCGGGGTGTTGAACAAACAAATGAACGCTTAAAAAAAGAAAGGAACGAAAACAAACATATTAAATGTATAAAAGCAAACTAATATAACTCGTGACTTTATCAACTGGAGCTCAAACCGCTGACACTGACCGCACTAACGCTACTGATACCCACTGGGAGTATTAAAGGAAAATCTGCAAGAAAGCTATTGACTCAAATGCCAGTTACACTGTGTCTGTACATTAGTTTTACTTTAGATTGTTTCAGTGCCAAGAACTATGTATCGGGGATATTTTGTTTGGGAAATTAAAGTGCGGGCATTGAATGCCAAGAAGCCACAGTTGTGTTTTGTTTTGTGGAGTTCTTACATGCATTTGTTTGATTTGCTTTATTTATTAACCGCGAGTACAGAGGTTTTATCTCAAGAAAGAGTGTGGGCCATATTCGTGTGTGTAGATGCACGTCCACGTTGTTTCTGAGAGCGTAGCAGTCGTGGCTACGCGTCGCCGTAGTGTGCGTGTCTATACGCGTTACAACTACAAGTAAGGCCCACCCGCTTTCGTGAGATAAAACAACTGGGGGGTTATTATGTTATGACACAAGGCCTGTATAGCTACAGTTCATTAGCAGCAGCAAATACGAGTAGCAGTTTTATAGGTCTGCCCTTTTCTCTCAGCATAAACTGCATTGCTATGTCAAAAGGTTCACTGTTGATCGCATTTTTTTACGCATAATGTATCTTTACGCACAAAATCGTTTGGCCGTTAACGGTTTTAACAATAGAAACGGTTTTATTTTTATTATTATAAAAAACTAACCTACCCTAACCTAACCTAATATACAAAATAGACGTTTATAAAACAAAGAACCAAAATGATAAAAATAGCACTGGCCTAAAATTTTTGTAACTTGTTTTTTTTTAATTTTGTTTTAATTATAGAGAGCTCTGGATTCAACTTTTCTGTGACTCAAACACATAAACAACCTTAGCTTCGTGTTAATTGAATGAAACTCTTATCTTGAAAGGTTTCTAGTGTGTATTTGTTGGGAAGTTTTTTGACGCGCGGGCGCTTCCGGGGCCAATGTTTGCAGGTGATTCGCTCAGTTGAAGTGTTCGCGCGAACTTTATATAAGTATGAGTAGAATGGCGAAGTTTATCGTTGTCGGGCTCCATTGAGAAGTCGCATTGCGACCGGCGGAGACAATGAGTTTGTCTTTTGACTTGGAGATGCATCTCAAGATGCGCTTAAAGTATTTAAAGTTTTTGTGTATATTTGTGAAGTCTTTTTAATAAATGGACTTTAGAGTGTGGTTGCTATGTTTATTTGACAAGTTTTCTTCTAACACTTGAACAGGTGGGAAAACAGTTGTTGTGTTCTGGTGTGGGGATAAAATAGCCAGTGCAATGGCTAGAATAAGTTTCTGTCGAATATTTCATTATTGGGACAAGTTTTTGCTGCCGACTATACTTTTTTTTGCACAGCCGTCATCTACTTGTCAAGATAATTCTAACAAACCCTAACACGGAGGGTTTATCGTGTGTAATATAGGAGTTCCTATGGCCATCCTGAGTCTCCACCATCAGTCCAGCGCGATGGTACTATATATTATTGTATTATCATCAAAACTAAAGGTGTATGCAAATTTTCAGCTTCATCGGAAACCGGGAAGTGGGTCAAATTTAACTTGCAAGATTTGACCCTTACATACATACATACATACATACAAGTTAAATAAAGGCTTGTAATAGAGGTATTCCATCAAAGTCTTAAAGGTAAGCAACGAATTTGGAGTCTTAAGATTGCAGTCTTCACATTGGCTCACATACAATTTTTCGTTTGAATTTTTCTTGTCATCGTAATCATCACTCTTCATAATATCGGCTCACATAGTTGGCTCACTATCGGGTGGCCTGTGAGCTTGTTTGCCTTCTACATGACATTAAAAAAAACTAAATTAAACACGTGAACAGGTGGAAAAAAGGTTTGCTGTGTTGTAAACGGGAATATATTGAGGTTTCAAATAATAAAAGATACAAATACCCTTTCTATACGATCCAGGATACAGTTTTAACGTTCCAATGTTAATTAGTTTGGAGTTATTAAGGTTTTAATGATGATGGTGTAGAACGCTACCTTTGCCTTTCTTGGCCAAAGTACTCGTAGCTATATTTTCCAATTTCGAAACAATCTAATCCTCAATAACGTAGCAATACACACCATAATTCAAAAATATCAATGCATTTAAAATGAATTCATACTTTCCAAGCCAAACTATTAACTGTCATTTGCATTGCATTTCTTGTATTTAAATTCAACAACTTTTGACTCCTGAAAATAGTTGCTCTAGAAAAAGGTAAAAAATTATTTATTATAACATATACATACATACCGTCACGCCTTCATCCCAGAGTGGGGTAGACAGAGCTACAGAATTACCAACAACTCTAACAAAGTGGTTGTTAATCCTATAACCACATTTTGCACAACAGGCCAAGATGTTTACGATGAGTGTATTAGTGACAGGTTGCAAGCCCATCGCTTAACAATACTACAAACCTTTAATCCCTTAGTCGCCTCTTACGACTTCCACAGGAAGACATGGAGTGGCACTATTCTAAGCCGTAACCACACGGGACCGACATATACGTAATATAATATGATATACGTAAAACGTTGCAATAAACGACCCAAAATAAGATAATTTGGGATAATTAAACAGTCCTATATATATAATTAGTAGTAACGACTACGGTTAACATTTCGAATCTGTGGTTCGTCCGAACTCGTGTTTGGGATTATAATATCACGTTAACAGAAACCACAGTTAGTGCGCCATAGGTTAGAGTGGGAGGGATATAATAAATTACGTCCAACTCGTAGAAGTGTAGGCGTGACAGAAAAGTTGGGCATCATACATCATAGTCGTCTTCAACAGTTGGAAACTATTCTAGGCAACTTCTATAGTGAGTCCAACAAAATACAACTTTAAAACACGGCTGGCTGTGTTTTTATATATTCGTGTAACTGTTAAATGAAATGATTTGCGAGGGAATAGCTATACCTAAATAGGTACATTCCCAAAACAGATTCCAATCGGAAAATACAGAATAACCATCAGAAAAGATAGAATAACAGTCGCATAGATCCACCCTTTGACGGTTGCAAAACACTAAGTAGGCCTAGACAAAAGCCTGAAACAAAGTTTGATCGGGATCAAGTTTATGTCATAGTATTATGCGGGAACCGAGGAGGTTAAATAGTATTCATTTTCATTATTACACACCCAAAAGTTTGACGTGTCAATGTTGGAACTCGTGAAATCAAAGTTACAGTGACTCTATAAAACACGGAAGCTAATCCAAATATGTTTTATTCATCAACGTAAGCAACGGGACTTAATGAAAAAACTTGGAGACGAAGATGTTCCGCGTGGAATGTGCCGCGACATATGTGAGGTCAGACGTACTCACTGCATTTACATAGCTACATTAGAATAGATTGGATGCTCTGAGGACATAGTCAAGATACAGAAGGCTAAGTTAGCGATTTACGAAAATCGACAAAATGTATAGGATTGACGTATGATGGATCACGTTGATCTCTATGTCAACTCCTTTCCTTTCCTTTCGAGTCAATAGAAAACAGAAGCGTTAGCAGCGTTAGCATCTTGGCTACGCCTACAGGGGGGCGTATTCAAGATGCAAAACGCTAAGTAAGCGATTTACGAAAATTTACAATAGTTAGTTTAGTTTAGTTTATTTATTCATCAATGTAATATTACAATATTAGTTGCATTGCATGTCAAAAAATACGAAATTACATGTGAAATTATATGTATAGAATTTAGATAAGCTGATGACAGATCACGTCAACCGGTTGTGTCGACTCTAAGTCGACTCTATACATTTCTAGTCTATAAAAACACAAACGTTAGGAGCGTTTACATCTTGGCTACGCCTTAAAGGGGTGATAGACGGTCGAATAAGTACGCCGTACTTATGGCTCGTCGATCTTACTTGCCCGTGTGTCACCCTAAGTATAGATGAATTAGCGAGAGCGTTGAATTGCATATGTAGTGGTATTGTGTGTCTCTTGCCTATACACACACAATACCACTACATATACAATTCCACGTTCTTGCTAAGTCATCTATACGCGAAGTTCTTAAGGTAAACACAGGCGAAAAAGGTCCGTACTTACTCGCACGTCTATCTGGGACTTTACAGTACTGATGAAAGCTAAAGCAAAATCAAAATGAGTCATTGCACGCGATAAACTAGCTGCTACAAATTGCGATCGTATCGTTGTTACTGATTGGTGGAGACGGTTATTGAAGCGAATTATAGCACCTATTTTACCGCGGCAATTCGTCTCATTAAATTGTATATACTGTACTGTATGTAACCTATAACTAATATGTATTTATTTTATTATTTATATAGATTTATCGGTTAACATGGGTACAGTATCGTGAACTAAGCTGAAAATAGACTGTGTGGAGACCATTTTATACCTTACTATTACTGTATTTATATTGTTCTTTTGACGGTAAAAGATTAGGAGCATGATGTTCTTTTCATGAAAAGGTGAGCCAAAACTAATATGGCTCGGGGCAATAAAAAAGACCTGGACTTCTGCGAGCTGAACAAAGACGAAGTGGAGGAGAGATTTAGAGAGTAGACCCCGCCTCCAGGCGCCAAAATTGATGTAGAAAAATGATGATGTCGATGATATTTTCGTTTGATAGTTTGTCTCCTAAGTTTCTAAAAACGAATAAAGAGTAATAGAGTAACTTGATTTGGAGAGAAGATATCAATATAAATAGTTACCTGCTTTTTCCCCGCGGTATAAAAGTCACTTGCCATCACGAAATTAATGTGAACTATTGAAATTGGCGAAAATATCTCCTAAAGTATCTCCAATCTTATCTTTTAACTCAAAAAATACTGGTACCTTATCAAAATATTTATTTTATCATAACAAGACTCGGGCAAACAATGTTTTTGTTGGATATTCTGTAAACACGAGATATAAATATTAGAAAACAATAACAACTTCTAAGATGTTTTTTTCTCTTCTGCCAATATTCTACCAGACAGCTTTCGCTAAATAAAGGTTGTTTTTATAGTGTCTGGTCAAGGTCTGCTCAGTTATGTCTCTGTTGTTGAGTTTTCGAAATTAAAAACAAGCATTAACTCGATTGAGTTACTTTTGCTTGTGTCATCATATTCTTTATTGTAATTCTCCGGCCGGGAACTACTTTTTTTTAAACAGGAACCTTAAAAGTACTGCTATTGCTTGCTGTTATTAGTAGGTACAATAAATATAAAAAATCTAGTATGTTTCATCTAAAAGTTCAACGCTAATAAAATTGCTGCTAAATGTCACTACTTAACATTTATATAAAAGGTCATAACAATTGATCAAGAAAACGTGTGTTCTAATACGAGTACCGCCACAAATTACCCAGAAACCGCCAAATAACATTCAAAAGTACGATCACAAAATTACCTTAAGCGTTTTAAGAATTCTAGAAAGCTACTGGCTTGGTTCTTTCTCAGTTCGTGCGGAGCGCGGGTCCCGACCATTGCATTATGGCGACGGCAGCCAGACATTACTGAAGCCATTACCTTATCTAAAGTCCTCTCGGATTTATTTAGTTTTCCCTCGCCGCAATTTATCGAAAACCGCTCGATAAAGTTGTCAACAGAAATGGATCTGGAGCCAATTTGAGAGGCGAACGCTTCGGTAAAAGTAATCGGGTTGGGTGGCGGTGGACGAGCAATGCTCTTGTTGGGCGGTTGGCTAGTCTAGCTTCGCTTAGCTAGCAGGCTAGGATGTGTTTATTGGGAAGTGCTTCGCTGCATGAAGGTATAAATAGTGTTATTAATGTACTAAATCATTTTTCAATGTAACGTCAATTCCAGGGCGGGGCGAGCCGTCGTGAATTAAAAACACGATAATGTAGGATTGTAAGCGAAGTTTATTAAACGAACGCATTATGTACAATTAACTACTTTAAATCTAAAGCCACTATAGAACCCTTTCACGGAATATCTTTAATTAATTTTGTGTTTTTTTTCTTGTACCTTGAAGCTGTCATTACGACAAGCTTCTGTGGCGCCTCAACCATTATAGTTGTTGACTATCCTAGTCCTGTCCTTTCCTAGTCCTACGCACAAGAAACAAGAAAAAAAACATCAAAATTAATTCCAGATATTCCGTGAAAGGGTTGTATAGTGGCTCTAGAATTAAAGTAGTTGTACATAATGCGTTCGTTTAATAAACTTCGTTTAAAAGACTATTTTACATTCATATTTATTTCCATAAATATATTTTGTAGTTCGCGGCATTCATGTTCAGTACCTGTATGTTTAGTATGTTGAAACCCTTATATTTGAGGTTCTATGTAATCACTTATGCTCGAAACCGACGTTCGCCTTTTAAACTATGTTAGTAGGTTTTTATTTGGCTTGTTTAGCAGAGAGTGCCAAATCAGATGCATATAATTAGATTGGGCAAAAACTTCCAAACCTGCTACGGGTACCTACATGCGCCAACAGAATGCTATAACTTGATCTACAAACAATTATGATAATCCTCTAATGGCTATAATATTTTACCTAGCTGATTTTTTGAGCGTGGATGTAACACAAATGTACCCATTGACAACCGTTTCGCAAAGGATTTTCTTTAAAGTATTAATGTGAAAAACAAACGAGTACATATAATGCATTACTACGTTCCTTATACTACTTACCCGTGATTGTAAAAGTTTTTTCTCAATCAACAACATTATCGCCTATAAAAAATAAAACTCCATTCATCACCAACAAAACGTTTAAGACACTCAGCAACAATATTATTATTCTCGCAGTGACAAAGTTGCGGAATACTTTGATCTGCTTGCGAAGTTTGTTTTCTCACTCCGCTATGGACTTACCTCCGACAGTATGTTGTTATGGCCGCGAGAACGCTTTCTTTCCTCAAGTGAAATTAAATAATCTTGCTATGAAATCGTCTTTTCCTCTTTCTCAAGTTTTTTTATTTCAATATAACTACTTAGTAATTCTATATAGCAGTCTTTAGGATTTGTCTGATGAGCGTGTGTGCCTACTTGTTTCTAAACTCTTGAGTAGTATTTTGTTTGTATTTAAGTTTGTGTTTCTTGATATAGTTAAGCATGTTTATTGTTCTCTAGTATCCTTCAATATTCATCGTATAGGTCAATTTGTGTATGATCGTCTTCCAACTGAATCAAAGTCTATAAATGTGTCATTAGGTATATCAACTGAAAGAATGCTATCGCTGGAATTAGATAAATAGGTATACCTACACACAAAATAAATATCAACGAACAATATTTAAATAAATATTATGTATTTACAAACAGTCGTGTTCATCACACAAATAAGTGCCATTTCCGGGAATAGTGTACCTTAGCTCTTAATAAAAGCGTATGAGAGCGAGTGAGGGATAAGTACAAACCCGAAGCACCTTCTAAAAGCTGTCGCACTGTAGCTTTATAGATAGGGTCACTACCAACTAGGCTAGCCGCGTTATCAAAAGATATCCCACAAGGATCTTCAAAACGTTACCCCGCATCCAAAAAATAGTCAAAATAACAAAATGGCCGCCGCTATCCTTGACTCCATTTCGCAAATTATCGTTTTTCTGACCGGACTTTTTTCTAAAGCCTTCATTTTCAGAAAACCTCAAACCATTACACAGGTTAGGTTATATTTGTGAACAAAACGTAAATCACTGCGCCGGGAAGTACCTCACGGCGAAACGGAAATTCTGCGAATCGTTTGTCGGCGAATCATTAGTGAACCGGCCGTTTGTCATGCCGTTTCCTTACCAACATTTTTGTTCATGTCAGACTACTTTCTTTGATTAACTTTAAATGTTAGAGTTTGTGGTTATTTGAAAAAAAAACGCCCTTAACTTCGTCTACATGACATCATTTGTCGTTATTCCCCAAGGAGCTATCAAATTTCCCATTGCTATAACTTTCCTAACCCTTGTTAATGAACTAATTATATGCCAAGATTCATCTAAACCCCTTTACTAAGGTTACCACACAAACTAAGGTTAGATACATATTTTTTCACAATTAAGTACCTAGCAAGTTCAAATGGTTGATTTTGCCTCATTTATTTCTCCTATCCCCGATCTTGCGAGTGTCGCAACTTTTTTTTTCAGGTCTGAAGCCCATAGACATTAGCAGTCCTTACACTACAAACTTAAGACTGCAATTCTTGGACTACAAATAACATTGATACCTAATTTATTTTTCTTTGTCATCTACTTTATCTCCACTTACGACTGTATTATGTTTAAAATCCACGAAGATGCACTCTATCACAAACTTTGACTGAGCACGATTAAGGTACCCTTATGTGCGTACTAGAGCGCAGCTTTATGGTTCGAAAACATTTATTTGAATTTTACGTGGTACCGCAGCAGCCGGTACCGAAACAAATATTGTGAACTAAACAGGCACAGCAAGCAGTTTTTAATATAATGGCTCCATTACTGTGTAAAGAGCATGCGAGGCGAGGGCAATGTAATTAAAAATAAAAACAGCGGAACAACTTTTTAAAGGCCCTTGTATACAGAATCACAGCGAGCAAGTGGTAACCCAGTCAAATAAAATTTAAACGTGAATATTCGCTGATTGACTTGAACGGAGTAATTTTTTACGCAGGCATTTATTTTGTTCTGCCTGCTAGTTGTCAGATGCAATGTTTAATTTTAATCCTATAAAGTGCTTAGCGAATGCAAGTTACAAATAAATCACGATCGTCAAGTACCACTTGTTTTATTTGAACACTGGGGATACAATCGGCTTCACACGCGTAAAGTTCGCTTTTACTCGTAGGTACTACATTTATTCATGGTAAGATTTGATCAATTTTAACATCACTATTGCCAAGCCATCTAGTATAGTGGGTGTCTTGTAATAAGGGACGGAAATTAAACTTTTGTATTTTAGGGTAGTTATAAAAAAACTCTTCTACTTGACCTTATTCTTGTTAAATAGAGGCGTAGATCATCTAAAAACAGGTTATCACGGCTTGGTAACTACGAGTATGCAGAATTGCATACACTACTTCACTGATTATAACAATAATAGTCATCCCCCCAACCAAGTTATAATACCACAGATTCTATACAAGTTACTTAACCAACCAAGTCATAATATTGGGTCATTACCTATGAAGTTGGCGTTTTTTTCACGTGTTTTATTTCGTACGGAATTTATTCACTTCAATTTATCTTTCTTTTTAAATTTCATTTATACACTATGTTACAAAGGTTTAAGATACAAATGATATGGTTCAATTTCTTACTTAATGTTTAATAATTAAAGTCTTTTCATGTCCTGCGAGTTCAAGTGTTTTTACGCAGATTTATATGAAGCTAACTATTTTTAAGTAATTAAGATATGTATAATGTATAATATAGCTTAGAAGTGTCCAATATTGATGAAAAAATTTTGTTTGGTTTGCATTTGACATTACTAAATAATCCGCAAAATTAAATGAATGTAAACCAAAATTCTCCATATAAAACACCAATTTCATAGGTAAGGACCTAATAATTATAAACAAGTACCACAGATTATATAAAAATCACCGTTGAAAAATATTTGCGTTGTTTGCGGACAACAAATAAAGTAAACAAGTAAAAAGCTCACCTCTCGGCCTGCAAACAAAACCTTAAAATTTTATGGATCCCAAGACCCCTTCGAGCCTTAAAAAACGAAGGTTAGAATAGTCGACGTGACCGAAACGTTTTAAACTGTTTCCGGGAGATATTGGCGGTCGCTGAGCGGCGGAGAGTATTTTTCACAGAATCCCTGGATATCGCTTTGACTAATAACATCGGACATTTCCAGCAAGAAATTCGATTGAAGTCAACCCCTTTGATTACTGTAATTCGTATTCGAAAGGCTGGCACGATACAGTAATTCATTGGTTTTTTAAGGGTTAGCCCTCGTGTGAATGCTCGCGGACCCTTTAACATTTGTGCGGAACCCGCCCACTTATTTGGATCGAGTGGAAATGATCCACTAATTTTTATATTTAAGTGGTTGTTTTGTTACGTTGTTTTTTCAAGTAGGTGTTTGAAATGTGTGCTTAAGAAGAAGCCAGTTTTGAAATAATATGTCCTGCATTTAGTATACTGTGTAAGTTACTAAATGTACAAATCTAGAAGCATAATTAGATATTCAAAGAATTCTTGTGATAAATAAATAAATATCAGGGGACAATCTCACACAAATTGATTTAGTCCCAAACTAAGCTCTAGGCTTGTACTAGACCTATACACATAGGTACATGTTATGCACCTCTGAATCTCTCTCTAAATCCTACGCATATATAATTATCTTTTCACATGTTATTTGAGAATTTTTGTGAATGAGTTTATGTTTAATGTATAACAATAACGCGTCCCTACAAATATTATAAATACAAAAGATTTTTTGTCGGTATTTTTGTTCGGTATCCCTTCACGACTAGGAGAAGGACGTACGTAACTTTTTTAAACTAGCATTTTGACAGTTCCCGACGAAAAAAAAAACAAGTTCCACGTTGACAGTCGCAAGCAAAATCTAGTTGTTGGCATAAAACTATCGTTGCTTATTAAGTTGGCTTAGCTTTGCGTATAAACTGAGCAAATATGAAGGCGGTAATAGCGTGTGGTTCCAACGATACGTGATAATCTTAGGAAATTGGTGATTACGGCTCGGCTTGGATTCGACGAACATTACAAGGTAATGAATTCAATCGAACGATAAGTGACCATTATTTGCGTAATAATAACTAATAACTACTAGCCTAACTATTAAGTGACCAACTTAATTTAATTTGTCTTCTGGAAATGTATGCTGTCATTATTTTTTAATACTGTCTAGGATTTACTGGGTAGACAAACCGGTGCCCCATGGAGGGACATGGAGGGTAGCATTTTGTTTTTATATTTGCAGACGTCAATTATAATTATTTATTAAAATTCGTAAAACAATATTAAGAAAGCAACAACAAAAGGCTGGGTTTTGTGAAAAAGACGGCCAAGTTAAGAAATTTCGGCTTACATTCTAAGGTATCCCTTTCAAGCAGGCGGCACAATTAAACCAGGTGTTTAAAAATAAATTTACCCAGAAACAATATAAAAGGTTTCATATCTGTAAAAAACCCTATATTAGTATTTAATTTCATTTTCGTAATAGCCTTGTTCTGTTAGCATCAACAAAAAGCTATGCAATCTAATCTCGCTTTAACTGTCACAACTTTATTTTGTAAGTTAAAGCGACAATGTGTTTTAGGGTCCGTTCGGATCGCTACCACCATCTTATCTATTAACCTACCGCCAAACAGCAGTGTTCGCATTGTTGTGTTCCGGTTTGAAGGATAAGACAGCCGGTAAAATGACTAGCATAGAGGCATTCCATCTTAGTCCTCAGGGTTGGTAACGCATCTTAGGATTGCATTGCAGTCTTGTGAATGCGAATGTCTATGGTTCACAGTTTCCACTAACCATCAGGGCCTGTGTGCTCGTTTGTCTTCTCTATGCAATAAAAAAAGTAGGTGTTTAATGTATTTGTGATGCAATTGTACATACATAATTTACTTAAATTTTAATAAGTTCATTTACCTACATGTCCAAGTCTTTCAGTAACAGTTTAATGTTACACTTTACGTTTAGTACTTTAAAATAAAATAATCACCCAATGTGTATAGTCTATGCCAAATGGAATTGGCAAATATGTAAACTCAGCTAAACAAACCAATTTACCTTTGCTACTCGATAATCACGTGCGTTCAAAGATCAAGTGAGATCTTAGCAGTGATTTATACACTTGATCCTTACTTTCACATTAAGTTTAAGATTAAATAACTTTTAATTAAACGTTATTTTAAATAAAAACAATCTTGATGAATATTTGAAGTTATGTGTCAAACAATACTAGTTTGTTTACATCTTTGGCAATTTCAATTGACACAGACTATAAATATGCTTACTGATGCCACTAGATTTTGTCTTAAAACGTATAGAGTAGACATATGCAACGAAAAATGGAATTGTATCGTTCTATATTCCTGTTAACAGCCAAATTATTATAAAGTAACTGCTTAAACGACGTTAATGTCACTGTATAAGGAAAATAGGTTTACAAAAAACCCAAAAGATTTCATAAATATAAGATAAGCGCGGACGAATCCGAGAAAAGGCGTTTCAAAGGAGAAAAGTATTGAATAAATAAAGAAATCGACACGTTTTCGCGAACTCTCAATTTATCTAAGAAAATTTTATTCATATCCGGCAAGAGGGGACGGCTTCTGAGGATCTCGACATATGGACACATGTTGGAGGCGCATAAGCTTTACTTATTATTTTATTTCTTTTCACGAATACTTTCGTGTTTTCTTAAGCGAACACCTCGCTACGCAAATTGCGAGCGCGCGGCCCCGGTCGATGAGCAAAGCCTTCAATTGAACGGTATACTATATGTGAAAAGATTAAAAACTTTCTCCACAATGTCTTTCGGGCTTAGAGCTCGCTGTCATAAGGCAAGTAAAAGCTCGAGTTGAAAAGCGGATTAGGCCCCTTAAGTTTGTTCCGAGGTAAAGAAATATTCTGGCGGGTAACAAAAAAGAAATAAGAAGGAATGCTTAAGCGCGCTTCGGCAGGAATATTAAGGACCCTGTTGCCGATAGCTAATTAAGTTTTGTTTAAGGTTTCTCCGATTTCCGTGGTTTGCAATCTTCGCGTTTAAATTGCGGTTGATAGTAGGATTTATAAATTGTGATTTGGGCCTCTATTCTACAGGGTAAAACCATATTGCCTATGACAGGTTAACATACTGTTAAGGCTATATTGTTTTACCTAGTATAGTGGGACTCCACTGGGTTCTTCTTTAATAAAACATCGTTCTGGTTCAGAAGTCAAGAAGAGAATGTCTTAAAATAAAAGAATTATATTATAAAAATAGTGGAGAAGACGTTTTGCAAACAAAGAGTTCTGAAAAGTTACAAAAAGGCCGGCACAGGGCCAGCGCAGGTGTTATATTGGTATGTATGTATGTATGCAAATACTTTATTATACAAACAAAAGAGATAACAATATAAAAACGATGTAAAAAGGCAAACTTATCCCTTTAAAGGTTCTCTTCGAGTTCTATTTGTCACAAATGTTCTAGGTAACATTAATATCGCCTGCGTTTAGTGGGTGTGAGAGGCGTGAGTGATTGTTTCAGAAAGTGTAGCGAGCAATGAAACTATTCTCAGCGTTTTTGCGTGAGCTCTTTTATCCGAGGGGATTCCTAGAGGGTACGGCGAATCCCTGCCCTGTTCTTATAATTTCCTTGAATGGTGAACATTTGATTTAAGTACCGTCCCAGGGCTACCAACGACGCTCTTGGGACCGCCCCGACTATTTCCTTTTGTTTTTGTCCCGTTTTTTTAACAACTTTTTCTCTGAGGAATTCCCTAAGAGTTCAGTAGGAGCGCGAGCATTTAAAGCAAATTCCATGATTAGAGTCAAACGATTGACATTCTCTTTGGGATTCCGTAAGGAGATTAATGGTAATGATCAAAATGGTAATTACGGAAATGAAACGTGTAACTTATTCAAATGGGAACTCCCGACTTTGAGGCTTTATAGTTTGGAAGATCAGTTTAATTATACGTCCGCTTTGGTGTGATAATACAGATTTAACTGAAGGGTTGTGAGCACTTTCATTAATTGAATGTTATTGGTTACGATAAAGATATATGGTCAAGTTACAGTATTACAAAATTTAACTAATTATTTCATCGCATGTGTGTTAATGCTGAAATTGCTTTAACAATAACTTTATCAGACATTAATGCTTAAAATATCCTTAATTTTTGTTTACAAATACATTTCAGTACCTACACGAATTTCACCGACTGTAACAATCAATAATAGTAAACAATCACACTTACGACATTTTAGAAGTCATAAAGTTCAATTCCGCAACAAAACGCTTCACGTAAGTCATCAATTCAACTAACGAAGGGATCCCAACGGTAGATAATCCCGCATCGGCAAAAATCAAAGGTGCCGGAATTCCGAAGCGTTCATACGTTGTTTTGATACTTTTGATGAAGTCGGCTCAGCACAAAGGGGTAACAAGCCAACTTGCGCAGTTGCGCGCCGCTGCCGACACTGCTGGCGGGAACAGTAGTCTATCTTACAATTAGAGGTACTAAATAAAGAGCAAGTGTTAAAAACCAGACAACTTTACAAAAAAAAATCAATAAGTACATCTACTTGTTGTATCTTCTATCAAACACTCACCAAATACTACGTCACTGGAAGAGTGTTGGTTTTTAGGGTGCGGCTCCACTGAGGCGGAGATGAGCGGAGCCGAGCGGAGCTGTGCCAATATTAACCAATAGAAGGCGCATGCGGTCACGTCGAGCGCGCCTTGCGCACGTTAGTTTAGATTCTATTGGTTAATATTGGCACAGCTCCGCTCCGCTCCGCTCATCTCCGCCTCAGTGGAGCCGCAGCCTTAAGGCACAGGGTAATCCTAATTTAAGATCCAGCTGCATCTATACTATGGTTTTTTTCTATGTACAAACCTTTTTTGTGATACTTAAGTATGATTTTGTAACTGTCTTATTCAATAAATTGTATTTTTATTTATATTTTTTTTATTATTAGTTTTTTTTGATACCGTAGTCAATGTATAATAAATTATTAAACAGTTAATTAATATATGTTTTTTTGAAAAATCAACAACGGTTAGGTACACGGTTTCATACAATTTACTTCGGGGTCAGTTACATATTTGCCACATACAAAATCTGTGATAACCCGAAGTGCCAATCTATCCGCGGTATGTATACCTATAGAGAACATACATTTTAAGTCATTAAGCTAGATGACACTATTTAATCGTAATAATATTTGCAGAATTTGACATTAATGCAATAAAAAAAAAACTACTCAAATATTAAAGATATAAATAATAATCACCACTATAACAAAACACCCCCTCTAGCAGGTCCGCTCGCGGCATGGTCTCTATGGCACTGGCTGCATTACCTCTCTGGATAGCTAGCCCAGCAGCTAGCTAGCAGCTTTGGGAGAGGTAAGCACCAGTTCTAGGATCTCCGGAGGTGTCTATGAGCCAGGATGACAGGGCCTATATTAATAAAGCTTAAGTCTTTACTAGAATCAAATATCTTAAATGTTTTAGGGTTATACATACTCGAAACAACAAAAGTTGTCTCTCCTGTGGACAATAGTTAAACATATAAATAATATTTTTATCTAATAGGATTAAAGTTGACCTGACGCCGTTTATGCGGATATAGACTGCCCAAAAATTAGGCCTTAATACCGTAACTTCGCGTATGTCCACAGAAAAGATGAGTACCTAAATTTGCGTATGACCCTTTACCGTATTTTTTTGAATTGATTGATTACTACAAATATCGCAATAGTAGAAAAGGAATGGAATTTTTGATAGGACTTATATCAACTACCAAGAATAGGTCTCCAGGGTATATCTTCGACTTTATCTAAGATATGGTTACCTAAAAAGATAAAAATTTATCGCAAAATATTATTTCAGACTGGCAGAAGGCAATAAAATATTTTGTACGTTATTAAAAAAAACATTAATTCATAAATGAACCAACAGAAAGACTCACAACCGCACTATTGGCTTTTAATATCAGTAAGTAGTCCTTTTCAATAAGTTTCAAAAATATAATAAATGGTAGTGATAAATTAATTAATTTGCTAAAGAGCTCATAATAAATCTCTCTGGTTTGATTCATTTCATTTTGTTATTCGTTCATTTGGTTAGAAATATTGATGATTGATGCGGGCTAAAATCGTATGAAAATATTAAATACATTTATCAATATTGAAATTTGATTAAAAGTAAAAGATCTCTTTAAGGTTAACTGCAGTCGATTCCTGGGCGAACAAAATTTTAAAACACGTTACACTGACTGGTTTTAACTACAAGTGGTATTAGTTTGATGAGAGATCCATGGTCCAAAATATAGAAGTAGAAAATATGAGCTACGGAGTAAGAGTAAAAGACAAAGATAAAGAAAGAGAGTGTGATTAAGTTAGAAAAAGAAAACTAAGCTAAAGACAAAAACGTGTTAATGGCTAATTGAACAACGGTGGTTAGTTGGTGGGCTGCTTACGAAACTAGCCGTTCTAGATTCGAACGCGAGCTCTTGTTATTGTGACTTAGACGTTTTCTATGTATCGGAGTATCTTTTTCCTCGTTTATTTCTTTTATTCCTCCAAATAAACAACCCTACGTCATAGACCAAACATAAATGGCCCACTACCGTAAAAGTACATAAATAAACTGCTCATCTCTGTGACGTCAAGTCACGTCAAAGTGATCGTCAAGTCGAAGAAAGCTGTAGTTTTTGACGTATCTCAAGACGGGCATCTCAGTCAAGATCAGTGAGCCTATAGTCCAGAAGCATAACGCCGAGTTAGCGATTTTCAAAAACCAACAAAATATAATTGACGTAAGGAGACGGCAGATCACGTCGACCGCTTATACCAACACATACATTTCGAGTCGATAGAAACAGAAACGTTACCAGCGTCTGCATCATCGCTAGGTCTTTTTTTTGTTATGTGTGGGGACCTGCAAGATAACCAACGTCTTGGGGTGACGCAGAGTTATGTGGGATTTTTTACCAACTTAAACTCCCCGATTGGCCAACGTGTGTGCTTGCTGGAGCCTCTGGGATCTCCGTAGGACCTGCGTCGGAACCATCTACACTTTGTTGGTACACATTCCAGGTTACAGTTGTGACTATATACGATGCCGATTTTCTATCGCCGACGACCTCGAGGCCTCAGACGACCGGTAACAGGATGCAGCAGTAGGCAGTTGTCTTACCGCCCGTGAGGAACCGATTATCTATCGACTGTTTACTCACTCAAGAAACGATTAAAAGATATAGATTCCGTGTCAATAAAAGAGATACATATATTAATAGTTGATTGCTGGCTGTTTACACTGCCGGCGAAAACTCGCTCAAACAAACGATTTAGTTCCTGTCTCAATAGAAGGGACACATAATTATATTAAGACTGCACCGAGAAAACGTCGAGCGTCCAGTGGCGCCCTCATTACTACTATTGTGTTTACTAATTAACTAAAAAATTTCCTTGCAATCAGACGATACGTTTTTGTAGCGTAAGTAAAATTACAATTTATGGGATACGTAACAAACTTTAATAAGAATTACCCTTTGAGTAGTCAGCTTAACGGGAAAGGTGGCCAATTTTTTCCGTTAAGTTGATAACTCGAAGGTGAATTGTTATTTAACTATATGATATACCCTATAAGTTATGTTTTTATTTGTAGTACAAAAACCTACCGACCAATTTTAAGAAAATACTTTAGTTTATTGGAAAACACAATAATAGTAATGAGGGCGCCACTGTACATCCGGCGTACGCTCGGCGAAGTCTTAATAGTTGATCGCTGGGTCTTGTTCCTCGCTCATCGTCGTTGGCGAGACAAGTGCCGTATTCTGGTCCAATGCTACAGTTTATAAGCCCGTAATGCGCAAGTTTCGACTAGTAACTGGCTTTTATTAGTGATATAAACCTCTGAACCAACTCCCCGGACCTACTGTTCCATCTCTGTTGTTCCCGGCAGTTATTAATCGACGTCAGCGAGTTTATGCGGCGCACTTACCTAGCGATTCACTGCATTGTTAAAACTACAACACGGAAGCCGCGCCATTTAAGTTGCCGTTGTTCGTGTAAGCAATGTTGCTAGCTTGCTGGGAAGCTGCCGTATTAATTTCTTAATAGTTTAATGAGTGTTGATGTGGATTGGCAGCAGAATGTTTTGATGATCAGATTATGATTGTGATATTTTGTTTTGGGAGTTTTATAACTATAAACAAAAGAGGTATTCTACAATGTTTTTATGACTATAGCTCTTATTTACTTGTTAGTAATGGCATCCGAGTTTCAAAGCAATACGACAAATAAGGTGTCAGAACTTAAACAATGGTTGGCTTCTTGTTTTGTCATTGTCAAATCTTAGTGATATTAATAAACTGATCTCGACTATAATGCTCGTCTTAAGGTACGTCTAAAATTACAGTTTTCAATGACTTGACGTTTACTTTGACGTATCTTGTGACGCGCGTCTCAGCCAACATGACTTGACAATTAATAATAAAGCTAAGAATATACTGTCATATAAATATTTGACAAACAATGTAACAAATAAATCACCATTTTAAATGTTCATCTAGTTCATCTTGTAAACATACTCTCAGATTGAAAACCTAAAAAAATGGCCGCGTTAAAAGTAAACCGGGAGAGTTTGGTCGCAGATAGCGTCGGGCTATGTTCGGATTTACACCGATGTCGTGTCGTGTTCACATGCGCCATCGTGTAGGCGAGGGTCAGCAAAAAGAAATGGAACTAGGACTTTGCATATTTTTACACGGGCAGCTTTACTTTTTCGCTCGTGTATTTATAGCACGATGCATGTTTTTTTACTCGCTCAGGTCCTCGATAGACCTTTTTTTTTACATTTTTTACGGTTAAGGCTACGCGTACACCGATATGATGTTCATTTGTTTTAACCAGTTCCTAAACCACTGGTTCTCTGTTCTACCCAGTAAAATCATTATTATCTTTGACAATGTCAAAGTATTATTTTTAACTTGGTCAAGTGAATGAATTATCAAAACGTTGACGTACGGAAACGTAAAAATAACAATAAGTTATTGCCGCGTTTCAGCCTTGGTGCTTTATTCTACCCGGTGAAACTTAATTGTTTTTGACATGTTATAGTATTGTTAACGTTGTTATAGCTCTTATTTCCTTGACAGTTATTGCGGCTGAGTTAAAAAAAGAAGGATAACGTATCAATACTCCGTCTGTCTGTGTATCCGCGCTCAAAAAAATGTGAATCAACCAATAGATATTTTCACTTAGTTGAAAAAAAAATGAATAGGGTAAATCGTCAATAACTGGCCACTTAAGAAAGTGTCATTTAGTTACTAGCCTTCTTTATTAACTGGCGCTCTTAGTAATAATTCTGGATCGAAATATTCTAGTTCATATTTTTATTGCAATGTGGCCAGTTACTGAAGAGTGGCCAGTTACTGAAGAGTGGCCAGTAATACGTACGTACGCTACACACACGTGGTTATAAATTCTGAGAAAATTCTCATGTGTAAATAATTCTTAGAAGCATATATGAAACTCTAAGGTTGGATGTGCAATCAAATTCATATAATAGATGCGCATTTTCTCCGTAGGACGGTAGAATTTGTTCTGTATGTTCGTGTATGATTCTCCTACAACGTTACACGCGCGTCAGTGACACACGCGTCGAACAATTACTCCAAAGGGTCACGTGTATAGCGCGTGCGTGCGATGAGGTTTAAATTATTATATTGTTAGTAATTGCGAATGGTGGACATGACTAGTTAAGTAGTATGCAAATACAAATAAAATAAAAAAGTATAGTAGTAGTAGTAGTAGTTTTGTTTTAATTATTTATTTTATTTTTCGGTTAAAAAAAGACTTAAGAAGAGCACGAGTTCAGGATAACAAATATAATCCCTGACCTAATATGTTATGAGGAGAGACCAGTGCCCTTACCATGTGTTACAATTACCGTACTCGCTAGCGAAAACAATGCTTTATCCCTCACAATATTCATATAGAGGGACAGAGCATTCGACTCGCTAGCGACATTAAAGGGCCCAGATTCTTGGCGGTAATAACTATATCGTTTATGACCCGTTATCGTATTGTCAACGTTTTAATAGTTCTTGACAGTAATGGAGGCCAAGTTAAAAACAATACCGTAACAAGTCAAAGACGATATGGCTTTTACCGCTCAGAATTGACCCCCGGGGCCTTCTATTTGGTGTAACCATTAATTTGATATGGCATTTTGTCAATATACTTGACAATAAATGGCGGCCGTGTCAATAAACAATACGATAACATACCAAAGTTATTATTATTTTATTTAGTGGAAAAGAGGCCCTACGCGTAATACAATGGTATAATGCGGTCTTTATTAAGGTAAGATGATAAATGAACCATTCGTCTGTGAAACGTAATTGTCTGCGAACGCGTCCGTGTATCAATGACGTCACTTGTTCGCAGATTGTGAAGCAAGTGAGACGGTCTGGGCGATACTCGTAATAGTGCGGGAGGCGAACCACGTAATAATATGTTATTTCTTACGGTGTT
This sequence comes from Acleris laterana, assembly GCA_963966035.1. Taxonomy (NCBI): domain Eukaryota; kingdom Metazoa; phylum Arthropoda; class Insecta; order Lepidoptera; family Tortricidae; genus Acleris; species Acleris laterana. The sequence goes on along the minus strand of OZ014448.1, from coordinate 12,182,899 downwards.
AATGCAAAGAAACCAATTAATTCATGCAATTTATTTATTTATTTAAAATATGAATAAAGAAGAAAAAATAAATTAATTGGTGCAAAACACAAAAATAAAATGAAATACAGTAAGAAATTAACTAAGAATAAAACTTAAAACTATTTTATAATGCACCAAATTGGGTGCCGCTCAGCTTAGTGTCAGGCAAAGGTGCCGTGATGCCGATGTCCTGGGTAACCATACGGAGAGAAAGCGCTGCTAGTCCCTTTCATATGTACAAATAAGAGCGTTGGTATTATGTAAACCGAGTGAGAAATGCAATAGTACGATGTAGTATACGATGTAGTATTGAAGAAAGAAAACATGATTAGCTCGCTTTGCAGTTAATATTATAGCTAGTCTCGTTAGTAGACGCACTTAGATTTGTAAATGAATGCAAGCTACTGGAGGCGTACAGGAACAACCCTTTGGCGGTGGTCTATATTTAGCAGTACTTCATTACACTGAAAATTACGACTGACAAAACACTCAATATTTTACATGCCAGATATTGTGCTTTTCTATTGAAAAGCATCAAGTATCTGGCTGCTGACACAATTTTTCGCTTATCATTGACTTTGCAGTTATCTAACAACAAATCACCTCATATAAAATACGCTAGTATCAAATATTTACTGCGACAAGGGATCTTTACATGTTTGTCAGCAAATGACTTGATTTTTTTGTTAACACCTCCCAATCTAGTATGCTCCCCGCGCGATGGTCGGCTGCACCGCCCACTCTGATGCACGGTGTGCATTCGCTGTACTGCACCCGGAATCGCCTGAAAGTGATTCAGTGATAGGTATATCGACTAACAAAGGGTTGATTTTTGATTTTCTACTGCATTTATATGGTTTTTTGATATCTGCAGTGCTTCTCAAACCATATTATTATATTGTTGTGTGAGATTTGTCTCCTCATATATTTTGCATTTTTATTTAAGCGACGGAAACATTAAAGAACACTTCATGTTGAAACTCAGAACATTTAAAATTCGGAGAATAAAATGAGAAAAAAAAAATGGTACTTTACACGAATCGTTCTTTTGGGTGTGGTTCGATAGCTGATCTATTTGAATAAAATATATTTTTATGTCGCTGTAGATATTATCCTATGAGGAATTCCTTTAATGTTTTATGATTTTCGAGATGCAACATTCCAACTGTCCAATATCTATTGGTCATTTTTTATAGACATCATTAATTTTTTATAAAAATTTGTTCAATATTTGGACATACAAACAGACTCGAAATTATTATTACTTAGTAAGCGCCAAGTAAGCGCTCTCAATTAATTACTCTTAAATGGATATTCGCTTAATTTCATCGCAACGCAACTTATGTCACACAGAATTAACTTTCCTAATTAAATCTCGGTTCAAATTATTTGAAGTTATCATAGTTGTCGTAGCCTCGTAGTCTTGTAGCTCGTAGCCGCGTAGCACGTAGCGGCGTGCAGCGTAGCGGGCACGGCTAATAGCCTCAACTAAATTGGAATTAAGTAGCTCATTTCATGCAATAAATGCTTGAAGCCATTAAAGTTAATAATGCTTTTCATCATCAGTAATTATAAAGATAAAGAGGTTTTTACAATATCACTTTTACGTATATACGCGTTGTGTTATTTAAATGTCGTACGTGACCAAATGCAGGGGCTTTATTTTACTCTGTAAAACCATATTGCTTTTGATATGTTATATTGTTTTTAACTCGGCTGCTATTACTGGCAAGTAAATAAAAGCAATCAAATCGTTGACAATACGATGACATGTCAAATTCAATATGGTTTACCCGAGTAAAGTAGCACCGGAAAGTGACCAGCGGGACTATTGTCTAACGCACTCGTAATCACGATTGTTTTCATTTTGAAAATCGAAGGCTTGTCTGCATACAAATGAAAAAGAAAGTTCCACTTTGAAGCCGACTGCGATTGCGAGTGCGTTAGGCAATATATAATAATAATAATAAACATCTAGACAAATACATAGATATAAGGTGAACAGCTGCCCTATTGTTACTCGCATTTTCGCACTTGACCAGTTTTCGTTTTACCCGACCGGACTAGAACTTGTTATTTTACCTTCAGCATACGTGGGGTTAATCACTTAATTAGAAAAACTCGTACGAAATCAGGAGGAATCTTAATATATAAGGGTGTAAGAAATACGCGATAACTGATATATAATTCAGAGTTCTTGGTTGCCGCTGCTACATTATTTTATCATTAGGAAATATCAAAGCAAAAGTAGCTTAGGATGTTCGAGGAAATATCTGCTATATGCAGTTACGTGCAACCGCATTACCGAGAGAAAATGGAATGCGTTACACATAGAATAGAATAATAATTATTGCAGGCAACATGGCGTACATTTACAAATATCTTACAGACATACATACATACATAAACTCACGCCTTTATTCCCAGAGTGGGGTAGGCAGAGCTACAGAATTACCAACAACTCTAAAAATTTGTTCATAATTCTGCAACCACATTTTGCACTTTTAGGCTAAGATGTTTACCAGTGTATTAGTGACAGGTTGCAAGCCCATCGCCTAACAGTACTATACAGACTTTCATAAAATCATATTATATAGCTTAAAACTTAACATACCAACTAAATAACTTTCGCGGGTCAGCTGGCCACAAAATAGACGAAATAATAATATGACACCCGTCGGCCTGAATAGGCTAGTGTCCTAAAACATTGTATTTAGTCCGTCAATAACATTATCAAAAAATATTAAACGCTTTTTTTTTCTTTCGCAAAAAATTACGAAGATAAAGTGCGTTGAAGTTTAGCGTGACGTCACGCCATTACACACTTTATACCGCGTTGTGACGTCACGAGCCCCCACTCCCGAACTTTGATGCTCGTTATATTTGTCAGTTTTGAATGATTTGATAAAGCAAAAATATGTGTTCAATATTTTTTGATAATGTTACCGAGGGACTAATTAGTTTTAAATAGTTCGACAGATATTTGGTCGGTGCTCTCACAAATGACTTAGGATATAGACCATGTGCAGGGTCGGTCCGGATCGCTACCACCATATTGGTCTTTAACCACAAGCAGCCGTGTTTGTATTGTTTTGTTCCGGCGTGGGGCTAAGATGAATGGTGAAATTACTAGCAAAGAGGTATTATTCCATCTAGTTTTTAGGGTTGGCAACACACATTTGGAGTCTTAGGCCCGTATTAATAAACTCATCTTGGCTGAGATGCGCGTCACAAGATACGTCAAAGTAAACGTTAAGCCATAGAAAGCTGTCATTTTTGACGCATCTCGAGACGAGCATTAGAGCTGAGATTTGTTTATTAATATGGCCCTTAGGATCGAAGTCTCGAGATTGTAATCATAAAAATATCATTTATTTGCTAGAATGTAGTATTACAATAAAGACAGGTAGTAATAAAATTTATTTAGGTAGGTCCTTAAAATTATTATTACTTAGTAAGCGCCAAGTAAGCGCTCTCAAATTACTCTTAAATGGATATTCGCTTAATTTCATCGCAACGCAACTTATGTCACACAGAATTAACTTTCCTAATTAAATCTCGGTTCAAATTATTTGAAGTTATCATAGTTGTCGTAGCCTCGTAGTCTTGTAGCTCGTAGCCGCGTAGCACGTAGCGGCGTGCAGCGTAGCGGGCACGGCTAATAGCTTCAACTAAATTGGAATTAAGTAGCTCATTTCATGCAATAAATGCTTGAAGCCATTAAAGTTAATAATGCCTTTCATCAACAGTAATTATAAAGATAAAGAGGTTTTTACAATATCACTTTTACGTATATACGCGTTGTGTTATTTAAATGTCGTACGTGACCAAATGCAGGGGCTTTATTTTACTCTGTAAAACCATATTGATTTTGATATTATGTTATATTGTTTTTAACTCGGCTGCTATTACTGGCAAGTAAATAAAAGCAATCAAATCGTTGACAATACGATGACATGTCAAATTCAATATGGTTTACCCGAGTAAAGTAGCACCGGAAAGTGACCAGCGGGCCTATTGTCTAACGCACTCGTAATCACGATTGTTTTCATTTTGAAAATCGAAGGCTTGTCTGCATACAAATGAAAAAAAAAGTTCCACTTTGAAGCCGACTGCAATTGCGAGTGCGTTAGGCAATATATAATAATAATAATAAACATCTAGACAAATACATAGATATAAGGTGAACAGCTGCCCTATTGTTACTCGCATTTTCGCACTTGACCAGTTTTCGTTTTACCCGACCGGACTAGAACTTGGTATTTTACCTTCAGCATACGTGGGGTTAATCACTTAATTAGAAAAACTCGTACGAAATCAGGAGGAATCTTAATATATAAGGGTGTAAGAAATACGCGATAACTGATATATAATTCAGAGTTCTTGGTTGCCGCTGCTACATTATTTTATCATTAGGAAATATTGTTCGGAACCGATTTGAAAGTAATTTTTAATCTGTGACAGACGTCACCGAGTCTGTGCTATTAACTTGACGTTTGAGAGATTGTGAGGTTAACTGGACTTGTCTAATTTGTTGCTTGCTAACGAGGTGTAAAAAGCCGGCCGGTGTTTTGGATTATTAACTTGATTGCATTGTATTTGTGTTAGTCACCCCGGATTAAGAGGGTTTTTGAATTTAGAAGCTTCGCCGAGTGTTGCTGGCCCCTTAGGCCCTTGGCGCAGTGATTATTTTGATTAAGTATTGTGAACGGTGTGGAGTGCTAGTTGGGCCGCGGACCGGGACCGTGAAGATTGCCTGGACCAGTAACAGGAGGTGAACCACACATACACTCACACACACATCACAGTTACACAAATCGCACCCCTGGACGAAGCCGAGAAACCAAGGAAACCAGTGAGTACTTACAAATAGGTTACCTACCTCTAATACATAGATACCGCCAGTATATAGATTTGGGGCTGCCGCGTATCGCGGTTTCGCCCGTCACGATATTTCGGGACAAATCCCTCGCAAATTACTCTATGGGCCCAGCGTTTGTAGGGATTTTGTTTTGACCCCGGTCTATTGTGATCACGTTTTGGTAGCAGAGCGCGGTTTTAAAAACCACATTTTTTGTTGAAATTATGTATAAGCAGTCAAACTGACTAAATACCTAACTTTGTCTTGGGTTTTGTTATAACCAATTGTTGAATTGTTTACTTTGGTTAGGTATTAGTTCCCGGACTGTGCTGGTAGGTTTTATTTGTTTGACCCACAGTGGAACTAGGTTTAACTTGATAGGGTTTGTTGAGGAGATATAATCTCACCTTGTAATTAATTGTAATTGTTTAATTTGTAAAAGACTAGTTACCGCTGATAAAAAGGTTATATAATAGGTCAGCTATTTTGTTTATTGAAAGTGTTGAAACTAAATACTTAGTTTTATAAATTGTTGTGGAGATAATTATCTCACCTTTTTATTGTGCTCAATCTAATGAGAATAGTGAACAATATAGTTTGAATTATTTTTGGGGTTCTGTATTGAACAATATAATTTGAACTATTTTTAGGGTTCTGTATTGAACAATATAATTAAAATTATATTTCAAAATAAATCATATATATTCTTCATAGAATATTAATTGGATTAGGAATCTGCAAACAACCTTTTGCAGGGTTCATTAGTGAATATTAAAATAATTATATTTTTTTTGTGGTTTGTATTCTCAAACAATATAGTTTAAAGTTAATATTTACCTGGGTCTTATTGTGTTGTTTTTTTGTTTGTTACCCTGTAAACATGGCAAGGTTGGCAGCCAAGATCAGGGCGGAATTGAGATGGTTGTCCTCAGTGGTTCAACTGATTGACCGACCTGACCGAATCGATGCCCTTCTGGCAAGATCAGCTGAGTTACCAGCCCGGGGTGAAGTAGTCCAAAACTGCTATATGGAGCTTTTGGCTTTAGGTGAAAAGGTAGATGATATGCTTGAGACAGACATCACACAGTTTTATGAGTTGTCGCATAGTGTTGTTCAGGCTGCTAGCAAGGTACAGCAGGGTGCTTTGACTGTGGAGACACGATCCCCTCCACCACTCGCGCTCCTTGGGCGTTTGCCCACTTTGGACTTGCCCCATTTTGATGGGGATTTGAAATGTTGGACCGCCTACCATGATCTGTTCACCAGTCTGGTAGATGCTCGGAATGACTTGGCACCTAGTCAAAAGTTGGCCTACTTGTTCTCCACACTAAGGGGAGAGGCCCTAGGTATTGTCTCCCATTTGGAGGTCACAGACCAAAATTATCCCACGGCAAGGGAACTTTTGGTTAAACGATATGCCAACATTCGACGCTTGGCGGATACCCATGTGGCTCAGTTTTTGGGGCTTCCTCATATACATAGGGTTGCCACCTTGAGAAGGGATCTGGTAAATCCAATGGTGATCGCCTTGAATGCGTTGAGGCGCCTTGGTCTGCCTGTGGACGAGTGGTCATTTATGTTGTTGCATATCGTTTTGTCGCGCTTGCCTACGGACTTAAAAGTCCGTTTTGAACAAAAGCATGGTGGTGACAGTGCCACACAATTACCGCTGTTTGGGGACCTGCTGACATTCTTGGATGAGGAGTGCCGCCTGTTGGACAACGCTGGTGTTGACGGCTCCCCGCGGGCCCTAGAGGGGCCTCCTCCGGTGCAGCGACGTGTTGTTGCTCGCCCCCCTAACCGAGGGGTGGTGGAGCCACGCCGCCCGGCACCTAGATTCGCGACGGCTCAAGTTTCTCGCAGCTGTGCCTATTGCAATGCTGATGATCATTTTGTTTCAGCGTGCCCTCGATTCCTCCATAGAAAGGTCAAGGATCGGCGCGGAATTGCGAATGATCGCCGGTGGTGCTATTCATGTTTGGGGCAACATTTGCAGCGGGACTGTTCTAGGCCGGAGCCTTGCCCGTACTGCCGTGGGAAGCACCACCCGCTGTTGTGTGCCAACCGAAACGGGGTTGGTCGGGATGATGGTGCTGGACGCGCCCCCACGGGGGGGGGTTCTCACCCCCACCAACCCCAAGAGGAGGATTGTCAGGTCTCGCCTCCCACGGGCGGGGGAACCCCTCCCCCCTCTCCTCGACGGCAGGAGAGGTTTGCAGCGGTTCAGCGCCGCACCACGCCTCCCAGGTTTTCCCCACCACTTTGCGAGAGACCACGTTTGGAGCGCCGCCCGCCCCAGTTCGGCCGCACGATAGGCTACTATCCGGTTGTACCGGTGGAACACTATCTGCGGTCGAATTGGGCTTTGCCTGCTCGTCAAGACGACTCCTATGAGGGTTGTCGGCAACCCGATGAGGGTTGCCCCGAATAGGTAGTTGCCACCCTCTCTTCCACTACAGCCGCCCGCCCTGAGACAGTTCTTCTCCCAACTGTTTGTGTCAGGGTCTGGGGCCCGAAGGGTCACTCTTTGTTGGTTCGTGCCCTTTTGGATTCGGGTGCCCAGGGCTGTCTTGCGTCGTCTTTTTTGGTGAAGAGATTGGGCATCCCATGCGGACCCTACCCTGTCGTCATCCACGGTGTCGGTGGCATTCAGGTAGAGGGTCCAAGGGGAGAAATTGAAGTTTGTTTTACGCCTGTCAATAGTGGGCCAACTATTGTGACCAAGGCCGTTGTATTGAATGATATTTTGGGCACAAACCCGCAGGTGGCTATCTCCCCTGCCGTGGTGAAATTGGTGTCGGAATTGACTCCCGCTGACCCTCAGTGGTTTGTACCTGGACCCATCGACCTGCTCCTGGGTGTTGATGTGTTGGGTTTGATCTTGTCCGGGGAAAAGCGGGTTTTGCAACCATACGGTCTAATTGCTTTGCAAACTATTTTTGGTTTCAGTTTTCTCGGTCCCGTTTTGAGGGGTTCGGTCCCACGGGTTGAAGACCAAATTGTTGCAGTAGGGCTCTCACTCTCTGACGCTGTCCAGCGTTTCTGGGAGGTCGAGGAGCCCCCCAAGGCTCCCAGAGTCGATCCAGCGGAACAGGAGTGCGAATTGTCCTACCAGAATAATACTGGTCGCCTCGCTGATGGTCGTTTTGTTACTCGGTTGCCTTTTAGGGCAGCACGCCCCCCTCTCGGTCAGTCTCATGCCTTAGCGGAAAAAAGGTTGTTGTCCATGGAGCGCCGAATGAAGAGGGATTCGGATTTTCGTAGTAAGTACATTGAATTTATGCGCGAGTACGAGGCTTTAAGACATATGTCACCCTCAGCTATTGATTGGCGTTCGCTCGAGCACTACTTCTTGCCTCATCATGCGGTTTTGAAGACTCCCGGTGGCAAGATTAGAGTAGTTTTTGACGGTTCGGCCCCTACGTCAAATGGGGTTTCTTTGAACCAGTGTTTGCACTCCGGTCCCAAACTGCACAGGGACATTTCGGATATCCTCACCAACTTCCGCCGTCATCAAATTGTTTTTGTGGCTGACATCCGAATGATGTTCAGACAATCGGTGGTGCACCGAGATGACCGGCGTTATCAGTTGATTTTGTGGCGTGAGCGACCTTGTGATCCGATGCGAGTGTACGAGTTGAACACTACCACGTACGGACTTAAATCCAGTCCATATATTGCAATCCGGACTTTGTTGGAGTTGGCTCATCGTGAACGATTGAACTATCCTCGTGCGGCGGCCATCTTGCAGGATTCAGTGTATGTCGATGATGTGTGCACTGGGGCATCCACCGTTACAGAGGCTTTGATTTTACGGGATGAGTTGATTGCTATCCTGAAGTCAGGAGGTTACGAATTGCGTAAGTGGTTGTCAAACTGCCCCGACGTGTTGACTGACCTCCCGGTGGAACATCAACAAGATCCTCTCCTGTTTGAAGATGCTGACAACCCCAATTTGATTGCGGTCCTTGGCATACAGTACCAGCCCGTCCAGGATGTCTTCACTTATCGGGTTAAGTTGGATTCCCCTAAGAACTGGACGAAGCGCTCGGTCTTATCGACTGTTGCTCGGACCTTCGATCCTAATGGATGGATCACACCTGTCATTTTTCTGGCTAAGTGTTTTTTGCAGAAGTTGTGGATTGCGGAAGCTACTTGGGACGACCCCCTCCAAGGAGAATTGTTGAGGGAATGGCGTTCGATTGTTTCTGCACTTCCGGACGTGAACCGGATTTCTTTGCCCAGACTTTTTCTGCCGTTCGGCAAATGTAGAGCTAGTCTCCACGGGTTTTGTGACGCGTCCGAACGAGGGTACGCGGCCGTGGTATTCTTGCGGACTATTAGTCAATCCGGGCACGTAGGGCTTCATTTGGTGATGGCTAAGAGTAAGGTGGCTCCTATCAGGACTAGGTTAACTATTCCTAAATTGGAATTGTCCGGAGCAACCCTCCTTACTAGACTCCTCAATCATGTTTGTGATACATTGGGTCGTACAGTTGAGATCTCAGATGCTTTTGCGTGGACTGATAGTGAGATTGTTCTTTGTTGGCTCCGCACCTCCATACATAACTTAGAGGTTTTCGTTGCGAATCGAGTCTCACAGATCCAGAGCTCTGTGACCCCGCTGATCTGGAGACATGTCCCAGGGGAATTGAACCCCGCTGACTGCGCTTCGCGAGGCTGCGAGGCTCCTGCACTTGTAAACCATTCTCTTTGGTGGGGACCAGATTGGTTGACGCACCCTGAGGCGTCCTGGCCCCAGAATCGGTTCTCCTCTCCAGAGGCGTTGCCAGGTTTACGTGTTGGCGTTGTGGAAACGCAACCTGTTTATGATTTGAATCTTCTTTTGGACAGGTACAGTTCGCTGTCAAAATTGATCGGTGTGACCGGTTGGATCCGGCGTCTCATACGCAACGGACGGAACCCAACTAATAAAGATTTGACATCGGTTTTGTCGCCTTCGGAACGCCAAGAGGCCTTGATGTATTGGGTTCGTGTAGTACAAGCCGAACATTTCGAATCGACTATTAAAGGTCTTGAAAAAGGATTGACGGTTAAGGGTCCCATTGCTCGTTTGAATCCATTTCTAGACGGATCGGGTCTGCTTCGAGTCGGCGGACGACTGCGAAACTCGAACTTGCCTTATGGGGCTCGCCATCCTTTGTTGCTCCCTAAAGGAGGATCTTTGGTGAATTTGTTGGTGTCGGATCGACACATTACTAACGCGCACGCGGGCTGCAATGCCCTTGTAGCCATCTTGCAGCGTGAATTTTGGATTCTGTCTGCCAGACGCACTATTCGTAGCATTATTTTCAAATGTATGCCGTGTTATCGTTTGACGGCCACACCCACGCAGCCGATGATGGGCGACTTGCCCTCCGACAGAGTTTCGGAGAACCGGCCATTTGCTTGTGTGGGCACGGATTTTGCCGGCCCCTTTTTGGTAAAGTCCTCTCAGCTTCGTAACGTTCGGTCTGTCAAGGCATATTTGTGTGTGTTTGTCTGTCTGGCCTCCAAAGCAGTTCATTTGGAACTGGTAAGTGCCCTCAGCACGGAAGCGTTTCTTGCGACGCTAAGTAGATTTGTATCCCGCCGTGGACTGCCATCTTTGATCCGCTCTGATAATGGCACTAACTATAAGGGCACTGATCGTTATTTAAACGAAGTTTGTCAATACTTGAATAGTGATAAAAATATTTTAAGATTTGCAATGTCCCGAATGGGCATTAAGTGGCAATTTGACCCCCCAGTTTGTCCACATTGGGGTGGTATTTTTGAAGCTGTTGTAAAAATTACAAAAACGCATCTCCGCCGTGTTATTGGTGAAACGATATTAACGTTCGAGGAACTTGCAACGGTATTTTGTAAAATTGAGGCCGTCCTCAACTCGCGTCCCCTCTGTCCTATCTCGTCTGACCCAAATGATCTGGAAGCATTGACTCCTGGTCATTTCTTGATTGGTCAGCCCCTTATCGCCCTGCCTGAATACCCCTTCAGGGAAGTAAAATCGTCCCGCTTAAGTCGTTTTGAATTGCTACAGCAAATGACCCAGAGCTTCTGGCATCGCTGGTCGCTAGAATACTTGCATATTTTGCAGCAGCGCGTTAAGTGGACTGACAAAACTGATCCTCCCAAAGTTGGAGATCTTGTATTGGTTAAGGAATCTAATTTGTTACCTTTGTATTGGCGTCGTGGACGCATTGTAAATTTGTTTTATGGGTCTGACGGGGTTCCCAGAGTTGCTGAGGTTATGGTCGGAGATTCGGTTTTGAAACGAGCTGTAGCGAGCTTGGCCCGCCTGCCCATTTATTAACAGGCAGACGAGATCTGCCTGGAGCGGGGGGTTGTTCGGAACCGATTTGAAAGTAATTTTTAATCTGTGACAGACGTCACCGAGTCTGTGCTATTAACTTGACGTTTGAGAGATTGTGAGGTTAACTGGACTTGTCTAATTTGTTGCTTGCTAACGAGGTGTAAAAAGCCGGCCGGTGTTTTGGATTATTAACTTGATTGCATTGTATTTGTGTTAGTCACCCCGGATTAAGAGGGTTTTTGAATTTAGAAGCTTCGCCGAGTGTTGCTGGCCCCTTAGGCCCTTGGCGCAGTGATTATTTTGATTAAGTATTGTGAACGGTGTGGAGTGCTAGTTGGGCCGCGGACCGGGACCGTGAAGATTGCCTGGACCAGTAACAGGAGGTGAACCACACATACACTCACACACACATCACAGTTACACAAATCGCACCCCTGGACGAAGCCGAGAAACCAAGGAAACCAGTGAGTACTTACAAATAGGTTACCTACCTCTAATACATAGATACCGCCAGTATATAGATTTGGGGCTGCCGCGTATCGCGGTTTCGCCCGTCACGATATTTCGGGACAAATCCCTCGCAAATTACTCTATGGGCCCAGCGTTTGTAGGGATTTTGTTTTGACCCCGGTCTATTGTGATCAAATATCAAAGCAAAAATAGCTTAGGATGTTCGAGGAAATATCTGCTATATGCAGTTATACGTGCAACCGCATTACCGAGAGAAAATGGAATGCATTACACAGAATAGAATAAAAAATATTTCAGGCAACAAGGCGTATTTATTTACAAATATCTTACAGACTATCATAAAATCATATTATACATATAGATTAAAACTAACATACCAACTAAATAACTTTCGCAGTGTTAGCTGGCCACGAAATAGACGAAATATGACACCCGTCGGCATGAATAGGCTATTGTCCTAAAAACTTCTAATTAGTCCGTCAATAACATTATCAAAAAATAATAAACGCTTTTTTTTCTTTCGCAAAAAATTACGAAGATAAAGTGCGTTGAAGTTTAGCGTGACGTCACGCCATTACACACTTTATACCGCGTTGTGACGTCACGAGCCCCCACTCCCGAACTTTGATGCACGTTATATTTGTCAGTTTTGAATGATTTGATAAAGCAAAAATATGTGTTCAATATTTTTTGATAATCTTACTGTGGGACTAATTTGTTTTTCTTACCTAGGACACACCCCTATTTCTCCTTTAAAAAGGTCGACAGATATTTGGTCGGTACTCTCACAAATGACTTAGGATATAGACCATGTGCAGGGTCGGTCCGGATCGCTACCACCATATTGGTCTTTAACCACAAGCAGCCGTGTTTGTATTGTTTTGTTCCGGCGTGGGGCTAAGATGAATGGTGAAATTACTAGCATAGAGGTATTATTCCATCTAGTTTTTAGGGTTGGCAACACACTTTTGGAGTCTTAGGCCCGTATTAATACACTCATCTTGGTTGAGATGCGCGTCACAAGATACGTCAAAGTAAACGTCAAGCCATAGAAAGCTGACATTTTTCACGCATCTCGAGACGACCATTAAAGTTGAGATTTGTTTATTAATACGGCCCTTAGAATTGTAGTCTCGAGATTGTAATCATAAAAAAAATATTTATTTGCTAGAATGTAGTATTTTATTAGGTAGGTGCTGGCAGTATGCCTTGAACTAAGCATGCATGTAGTAAGAAATTTCTATGGGTCTCAGATCTTCACGTTTCTTAGCCTTCCTTTTTGAATATACGTAAATATATTTTATATGTCGGTAAAACTTAACTTTTTTCACTGTATTTGCTGATGATGTTTTCACCGAATTTATAAAAAATATATGAAATTACGAATAATTATGTTTTTTTCTTCTGGCCCCACGAGACAGGCGTCGCCTAGTGTGGTGGTCATAAGCAATTGTTTCTTTAAAAGCAAACATAATGTTTGGTAAATAAACATTTTCTATTACCAAATAGCAGTGTTCGCATTGTTGTGTTCTGGTTTGAGGATAAGAGAGCCGGTGAAATGACTAGCATAGAGGCATTCCATCTTAGTCCTCAGGGTTGGCAACGCATTTGCAGTCTTAGGATTGCATTGCATTCTTGTGAATGCGAATGTCTATGGGTCACAGTTTCCACTTACCATCAGGTGGCCTGTGTGCTCGTTTGTCTACTCTATGCCATAAAAAAAAAAAAAATGTATTAAAAACTAAATAAAATGTTACTAAAACATCCATCCCACCAATAAAAAAATTTCATATACCTTGCAACAGTAACCCTACGAAACTCCAATCCAATTACCCCGTCAAACTTGTTTATTTACTTGAAAGAAAACAATGACAATGAAAGCTGACACTCGAATCATTTCAGTTAATTACCCCCCCATTAAGGGCGGCCCCCCCTAACTTGATTATCTGACTAATCTTTTTATACTTTAGTTGTTCCCAGCTTCCATCTTCACCACTAAATCTTATTGTCTTTGTCTTGGGAGCCTTTAAATCTTCAAAGGTTCTTTCTAACCCATTTGGCCAGACAAAAGGAATCCGCAGAACGTACGGCACAATGCGGTATTTCGGTGGTAATATCTTTTAATTGTGTCATAATTTTTAGTAACTGTTTGTGAAGTTCATATGTTTAAAAGATATACGAGAAAATTTATTCCTAGACACTGTTAATAAAATCATAAGATTCATAAGAACTTTCATACGTTTTGATTGAATATGTCACTTTGATATAGTCCAAAGTGGTCTAGGAATCATTTTTCTACACTGTATGTCGATTGTAACGAAATAGATACATCGCTCATTGAATACGAAACGGACACATTCCAAAATAATTCGCTCTTGCATATTTTTTTTTATACGAATAGCTTCTAATTTTAAAATGCAACACTGACTCATTTTGAAATGTGTCCGTTTTGTATTCAATGAACGACATAATATTGAACGAAGCCTTCGTTGGAATAGATTAGACATTGGTTTACGAATATAGTTTTTAGACGGTTATGATTATTAAGAGGCCGCATATGAAAAGGTCAGTAGTGTTCCGCGATCTGGATCTCAATGACCATAACGCCTATGGGTCTGTTCTTTACAAATATTAAACCTAATAATATTTCCTTAGGATTGTTAAATGTGAAAATATGATTAGAAATTAAATTTTCGATGAATTAATTTTTCAAACATAACTCCTTTTCCGCGTGATTTTGGTGTAATCTTTGAAACTCTAGACCTTTAACGCTTTTTTACATACATAAACTCACAGTGGGGTAGGCAGAGCTACAGAATTTCCAACAACTCTTAAAACTTGTTGACAATTCCGTAACCACATTCTGCAGGATTCGACCAAACGAGAATAAGGTCTTATGCCTAGATGAATCGCCGAATTTGTATAAACTAATCTCGGATTAAGTTTTATTCCAGTACGATCAAAATTGATGGTAAAAGGGTTATATATTAATGGTTAAATCGATCTTGTACGGACATAAATTATCTTTAAGTCGCGCTTGGTCTGCCGGGGTTCTTTTGTTACATCAACTTGTTTGTTTTAAATACGTAATTACAAATTTTTAAGGTAAATTTAATATTGGACTTGCTAATTGCTAAGCAATTTTCATGGCTTACTTTATACAGGGCTAATTGCTTCGTATTTTCGATCTTTTTTGTTATTGCTGTTTAAGTTTTATATCTTTTTTTATTCAGGCAAGGGTTGGAAAAACATAGCAATATAGCAATCAATTGATATAAAAAAAAAGTCGATGTAGCTCACAATCCCAGCCTGTTTACTTTTGTTTGTTTTAATCTTACACTTAGGAACGTTAATTTAATGGTTTGCTGTCGGTATTTTTTTCTGTCGACACCAGAAAGATCGGAAAGGAAATATTATAACTAAGTGTGACCCAGATTTATACAGCCCTATAATCCTGTCGCTGATCAGTGTGCACGGATGCTTATGGATGCGCGAGGACAGAGGATCCTCCCGTGTATTACAGGGTTTCGAGAACCGTCACGTTCCAATGCTATAATTTATTTTCACCGGCTCTTTGTAATACCATCGTAGCGTGAATACGAGTTTCGAACCACACGTGGATAAATGGCTAGTGTGTTATCAGGTTTATTAATTAAACAATTTAAATTTTGGGTAAAATGGCGTCGCCTGGAAATTTGTTTTAAAGTAAATATTCTGGTTATGTGTAGTTAGTACTATACACAAAGAACATATTAACAAAGTGTATTCCCCTTAAAAGACAATAGGAAAAGTGTTAATAGACACTTTATTTGCTTAGTCTGTATTAGAAGTTCTGGTCAAACTTAAAAAAATTATTAGTCTAATAAGACTAGGTAAGAATATTTCATTTACTTAATAAGAGAAAAATAAAATTAATCCCATTCTGTTCTTATCAATAGTGATAATATTTGGTTACTCCGAATTGCACGGTTTAACAAAAATAAGAGTTAAAAATTATCGGGTCGTTTTAACAGTTACGTAAACAAATAGGAAATAAAAAAAATCTAATACATAATCGCTGATTTTAAGCACACAGTGTTAGGTCCTGCCACTATTCCACCTAACAGTACCAAATCCTTCTTGGGGGCCAATCTTGTTAGCTTAGCCAGCTAGACCCTCTAAATCCAACATAAGGTCTGTCCATGTCTTGAATTTGACTAACATCTTTTCAAACGATGGTAACGAGAATCGAATTACCTGGAAAAAATAATTGAATACTAAAGTATATCAAGTATTTCTAAATCTAGTACCGCTTTTGAATGTGTCATGAAAAACACCCTTTTGAAAAACAGGATGTTATTTTACCATTTAAAATTTAATTACTCGTTTCAACATTCATTGTAAACCGCAGGCAATGATGACTGTAAACAATAAATTTATGTTCTTGAACATTTTACGGCGTAAAACGTAATAATGAATGAATAAAGAAGGCTCAATTACTCGTATGATTTAATGGTTATTTCTTCCAACTGTTTGATCTAGCGACGGCAATCAGGCAGGATACTATTTTTACGGCCCGTGCTGGTGGTGCCATAAAGAGGAGCATAAAATCAGTAAGCCTTCGAGGGAGAAATATAAAAGTAAATAACACTTAGATTGGATATTTAGGCATCGTGCAGAGCGCGACGAATTCGCCACTTCAATGACCCGATAGCTCAAGCAATAAAAACACCCTATATGCACGAGTTAAATGAGTCAAATCACGAGAGTGTTTGAAATTTGCCTTTTACAGATTGCTTTGATATTTAGTCTTTGTAGAAAGCATATAAATATAATGACGTTAAGAACATAAAGTGCAGAAATTTTACAACCTAACTACGAGTATAATTAAGTGTCTCCAATAAAGGCATGGAGGATTAATACGTTTTAATAACAGCATTGGCAATTTGCATTAGCTCGTTTATCCCTTTATGCGTCAGTTGAATACTAAACTAAGGGCGGATTCAACCAAACTGGAATAAGACTTAATCCAGGAATTGGTCCATAAAAATTCGGAATTTAATCTAGGTATTAGACCTTATTCCAGTTTGGTCGAATGCAACCTAAGAGGGTAGGTAACAGTTTGGCAAGCATTTCATTATTATAATGCACATAAAATTTCTGCGGTGATACGGCAATTTCGCGTAAATATCAAATAAAAGAAGTCTATAGCTATACCTTAGCATGTTATCAGAAAGGTATATTTTGCAACTCATTGAAGTTGTTAGTTACGTGGTATTGCAGTATCACTGATGACTTTATTTTGATTTTATTACTAAAAAACAAGTAATTGATGTTAGTGCGTGGATAAACTCAAATTCAAAAACGTGCATTAGCTAAAGTAGATATCTTTAAAATATGCATTGGTCTAGTCTTACATTGTGACATTTGAATTTGACAAGGCATACTTCCATAAAAAAACCGGTCTAGTGTGAGTTGGACTTGCTCAGCGAGGGTTCCGTACCGCCGCACATTAGGTAGGTATTATATTCCGATTTGAAGTTTAATTCTGATCAATTCTGCGCGAGCCCATCTCATACTTAACCATTGTTTAGTATTTTTAAGGGTATAATAATATCAAACTTACCACGTGTAGGTATGTTTTACCGTTTTTACAGCATAGCAAAAATAAAAATACGTTGAAAGAAAAAGTTTATTTAATAGGGAACTTCTTTACTCGTAATAAATAACTTTAAAGTAAGTGCTTACTGCTATATATTTTTGAAGTGTGACTTGTTCCCCACTTTAATAATATTTCGTAATAAATGTCCAGTACAAGCGTTCTTTTAATTTACGGTTGTTCTAAGTAATTAAAACAAAATATATATTTCGAATCGACATTAGCAAAGCCCGTAATAAAGTTGAAATCAATTCCGCAACGTGCTAACCCAAACACTATTAACATTCAAGGCATTCTTAATGCTTCGTTAATTTGGACGTCGCGAAACATTCCGGTTGATCCGATAAATTGCCCGTTTTATTGTCCCGGATCTATTTTATATCCGGAATAAAAACGGCAAATGTGTCACCTACTTTATCGGATTTACGATAAGATGCTGAAACGAGAGCTGAGTTAGCTGTTAGGTTTAGAGCGTCGGTGGCCTAGTGGCTTAGGGGGTCGACTCGTGATCGTAAGGTACCGAGTTTGATCCCCGCGGTCACCATGTACCAATGATTATTTCTAACTTAAGTGCATTATCCGATGCTCTTAGTGAGGGAGTTAGAGGTATTAGAGGGTAATTGCACAAAAGATCCTAAAGGGATCCGAAAGGGATAAGATAAGATAGCTGTTAGGTTCTATGACTAAACAATGTTAAGGCACGGACCTAAAAAAATTTACCGTTGCACTAAAAAGGTGTGAAGCATGCAAGGACGCACACAGACAGACATTTTACATGCTTTACTCATGATTAAACGAGGTTACGTCTGCATTTTTTTTATGACCGTGTTTAAAGGCTGATTTTTATAAAAAAAATATAATAATTAAGTAAATATCAGGCGATAATCTCACACAAATTAACCTAGTTCCAAACTAAGCTCCAGGCTTGTACTATGGATACTCGACAACGATAAACATACGTAAATAGAAAAATACTTATCTATATACCTAGAAAACATCCCAGACTCAGAAACAAACTAGCGCTCATCACACAAATATATGCCGTTATCGGGAATCGACTCCAGTACTCAACCAATCAATAAGTAACTATCAGATTAGCTACAGGCGTCTTCACATAACAAGTTTACCGCGTTATATTCCGAGATTCTAAATGTATTTATTACGTGGACGTGTAAGTTGTCTTAAACCCAAATCATCGTCTTGAAATCGACACTTCTTGGCACTATAATTCTATACAATTGCCATACCTGCTTTACTTTTTTACAAGCCCATCAATGACAATTCATAAAGGACCTTATCAAACTATAGGTATATAACCGGCTGTTACAACCTTCTACAGAAGCCTATTGATCAAATTGACTACTCTAAAGGCTATATGAGACGTAAAGAAACGCCATAAGAAAGCGTACCTCAAACTGGTATTCATAAAGTTGCCGTGAGATCAGTTTATACATCGATCACCTCATGACGCCAGTTGTTCGCCCAAATGGATTATCGCAGCCAAGGTGAGTCTCGGATTCGGTTGACGTGTAAACATTATTTGTAAAGTGACGGTGATACGGCAAACTTTTCCGGGGAAATCCTTACCGGCTGTACTTTTTACGCGCCCTCTTTTTAGGAAGCGATAAGTGTTACGACAAATATGAGAAGTTGGGAGGCTGATTTTTCAAGCAGATATCAAAACGTTGCGTGAGGCGGACGGTGCGTGTAGGTACACGTAATACGGTGCGGTACGTTTGAATTTTTATGACAGTAAAACTGATTGCAAGTGAAGATGAAACGAAAATGATGGTAAGGTTACCATTTGAATTTGGATCTTTAATTCCTGAAGCAGTTACTTTCCGAGAGCACAATTACATTATGTAACGTTGTAAACTGACTTTGCTTGGAAGCAAGCAGCTGATAGTATTAAAACGCCGCGGGCTGCGTCGCACCGGGACATAGAATTATTGTCGTTAATAAATCACGCCCCAGCCGGGAAAGAATCGACCGATTTCGTAGTAATGACTATACGGAAATTATTTACAGTGTACCACTAGTTAATAGTAGAGCAGGTTGCTGCCAGTGACATACTGAGTTGGAATTTTGGATTATTACACACTCATTGATTTTGTTTGGTCAGTAGTTAAACTAACTAATCGTTAAAAACCGTAACTAATGGTTGAGTCTCAAGGAAATGCGTCGAGTTTCGATTCCTTTTTTGAATTTTAACAATTAGTTGAGTTGACTACTTACTGTGGGGTTATTACTACGTATCTGTGCAATTCATTTTAAGCTGAAAGAAAAGGACAGAGTTATGTAACTGCTATAGCTCCGTCCTTTGCACTCACCGTAAAATTAACTGCATAGCTATGTCATAATAACCCCCCTGATCATACAACGGGCCCTTAATGGTTATTAGACCATATGCATGGTCTGTCGAAATCACTATCATGATCTTACCCTGTCACCCAGCGCTATAAGCAGCAGTGTTTTGTTTATGATCGGGTCTAGGGTAAGACAACTAAGGATGACTAGTATAGAGGCATTCCATCGTAGTATTTAAAGTTGGCAACGCATTTGAAATCTTGGAATTGAGGTCCTAAGATTGCAAATGTCTATGGTTTGCAGAGTCCACGCATTAGGTGGCCTATATGCTGGTTTACCTTCTTTATGCTATAAAAAACATGTGCTAAGTGATGTTGACAAAACCCTAAGCATGCGCGTATGTAATAATCGATAGGTAAGAGATTACTTTGTTTGTTTTAGTTTCATGTCTATTTGTGTTACTATGACACACCGAACAAAGCTATTCTTGTATATAAAAGTCGCTAGCAGCAGCGCTATAGTTTTCATACTGCAATTAAACCAAACTAGCCAGCGGAAGTTTTTAGTATCCGCTTTAAACAATTGGAATTAAAACATTTATAACTAGCGTTATGGTTCATTCGCGTAAACATTTGTTGTTTTTATATATACCGAAAAACGGAATCGTTATAAGATGACTTTAGTCTGTCTGTGTGTCCATTTCTCTTACGATGATTGTGGGGCTGAAATTTTACATATAAAACGCCTAACCTAGTCTGATTTTTACGATTTTTGAATATGTTGTACATATTATGAAAAAAAATGTTTTCCTTTCCAAAAATAATAATTAGAATAACAAATTAAGAAAAAAGCAAACTGAAATGTACAAACCAAATTTTTCATAACAACTTGATTCAGGGGGTGAGGAACGTTACCGCCCGGAGTTAAATTTGAATGGAAGTCAATCATCTTAAGTCAAGACCTTTTTGCCTTTCATTTGTCTTAAAAACTGTTGAAGTTATCGGGCTAAAATCAGGATATAAAAATTGCTAACAGCCAAAAATCACACCAATAACGCGCTTACTTCGATCTTTGAGTCTAAAATCGTAAGCGTTCTAACCTAATTCTGAAGTAATGCTGGAGAATTCATAATCGACTGTGTAATAATGTGTACGATACATCTTATATCGTATAGCATTGATTAAAGCATTAACTAAACGCCTAGGCCTTAACCACGTTGACAAGTGAAATTTACAATAAAATTAGGGGTAGAAAAAAACAGTTAAGGTGATTTTGTTATTTGTGAGATAAATACAATTAGTAATAAGAACACTTTTTTCAACTTGGTTAAGTTCTTCTTTATTCAATTTCTAGCATTCAATTTAATTTACCTACAACAATACAAAGGAAGTATTACTCACGATGAAATACCTCAATATAATCGAAGTATCTAGGTACCCGTTTTCATTGCAAAAAGGTTTACATCGTTACAATTTTGTGTTTGGAAAAACGTGTCATCCACATATCCATCCAAGCATCCATATATCCTGCACCCTGTACATTAATATCAAAATCAGAGAACATGGCCCTAATGTGCCCTAACACCTTGTTCATTAACGCCATTATTTATGCGGTTTGTGCACATTAATCGGCTAGCATTACCTATTTATCCAGAATATTAGTCAGGGCAGCCGTTAACCCGTCATGCTCCCACATCGCTCCACATTAACATACCGTGTATGCAACACAACACCCGTATTGAATAATTGTTCCCAAATATTAAGCATCAGCTTCAATTTGTGTCCCGGATATTACTAATAAACTAGCTTGGCCCGTGACTTCGCGGACAAAGTCATTTATCGCTTTGTTCTCGGGAGTTATGAAGTTTTCCGGGATGAAAAGTAACTTAGGTATGTGTCAATCTAGAATAAGGGCTATACGACGACGCGCTGGCCTTAGTGGGTAGTGACCCTGCCTACGAAGCTAGTGGTCCTGGGTTCGAATCCCGGTAAGGGCAGATATTTGTGTGATGAGCTCGAATATTTTGTTCCTGAGTCATGGATGTTTTCTAATGTATTTAAGTATATATTTCTCTATATAAGTATTTATATCGTTGTCTAGTACCCATAGTACCAGCCTAGAGTTTAGTTTGGGACTAGGTCAATTGGTGTGAGATTGTCTCTTTATATTTATTTTAATTTTATTTATTTTATTTATATGTGTGCCAAATCGTCGGCTTAGAGAGCAAACCAGCCAAATCCACTTTTAACCGTTTTTACGTTTTACACACCGTTCGAATCAGAAAAAAAAAATACACAGCCTAGAAAAACAGCTAACCGTCAAATAAATTAGTAAATTGACAAAAACGCGTGATGAGCAAACCAGTCAAATCCATGAATTCAAAAGTTGGCGGGTAAATCCCTCATGCCGACCATTTTGTACAGTGTTTTCGCAGCCGTCACGTGTGCTCTTGAAAAAAATATATTATAAATGTGTTTTTGGCTTAAATTTAAGTTTTCAAACGTGGAATATAGTACAGGTATTTACTGTTATTGTTATTTACTTAATATTTAATTGAAATTCAATTGGGAAGTAAATAAATACTGCTGTTATAAATTGAGATAGGTACCTATAGTTTATACAAGTGGGAGTTAGCAGTTTTTCTTTATACCAAATCGCAAAGTTATTGTACTTAGCCGTTTTGTAGGAATCTTGATAATTTTATAAAAATAGTCCTATTTAGTGCTGAATATTTAATTGTATGATATTTTATAACAAAAAAAGGAAGAAACGGGTTCAGGTTCAAAAGTCAAATTGGTTTGCTAGAAAGAATAGAAAATTAAGAGAAAGCGGGAAAAAATACTATGGAAAGAAAAAAGGAGAAACAGGATGCTAAAATAATGAAAAATAGATGCCAGTGTAAGGAAACAGATAAAGGAACATTGAGATGTTCAACG
This sequence comes from Acleris laterana, assembly GCA_963966035.1. Taxonomy (NCBI): domain Eukaryota; kingdom Metazoa; phylum Arthropoda; class Insecta; order Lepidoptera; family Tortricidae; genus Acleris; species Acleris laterana. Next base: position 12,160,352 of record OZ014448.1, on the reverse strand, counting down.
TTTACAGAAACGGACAGACAGGATATATTTTAAAAAAATTGGAATATGAGCTGGGCCGAAAAAAAAGTACACGTTGATAGTCTTGTAACATCCTTACCTGTTAAGCGACCAAGAGGGAGAAAAGTCGCTGAAGCATCAAAAAGAGCTCAGTCTATGTATTGCCATTAAAAATTAATATTTTATTCCTATTATGTAATCAATTATGTTATAGGAATGAAACACCAATAAAAAGTAACAAAAAAGTTAGAAAACATGTTATTTTTTTTTTTTTTTATAGAACGATTTAATTTTATTACTGATATGTTTAAGATAATTACCTAAGTGATTTGTGGAAGAAGTATTTTTTTATTATGAAGAAAAACAGCTAAGTCTGTTATTATCACCGTAATTTGATCAATAAAACCTGCTAAGTCACAAAAGTGTTATTAAATAAATACATGATGTATTTAGTACATTTTATTTTATTTAGTAAAATATAAAATAAAAAAACACACTAAACTGTATTTAAACCTTTTCTCACATTTAAGTTTTAATTTTTTTATAATGTTATTTGTCTCTCCTGTAAAGTTACCAACACTATGGAATTAGCAGGTTTGCACTCTAAGCCGACGAAATTCCATCCAAATCCTTTCCTTTGTTTAAGCGTGATTTGAATACAAACATCTAAAACATCCAAACGTCTTTACACGCTTTTGCCTTTATTATTAAGTAAATAGTTTAAGTAACTCCACCAACTAGCCGGTTGAACAACTTAAAATACTTCAAAGCTCATTTTTAGTACAACTTTGGAATATCTTAAATTTATTTAATCCGTTAAATCAATGCAGATTAAAACGGTATTAAACCAGCTAAAGATTTTTAACTATCGTGAATTTGCTTTGCATTATTACAACAGCTATCTACATGTGTGATCTTTTAAGGTTCCGCATACAAAGAGTCCAAACAAAACTCTTTTGGATTTTATATATATAACCGAAAAAAAATACAACATTAACCCTTACATCCCTACAAATATTATAAATACAAAAGAAAAGTCAAATTATTGGTTACGTCTGTCTGTTTTAGTAGTGAATTACTCATAAATATTTGTAGTTGAACGCATATTACGCACAATTTAATTAGGTCGAGATGTTTATGTTTAACTTCTACTTGAATCAATTTGCAACAAACGCGTCTCTTAAAACTTTTCAGAGAATTCTGAATGTATTATTAATTTACGTAAATACTTGTTTAAAGTATCTAATTAACTCTAGACACTTTAACAAAAACATATGCGGTTATCAAAAAGGGATTTTGTCGTGTATGTGAAAAACAATACCCAGTTTCATAGTATTTTTACTACTACAGTTATATTTTGTTGTATTATCTGTGCAAGTATCACCGTTTTATTACTTATAAAGGTAAATAAAAGTAATATAAAAAGAAAAGCGTTTACAAGAGGAAACTTTAATAAAGTCAGAAAGAACTATTTGGTCGTGATAGTAAAAAAGTTATTTCGTTTCTGTTCTACTTTACTCGTTTTAATAAATTGAAGTAAGCATCCCAAATATAAAAACCATAATAAATTGCTTATGTTTTTAATTAAAAGCAATTGAACGATCAACTTTTAATAAAATACGGACTTTAAATTATTACGCAGCTACATTTTGATTAAAATGTAATTATTCAAATCCTGATTTAAATAAACGTTATTATTCAATATTAAATGAATTCATTCAAGCCCAAATTCGGTTCACATTTAAAGACGAGTGCAAACATCAAAGCCGTGTTGGCAAACAGGGCAAATTACGCGGCAAAGTGATAGATGAAAAATTATTTCGGCGGGAATTTTTCAAAAGAACCAATTAACACTGGTACTCGAAAGGGTTTGCGGCAAGGCGTGACTAGCGAATTTTGATAACGTTAAAAACCGGGACGAATTCTCGGTCGAAGCCATTAACTGTCGGAATAAATTATAGCGACGAGTTTCGGTTTTTAAATCATGGGGGATATTTTGCGGTTTTTTGCGAGTAATTGGGTTAACGGAGCGGCTTTCTGCGATATTAGTTTTTACCAGATCTATTTATACAAAGAAAGCAGTGATATTTAGACAACAATGTCAAAAGTTAACTTTACTTGTGTACTTTCATATTTTTTTGTAATAAAGTAAGTAGTATCAACACTTTTGTTTAAGTTAGCCGGTTTACGTAAGGAAGGTTTTATGTAGTTGTATTATCTCAAGGGGGTCATACTTGTGTGTTTATATGCATGCGCACGTTGTCTCTGTCTATACGCATTACAACTACATGTATGGTCCACCCGCATTCATAAGATAAAACAACTGTATATTATTATTATCTTAAATAATCAATGCATCGTGTCATAAGTCATTCGTTACCAGACACTTCTAGAATTAATACTGTATTTGACATATGTTATATTATGATATAACGTATCTTGCTTTGATTCGGTCGTTTGAAACACATAGGATTAAATTAAATATATATCCCATTATCGCAATGCTACCGATATAGATGTAACCATTTATTGCTATTTCAATAACCTCATAAAATTTCATAAAAGTGGTTCAAGTATTCACAGGGGGAAAATGTGAACAAACAGGAGTGGACGCGTTGGTCAGTGTTCCAACTTAATTATTATCAGAGGAATCATAACACTATAACGGTACTGTAAATGTTATGAGTTATTATAATAGTGACAATGGCAGCCAACGTTTAATTTTGGAATTGACCATATTTTAGCGATGTTTATTCTAAAACCGTTTACGATTAGTAATTTTTGAATCATTCGAGCATTCTAAATAGTTGTAACTTGAAAATACTGAACTATTTCAGATATTTACACCAAAATAAGTATAATATTTGTTTAATTTTTGATTTCAGCGTGAGGCGTGTTTCGTGTTTTTTTTGGGTTAGACGAAAACCGTTACAAAAAATAGCTAAGTCATTCTCTATCAACGGATTCGGTCGAATAGGTACAATATGAGGACACGCTGGCCCAGTGGGTAGTGACCCTGCCTACGAATTTAGTGGTCCTGGGTTCGAATCCCGGTAAGGGCAGATATTTGTGTGATGAGCGCAAATATTAGTTCCTGAGTCATGGATGTTTTCTATGTATTTAAGTATATATTTCTCTATGTAAGTATTTATACCGTTTTCTAGTACCCATAGTACAAGCCTAGAGCTTTGGAACTAAATCAATTGGTGTAAGATTGTCCTCTTAGAAAATAAAATAAAAGTAACAATAATATCTTGTCAAAAGTAAGTTTCTTTATGGACAATTCCAATTTTGTTCTGAATCATTTTCTTTACCATTCCAAATACTACCTTCCAAGTCTACAGGTTCTTTCGAAAATTCAAATTATTGTAGAGACAAAGAGGAATTTTCGTGCTATATTGATATACGTATCCTCATGCATGTTGGAGCTGCGGGCGAGTGCTCAAATTGTGTTTCTCCATTTCTAAAAGCCTCGTCGCGACTACGGCTGCACAAAGTTTCTAGATATTTATCAAATCTTCCTTTCAGCGGCGACGGCCCGATGCCGGTGTCATAATATTTACACAGGCAAAGTAAAGCATTTCAGTTAATTAATACCCACCTTTGTGTTGAAACTTCCTAGTTTACTTAATTAAAAATTCACGGAAATCGTGTCAAAGACTACACGAAAAAACACTTATAAATGTGTAGTGTGCTAATCGAACGCTTTCCAGCACAAGCGTTTAATTATAAAAGTAGTTGTGACTTTTTTGTACTACAGTTTTAACGAATATTTTAATGAAAAAATATGTTTTTATTGTTACAATGTCTAGTATTTCAAACACTATGTTTCGTGTTTTAAAAGCATTTCATTGTTCGAAGTGAGCCACATTACGCTGAGAAAATGGAATGGTGCATTTCGTTTCCTGTGCCTTGGGCAGCAAAACGAAGTGGTTACGAAAGGATTTTACGTAACGTGAAGTTATATTCGTTTTCAAAACAATAATATCAAGCGTCCCTATGCATTCGTAAAACGGTTAATAATAGGAGATTGAATATAATTTCACTGTAGCAGTATCAAAATATCATATGAATTTGAGAGGATCCTCCCGTTTGGCCAAAATGTTTTTGGTCAAATGTATCATTTCCCAAATATTTATTTCCCAAAAAGCTTTTTGTATTGTTTTGGTTTTATACCAGTGATATCGAAACTGCTCACTACGTACCTATATTTATATGGTCAGGTTACACTTGTGACTACATAAAAAATAAATCAACTACGACAGGAAACAACTTTTTGGGAAATGAAAATTTGAGAAATGATACATTTGACCAAAAATATTTTGGACAAACGGAGTAGACTTGTATTTGAGATGACGTAAGTGAGACGCAGAGCGTTTCGTGAGATAGAACATACAATTTAGGGCGAAGAAAATGATTTGATGTACAGATGTAGTGCAAAATGATTTTCCTTCGGGAAAACTCGGATCTCAATCGGAATACGATGGCACCCGAACTGTCAATCAATGATTGTATTAAATGAGTGACGTTTTCATGTCCATTAAAATGGAACTTTATTGTTTAGTGTCAAATGACAAATGCTGTCATTTGTCACTTTATTGTTTAGTGTCAAATGACAAATGCTGTCATTTGTCACTTTGTCATTTGACACTAAACAATAAAGTTCCATTTTAATGGACATGAAAACGTCACTCATTTAATACAATCATTGATTGACAGTTCGGGTGCCATCATATTCCGATTGAGATCCGAGTTTTCCCGAAGGAAAATCATTTTGCACTACATCTGTATCCTTGTTTTCATGTTACATCAATCACGCGGCACATTCTCGCCGTCGACACTTGCGCGCCATGAATGCGGTATTGAAGGCTTCGACGCATTGATGTATTCAACACAAACCTTCCTACTTAATGTCGGACGCTCCATTTGTAAATCACACAAAACTTAGGAGTCATCGTTGCTTGCTTGATCCTGGAACGCGGCTTTTTTTCATCAAATAACGTAAAGTAATATTACCGTGAAAAGGCCTCTTTGATTTCTAACGTAACGTTTGTAATCCTAATATCATTTGCCATAATGTTATTGATCGTAATAATCATTAGTCCTAATGATCGGGTGACATTATGTGGATCGACTCGCTTCTCTCGTCGTACCAACTCTTGCTTGCTTTTAAGTTTCTACTTCATTCTACATATTAATTTTAGGACAATCAACTTTATGATGAAAAAACATTCTAAAAAATAAATAAAACATAGGGAATTATTTATTATACATAATTATGACAGTCAAATGTATGACTTAATTTATTTAAACGTTTATTAGTATCAAAATGAGTATAGTATAAAAAGTTACGACTACAATAATAATGACTGTGTGTATTTTGGAACATCGATAGGTACGTTATGGGAATTAATCATTATTATGAGTAGTACGTTCAATGGCTAACATCCATTATGACTCAAGTGTTATGGCAACAAACTTTAGGGCAAATGAAGTTATGGCAAAATAAGGAACCCCCATAAAACATATTAAGAATTATAAATGGCAAGCGCTAAGTGCTCGAAGCTAAAGTCGCTGGATAATAAAGCCTGCTTTCTTAATCTACCTAGCGAACGGAGTATTTATTAATAATTAATTTATAATGCTTAGCTTACTAATTAGCGGAGTGCGTAAAATGAGTCGGTACGAACTTTAGGGATACGTAACAATGAAAATGTCACTTTATGAAATGGGGAGTAATGGGGACTACGCTGATTAATGGCATTACAGTGGTGTTGTTTCGACCTGCTTGGTTTTCATTCGTTGGCCCTCGTCACGGCTTTATCCCAAATATCTAAAGGTTATACGCACAAAAAATGTTTTTAGCTGACTAAGAACAATGCAATACAAATAAATTTTATAAAAACCATGGTTATATCGCTAAATAGACTTTGAGACTTTATAAAGAAGAAACGCCGCTAAATAAACACAAAAAAAAATTTGGGGACAATCTCACACCAATTGACCTAGTCCCAAACTAAGCTCTAGGCTTGCACTATGGGTATTAGACAACGATATAAATACTTATATAGAGAAATATATCCTTAAATACAAAAACATAACACAGGAACAACATCCATGACTCAGGAACAAATATTCGAGCTCATCACACAAGTATCAGACCTTACCGGGATTCGAACCCAGGACCACTAGCTTCGTAGGCAGGGTCACAACCCACTAGGCCAGCGACTCGTCAAAACACACAGACGGAAACATGATACCAACGTGAAATAAAGAAAACTACATACATACATACATGTCACGCCTTCGTCTTAGAGTGGAGCAGGCAGAGCTACAGAATTAAATTACCAACCACTCTTAACAACTTGTTATAACAATATTTTGCAGAAACAGGCTAAGATGTTTAGCATGTGTATATTAGTGACATGTTGCAAGCCCATCGCCTAACAATATTACAAGCCTTTAACCCCTTAGTCGCCTCTTACAATTTCCACATGGAGTGGCACTATTCTAAGCACTATAATAAAGAAAATGAATATAAATATACTACCGAAGTCAAATCCCTTGTCATTGATTATTAAACTGAAGTGGTTCGGGATAGAACAGCAACAATAAATGTCGTGCGACATGATAACAATGCGATAGACGGGTTATGGAGCGGGGACGGTCTTGATAAATGGCCGTGCCGCGGTACGAAGCAGACGTACAATTTATGCATAGCTGTCGTCTATGAAACCTAAAATACATAATAGCTCAACGGCCACTGATATTTTGGCTCTAAATGTTTCGCTTCTCTGAGTGAAATATTATTTTTTAACCCCAGTTAGCGGTTTTATAAGTTAATATGTGTATCGGTGTATGCTGTGGTATTGTAGCTCCTAAATATACAAACCGATACAGATGCGGTTTTTTTTTAATACAAAGCTAGTATAACAGTTTTTTTTAATTAATTTTTTTAATCTTGCAGTCAATCGAGAGACTACTATAAGATGTGTTTAGTGTCCTTAGGCATGTTGAAGCTAATCCCCTGTAGGAGCCACTCCATAACGACATTGTATTGAATTTCACTTCCATTGTATTATTTCATCGAATTTCATTATATAGACGCTATTTTCTGCTGAAACCATGATGATTTTAGGATAATCTTAACCTTGAATAACGTAGGTCAGGGACTTATGACTAGGGTTAGGATTTTGGTGGCAAAACGTGGTTCTAAAATCCATGGAGTCTCTATTTCCTAATTAGTATTACCCATATCACTTTGATTTTGGCCTTTAGTTTTGTCATATTTCTAAATAAACTAAACACATTTTTAGTTCAGTTTATCCATATCTACTAATATTTGTTTGTTTGTTACGCTTTCGCAGTGGAGATATCCTCCGTACCAAAATTAACTTAAACTTGGTTAACGATTTATGACAATACTGAAGGTCAAAATCAAGGTGGTATACAGGGTGTCTTGGAAAGGTTTTGAGATATTTGGCGGGGTAATAGTTCGCACGATTCTGATCAGGGGGGTATGGTTCATTTTTGTTTCTGTTAATGTAAAAAAAAAAGAAGGATTAATTATATTAATTTTGTGACTTGATGTATCGCAGCCGATATCTCGACCTTGACATTTTGACGCTGATACTATACTACTACAAACGTTCGTAGTAACTAACGTCAAAATTCTAAAGGTCAATGACCTGACACCATACGTTGTTTACATGGTATGTAAACAAACAGTTCGTTCCATGTAAGCAGAAATCTGACTAACATTTGAAAATAATTATAAATTTTAGTGCAACTTACTGTATTTTCATTAGTGCAACTTACTGTATTTTCATTTTTACAATTTGAACACTAGCTGGTTTTAAATGTGAATTCACTAGATCTCTTGTTCACGCTTCGCCAAGACTGATCATAATATTATCGTCCTTCTTATATTATTGTCGAGATCTAACCATTTACCATTCTTTTCTGTTCTAAAGTGGCCCGTATAACCGGTTTACAGCAAAAATAATTACGACTTGAATATCTCAAAATAACATAACAATGACATAATATTATAATGACAGACATAAATTCATAGACTCAGACATAGAGTTCAGATAGACATGGATTGAACGATCGATCATGTACGCGTGCTACAAAAACCTCATATAAACCGAAGCGAAGCGAGAGCGGGTCGCTAGTTAAGTAATAAAGTATAATAATACCACGAAAACGAATTCTAACATGATTCGAGCTTGTTAGCTCACAGCTATAAATAAATAGTAAATACCAAATGTCTTAAATATCTTCACATTATTGCTTCAAATTTGATATTTAGTAGAGATTATTATTTCGAATAAAAATGTAAAAGAAAGCTGTTATTCTATTTGGTGTATCCCAATTACTTCAATGATTTTACTACGACGTTGATGTCTTCTTCACTGTGGTCTCCTATTGAAGCGCTGATAGAATTTGACGTGTAAAAGTGCCCGTGGGGTGTAGACCAGGTCCAGAACATACATACATACATCCAAAGATTAAATCACGCCTGTTTCCCAGAGGTGTAAGCAGAGACACTCATTTCCACCTGTTACGATCCTAACAAATCTCTTTCGCTTCTTCCACATTCATACATCGTCATGATGCACGCATTCACATCGGTTTCGCGTACTTAACACTTTAATTGCCAAGAGCTCTAATTTTCATAAAAAATAGACTCACCTAGGGAATTGGCGGCTTAAAGTGCTAAGATCCAGAACATACATTTTTATACTTATTTTCTTGTATTACGAGTAGCAAATCATAGTTTATCTATTCCATTTCAAAATTAATTTTGCGACTTTATTCTACTAATATTATAAACCTGAAAGTTTGTAAGTATGGATGGATGTTTGTTCCTCTTTCACGTAAAAACGGCTGGAGCGATTTGGATCAAATTTGAAATGGAGATAGCTTATACAATGGATATGCTACTTACACACATATGCTACTTTTTATAAAGGAAAATTTAAAAGTTCCCGAAGGAATAACGATAATCGAAATCTACGCGGACTAAGTCGCGGGCAGAAGCTAGTGATATAATAAAACCTCAGTATGAGTTTCGTTAGTAAGAAACATTTAAAGACTATTTTTGTTCGTTACGTCTCGACACGACGTTACGTTTCCATACATAATTATTATAAATATTTTTCGTATAAGTTCCCTAAATGTGTAAGTAATAAAATACTGAATTTAAATCTCGTACACAAAGATCATTATCAATTATCCTTAATACCCGCGGGCTTTTTTTTAAAATGGTTTAGTCAGGACCTGGCATTGCTCTTTGGTAACATGATCCAATATTTACCCAAAACTTATGTATAATAAGCTATTATTCCCAACGAAATAACCACCATTAAATGATGGTTGTTGTGGTACATACTTAAGAATACTGTCGTCACCACGTCGACCTCTTCTGACGAAGCTGTCCTACGTTTTTCTCTTTCTTCTAGGATACGAATATCTTTTAACAACATGTATGATGCCAGCTTTAAATGTAATTCTTATAAAACGTAACGTGTAGAGACGATTTTATTTTTACAAAACCTACACCTAAACCTCTTTTCATAAAGAGTATTCAATGGTACAAGATTTAAAAAAATACTTTGCTGAACTGTCAAAGGACAATAACAAATTATTGATTCGTTTTAATAATTGTGTGTTGTATTCATAGTTATCCCTGATGGTGGTAGAAATCAATGAAATAAATCCATGATTCATGATCTAATAAAAGAACTTTAATGTACCTACGAGTACAAGTGCTATTTTACCTGTGCGAGTGTGGGAAGAGTGTGAGTAAACATCGTAATCGTAAGTTTCATTTTTAAATAATTTCACATAATAGCCCTTATCAGAGATCATCTTTTCATTCATATTACAGTTCAGTTTCAGTCTATTTTCAGTTTTCTAAACACCGTGGAGCTTTTGACCGTGATTAGAAAGATTGTTGATATGGAACAACTTGTTTATTTACATTACGTTGTGACACATGTTATGTCATACACCGGTTTGACGGGGGCAAAAATGTAGCAGTGCTAGTGATTCAATATCGACAAAATTTATCGACAACGATATAAAGCAATTTTTGATCATCATTAAAATAAGTAATGGCCTAGTTTGAATGACTTTTAATTATGTGCAAACCTCTTATAATACAAACAACCGGTATCTGACATTGACTCTGGACTCGAGTCACTTTTGACAACCGTTAAAATTACATTGAATAACAAATTAATTCAGTACGACAATATTCTTTACTATTCCGACGAATTGAGAACCATTTAGTTTTTTAAGTCGGTTAAAAATGATTCGAAAGAAAAAGATCGTTTATCTTCATGGAAAGCTGATCATTTAGATATCATCACTACATATTATAAAACAAAGTCGCTTCCCGCTGTCTGTCCCTATGTATGCTTAGATCTTTAAAACTACGCAACGGATTTTGATGCGGTTTTTTTTAATAGATAGAGTGATTCAAGAGGAAGGTTTTCATGTATAATAAACTTTGTTTTATGTACGGGTGTTACCGAAAACTCACATAAACCGAAGCGAAGCGGGGCGGGTCGCTAGTAGAAGATAAAGGTATTTACAACTTTATTTTGTAAGTAATGGAAGAACCATATGTCACGAAAAAAATTGTCGATAAACTTAATCGATATTTAATGAATCACTAGCACTGGTACATATTTGCCCCCGTCAATCCGGTGTATGGGTTATGAATGAATTAGTTAAGATGGAGCACACTGAGAGCATCGTCAGGATAAATCAGTCTGTAACTCAGTCAAATATTAACTTAAAAAAAAGTTACCAATGTAGAGATGATCCAAATCATCCACCCTATCTACGGTTAAAATTTCTTCGATTGATTTCAAGACACCCTGTATATTATAAAAATCAGGAAATAGCGACTCCATGGATCCAAAAACCACGGTTTGCCACCAAAACTCCTAACCTTTCTTATGCTTTTCGATGAAATGAAAGCTCTGCGTGATGATAAGTTCTTTGAAAGGTGTTCCAATAAAATAATATGTACCCAGTTTACTAGGGTGGTTCTTGGGTAGGTTCGCACGTTCGGTAGAACAAAGGCGTAATGTATAATATGACACAAGTGCAATTGTGCCCTTGTCATACCGAAGGTACGGTTTAATGAAAAAATCGGCTTTGAAAGTAGCGGTGACAAACCAAAGGTTTTTATCTATTTAATACTTCGGTTCATGTGAGCTTTCTGTAATACCTGTATAATCCAGAATTTATTATACATAAAAACCTTCCTCTTAAACTGTATTTATTAATGAAAACCGCATTAATATCAGTTGCATAGATTTAAAAGACCAGTGGGGCGAGACAAGTTGCCATCGTTCACGAACGCTAGCGTTAGGTGATCACTGCCGACATGTGTTGTCATTGAAAAATGTATGGGAATGACGTAAGTCACGTGATATATCACTCGTTACAACTGACACGCTGAAAAGTGATCACTATCACTCGCGCTAGTGATAGGTTTGACGACTACAGTCGTTACGCGGTACTATTTTGACACAAAGGCTAGACAAGTTGCCCTTTTGACAGGTCGAATAGAACACGAGCACCTATCGCCATGTCGACCTTCTAGATCAAAACAGTATGAACCCAAAATCCTTGCTAGTTTGGTTTTAAGTTCAAAGGAGTTGAATTAAAGTTGATTTTAATATGCATTGTATTTTGAGTTACTACTATTTTAATCTAGCAGTGCGATATAAACGTCGGTATCTAAGGGCGGTATCTAAGGACGGCCGTAACGACCAAGAAACTGTCAACTGAGTCCGTGTCATCACTGTCATCATTGCCTCGCGGTCGCATAAAATATATTGTTTGAACATTGATTTCTTATTAAAAATGCTTCCGCTGAGACTTACATATACGCTGCTCACAACAGTACGAGCTTATCCAGGCGCCGACCCAGAGAAATCTCTCGTGCGAGCCTGGAGGCCGCGGACGGGATGCATGAAATGCTGTTCAGGAACATTTTACGTTAAGCAAGGTCTCATTTAGAGTTCTTTGCAGCCTTTTGCGTTCCCTGACTTCGTTGAGGAGATTGAAGGAGGTTCTCTTTGAACTGAAGGTAAGCATCATTTTGATTTTAACATGTATAAGTTGGTATGTGCATTATATAAACAATACCTACAATGAAACCTGTCAGTACCAATAAAGATATTTATTACGATTATTTCAGGTGCTGTGTGCTTTGTTGTGAGCTTTCTGGCGACAAGGTCGGATCAGAGGATCACGGGGTATCTAACCAATTAGGTAACGCAACGGACCGCCTGCTAGTAGATGCATCCGTGAAGTGGGGGATGCTCTCAACAACGACACAGTCTTGAAGAGGAGGATCGTCTTCCTACAATCGGATGAAGCTAGGTCTCGTATAAGACAAGAGTAAGTTATGACATATATTTAATGAAAGTATTGGATGTTTCATTCCCTGAATATGTGTAATGTTTTTTATTCACGAGGTCCCGCCCAAGGTTTAAATTAACCGAGGGAGCGTTTTTTCTTTCATTGAAAACTCTTTATTTATATTATATAATTATTATAATAGTAGTATGGTTTTCGGAAAAAAATAGTACTTAGTTACTTATAGCGAGGTCAAATAAGTATACCTAACCGATATGATACAATTTATTGATAAAATAACTTTTGTGTGTTTTAGGCAACTAAGAAAATCCTTCAGAGGGCTGGTTGACGATGCCGGATGTCCATATACTATTATCAACCCCTTGTCGCAGAATTACACACTCCGGTGTTTCATTTTTACACGGAGCCTGCAGCCTGTATGGAAGGAGTATCTCAACTTCCATTCAATGTCTCAAAGGTCGCCCTCTAGGTTATATTGTAGTGCGGAGCAGTCCTTTTATAATTGGAGCCAAATCCAGGATGAGCCCTACTAATTAGAGGCAGGATTATACTTAATTGTTTGGTGAAATGAGTTTGAATTACTATTAATTTATTATGTTTAAAACCTCATACAAAAAAATGCTATGAATCAAAAAAATATTGATTTCAAGTATTAAACGTTCAAAACAAAATCGAAGTACATTATTTTAGTAAAGTTTCATTGCTCGATGTTACACTGGTGGCCATATAATTAGGAACCGAACGCTTGCGTTTTTCTCGTAAGATATAATACAATTATGACTTAAATTTTGACCACCAATCAAAATTTTCTTGACCAATTTTATTTTTAGTTTTCACTTATCATTATATAATAATCTAAGGTTTAAATGTATGTACAGTTTGTCGCTGCTAAAATCGAATATTTCATCAATTTCATGTTAAAAAAACTTTGTATGGACACGTCAGCACTAAGTTTTTAAATCCCTATAAAAAATATTCGTTTTTAATAGCGGTAAACCGTACAAAAATTTGAGGCTTATTTTATTAATTAACGATAAGTGTAACTAAAAATAAAATAGGTCTAGAACTTTTTGATTAGTCAAAATTGAAAGCATACTTGTAGGCAATTATATGGGAAAAATGCAAGCGTTCCTAATTATTTTGCCACCACTGTTATTACAGGAGGTCACAACTAATTTGATTACGATCTCGGAAATGGATTATTCTGGCCTGACAGGATAGAGAGCAACTCCCTGATGCCAAATATGTCGTTCTGCCTGCGCACAGCGGTCGCATTAACTAATATGGCGGCTGCAAGACGTGTTATCTTTCCCAAAAAAAAAGAGATAAAGGAAATGGCTGAATTTTGTACATAAAGTAAGTACTAGTTTTATGACAATTTGTATTCAATCAATATGGGAACACAATAAGTAACTGTCTTGACATTTTTTGACATTGTTAAAATTTTTGGTTGCCCTTTAACCTGACAGCCTAAGGTAAAAGCACCTATTATGGACAAGGCTCCAGTGATGAACATTATCATTTTTTTAAATGAAAACATATCAATACTAAAATTTTATTCTAATAGTAGTAATCCCGAATAATTCAATATAATCTAATTGTAGCACTAAAAGCATTATCAATCAGAGACTTATATTTATGGAATTGTTCATAACTGGAGCACTTACCTTTAGGAGCTTTTACCTTAGCATAATCCATTTCCGAGATCATTCATATTTTCTGCTTCGTTCTTAGACGGTGCGTCATGGCCACGAATGCTGAAACGTCATCTTAACTAAACTTGTACAGTCACGAGATTAAATTTGGTACCCACCTTAGGTCCAAAGTCAATGTGACATTCTACAATAATAAGGTTGAGTTTCCTAAAAGTTACAAATGACTTGACATCTCTAATGAAATTGACCCTTTCGTCCACGTTCATAACCAAGGTTTCATAACTGGTTATGAATAAGGATTTTTTTCCACTGTTTCAAAACCAGTTATTAAACAAGACTTTTTTCCATTTTTATAACCTTATTTTCAAATCAATTGGACAGTGGCGACGGAGCTCCGCTTACGCGGAGGTCCTATTTCTGAGTGGTTTGGCCCTCCGGGCCTGCTGCAAAACTAACATAACCTAAACCTACCTAGTTTCTGGTTATGAAAATGGAAAAAAAAGTCTTGTTTAATAACAGGTTAAGAAACAGTGAAAAAAAATCATTATTCATAACCAGTTATGAAATCTTACTTGTGAAAGTGGACGAAAGGAAATTGACTCAAGCATATTTTTCTTGAAATGGGTGTCAAATTAACGCTCGTGACCGTACAGTCACCATCAAATATCGAAGTAGGCGTTCAAAAATACCCGCACTCAACTCAATTAATTAAGCAGTGTTGTAGAGAGTGTTGAGATATTTTTGCACACTTTGTTTGCTGCGATGTGTTTAAAGTCGTACCTACTTTAGTTGCTTACATTTACTCCAACCGACCTACAACATCCGACATTATGGGAAAACGAGCATATTTGGAAGGTATTATAGGAATGAAGACAACATGAATTGATTATTTTACTGAGCAGAAATTATGGAAAGTACATAATTGTATTAACGCAGACATCACAGGAACATCGGAGTGTACGGATCCAGTGAATCTGCACTGCAGTCCTTCTAGACAATGCATACTATGTGGCAAAATTGGTGGGCGAAGTGGCTGGAGACAGTGGTGTTGGTTTTTTTCTGAAATTAAAACAAAATGACTTATCATAATTTTTGTCATGAATATAAACTATAACTTTGTTTCTACATTTTTTTTACATTCAAGTCAAATATTCGTAAGGGCGCTAAAATACTGAAATATTGCTGGACAAAGGTTAAGAAATGTTATGTACTCGCTGTCTCCAACAATAATATATTATCCAATATAGGGCTGAAACTATTGGACACGTCTAGAGGCAGAGAGCGTGTCAGATAATTTTGAGCGTAACGCAATGTGAAATATAAATTATTATTGGCGACTGTACTTATTCTCATTTAGTTTAGGTATATTGGTTTTGCAGACACTTTAGAGAGATCAAATAACTTATATGAATAAAAAGCAAATTATTTACATAGATTTAATGCTTAATCTTTGGCCAAAGTAGCTGGTCACCCGAAACGTCATTTAGGCATGAGGATTATTTACAGTATTCAGCCATTTCCCTTATCGTTTTGTTTTGGGAACGATACCACACTTATTGAGGAAATTTCCTCAATGAGTTATCTCATGCCTCCCCCAATAACCCGGCACAAACATGTAGACTTGGCTAAAAGCAGACATATTTATGCCGTTTCACTGGTTTGACTGATGCAGCTGCCGTTCTCAGTTTGACAGAGGAAGTTTGAAGTGGGACCTAGGCAGCGTATCCATGCAGGTAACGTCCGCCAGGTTAGGTAAAATACTGAAAATACGGAATAAAACTGTATACACACCATGATCTGCATTTGCGAATATCATTATAGGTATTCAGTGGACTTCATAAATATTTTCGTAGTTCCAATCGCGTGTAGTCTAGGTCCCTGTAAATTAAAAATTAACTGTATATCTATATCACAAACACGCTGCTCCAGTTAATTGTATCGAGTACAGGCTAGTGTACTATTCTGCCCATGCAATTACGATTAGTATAGTACCGCAATTTTAGCAAATGTTATCCGATTTTAAGGTGTAGCTGAAAGAAAGTCAAACACAACTACACTAAATAAATAAAGAATCGTACATACATACATACATTAACCCTGAAAACATTACACTCCTTATTTTAGGCGGTCATGTAAAAATAGTTGGGTATGCCTGTGCGCCCCTGCTGCGCTTTCACGTGATTTGAACATAAACCTCTATCTGATCTTCATTATTGATTTAAATAGGGAAACTGTTTAACAAACACCTGGGAGACGCGTTCATACAAAGGAAGTAACTTTTCTTACATGTTACAAGAATTCATAACACATACATACACGTACATATTTACCTTAGAATAACACACAACACAATCACAATCTCATAACATTTTATGAAAAACAACATGTAAATAAATAATGTAACAAATACAACATAATACGTACCTAGAATGTTTATTTACAATGCACATCCTGCGACAGCGTCAACTTGACTTTTAAGGTCGAAAAGTATAGACAAAATGTATAATTTTTAGAAAAAAAAACTAGACTGTCGAGCGAGGTTGTATTCATCGTGGGCATACACCTTGGCTAGATTAATCATTTTTGACAACGCATGTCGACAGTGATCGCCTAACGCTAGCGTTACATTCGATGGCGACTTGTCTAGCCTATAGCGCCAAGTGACAGGTGATCACCAAAGTGATCGCCTAACGCTAGCGTTCGTGAACGATGGCAACTTGTCTAGCCCCACTGAGCGGATATTCAGTGGGACAGATGGCGGGAAGTGACTTCGTTTTATAAAGATAAATTGAAAACCGACAAGAAATTAGCTACCTATATAAAATATTAAATTGCTTCACTTTTGCCGTTAAATTTTGCTTGGTTAATATTTTCAGGCTAATTAAATAAATAAATAAATAAATATCAGGGGACAATGTCACACCAATTGATCTAGTCCCAAATTAAGCTCAAGGCTTGTATTATGGGTACTAGACAACGATATAAATACTTATATAGAGAAATATATACTTAAATATATAGAAAACATCCATGACTCAGGAACAAATATTCGCGCTCATCACACTAATATCTGACCTTACCGGGATTTGAACCCAGGACCGCTAGCTTCGTAGGCAGGGTCACTACCAACTAGGCCAGCGCGTCGTCAAAATTGACCGCTTGGTGAATATTTGAGCAGTTAATAATTAAACACACACGTAATACAATTTAATTTTAATGTTATATCGTAGGCTGGCATTAATATCAACAGGGCCGGTATTCTAGGCGGTAAAAACCAAATCTTTTTGACCTGGGGGGTTAATATGACATCGCTATGCAGTTAATTTTACGGTGAGCGTAAAGGACGGAGCTATAGCAGTTATATATAACTCTGTCCTTTTCTCTCAGCGTAAAATGAATTGCACAGATACGTCATAATAACCCCACTGTTATCTTATTGTACACGTTTTGATAGCTCTTATTTACTTGTCAGTAATGGCGGCCGAGCTAAAAAAAAAACATTCCATAACTGGGTTGTTATTCTCTCAAAAACAACGGACGTGCGGACGAACGAGCCAAATCGCAGCGGCGACTTTAGGTAGTCCCGTCAGAGCGAACCAAACACATTTTAGAACGTGTATTTTCAATTAAGCAGCCTTATACGTTCAATCCATCGGCAGAAACCATGCTGCTAAATTGAAAATGCACGCGCTAAAATATGTTTTGTTCGCACTGACGGGGCTACTTAAACCCGCCGCTTGGACATTCACTCCTCCGTCCGACCGTCGTTGTTCAGAGAATCACTACCCAGGTCAAATACGATTTGGATTTTACCGCCTACAATAGAGGCGCTGTTTCCCTACACAAAATATAAAAGGTCCTTTATAAGTATCAACACTTTTCAATTCAGGGAGAGAAATCGATACAGGGAATAAAAAGACATCTAAAGAACATCCCTTAAGCTTTCCAATGTATACATTTTTAACGCAACCTTTTTGCTTAAGTCGCTAAACTCGTTGTTAATAAAGTATTTCGAGAAAAGTGGATATTTTCTTATGAATGGATTTTCCCCAATCGGATTTATTGTCCTCTATTTCTAAAGCCGATTGTATGGATTCAGTTAAAATGATTGCGTCTCAAAAACTTAGTAAAGGGTGTCGCGAAATTAAAAAGGTTCGACAAATATTTCCTAGGGCTGCGTTGAAAGGAATTGTATTCAATATGCGGCTGGAGCACGATGAGCGTGATGTTTAAGTAGGCTGCTAATCCCACCAATATTGAAATATCTGCGACAATATTCTGAAGGGAAGCCGTTATCCGCTTTTTATTAAAACACCGTTTTATATAAGAGACGGCACGAAAAATATTGTTTGTAATATCTTGGTGGTCGGAATCTTAATAATAAAACGTTTCTAGACATTGAACATCGAAGCGAGCGTAATAAGTTATGAATATGAATATTCACCTTCATTTCTTGGAATAAATTGCTAATTTTCATCTTAATTATAGGAGACTGCAATATCAGAATTGCATAGTTTTTCATGCGATGTAGAAATTCTTTAACGTTGGTACTAATAACTATTAATGGCTATAGCCCAGCGTGCGTTCCAGTAGATTCTGTCATTTCAGCGAGTAATTATAATTTAATATCCCCATTCCATAAACTGCGCAGTCCATTTTAATCGACTTCATTTTGAATCGTGCTAAAAGCTTACGTTCATGTCTCATTTGTTTATTTAAACCATTTTGAAAGTAAACTTAGGTACGGTATATAAAGTATCTCAAGAAAAGTGGATATTTTCTTATGAATGGATTTTCCTACTTCATTCCGAATTTTCATGATTCCGAATGCAATGTATTGATAGAAGACTTTGTTTTTTGGTATCGCTTATAAATGTAACCTAACATAATCAACATAAATGACTATTGAATAATGCATTTAAAATTGCACCAGCATAGTTTTCGTAAAAATTAAAATTGGGACACTTGAATGTTCGGGAAAAATTGAGCGTAAAGATTTTTCTTTATTGTGACAAAACTGATCGAGCAAGACGCACCGCTTCCTTTTTTAATTATATATATTATATATAATTATATATAGGATAAATTTTCTATGGAACTCAGGCTATCTGGTACTCACAGTTCCACAAATTAGAAAATATAATGAGATTTGTGACAAATTATATCGCTGGACTTAATTCTATAAATTCTCTACTTACTAAATACTCACTATAAATAATTGGTTTTTAATTGGTGTCTTTTAGGAACCCCTGCTTATTAACGTATAACTTCATCCTACAATTCGGTAGGAGCACTTAATGGTATACCTTAAGGAGAATATTTATTTATTTTAATTTATGTACAGGTAACTTCTGCCTTTTTTTTTTTTTTTTTAACTTCTGCCTGCGACTTTGTTTGCGTAGAATTTGTAATTTTATCATTTTGTCTGGATATAACTCATATGTGTTAATTCAGGGAATTAGCTATTTGTATTTAAATTTTTATCAAATTCGGTCTTCCCGTTTCAGCTTGAAAGGGTTAGAAACATACATACTCGTGGATAACTAACGGCCTTATTCAGACAATGACAATAAAGTCGTTCTATACTAATGATTTTTCATTCACAAGTTTGAAATAGGTACCAGTTAACTGTCTCTAAATATACGATTATTATTACTTTTACTATCAGTCACAGGTTATTTTTTTTTACTTTAACTATCTCTGAACCTAGTCTTACTAAAATCAAAAATATTTTTACTGCAGGCTCGTGGCCCGACTCGATAAAGGTCGGTTTTCGGTGGATGTACGTTTCGTATTCCCAATCCCCGTTTTGGAACGGCACCCTAAGCCGGCCAGAGATGGTAAATGAAAAATAAAACCCAGCGAGCCAAGTTCTGCCGTAAGCCGGGACTTGCGGGGCGTTCGAGAAAACCGGGCTCTTCTCTCAACTACCTTGTTATTAGACTATATTGTTGACCTGGGAGACTGTTCGGAATCTCAGCTTTTGCTACGGTTTTTAAGCAAATATTGGGTCCCAAGGAACCAAGTAACAATGCGACTAGCGCAAGCATTCCTTTAGAGTCGAGATAGCACACCTATACTCTGATTATTCCTGAGATGTCGACTGTGACAGCTCATATAAACACTTAATACACTTATTTCTTTGACTTTACATAAATAGTGCATCGCTGAAAACCTAGAGACGCCGTTCAAGAATTGTGATGAGCGAATCACTTACGTTACTTGTGAGTAAAGTAAGTGATTGAAAATAATAAATACGGCTGTCACATGCATCACTTTAAAATAATCAGAGTATAGTTACACTTTATATACTGATATTAAAATGAATCATGTATTTAAATACTTTAATGCGGCATGTGTAGTGTATGGATTTGAGATGTCCCACACACGGCGATTAGATACCTACTTGTAATTTATCAGGGTGGAAGATTATGCTCATGAAGATAGCGTGATTTTGTATACGGGCATCGCAGGTCGTGTCAGTCTTTTGGCCATTGGTAGATATGCCACAGGGAAATGTTATAACAATAACTTCTTTTAAAACTGTAGGTAATAACCTCAGTCCAACTGAAGTCTGATTTTAAAATAAGTTATTTTTTATTTTTGAAGGCGGGTTTTTGTTATTTTAACTTTTATTTTATTTTATACTTTTTAGTGATCATAATTTATGCTTTTAGGTACTCCCACCTCTCAATGAATAAATTAAATAATATTTAAATTTTACCGCAAGTAACACCGTGGGAAAGTCTTGGTCATATATTAAACCTCAATACGCTTATTTTCACAAGCGATATTATGATATTTATTGAAAATGACCACTTAAAGTAAATATGTCAATGAATGCAACACCAAACATGAAATTATCACGAATACGAGACATTTTTAACCGACTTCAAAACAAGGAGTCGGTTCTCTGGACCTTGGTTTTTTTACCCCCCATTTAGGTATTTGGTGAATGAATGAATGATATTTATTTTCCAAAGTCACAGTATACATTGCATGTTATGTCAAAAGTACAAGGCATTACATAACATTGGAATCGACAAAAATATACAAAAAACGTAATTATAATCAAAAAGTAATAAGAAGTCAGGATAACGATAACAATACAGAACTAAGGAGTTATCACCTTATCACCGTTAAGGATCGTCTTAAGAATAGCATGCAAACAAATTAGCATTTTTAAAAAATAAATAACATAATAAGTCCAAACATCAGAAATAACAAAAACAACAATACATGTATATTAAATCAAAAAAATAAAAAAAGTTCCACATTATAAATTAAGGTCCATAAACTCTTTAAATGAGTATAATGGATTTTCCAATAAAAGGTTTTCAGCCGGCGTCCAAATACACTGGCGGTGACTTAGCTATATGACTTACATAATTAATAATTACACTAAAGTGCTTTACACTGATCGTGTCATTTTAGTTTTCGTCAAAACTCTTTATATTTATGGAAACTGTACAAGCAGGAAGTGATTATTTTAATGGTGGACACGGTTTTTTAAATGTTGGTGTGGCTTTCGTCGTTAATGTGATGGGACGGGAAATATTTTTCTGATAAAAGCCCGGAAAATGTAGAACAGTCAGGAACAATATCAAACTGGAGGAACAACTCGATAACTGCTCCACGGTCCACATTAAAGCGCGAATTTCAATATTTCAAAGTTATGCCGGCTTTTTAATGGAAGTGAGGAAATGCATTTTAATATTATTTTGATGTTATTCAAATATAATCTGGAGATTATCTCTGAACCGTGACTCTAAATGCGTATAATAATAATTATTCCGCTATTCTCTCGCATTTTTCGGTATACAATGTATCATTTTTGCCGACATTTAATGACATGTGCAAAATACATAATTTATCTATGTGCTGATCTGTTATAACATGAAACAACGGAAAAGCAACAAACAAAGAAACACACTATTCCATTTAGGTATTTGTATACTTGCCTCGATGCACAACCTTTCACCAATCTCAATCTTTTGAGGGTTGGCTGGAGGTTCGCGATTGTATATCCTTTTTTTCTATCTCCACTAATTATGTTTGTATTTTTTGTACGGATACAGACCTTAATTTATGAACCACTATAGAACCTTGTCGCATAAAACCAAAGATTAATTTCTATGTCTTTTCTATCTCGTTCTTAGACGCTGATATTATGACAAGGTTCTATGGTGGATCAACATTTAAACATTTAGATGGTACAGTAAAGTGTTGACATATATATCGCAACTACAACGTATCGCCACTGGCTGGGCCGACAAAGGACGATCGAATGGCCAGACACTGGATATTGCGCGGGTGTACTAGAAGCGATTTGTGTACGAAAAACCCTGTCGCATTAAAGTTGACCACAATAGTGACATGCCACTAAACGCCACCTGTTTATGACAAGGGTTTACGCAAACTGATCCTTTGCAGAGACCTAATGTTTTGAAAATGAAATTCAATGTCACGTCAGTTAAAATGGTGTGCTGGGTGTGCAAGATACGTATTCGACCCTGCTAAGCTAATGAACAGTATCTCAGATTCAATTGCCAAAGTAGATTCAATCCTATAGTTTTAGTAATGAGGTTGTGATTGCTACAGGAGTTTTATTTGAGATGCTCCTGTTTGGCTCGGCAGGGCAGTATTTGTGTATTCCTAAAGCTGACAGATATCGTAATCACACGCTGGTACAAGGATCACCCCTCGGGGGATAACACGAACGTCGCTCCGGCGCTCCGCGGCGCAGCCACATATAAATCCTTGTAAACAAAATTGTAACTGTCATCGATATCGTTCTTTACGATACGAGAGCTGAGTATGAAATTCAAATCGTACAAATTGACCACGAACCCTTTCCGTGGGCCCGTATTATGGTCGCTTTTCTCACGTCGAATAAAGCTTCCGTCACTCTCACACTTACTTACTGGTCAGAAAGTGACAGATATTTTATCTATCGATAAACCTGACTACAATACTCGTAGGCCCGCAGGCCTTCCTTTATCTATGTATATCGTTAAAATATTCTCTAAATCTATTCTACTTACAGACGAGCCGGTGTTATTATGTTTTATTTTTTCCTCGCGAACGCCTTATTATTTTTATACTTTCTTTATAGGACGCGATATCGGCTATAAAAGTGAAATGTTTCTGGTCTGATTGCTCGTGACGCACGAGATACCTTGCCGGCGGAATGGCAATGTATGACCCCGACTTAAAATGCTGGGGTGGTTATTTTAATAAGAAACTCTGTTTCAATAACTGACGTAATAACAAAATATACGGAAGTTCAGGTGAACGACTGACCAAAGGCGTCTGTTAAATTGTTAATGAACCTCGCTATTTCTGACCTAATTTTGCAATTGGATAATGAGTTCTTGTTGTGTACTGTGTAATAAAGTAATCCAATTTCAAGAATTTTTATTTTTACCACTCAAAAACTGTCTACCCACTGTTTAACTGGCAACAGTTTTGCCGTTCTAAGAGGTCTGATTTGACAACTGTCACAGCCGTACAAAATATAACCTCAAACATATATTTTGTACTAAGATGACAGCTGTCAAATCGGGCCTCTTAGAACGGCATAATTGTATATATATAAATGACTACGTAAAAAAAAACAACATCCTTTTTGAAGTAGGTTAAAAAGTAAATCCACGAATATCCTGAAACTCCTTTATAACGTTACTCTGAGCAGGTGTAAGTAATTTATAAATCAATGATGTATTGTGTAATGAACCCAGTATTTCCACGGCGGAATGAGCGAGCTTTATGGGTAATATAGCGCAGACTGGCTTGCCGAGAAACTTAGTTGCATTTTGCATAAAATCGATATAGCCGTATAGTCATGGCGCTGGGAACAATAGCTATCTGCCGTATCGTTAGTTTTATGTTGCGAATTATCATTCTCATATCTACTGTGTAAGGGAATTTGTGCGGCAAAATAAAATACATTCCGTATGTAGGTATTCTCGAATCGTATGAATCATGTAAACAATGAGATCAGCGTTATCTGCGATAGCGGGTATCATTGCTGCTTCCATACAAGTGCTTCTTGCCTTGTTCTGGAAATAAAACAGCAGAAATATTGTTTACGAGTTTGAGCCGGTAATAAATTTATATGTTTGATGATGTAGGAAATTTGAGATAGTGACATTCATTTATCTTAAAAGATACATACAATTCTCTTAATGTGATAAAATTAATTATATCGAGCGTTAGTCTGTAATTTCATTTAATTAAACCTAGTTTATTTTCAGCAATAACAACGCAGTCTTATGCAATAAAAATACTTACTTCCTTTGTCTACAACCATAAACTCCTAAGGTCCAACCTTTTGTCGAAGATATTTAAAAAATATACGGGATTTCCATAAAACTAGTTTTAATCATTTAAGTAATTACAATATTGAAATAACTGTTTGATGTCATAGTATGTATAAATATGCAAATATCTAACTTTGTTTAAGCTAAAAAGTTTCATTCAACTCGAATTATGAAAAAAATACGAATTATAGTAAAAAACCCCGTCCCAGCCCAAACCCGGCGCTAGTAAAACTGTACTGATTATTACCGTACCAATCAAGCATAGCCGGAATACCTTCCTGATAGGTTAAAAATGTTTTACAAATTAAAACTTTATTTTAAGCATTCCTAGTTAATTTTCAGCAACAACAAAGCAGTTTTATGTAATGAAAATACTGACTTCCTTTGTCTACAACCTGTTATTACGGAAGAGCTTTATTAATATCCGTTTTATTAGCGACTAGAGCTACGAGTAGGTATAATCTCGAAGTTATTTTTTCATGAATGAATAAATTGATTTAGCATTTTCTAGTTTACAGAGAAATCTTTGTTTTCTCCTCTAAATGCATTTAACTGCATAGTGTGCGTTGTATGGTTTATCAAAGAAGGTGCTAACTGCCAATGTACATAGAAGTCGAACCCTTCTACAGTTAACCGCCTTATTTGGTAGGACGTCAGATTGTCACAGGTCCCAGACAAGCATTACCCTAACTATCGTTTCTATTCTTTTAGTTTTTTAATCAATCGCGTCAGTGGAACATCACGTGACTTTTCTTATCACGTCATCTACCAGTGACGCGATTGACTTTGACTTTTCCGCGGCGTTGCTTGCGGTAAGCTTTTAATGTCTTAAAATTTTATATTCATTGAGAAGTTGGACTGCATTAGGGTCGATTTTTGCGCAACGGCTCAGTGTGGCTCTGCAAAGGGGGAACGCGGCCAGCATTTTAGGGTCCATGCCACGAGCGGGTGAACCTTGCAGGGTTATTCTATTTATAGTTAGTTGTAATTTTGTATGTGTTTTATGGGAATAAATACTACATACAAATTTACAATAATCACTAAAAAGTATACAAAAAAGCCGTCTTGTAAAATGCAAAAAAAAAAACTCATTTAAATTGGGTCAGTCCAACTGAAGTTGGCATCCTACAATATTTTTAACCAAATGCGGACACATTGCTTTGATAACTTTTATTTTAAGACCTTTTGCATTGTACCTTTACTCTGATGCACTGGGAATAGGCAGAGCTTGACAGATCACGTCGTCGCTGACGCGTTCCGAATGGAATACGGAGTGCTTCATAGTGGACCCGAAAAAAAGTAAAGGCATATTCGAGCGTCACTTAGACAGTAAGTGCATTAAAGTGTCGGCCCGAACGGGTTTAGCCGCTGTAGGTATTATGAATTTTAAAACCATTCAAGTTCCAGACAAAACGAAAGGGATTTTATTACAGTTGCGTGGCTCTAGCTCTTTAAATGCCTGGACTAAAAGTTTGCAATTCAGCCTCAGGTATTGCCGGTTTATACTCTGTGGAAAATAAGGTTTTGCAAATATTTTTGAATCAAAAGAGTTCCATTACGAGTAACCATTTTGAATTTCCACAGGCTCGATGGCCCATGAGAAATACGTTGTGATTGCAAACTTTGCTTTATATATATTTTATATCTTTTGCCGTAGGTTAAGTCACTGCCAAATATATTGGCGCCCTATGTACACACATAGGGCGCTCCACGAGAATAATAATAGTATGGATAAATTTTTTTTTGAACCCTTTAATTTAAGTTCGATACGATTTGTTAAATGGTTACGGTAATATGATTGGCCTCCATTACGCTTCACTCACTCTGTTCAGAAATGATTCGGAACCATAAAGCTTTGTAACGATACGAGCACTTACTGTGAAGTAGAGCTACAGGGTGAGTGACAAGTGGAAAGGAGTTCCAGATCTTTCATTTGGTTTTTGCTACAGATTATTTATATCGCTATGTCTTTTACTATTTTATCTCTGAATAACATTTTACTTGTAACCAACAACATCAGCATCGACGACGTGATAACATAGTTGGTTGTTAGTGGCCCTGTCTATGAAGCTAGAGCGCCTGCTATAAAAGCACACATTTTTGTGATGAGCGCGAATGTTCCTGAGTTATGGATGTTTTCTATATATTTAAGTATATATTTCTCAATATAAGTATTTATATCGTTGTCTAGTACCCATAATACAAGCCTTGAGCTTAGTTTGCGACTAGGTGAATTGGTGTGATTATTAATTTTATTTTTGTTTATATTGCTTCGACAATGCAGTTGGGTTTTAGCCTGTATAAGAGTCCCACTGCTGGGCAAAGGCCTCTTCTCTTTTCCGTCATTCCATGCCATGAAGAATGTAGTCCAAAAATTAGAAATGGGAAGTTTTTAGTAATACGACACAATGTAAAAGAATTACTTTATTTTCATTTTAATGATACTTTACAAGAACAGTTTAACTACTGCAACGTTACATATAATTATGATTGTCCAACAAAACCCGTCAATTTATGAAATATGCCGACTCAACTAAGTCGCTACGGATACAAACTTAACATGGTATGGTAACATTGAGCTTAAAAGCTTCGTCTATTGTAAATTATTGTAACATGTATTTATTACTTATTTAATATGTATACAAAGCACACGATATTGTCTTTATTGCAGATGTGAAGTGGTAATATTTACAAAATGTTAAATACTGATTGAAAAGAACCATTACATGTTCATACCTTACTTATTTTATTTCTATACAGCTCAGCACCTATATCATATTTACAGTGACATAAAAAAAGATATGCGTATATAATTTTGTGGAGGATATCATTAGATGATACTTAATGATATGCGAGAGGTATGGGGATATAATAACGCGTCTCAGGGGGGTTCTCGATCTTTCGCGAGGACACTTCGTTTACTTTAACACCTTAACTCAGAGGTCCTCAATCTTCTCCGCCCAGGCTTTAACGTTTTATTGGACCATAAAGTAAAGACCAATAAAATTTTGTTTATGTAAAAAAACTTTATAATCGTAAGTACCTACTTGCAGTTGTAACATGACTATAATGACAAGGGTTTGTTAGTGACAAAGTTATTATGTTATTTTTAGTGTTACAAATCACTTTGTATGGTAGCCCGCAGCAATCATCACTACAGCATGTTGCAATCATCACTACAGCATGTTGTTTCATTTCCTTTTCCTTCATACATACATACATAAACTCACGCCTTTATCCCCAGAGTGGGGTAGGCAGAGCTACAGAACCTCCTTTTCCTTCAATGTTGTTCAATATTTTGTAAGATTTCTAATGATACTACTTATTAGGGGTTATTTCCACCTGTTACCACTAATTTGTTAACACTGCTAACAGCTCCCACCTGTTACCACTAACATAAATATTTGGTGATAACTACAGGGAAAAAAAAAAATGAGTATTGTGGTAACAGGTATTATTTTTATTCCCAGTAGTGAACCAGTGGTAACAGGTAGGAATAACCCTTATTAGGAATGATTAAAAGTATTGTTGTATTTAAAAAGCATAATTGAGGATCTAGACCAAATAAGTTCAAAGTAAAATTAAAACTTAAAAATGGAACATAAATTATTAAGTAGTTCAATTGGCTCTTATTTACTATCATCTGGGTAAATAGAACAGTATTGTAAGCGCTATTATTAGAGACTATTACGTTAACATGAATTACATGATCAACTATTAAACTATTTTAAACGCAGCTATATATTTAAGATATGGCACATTTATCGTAGAGATCTATCAGTCTTTCTTTAATTTAAAAATTACACGTAGGTACATTTTAATTACAAGAATTTACGTCAACAAAATATATATATATTTACACAGATCAGCATAAACCAACAGTTTTCTCTACTTCGATGTCCAATCGATCATCAAGCTAAGCCTTTTTACAAAATAATTTAGAAATGGAAGATTCCAGAGTGATATACTCAGTAGACCTAGTAGTAGTAATGGACATAGAGAGAAATCTGTAAGTTACGTTAAATTATATTCAGAAAAGTAATTTAACTTAGCCCTTATATGAGTTTGAAATTAGTTAACTACAAACACGCAGGCAGCGCTGCCACGACTGATTTAGCGTTAATCAGCGTTATCAGCGTTATGTCACACTGACTGGCGGCGTGTACGTGTAATTCGCGCACACATACAAGTCGCTCGATGTACATCGCTCAAAGATGTTCTACCGGTTTATTTCTACTGTGCTAACGTGGTCATTCACTGTAATATTAATGAGCTTATAAAAAAGAATAGTACATCTAAAGAATATGTATAAATTGTTTCATGCTTCGGATATCTTCTTAACAACTGTTAAATGGCCGTTTTTCCTCCGTTCAACACCAAATTACGAGCTGCCTTTACATAAATAAGCGTTTTGTTCCGATTCGTCATATTCCCAGCTCGTCATATTCCCAACTTGTCACATTCTCGATTTGTCATATTCCCAACTCGTCATACCATGTATATTAGAATGCACAAACTTATTATAGATATTGTGAAGAAAGTAATAAATAATAATAATAATAAAATCTGTTTATTTCAAATTTTGTGTTGAGTTTACAATTTTTACTTAGCCTAAATCTTTATCTATTTAAGATTATTTGGCTAAGTTAGTGAGGAAACTATTTATAAGAATTAATTAGAATTAGTGTGTTTGCCTTAAAGAAATAAATCTAAGTAAATACATATTTCTTTTTGTGTTTTTTTTGTACGAAGCACCAGCTTACATTTTTAAGGTTATAATATCTGTTCATTAATTTTTAATTGCGTTGTAACAAGTTTGACAATAAATTTAGGTTATGTGTGAAGTCATACAAAGTTTACATTATTTGCCATGTCGTTTGGACTCCGCCTTAAGCAAATGATTGTCTAATTAACCGTACTACAAAGTATAACTACTTAGTAGAATCTGTCCTTGTGGTTGTAATTATTTCATTTTGTAAGCACGTGTTCGCAATTTCATTTGACTGTACAATGACGAATTAGGAATAAGACGAATCAGGAATATGACGAGTTGGGAATATGACCAGTTGGGAAAATGACGAACTAGGAGTATGACGAGTTGGGAATATGACGAATCGGTACAAATCACATAAGCCTACCCCATCTCCAGAGCAAACTCCACAGCCATGTCACAAACAATATTAATAAGACAACTGGGCTTCTATATTCCACTGTGTTTTTACCACTATCATGGTTATGATTCGGTCGTCTTTATTGTCAAGACACTTTCACTATGTTAATAAAACCATATAATAGTAATAGAGAAGAGAAAGTGGAATATGGACCCTGATGTTGCCTGTCAACTGTCAAACAAACATGCGCTATAACTAATTAAAACGGCGGTCCAAACTTTCTGAAATCTTTCACTTCCATTTCCTTATTAATAAACATAGTTCCTGATAGGCAACGCTTCAGCGAATATCAACAAAGGCTACAGCTACTATACTAACACAGCTAACGTATCCTAGATATCGTATCTCATTTAGCACAGCGTCTGGTATTGGCACTAGGTCGGGGGGAGGTGTCAGCTTGCGATCAGAAGCGCTGCGATGACCGCCACGACGTCACCACGACCCCGCGACGATGTGGAAGACTGGGTAGACTCGTAATCCGTACCTGCCACATAAATGGAGTTTAAGAATTGGAATTTGGAAGTTACGTATGGTTGTAATTAAAATTTGTAACGTTAAAATATTAGTAAAGAAGCACATTAGATTGTCATATTTTTTCAGGAATCGTTGGTTTTAAAATTATTATTTTTGTCTAGTATTCTTAGTACTAACCCAAAACTTGTGAGAATCTAGGACAATTTGGTTTACATGAGCTAAATTTGTACTAATTGAAAATACTTATGATTAAAATTAAATTAAGTTTTGTTCAATCGTCGATTATTGATGGATTAATAGAGATTGTCAATAGTCACAAATCAAAGCGTTCCCGCATGTTGTGATTTAATTTATTGATCACTAAAAACAAAGCACTAAATGTTTACAATTTCAGAGCTTCTTTGCTATTCGAAAACAATGAAAACTCTATAAAACACCTAATTACAAATACATGTCGTGTTAACAGTGTTCTGTCCCTATTTACCGACAACAATGCGTGACCCGGCGGTGAGCCCTGAGCAGCCCCACATGCCAGGCTATTATTCTGATATACAACACCGTTCGAGGCACTCCTATATAATTACCATTTGCATTACATAGCTTGCGGCGTCAGCTAATATTTGCGTAATTTCGACTCGGTTAAGTAGTTTCTTGAGATCTCTTACGCTGTGTACGTGTTTGCGTAGCTCGATAAGTTTGAAGCAAAAATAAGGGTAAGATCGTTCGAAAAGGATTATTGGTGTTGATTAAACTTTCCACGCAATTGTGTCGGGAATTTAAATGGTTCAGGGCAAATTTGTAGGAGGCAAGTTTTACTTTTAATTCAAAGAGATTTACACTCAGGCGATAGAAATCAACTGGATATAAAGTAGTTGTACAATTTATTAAAACTTAATACTTGTTTAAAAAACACAGTATTAATTGAATATTAATTATGCCTGTAGTGTCTGAGAAGTCAGTCTCAATCTCAATCAGTATTAAAAACTAGTGGACTGAAATTTTGCAAAGGTACATAAAAGGTTGTACTATTACTAAATACCTAGTAATAATAATAGTAGTATAGGCAAAGACATTGACTTCTGAAATACAGCTTCATACCAACAGTTGCTCGAGTAAACGAACCATTGATGTAAAAGTTTTATTCGAAACATAAATTCTGCTTGCAAATATACTTGGAAGCAAAGAAATCGAGCAACTTTCCATGGAAATTCAGTACTAAGTGGCTAGATTTCTTTGCTCCCAAGTGTAGTTCAAGGTACTCACCACCGGAATCTTTCCACTCTTCGACTTCGTAATCGCCTATGACTCTGTTCTCGGCGGCGCCGTCTCGCCAACGACTCTTATTCTTTCCTAGGAATCATAATAAAATCATAAACATCAGAAACTATATCGCTTGTTTTATTATTCTACAAAGTCGAGATTACGTCAAGTTGAAGGAGGCTTACTTTGCTTTTATTAGCAATGTCGCCAAATCTAGAAAAAGGACCCGGAAAATTATTGCGTCATATTTATGAAGGGCCGTGAAAGTGGGCTTTCAAGTCGGAACATAACATATGACGCCATAAAGAGTATAAAGGAAAGCCGAAATCTATAACAATAAACGGTACATTGGAAGTCAAAGCGCAAACAAAATCGCTTTTCCCACAATAATATTACTAACGACCCAATTGTACGGGAGCATTGGGCCGCGGCGGCAAAACCAATAAATACAAAATCCACCTTTTCCATCCGGCCGGGTGCAGGATCACGATGAATGTATAAAAGGCGTGTAAGAATGGTGGAATTTCGACTGGTATTGACTTCTTTATAATAGCGGTTCACAAAGCAATATTGGGAGCAATTCAAAACTGTATTCTCTACAGGGTTTGGGTTAGTGCTGTAATTTTTTAGTTGACTCTTTAACGGATTCGTGAAAGTGGTATAATTATGACATTATGACAGAATTATAATATTGTTAAATGTTGGGATATTTACTCTTAAGTCCATTGGATCCGAGATATTATACATGTGTTAGAGTATGGCCGTATTGTGGTACCGAAAACTTAAGCATCTCGTAAGGCCCACGTTAGTTCAAGAAAGAATCTCGTGTCGGTCAACTAAAGTCAAAAGTCACTTTGACAATTGTCCTAAATTTAGGACTCGTGAGGCCCTCACGAGGTTAAATCCTTTACGTCTTAAATCCAGTACCCATCTATTATTAAACGCATTCAATTGTATATGTATGTGTAATTAGACGTCCTCTTAATCATTGTAAGAAAATGACGACCATTCCTACAAACTTACCTAATGCCCTTCAGAGCGTCAAAATATTAGATAAAAGAACGCTATACAGTGCGATACCTCTTAGAAAGTGCTTCGGGTGTGTGTGTGTGAGTGGAGAGAGAAGTACAAACCCGAAACACCTAACTGCTCACAGACTGTACCTATACTCTATTCTTGTTAGACGTGAATCTTCTGACACATCTAAAGTGTCAGATAACAATTCTGAATTGGACCTACAGTTTAGAAATTTAGCAACACGTAGTTGGGGAAGGGAAATTGATTTTGGGCTCATGAAAAATTAAACCACAGTCACGGGCCGATCAGGCTGGAAGGGTTTCATTAAAAACTTTCGAGCTGCCGTTACGACATTAATTATTTCGATGCCTTAATCAGTGCCGTGAACCAATTGGATTGAGGGTTGTTCGTGTTCCGTGTGACGGTAATATCTGTAGCTACTAACTTTAACAATTGGTAGAATTCGAAATATTTGGTGTTCGTTAGCTAGATGAGTTACATTGAAAGAAAATGTAGCAGCGAAAGGTTTTTCTATTGAATTTGTGAAATCGGCTGAGGTATTTTGCGGATAGTTATAAATGATCCCTTTATCCATAAACTCACTGAAACCTACAAACCTAAGTATATTTGTTATTTTTTGTCAAACTCGAGTGTCATAATGACAGATAAGGAGAGAGCATATTTTCAAGCACACACTAGTTATGCGCTTATGAATAAGAGAGATGATACAAATAAGATTAGATCAGTATTTACCTAAAAGTAAATGTTTTGGCCAAATTGAGTTTTTAAATGAATAAATCATGTAAATATACTTTCGCAGTAATTGTACAATTGAAATTACAATCTAAATTTGTACCTTTTTGGTCTTAATAAATTCTCATGGAACGGAAGCCGTAGAAGAAAAACAATTACAATTGTTGCTCATATTTAACTTCATAGCTAACAAATGTAATAATAATAATAATAAAACCGGCCAAGGGCGAGTCGGACTCGCGCATGAAGGGTTCCGTACCGTTATCTATAAAATCACATATTTGTTGTATGGGAGCCCCTTAAATATTTGATTAATTAATTAAATCCTATGTAAATATTCCAAACGTCTACCTGTTGCCGTTATTAACATCGAACAAAAAACGGCAAAAAAATCACAGCTGTTATATGGGAGCCCTACTTCAATATTTATTTTATTTGGTTTTTAAGTAGTATTTTTTGTTATAGCGGCAACAGAAATGTATCATCTGTGAAAATTTCAACTGTCTAGTTATCACGATTCATGAGATACAGCCTGGTGACAGACAGACAGACGGACGAACGGACAGAGGAGGTACGGAACCATAAAAAAGTAAAATTTGGACATTGATACTATTTTGCATGGGGATCCTAACTTCCATTATAGGTGCGATACAACTTTTTAGGGTTACGAACCAAAATGGTAAAAAAGGAACCTTTATGGTGAAACTTCGGTGTACGTCTGTCTGTCCGTATGTCACAGGAGTTTTTCTCTGAAACTATAGAATTAGAAGCTATCAATTTGAAATTTGTCATAGTTGTATTACTCGCGGCTCGCATCTATCTAATACAGGTATTAAAAATTTTACGCGGAAAATAAAATGAAGTTGTAAAATTTTACAGTTCTGGAAAAAATTATAAAACTTTTAAAATTGAAGTATTGCAAAATGACAAATGAAGCCAATTGCAAATTGAAACCAGTAACAGGAGGGTTATTATGACGTGGCTATGCCGTTTATTTTACGGTGACCGTAAAGGAAGGAGCTATAGCTGAAGCTGTCTTTTTCTTTCAGCGGAAACAGAACTGCATTGCTATGTCATAATAACCCCTCAGGTAGAAAAACAAAATCGTCTGGTATCTCATACATTTTGAGTGAATCTAAGTCTTTAGTGAGCAGCGTGCGTGACCTAGAGCCATCTGAGCGGAGGCCGTGTTCAGTTTGGGCTACAATCACTCCTTGTCGGAAGTCACAAAATAGCCCCGCTTTTTGCGGCTCAGCCTCGTGATCTAAGATAGTTAGTTTCGATGGCATTAAGGCGTCCGACGTTATTTATTGAAGGCTTTTAACAAAACAAGTGACATAAACACATTTATAAACATATTACATGTTACTATTATAGTGTTTTTAAAACACAAAGTCACACCCTCTTAAATATCTTACGTACGCTGGCGGAACGATCAACGCTCTTTTTTTTAAAGCTAGACGGTAAACGAGCTATCGGGTCACCTGATGTGAAGTCATCGCTATCGATTATTTATTTTAATAAATTTAATAATTTATTTTTAACGTGAATATACCACTTAACAGTCTGTGAATATTACAAGCGTCTACCTGTTGCCATTATTAATATTAAGCAAAAAACAGCAAAACAGTATTTTTTTGTGTATGGGAGCCCCACTATAGTAAATATTTTATTCTGTTTTTAGTGTTTGTTGTTATAGCGGCAACAAAAATACATCGTCTGTGAAAATTTCAACTGTCTAGCAATCACGGTTCATGAAATAAGGCTGTATGTCACAGGTGACAGACAGACGGACAGATAGACCGGCGGACGGACAGTGGAGTCTTAGTAAATAGGGTCCCGTTTTACCCTTTGGGTACGGAACCCTAAAAAATAATTAATATGACCTGCCGTCGTGTAATGAGAGAACTAATAATTATTATGATTTTTACCCGACTGCGTCAGAAGGAGGGTTATGTTTTTTTAAATGTATGTACAGTCAACCAATTTGATTCCTAGGCCACTATGGACTTTGTCAACGTGACGTTGTAAACCAAATGATAGGGAGTCTCTTACGTTTTGGTTGACAACGTCACTTTAACATAGTCCAAAGTGGCCTAGAAATCAAATTGGTTGACTGTATGTATGACTATTCCTGTGGCACGCCCAGTATCCTAAACGGCTTGATGGATTTTTGCATACATATGAGGCATCGTTAGATTCGTCTTGGTTGTGGGTCTGATATGGGCTATAATATTTAAATCAAAATCAGTTAGCAATGAGAGGGTAGTTTATTTTACTTAACATTTTATCGAAGACGTTATCAAATAATGCAGTCAGGTTTTTAAAGCTTGCTTTATATTACATTTGTTTCATTTTACTTTTCCCTACAGTTATATAAACAAAAAAATTTGACCTTTGGATGTTTGAATGATGGACATCAAAGCGTCACAATTTGGAAAAGTATAAAACAAAAAAAAACTATTGATATTAAGAAAAAATTGAGACATTTCCAAAAAAAAAACTTTTTATACTTAAATGACTTCGCTTTACTACTTTAGGTTAGATTATCCATTAATTGTTACCTTTTTTCTTGTCCGACGATGCAGGTACGTGGTTGACGACTGTGCTCGTTGTGGGCGGAGCAGTAATTTCTAAACAAAAGTTAGATACTTAGTGTGAAGCAGAGCATTAAGGTTCCACTCAGTCACAATTTCGATTATTTGAAAAGCTTTTGGTGAAAATAGACTTTTTCTTTAGAAATTTGTCAATATCGTAGCAAGTGGAAAGAAGTGGTCTCTGCCTACCCCTCTGGGAAACAGGCGTGATTTAATGTATGTACATATCGCTCATTGAATACAAAACGGACACATTCCGAAATAATTTGCTCTTGCATTAAAAATCTTATACTAACAGATTCTAATTTTAAAATGCAACACTGACTCATTTTGGAATGTGTCCGTTTTGTATTCAATGAACGATATGTATGTAGACTATTTTTTCTTTATAAAACCAGTGACAAGTAACATTAATAAGTAGTTGTACGGCTACCAGCCGTATTTATTTTATCATTATCATTTTTTTATCACAGGTGACAATTCGGTATACATTGCAAAGTTAACAAGCTTTCTCATCAGTGGGATTCATATCAGCTGCGCCATGTACACTGAAATGTCACCTGCCTTGGTCAGGATGATGAAACAGGGGACAGGGGGGTTATTATGACATAACAACGCAGTTCAGTTTACGCTGCGAGAAAATGACGGAGCTATATAACTGCTATAGTTCTGTCCTTTACGCTCGTCGTAAAGTGTACTGCATTGCTATCTCATAATAACCCCCCAGGTATACCATATTTGAGTGACAGGGCGCGCAGTAGATTGAGAGTGCTATAATTAATTAATTATATGTTGTAACATACCATCAAGACGAATGAGCCCGTCGGTTTCGCCCAGGGAGTTCTTGGCCACACAGCGGTACGAGGAGAAGTCTCGTGATGACACCTTCCTTACCGTGAGCTTCATTTTCCTGCTGTAACCTTCATCACTTAAGCCTGTGATGTATTTGTTTCCTGAAGGTAAGAATACTTGAATAAGCAATAGCAATTGTTCGCAACTTAATAAAAAAATGATAATATTTGAATAAGTGATATTGGAATTTTGTGGCAGAAATAAACTGACTGGTTGTACATACGTACGAGGGGCGGCTGAAAAGTTCTAAGCCTAAGGTAGAAACAAAATGTTCAGATTTTTTTTACTATTTTTATTTTTCAATATAATCTCCCTCTAATTCAATGCATTAATTACATTTTTTAAATAATTCTTTTAGACCGTTAAAAAAATAAGTTTTATTTTGGCTGTCGAAATGTTCCTGTACAGCCGCCTTCATCTCTTCATCACTGCCAAATCGCTTTCCCCTTAAATCTTTCTTCAAATTGCTGAATAGAAAATAATCACTAGGGGCCAGATCTGGACTGTAAGGTGGATGATCAATTTCCTCGAAGCCAGTTTCCTTCAGAGCAAGCTTGGCAACACGAGCGGTGTGAACGGGGGCGTTGTCTTGCAAAAACAAAATGCCTTTGCTCAGTTTGCCCCTTCGTTTCTCGACTATGGCTTGTCGCACTTTTCTTAATAGCTCAGCATAATAAACTGCATTTATTGTAGAGCCTTTCGCCAAATAGTCTATTAAAAGAATGCCATCGCAATCCCAGAACACGGTGGCCATTAGCTTAGACGCCGATCTTTGAACCTTGAATTTCTTTGGCGGCCTTTCACCCTTTTCGATCCACTGCATAGATTCAGACTTCGACTCTGGATCATACTGTCTGATCCATGTTTCATCAACAGTTACTATGCGGGAACAAACTTCATCTAAACCTTCTTCACATAATTCTAAAAATGCCTGAGAAGTTTGAACACGACGTTCTCTATCGAAAGCTGTGAGCATTTTCGGCACCCAACGAGCACTTACTTTTGTCATATGCAAATGTTGATGCAAAATCTCTCCAACTCTTTCCTTACTAATACCTAAGGCTTCTGCTATTTGCCAAATCTTAATTCTCCGATCCTCTAATACTAACTTTTTGACTTTTTCAGTATTTTCTTCAGTCACAAGTCACAACCGATATTGGCCTTCCTGAGCGAGGATCGTCTTCGATCGACTCCCGTCCAAGTTTAAAAAGTCGACTCCATTTTTTAACAGTGGCATGAGAAGGGCCAGATTCACCGTAAATACGAGGGCTGCCTTTTAAGTTCTGTCGTTTGCAAGCCTTCCGTGATTGCATAAAAAAGAACTAGTGTCATCTTAAAATATTTGAAATTAGAATTCGAAAACAAAAGAATGACTCGAAATCGGCCCAACCGTTTTAGTACAGCGCTCGTTCAAAGTTGACAAGTCAGTTGTGAAAATGGAAATTTCGAAGGAAAATTTACGTGCGATATTTTTTTACAACTTCAAAAGGGGCTTAACGCGACTTCAGTGCTTCGAAGAGTTGACTACGGTTTTCAATGATAAAGCACCATGCCTCCGGACTGTGGAACGCTGGTATTTAGAATTTCAACGTTGTTGCTCTAGTCTTGGTGATAGACATCGTGAAGGTCGACCAAAAACAGCCGTAACCCAGGAGAACATTGATGCTGTACGGCAACTGATCGTCGAAGATCGCCATGCGACATACCGTGAGATAGAAGCTTCCTTAAGTATTTCAGGGACCAGTGTTCACGGTATTTTGCATGATCACTTAGGCGTAAAAAAGTTGATCTCTCGCTGGATACCACATTTACTCAGTGAAGACCAAAAAACGGCTCGCGTTCGATGGTGTCGCAAAACTCTGCGGCAATTCAACCGAGGAAACTCGAAACATGTTTACGACATTATCAGTGGTGACGAATCTTGGATATATGCCTACGAACCCGATTCTAAACAGCAGTCGACTGTTTGGGTGTTCCAAGATGAGCCAAAACCGACCAAAGTAATACGCTCACGGAGCATTTCGAAAAAAATAGTCGCCACGTTTGTGGCGAAAAGTGGCCACGTGGCCAACATCGTGCTCGAGGATCGTAAAACGGTTAATGCTGACTGGTATACCACTGTCTGTTTACCAGAAGTCATCGGCGAGTTTCGAAAAAATAACCCAAGACGTCGTATAAGACTGCATCACGATAATGCGAGCTCGCACACCGCCCGGCAAACAATTGCGTTTTTAAAAGAGCAAAACGTCGAAATTCTGGAACACCCGCCGCACAGTCCAGACTTAAGCCCTAACGATTTTTTTACTTTTCCAAAAATCAAGCAACGACTTCGTGGTCAACGGTACCAGACGCCTGAAGAAGCCGTTGAGGCATACAAAACGGCCATTTTGGAGACCCCGACTTCGGACTGGAATAAGTGTTTCGAAAACTGGTTCGATCGAATGAAAAAGTGTATTACATATCACGGTGATTACTTTGAAAAACAATAAATACCATTTAACACTTAAATTGTCTTTAGTTTTTCCAAACGACACAACTTAAAAGGCAGCCCTCGTACTAGACATTTCTTCAAAAATTCTTTTCGGTGATTTTCACTTTTCGTGAGGAACTTAATGACTGCACGGTGCTCAATTTTCGTGATATGCGTTGATAATTCACACATGATGACCTTTAGCGTCGGATATCTCGAGATGTAATAAACAAAAGACGACATTTTTTTCTTTTATTTATTAACTTTTT
Source organism: Acleris laterana (assembly GCA_963966035.1). Lineage (NCBI taxonomy): Eukaryota > Metazoa > Arthropoda > Insecta > Lepidoptera > Tortricidae > Acleris > Acleris laterana. Next base: position 12,121,107 of record OZ014448.1, on the reverse strand, counting down.
AAATGGTCTTTTTAGTGGCCAGTATCGCTAACGCATATGCAACCTCAAAATACCTTAGGCTTAGAACTTTTCAGCCGCCCCTCGTACTTAATAGTGTAAGGGTGTATGGATGTAATAAAAAAAGTAAATTATAGATATATTATAAAAAGGTTTAGCATAATTCATTTCCCTAAGTTCGAAACGCATAATAAACATTTAACATAAAAACAAATTGCATAATTTTAACAGGCATATGGTGAAATAACATAAGACTAATTTATCATAACGATTATTTTTCTGGTTATTATGCATTTTAAGTCGATTTTATTTTATAAGGTTAGGTTATTTTACGAACGGTGACCACATTCATTACAAATAAATTAAAGACGTAGGAATTTAAATGTCTACTTTTTAAACTATAGACAATTGCTTTTCGTTATTATGCATAATCATTATAATATCATTAGCTTAAATTATGCAATGGTGATATGCAAAATGAAATTTACTAAATTATCAAATTGGGTGCCACAATTGTCAGCTTGAATGTTTATGTAAGCAACATGTAACATGTAACATGTTTATGTAAGCATGTATAATGTATTGTGTGTATGTATGCAAGGTCTAAAATATTTGTTTTTCAGCCGGGCCCGCTTAAATGAATTACGAACGTTTCATCGAATGCATAATTTCTTCGAATTTCATTGCATCAAGATATTTTTTTTGCGGAGTCCAGTTGTTTTCAGGAAACCCTGTACATTTATATTTCTACAGATTAATAAAAGTGTATGAGTTATTAATGCACATGTGACAAGGGTAAGACTTTTCTTCTACGCTCTTTTAAACCAAATATTTCCTTTAACAAATAGTTGCATTGTGTAATTAACGTTGAGACCGTAATCTAAATACGAACTACGTATTGTAATCTTTGAGGAAGGCTACACAAAGCATTTATTTAATGAAAACCTTTGTCTAGCTACTTCCAATCCGGGCCTTTGAAGTCAACACGTTTGTTCTACTCTCGACTTAGTCTCGATTAAACAATGTAATAAAATCTAAGTGCACCACTTCACAAACGACAGTCTTGTTGTTGGTTTCTTACGTGAATTGTGTCAGTTTGGTATTTTCACACGGTCTTTTGATGGCCGTTTTCTCTCCAGCGGTATGTTTTCCTGATACTTAAGTAAAATGGATTTTTTAACTTTTTTCTTGAATATGTTAATCTTTTGCTACGATTACAAAAATCATCAGTTCAAACGAAATTCTAGCTATTTCTTATTCTTCTTCTTCTACAGCATATATCTGTCCACTGCTGGATATAGGCCTAAAGCATAAATATTATAAATTGGAGTGGAGTTTGAAATATTACGAGACAATTTATTGGCTGTTATTTGAATTATGACTTTGGTTATTATGACATAGTTATGCAATTATGTTTACGCTGAGAGAAAAGGACAGTGGGGTTATTATGACGTATCTGTGCAATTCATTGTACGCTGAGGGAAAAGGACAGACTTATGTAACCGATATAGCTCCGTCCTTTACGCTCAGCGTAAATTGAACTGCATAGCCATGTCATAATAACCCCCCAGAGCTATATAACTGCCATAGCTCTGTCCCTTACACTCACCGTAAAATGAACTGCATAGTTATGTCATAATAACCCCCCAGATAATAAAATTATGTAACTCATTGTTGAAATACCGAGTATTGCTCTAAACTAAGGGGATTACAGGAAATGGCTGAAAGCTACCATTCAAATCACAAATTTGTATTATACTAACTCAAAGCGCAAAACTGTTTCATGCATCAGTGATCTACTGACCTAAATGCGGTTTCGTGTTATTGAAAAATGAAATGAAATGAAAAATAATTTATTTGGCACATAAAAAAAACAGTTTGCAATTAAGTATAAAAAAAGTCTTAACCTAAATACATTTTTCTTTAAGGCCAAAATGGTCTCAGCTCAGCTTTATGCCTCTGAATGTGATAAACACATTCAGAGACACTGGTTTTCAGTGAGACCAGGGAGATACTGGCAATCGAAGGTGTCAAAAATAAAAAATAAAGAAATTAAATAACTACAATAATATCAATAACATTTTGAGATCATACAGAGATTTATTGTGTATGTATACACACAAAAATAAAAACATATCTTATACTATTCACGAGTGTGTGTATGTTTGTGTGCGTGTGTGTGTGCGTCTGTGTTTGTGTGTGTGTGCGTGTGTGCGCGTCTGTGTGTTTGTGTGAGTGTGTACAACTACTTACGATCCAGATATTTGGGAAGTTAATAAATAATTCTTGAAATGATTTTTAAAGTTAGCTACTGATTCATATTTATACTTCACAAATAATAAAACAAGGAAATGTCAATGGGTTTTCAAAATATTGGACTATGCGATAGGGGTCCGTCCTAATGAACAAAGTATGCAATTACTTAAAACTTTGAAACATCGCAGACAATTTTGGGAAAATGAATTAATTACCTTAATGGATGACACTTTAAAGGTTATTTGAAATAAAGGGTGTCCCGAAAGTCAACGTCAAAAGTGGCAGTACAAGGCTTCTTTCATTATTTCAGAATGTGTTTAACTTTTCAATAAGACTTTAACTATTTAATTCGTATTAGATTTTGCCATTCGCAGAATATTTATTTCACGTAGTTTTCTAGAACTAGAACTATTATACTTTTACAGATATTTAAAAAGGTAATTAGAATGTTAAGTTGTTATGTAGACTCGTGATTATTTCAAAGCCAGCCGGGGCAAGAACAAAAAGTAAATTCGAATAGATTGCGTTTTTCTTTGTGTAACATTTGCTGATTGTTGGTCGGTCTATTAATTTTGTTTTTCAACCAATATTTTTCGTTAGTTGTGTGTACGTACAGTAAAGGAAATTAATTCCTAGACCATTTTGGACTATGTCATAGTGAAGTAATCAATCTAAACGTAGGAGACTTCTTATGATTTTATTTACAGTGTCATTTTGACATAGTCCAAAATGTTCTAGGAATCAATTTCACCACGTACGAACTAATTAGACGTTTTTGCTTTCACTCAAGCAAATTTGAACATGTTTTTTTTATGGCCTGGAGAAGGCAAACGACCACACAAGCCACCTGATGGAAACTTCAGCCTGAAGCACATAGACATTTGCAATCTCAACATTGATTGCAATCTTATGATAACAAACTCAAGACTAAAAATACGTTGCCTTCTTTTTTTTAATTATTTAACGTATGGTGGTGGTGTCTCAGCCTACTACTCTGGGAAACAGGCGTGATTTAATGTATGTATGTATTTATGGAAGTCCACCGCGATTTCGCTGTGATTTCGCCAGTGTAAAGTGAGAAAAAGTATATTTATTATAAGTATTATCAGTAAAAAAAATAATTAAAATAAAAGTAAAACTCAGTCAATTTTCGGTTACAGGAATCCAATGCGTTACCAACTTTGAGGACTTAGAGGGAAACCCTATATGCCAGTCATATCGTTCAGTATTTTTAAATAAATGTTTTATGTAATGATAAAGTTATTTAGTAGCATTCGATATTACCGTTAAGCCTTCTTTAATAAGTGGTTGATAGACGTAAAAGCTTTCACAATAATTGTCCCTTCTACCCTCTTTGAGCACACGGTTTTAATTTATTTCTCATTCGCCGATGTCTACTCTAATCAGATTGTGAAGACAAGGGTTGTGACGTAATTATCACAGCCGTGTGACGACCATCCATTTTTATCAGGGTTCCGTATCAAGATGGTTCAAAAGGAACCTTTACGGTGACACATACGTCTGTCTGTCTGTCTGTTTGTCACAACTTTTTTATTTTTGTTCAATTTATTTTTTGTATTTATGATAAGGAAACAAATAGTTTTCAATATTCTGTAATCATTTCAATTGGAGTAAAAATTAAAGGGATAAACGAACACAATGTCATTACAGCAAATGTGTCAAATAAAAGGGCTCGTTCTGCAAAAGGGATGTTGCGGATGCAGATGTTTTCAGTCTATATTAAACAAAAACTAAAAGAATATTCAAGAGACACTGTGACAACGATTCGAGAAGCTAACGTTCTACGTTTGCGGGTGGTAGGACCTTGTGCAGGGCCGGTTTGGGGATAAGACAGCCGGTGAAATGACTAGCATAGAGGCATTCCATCTTAGTCCTCAGGGTTGGCAACGCATTTGCAGTCTTAGGATTGCATCGCAGTCCTGTGAATGCGAATGTCTATGGGTCACAGTTTCCACTTACCATCAGGTGGCCTGTGTGCTCGTTTGTCTTCTCTATGACATAAAAAAAAAAAAAAAAAAAAAACTGCAGAATCAAATGCAGCCAACGATGCTGTAACGAATCACCAAAAGCAGAAGAAACGAATGGGATTGACGTAATTTCGCATTGTTGTGTTCCGGTTTGGGCATAAGACAGCCGGTGAAAAGACTAGCATAGAGGCATTCCATCTTAGTCCTCAGGGTTGGGGACGCATTTGCAGTCTTAGGATTGCATTGCAGTCTTGTGAATGCGAATGTCTATGGGTCACAGTTTCCAATTACCATCAGGTGGCCTGTGTGCTGGTTTGTCTTCACTATGCCATAAAAAAAAAATGTCCCTCGCATGTTAGTTAACCTCCACGAAAGTGGATTGGAGACGTGGCTAAAGTTACTGGAGACCGGTGGATGCAAGTGAGGTAGGACCAGTCTGTGTAGCAAACATTGCGGAGAAGCAGTGGACGTCTTGAACTAGGTAATAACGATGATGAAGCTGAAGATCCATCACGTTTTCGAAAATCACTAGTATTACCGTTACACATCTTGTCTAGCTATATAAATATACATGAAAGGTACCTGATATGATCATGTCCCCACGATCCGTGGTCCAGTAGTTGATAGAGGAGGGGTAGGCCTCCGTATGGCACTCCAACGTCACGTCCTGCCCCACGTACGCTGCCTCCAACTGGTTCGGGATCGATAGCATCGGTGGAACTGCGCAAATAACAATACATGATTAACTGTATAATTTGTAATAAGAAGAAGAAAGAGAAGATAAGAACAAAATAAAAATGGTAAATTTACTAGCGTTAAATACATTCCATCTTAATCCTCAGGGTTGGCAACGTATTCAAAAGTCTTGAGAATGTAAATATTTTTGGGTTTCGGATTCCACTTTGTACGTGTAGAGTTAGTTTCCCGCTACTCCCCCAATTTTAACACCTTAGGGGATAAATTTCCTAAAAATTCCTACTTTAATATCCAAGGAATATTGCTTTCAAATTTCCAGTCCAGCAGTTTCGACTATGCACAAAAAGTTTTTTTTTTTATTATTATATTAGTAGGTAGAATTAAGGAGAGATCCTGATGGATGTAGGAGCAGAGATCCATAAACATTTGCATTCTCAAGGCTACAATCACAATGACTGAATCCTAACACAGCAACTGCATTGCCAACCCTGAGGACTATCTTATCTTATCTTATTTGGTGGGATCCTTACGGATGCACTTCATCCCTATGGGATCGTTTGTGTTACCCCTAATTACCCCTCTTTTAGCGCTTAATCCAATGCAGCCCCTACCCCTTTCAAATCGCGGATAGTGGAGTGCAATGGCAGTGCCTTGAAATCGTTTGGTCCTGGATAGCCACACCCGAGGATTTTCATTCTTACTCCGTTGAAGGCGTCAAATTCACACAATAAGTGTTTCATTGTTTCCACCTCCTCGCCGCACATTCTACAATCTATATTGTCATAAAGGCCCATCTTTGCTAGTAGATGTTTAACCCCAAAGTGCACTGTAAATATCGATAATGTATCGAAGTTTTCTTCTGCTGAGTTTCCAAAGTTTTTTGGTCAAGCTCTGGTCAACGTAGTTTTCCACTCTTTCTGGTGGTTTTCTTGGGCTTTATTGTTCAGGGCTGCTTTTCTGGTGCCCGGTGAGGGCCCTGAAGACTAAGATGGAATGCTAGTTATCAGAAGACCTTTATGCTCGTTTGAATTCTGCGAAATGCCTCTATTAGTAGCATAAGAAAGTGTTAGATGGGTTTGGCCCAACTGTAGGTACGTTGTCAAGCGTGGATGTCAGGAGTAACGCGAAGGACAGTTTAGGAACTCTTGATCTTTGTATTTTGTATGTTTGAGTTATTTGTGTTAAAACTCATTTATGTTTTTCTTGGCATCGAGAAACCAAACTCACTGGTCACGAAGTTGTAAGTGAACTCTGTTGCTAAAAGGCTAAACAAAATCTATTACCTGGGTGGTTGTACGTTTGGTTTGTTGAGATTCTAATTTAACTTTACTAACTTTAGTTACGTATATTTTTTAATTAAATTTAGTATATACTATATTATTATATATATTTAGTGTATATGTATGAGTTCAAGTGAAGAATTTATTGTCTCATCATAATAGCTCGATGGATGTAATTGCGTAAGTATAAATAAAAAAAAAATGCCTTTGTAGATTAATTTTCAAAATTAGTTTCTTTCTCCCTCGCTCTTATATGCTCATATTTATTCATTTATTTCCTTCCACATTAGTAGGCTTACAGTTTTTTCCGCCTATCATGTTAACAATTATTACAGAATACAGATACATTATTCTAACCGAAGATATCCGAGCCAGAAATACTTTTCAAGTTTCTTGCACTGATTAAATACTACCGTATTCTTAATATCTATCGATTCTTTTCATGTTTTTATGAAACACTAGTTACGAACACTCTTTTTATGTACAAATGTGATAGCAATAGGCAGCCAAAGTCTATTGAAATGAGTCTGAGAAATGTAATAAGATATAGAATAAGGCTAATATAAACGTGTTAAAAACTGAGCACGTGTACTTATTTGTTTGCTTTGATATTAATAATTCTTGGAAAATCACGCTGTTTTGGTATAAAACTTCTTTTAGCATTTTGAACAAGGGAAAATAAAATTGGTGGTATTTTTTGCTTTATTTCTTAGGTAGCTTGTGTTTTTTTTATACGAACACAAACATTTAGCTAGGTACACACTAGTCTTTATACTCACTTTTCATATAAATTAATAGGCTTTACAAGCTAATTTATTTCTTAAGTGGTAATTTAAATGTTCCCTTTGACACTGACAAATTTTTCTTGGCCTCCCCAATCTCCCCTAGAGCTAAAACTCTGTCTGCCTGTTAAATATGCTTTCAGGCCTAAACGGCTGAACCGGTCTCGGTGAAATTTGGTATGGAGATAACTTGAATCCCAAGGAAGGATATGCGGTACTTTTTAATGCAAGAAACGATAAACGACCTCTTCGCGGACGGAGTCGCGGGCAACAGCTTGTCTTTTCATAAAAGACGGGATAACAAAATGATAAGACGTCCTGTAGCAATTAGTTTTATAAGCAAGAATGTGGAATGATCGATCACAAAACCATTAATATAATGATACATACTTGCATAAGTATAGCTCAGTATGCAAGCAATTATCAAAATGGACCGAAATATTAAATTCAGAAAGCCTCGCTGGTTAATCGAGTAAAAACTACGTGAACGTTTTACGTATGCCGGTGGAAATGAAGAGAGTCGCGAGGCGTCGGGCGGGAATGCGAATTACTCGGAAGACGGTGAGTCATTGGTGCGGGAGGCGGGACGGCGAGAGATAGTATCGCCATTATCGCGTCCGTACCGTATTCACGTCAGCATAATGCTCTAATTGGGCGCAATTACGGCCGATCCGGCGGAAGCGCCGTCAGGTAGACGCCGTGTCCTCGTAAATACTCGTTAACGACGCCAGCCCCGAGAAAAATAATATTTCTGAACGCTGACTCCCGCCGAAAGAAAACGACGTGAAAATGCTCACGTACTTACCAACGGTAGAATTTGAGGCCAAGTTAATGGGGCGGGCAAAATGTGCGGGCATTTTCTTTCTTCTTGATGAGGAAGTGATATTGGTACAATTTGCTTGGCTGCTGTTTTACGACTGCCATTCTGGCTGCCGCTCTTTATGTCTAACGGCTAATTGATATTTATTTCCCCCAGTTCACATACTCCTTTATCATGCTAAACAGCTGATGAATCCAATATGAAATTAATACTTAATCATGGAAACAATGATTACAAAGTCATTTAATTTACACCGATGTTTAGATACGAATTTTATGCTACAATTTGTAAAACGGCAGCAATTTTGTAAGCATATATTTATGGTATGAAAATTAACTGAAATCGTAATTTGTATTGATTGTCAAAAACACTATAATGTTGAGTGTTTGTTTGTGTGTAATATGACAAAATAGATTATAATTTTGGCGATATTTTAAACGGAACAATGTTATTTGTTAATGATAATTGCCTTTCGCAAAATATGACAGCGATAATATAGATTCGTACAAATATAAAATATAAGCCAACACCAACTTCATAAAATTAGGTTAGTATAATTCCAGTAAATTGTGTAAACCTACATTCGTTTATATCTCTCAAACTATGCTGCATTTTGGACACGTTAAAAACAAAGACAATAACAACACAGACCACTAACAACACCATCAGTAGACTTAGAACACGGTATTTGTCACTTTCTGATTTGCGTACCTTGATTTGAGGCCTTTGCCAATATGCACTACGCTAACTAGCGTTTCTATTCGTTTCGTTTTTAAATCAATCGCGTAACTGGTAGATCACGTAATCTGAAAAGTCAAGTGATCTACCGGTGACGCGATTGGTTACAACATGAAGCGAATAGAAACGCTAATTAGCGTAGTGCAACTTGGTAAGGGCTTCAGTAGGCCTAGCTAAAATGCAAACGCTGCTAACTTTTCTATTTTCTATCGATTCGAAATGTATGGAGTCGACATAAGCGGTCGGCGCGATGTCTTCAGCTTTCGTCAAGTTTATACATTTTGTCAATTTTTCCTGACTAGGCCCTCAGGTACGAGATGGATTCTTCACTTTCTATGAGCGTTCACCCGCAGACTTATACATTAAAAAATACCTATTTTATTTTTATGTTGACGACCTTATCGAGAATTCCGTAAGATATGAGTACGTACATAAATAAAATAAACAACATGATATAAACGCTTACCTATCTACCTATAAAATAAATGTGCAGGGGGCCTAATATGGTTGCATTTATCGCGTGTCAACATGTGGATAAAGCATCTGCCACTTTCTAACACGCATGTAAGTACGAGAGTGACGGATGCTATATCCACATCTCGTCACGCGATAAACGCAACTATACTAGGAACGCAGAACTTACATTGCACCATTAGCATGACCCGCTTGCTGATGGAAGGAGGAACGCCGTTGCTCGCGATGCACAGATAGGCGCCCATGTGCAGTCGAGACACCTTCGATATCGTCAGGTTCTCGCCATCGACCACGTTCACTGAGGACGAAAATGGAAAGTTAGAAATATGGTAAAATAAGTTTTTGACAAAAAAAAACAATTTTGAGACAAGCTTTTGCTGCCGACTGTTCCTTTGTTTTTGCAAAGTTATTATATTTATCTGCTTTGGTACAGAGTAAGTCCTTGATACACATGCTAAGTACCTAATAATTTTAACTACTTAATCCAATCCTGAAGAAGGCAGCTGGCAGTGACTGGATGCAAAGGGCGGGAGATCGTGCGCGGTGGCGCTCCTTGGGGGAGGCCTATGTCCAGCAGTGGACTGCAACAGGCTGATATGATGATGATGATGATGAATCCAATCCTTGAAACGGACGTAGTACAGTCGAGTATAAAGATATTTCAAAAAAATACTGTGCAAAAGTGTATCAGTAGATGTATATTTATTCTAAGCTGTACCTAATTAATGAAATATGACGAAGCTTTATTATGGATTAGGAATATTTGTTGACTGTAGAACAACACTCTGACTTTCACTCACTCACTCTAGATTGTGTTAAAAACATCAAAAAAGTAATACATTCAACCAAAAACAACGACATTTTATTAGGTTTCCAGACGATGTTTCTAGAAGTTTTAAACTTTTTTGACAAGTAGCATCATGAAACTTTTTTCTTTTACCTCTTTCTATATCTCAATCCACTGTGTACCCTTTACGTATGATCCAGTGTGTACCCTCACACAAAAAAAGGCTAAAAAAGTAAACTTAAAAAAAGGTTTAAAAAATTACTTAAGTACATTTATGACTTGCGACAACTCAACAGCATCCTGGCAAAATCGGCAGAGAAGAACGGCTGAGAGCATGACGAGAGAAATAGATGGTCTCTAAAAAATAATTATTTACCCTAATATCGATGATTCACTATGGAATCTTGATCCACTGTTGCCACAACGATTCTATACTCGTACATATGCCCTTGACTGTTTATAGATATTAAAATTCCAATAAGCGTTGACAATCAAACAACAGAGTAGGTATTCATTATGAACCGATAATCTACTTAACTAGTGCATATTTTAGGAAAGATAATGCATAACTACGTCTTCATTAAAAAAAATATCGTACCTATTTCGTTTTCAGAATATTCTACAGTTTTAATTGCAGTAACTTTACAATAATTTTCAACCGTCAAAGTTTCCCTCATAGTTTTAATTAAAAATAGTATTTCAGGGTAAATAGCTAAGTTAAAATTACTTTCATGAATGTTATACCGTGAAATGACTTTAAAATTGCCCTTTTGAAAGGATTTTTTTAGGTTTTGTACACAAAAATACAAACAAAAATTAACTACTTGTAAAAAATTCAAAATTAGTTTTTAATGTATTTTATATGGTTGAAATAAATGACATTATTATTATTATTATATTATATTATAAAACTACGAGTGTGAGTGCTTAGCTTTTTACACTGTAAGAGTAAAAACCCGGTATGAAGGTGGTAATATTATCACGATACACGATACACACATAACCACGAACAAAATAATATACTGAATGAAAATATTACAAGTCGGTAAACAACAATACCTACCAAGCTATTATTATTTCAATTGTGCAAATATTTCAGCTATGGGATGATTGTACAATTTGGTGTTATTGTGCGAAACAATCGGTTCAAGCCGTCGTTGTTCCGGCGGAAGGTCTCTCCCGAGCCATTGCCTCAACGATTCGATTTAACAGTAAACGCGTTGTCGCTTCGTCCCTTTCTGTAAATATATTTTAGGGTAGAGATAGACTGATAATATTCGTGTTTCGATTATGTGATCGAGGGTCTGGGGTCAAGGGGTTTCGAGTTGCTCGCGTCGAGGGCTCGCGACGCGGGTCCATTCGCGTGAACTCCGTCCGATACTTTCGCGCTCCAGAGATTTCCTCTCATTTTGTCTGTTTTGTTTCTATTCGAGACCCGACCTTTGCTAGCGACCGAATTCTTGAGAATTTTGACCGGTTATTTTTGTGAAATAAGTCTGCCTTCTGGAAATATTGATTAACTTTTCTGACTTCGTGTGCGTGGCACGTAGTAGTCATGAATTTGCAAATCTTGATTACGAATTTGTTAAATGAGATGAGTTTTGTGTTTATTAATTTATTTGGATGTTTTCTATTAATGTTTACGTGACCTACCGTATAATGTTACATTGCATGAGTGCTTTAAATTTAGGTTGTATTCAGCTAGAGACCACGTTTTTGTGGATTTTTGTAAAAGTGGTATAGGATAGTGCCACTCCATGTCTTCCTGTGGAAGTCGTAAGAGACGACCTAAGGGATTAAAGGGTTGTAGTATTGTTAGGCGATGGGCTTGTAACCTGTCACTAATATACACATGGTAAACATCTTAGACTGTTGTGCAAAATGTGGTTAAATAGGATTAACAACAAGTTGTTAGAGTTGTTGGTAATTCTGTAATTCTGCCTACCCCACTCTGGGATGAAGGCGTGACGGTATGTATGCATGTATGGTATGGGATTCGACGATTGTCAAAGGAGATATCTTAGTTAATGGGACCTTTGTTAAGGTTACTATCCCTCTAATGGTAATTTCTGATTCAATTTACCGCTGCTGGTGTTATTCCCTATGCTAAAAATTTTGTTTTTATTATTTTAAATATTTGAATGATAAACTGAAATTAAATAACTGAGGTGAAATTATGTTTTCAACGTTGACAGTAAAAGGTTACGATTAATAAAGTACATAAAAAACAAAATATAAAAGGATGTCCGGGATTGACTATAAATCATATTCACCTTTGACAACTGTCTGTTTTTGATGGAGAGCTTTACGTAGGTAGGTACATATTTTTGTGTACGTAAATAGCTAACGTTGACCTTAAAACCTTTTAAGGGTTTTCCGTCGTCATTAGTAATCGGCATCAATTATTATATATTTAGTTTGACAGAATACAATCAGGGTTAGATAAAACATGAAAAGAATATATTTTTTATCTGGATTAAAAAGTAACGGTGCGCTGTACCAACGTATTTTGACAACACGTTAGCCTAGATTATAGTGACCCTGCCTGTAAAGCTAGCGGTCCAGGGATCAAATACCATTGAGGGCAGATATTAAATTTGTCTGATGAGCGCGAGTATTTGTTCCTGACTTTTGGATGCTATATAATATTATATATATTTAAGTATGTATTTTCTAATACCTACCCATACCCATTGTATAAGCCTAGAACTTAGTCTAGGACTAGGCTAATTTGAATTACATTGTTGATATTTATTATTTATTTTCTATTCGGGCGTGGTTTCGTTATGTGTTTCATTATGGCACCGTAACTTATAAACGTCTTAACGGATTACCGTCAGTCGCTAGAAATGTTGTGGCTCTGTCAGGTTCTTGAAATCCTAAAAAACCATACCTTGTTTCATCTAACGAGTGTCTCAAAGTAAGTCTGCCATTTCGAGCTAACTTAACCAGAGTATTTGAAACTAGTTTTTCGGCATGTTGATCTAGGAAGGTAAAACATGGGAACATACCTGACTCTCCATTGCAGTTGAACTCTTGCCCGTCCTCCCGCCGCCACATGACGTACGGCTCTGGGTAGCCGGTAGCACGACACACCATAGTCACGTTGGTCCCCTCCCTCACCACCATGTCAGTGGACGTCATGTTGTCAATAATGACGGGCGGCACTGCGAACAAGAGAAACGTTAAGATAAAGATCCTTTGACAAGATCGCTACATCGGTCGCAAATTTCAAGTTGCTTCCCACGCCGCTCGTCGCTAGGACCAAATTCGTGGCCAGGCTATAAAGGTTCATACCTATTTTAGCGACGGAAAACATAAGTTTATAAGACTCAATCTGAGTCTCACTGGCGTCTTAACAATAACTATGTAGTTGTAATTTTCTAGTGTCAAGATTAGTAAAATATTCTGAATGTATTATGATTAAAATATTTGGACTAATTTGAACGCTAATCAACAAGTCTACATCAATATGCTTAATAGATTGTGGATTTACACAGTTAGACGTTCACAAGAAGATCACTATAAAGCGGATTACGGTGTCGCGCCACATTAAGTAATAGGCTTACAAGCTTACCTATAAGTTCTATAACTAACTTGTAAATACATTATAAAATTTACAAACAACTTGTAGACTACTGCTGTCTCGTGACGTTTGATTGTATGCAGTTAATAACTGTTGGAACCTGGTGCAAACTTTACCTACCACCTGCAGATAGCTCTGGGAACTTTATCTAGCATATGCACCAACGGCAGTCAGCCTGCAACTCGCTCTTCATGTATAGCACACTTACCTACACAATCTGAAGGTAGCCCTTCCTTAAGCGCATGAGGTCGGTGTTAACCTGCATATGTATCTACTAGCCGCCATTCACCTCCTAAACGCTAGTAATGATGTACCAGCCGGAGTCTCTCTCTAGCACGCTTATCATGTGTGGCACACTTACCTACGACCTGCAGGTAGCCCTTCCGGGAGCGAATGGGGTCGGTGTTGGAATATGTACGTGCCAGCCGCCATTCACCTCTTTAACGCTAGTAATGATGTACAAGCTGAAGTCTCTCTCCAGCACGCTCGTCATATGTGGCACACTTACCTACGACCTGCAGGTAGCCCTTGCGGGAGCGCATGGGGTCGGTGTTGACCTGGCACATGTACCAGCCGCGGTCCACCTCCTGCACGCTCTTGATGTGCAGGTACCACGAGCGGTGGTCATTGTACGACAGGCTGATGCGCGGGTTCTGCGTTATTATGTTGTGGTGGATGCTCAGGATGGTCTGCGTGTCAACTCGAACCCAGGCCACCTGTCAAAAAAAAGTTATTTAACTAAATCTTGACAAAACCTTAGCAGCAGTGACTGTAATAGAATCATTTAAAGTAATTAGGGTTCAAAGCAAGCCTTGTTATTCGCAACATGAAGCTAACTTCTAAAGATTTCCGAATTCGGGTCACATCTATTTAGAGATCAAAAGCACAGGTGTACACACTTAGACTTACGTTAGACCGCTTCAGCATTTTACTACAAAATTCATGTGATTAATTATGAAAACCAGACACCCTGTTACACAGAATTTAAGCGCTTCACGTATAAATCAGGCTCTAATTTCACTAACTAGTCGCCCTGCATGATTAATATCTGGCGAATCGTGCATTCCGAGCAAAGTGATATTAAGTTGGCTTGTTAAAACTTCCCGCGAGCGCACCAATGACGTGCATCGTGCAGCGCTCTCTCAACTCAAGTACTTGATAAAATACCTAGTTTGCAACCTCCTTGTTCTTCCTCCTACCCTAGTATAAGTTGAGACAGAAAACGTCTTTTTCTCGATTTGTTTGGGAGGAAATATGTCGGCAAAATAAAGAAGTACCTAATTGGGGGCCTGAAAATAGTACCTACTTCTATCAAATAATATTATCGAATGGCTTGATATCTGTGATCAAAGATTTCTTTTGTAGCTAAATATAGGCAGTGTTCGCACGAAATCAATATCGTTTGTTGAAAATATTTCTCCATTTAGCTTTGATACACATCGGTGAGCGTATTGTGGTATTCGGTCGATTCATCGCAATTCTGTTACAGATATTCGCAGCGTCCACTTCTATCTAGCAGTAAGTGCGGCTTTTAGGTGGACGCCATCCGCGAAGTGCAAACATTCTATATGGCCAAATAAAATATTATATTCAAAAATCCTACGATGTATTGACATTATGAGGAGCGCTGCTTATTCTAAAGCACAGAGCTATAAAGAAATTTAAAAAGATGACTTTTGAAATAAATGTTGTTGTTTTATTTATTTATTATTTGTTTTTGTTGGTCTCTCTTTTTTTACATACCACTAAAAAGCTGATTGACGGGCCGCAGAGCGATCGACTACATTTTTTCTCGTTTAACCATGGAAAACGCGATGAACTTTGGAGATTGATTTGACATAGACTAAATGGCAACAAAACATTTTTGCTTACATATGATAGCTGTTACAAACAAGACAGCGACAGCAATATGGTATCTCAAGCAATATGGGCTATATAGTTTAGCTATGTTTGTCAACATATCCTGGCTAAATAGACTCCACCAAACCGTAAGTAATAATAACTACATATACATTACCACCTTAAGTCAAATTAATCAAACGAATAACTTGAGGGTTCTGCAATAAGCGCATAAGGCACTTTTAATTCCTCGGCAGGCCAAATTGAAACTTCTTGAGTGAAGAACGTAAGTCCACGGACTCTCCATTCCGCCTCCAGTAAGCCCATTAAGACTTTCCAATGAAAACACAAGCCTCCTGAGAAACTGTAAACGGTCATATTGTTGGCTCGCCTTGGTCTATTACTGCCGTGGCTTTTCCATTTGGAAGTTGGACTGCTCTCCTTAGTAAAGAGGGCGTATGTCTCATATAACCGCGTATAATTAGTGATCTTATTTCTTAACGTGGGGGCTACATTTGCTTTGACTATCAAATTGCGAATACGTCCTTTTTATTTAGAAGGGCAGTGAACTAGGGCTCTATTCTACACAGTAAAACTATACTACTAAAAACAAAATAGGGGCCACTAAGTATTTTGATCGTTACGTGAAAATTATAGTAAACAGTAATATATATTTATTAAAATAACAGTTAAGCAACGTATTTTATTTTATTTAGGCTTATAATTATTTTAATTATGTAGTCAATTGTGTCACTTATTTCAATGAAATTAATCCATCGTCAACATAAAAACTGAGCAGAAACTCTCCGTAAAAAGAGATAATATGTGAGTGTTCTGCTTCTATTGGCTGACGAACTATATCACGTGGTTGTTTTGTTTACATTCTTTTAAGAATCGAAACCAACGGATTATATATATCCAAAAGAAGTAACCCTTATACTTGGGCCATCGTCGGATACAAAAAAAACAGATTTTAAAATAGGAACTATAAGCAATACTGAAAATCACATATTGAGAATCAAAGCGCTAACCAATCGCTTGAATAAACGTGGCTTTAGAAAAGTACGCTCGACGGAAAATCCGTTTCTCATAAGTTTTTGTTTGAAAACTATTTTTCTCGCCGACTAACATTTAGTTTCCGGGAAAGCTCAAAGCAGAATAAATGTTGTTTTTCATGCAGAATGAATAAATATAGGTCAAATACATGAAAAATAAAGCATCTGTTAAACTAGTAAACCTTGGCAAGATTTAATAGTAAAGAAATGATTTTGAAAGCAAGTGGGCTTAGACTAAATCAAAGTTTCAAAGTCAATCAAAGTTTGCGGTTGGTAGGACCTTGTGCAGGGTCTGTCCGGATCGCTACCACCATCTTATCCATTAACCTGCCGCCAAACAACAGTGTTCGCATTGTTGTGTTCCGGTTTGGGGATAAGACAGCCGGTGAAATGACTAGCATAGAGGCATTCCATCTTAGTCCTCAGGGTTGGCAACGCATTTGCAGTCTTAGGATTGCATTGCAGTCTTGTGAATGCGAATGTCTATGGGTCACAGTTTCCACTTACCATCAGGTGGCCTGTGTGCTCGTTTGTCTTCTCTATGCCATAAAAAAAAAAAGTGGAATAAAGGCCTAGAAACGTAATTTTAACAATGACTGTTGAATAAGAATATGAGACATGAAACTAAGCAAATATTATGAACAATTTGTTATATCAATTACCTCTCGAGTCAACATCAAAGGAATCATACATTTAAATTGCCAAACGAGCTCCTAACCAATTGAAATGAAGACGCAAGCCGTATGTGAATTTAACAATAAATAGAACAATTTATGAGAAAACGAATTGTTTTACTGAAATATTCTTACAGAAAAAGTAAAATTTCGTTTTAAATATAGCGTTATTAGGTTCATTTAACGTGGCGAAACGGTGTCTTGTCTGTAAGATCAAAAAAAATCGTACGTCAATTGATCTGAAAGGGCATTATGACATGGCTGTGCAGTTCATTTTACGGCGAGCGTAAAGGACAGAGCTATAGCAGTTATATAACTCTGTTATTTTCTCTCACCGTAAACTGAACTGCATAGCTATGTCGTAATAACCCCTCAGGACCGTTACGTGTCTTATGTTACCTAAGGTTCCATTGTTAATATTATTGGGTTAGTCCATTTTTTACCATTTAGACAGCTACATATTATTATATAGCTTCTGCTTGGAATTTCGTCCATGATACTTCATTTGATATTACAAGCTAAATAAAAGTTTGTAAAAATAGGTCCATTTAATTCCACTTTTTCTTAAACCGCTATTGTATTGTTGAATTTGTAGCATGGCATTGGCTTAGGCTTTATTCTACTCGGTAAAACCATATTGCTTTTGACATGTTATCGTATTATTAACGTCATCGTAGCTCTTATTTACATGACAGTAATGGCGGCCGAGTTTAAAATTACGCTGTCAAAAAATGGTTTTACCGAATAAAATAGAATAGACCCAAATGTTATTCCCACGATAATACAACCGTATTGAAATAAACATGGTTTCGAATACAAAATAGCTTAAAACAAAGCAGATGCACTAGACAAGATACATTCGGCGTTCGTTATCATCATACAAAATGTATAGGATTGACGTAACCTGTCAGACGGTCGTGTCGAGCACCTACGTCAATAGAGAATATTCATGATTTTCTTTTACAGGTTCAATAAAAGCTGATTGATGTCACAAACAGTTGAGAGAAATCCTTTTTTGAAAACTTATTATAATAACCAAGATATAAGCCAACATATATTTATTCCTATCCCTTTCTAGCAAAACAGAATTTAACATGGAGTTTACATGGCCGACCTGTTAAATGACGTCACAGTGCATATCGAATCTCTGTCTAATCGCTAACTAATAAGCAGTTTAAAATGCTTGTATCATCCGTAATTTTGGGCCGAATTAAATTTTACTTCAACGTATAAGTTTAACCATCCAGCGAGGAAATGCTGCCAGCATCTTTGGTACAATTCCGCAGGGGCCATTCTTACATTTAATGTTTTATATATTTAGAGTTAATTTTATTTAATTTTTGTTTTCTTTTTCAGTTACTGTGTTATGGTTGTTGTATTATTTTATGTTGTTTTTCATTTATTAAATTATTATATAATTTTACTTTAATTTTTGGTGATCTCTTTTACGGTATTTCCATATTTTGTTGAGGAATGCGCTTTAAAATATCCATGCATATTCCCTATTCCATACTATTTGTCAGTTTTCGAAAATTGTTTACGATAGCGTGAAGTATCTCAGGTTGGTTATTATGACATGGCTATGCAGTTCATTTTACGGTGAGCGTAAAGGACAGAGCTATAGCAGTTATATAACTCTGTCCTTTTCTCTCACTGTAAACTGATCTGCATAGGCTATGACATAATATCCCCTCAGGGACTCAGAATAGAAGCGGTAATAGCTTGCCTTGTATCCCCTGAGGTCCTCGACGACACAGGCCAGGAGCGCGTCCCGACCCACCGTCACCGTCACGTTGGTGACAGGTTCCACGAACCGCGGGAACAGGGATTCTGGAACAATGCAAAGGTTAAGGTTTAAACGGATTCAAAGCCCGGCTTATGAAGACAAAATTTTAATGTTGAATTGTTATAAACCTGTTTCCTTTATGATGACTTAAATATAAAAAAAATGTTTTTGTTACTAGAACATATTATTAATCAGACTTGTACCTTTTTTCATTCGAATCTACAGCCACTTTGCAGTATCGTAGAACGGGGTGAGTAGGGATTAAGGGGTGAATAGGGACACAACATAAAATGAAGCATATGTTACTAATTATAACACTTAAATTAATTCCAATAGTTAGACGTAAATAACGTTATTGTCTATTTAATATTTATTTTGTAATATGTTGTAACTTATTTAGGTTATATCCCTACTCACCCCGACTTATGGAACTAGGAAAGTCAAAGTGCATGAAAACTTAGTTGTTCAGAAATGATCTGTTTTAAAAGTTTTGTTTTTTACAAAGGGCATTGAGTAAATTTGTTTGAAGAATATTGCCATATGTTTTTTCAGTGGCCACGGATGATTTTCACAAAGGTATTTAGAGGACCTCGAATTACACATAGATATATATATAATTTATGGCGTTTAATAATATCGGAGCCGAGATATTTAAGATTGAAGTGTTCAGTTTTTGGAACTAAAAGTACGCCTAGGTAAGAATATTAAATATCTCGGCTCCGATGCGCTTAAAAGTATTACATTACATAACAAAACATGTTTATTTTAAATTATGCCATCATAATTTACCACTTTTACTAATGGCCGCTCACCTTGAAATTTTTTACCAAAACCCCTTTTACCGAAAAAAACTTTTACCCAAAGACTTGTTATGTGACTTAAGCTTTCTGTTGGCTTCGAAGATAGATTTTAAAGCTCTATCAATAGTTTTCATCACTAAAATTCTCCAACAAAGGGATACAATTACGCTGAAATAGTCTGAGAGGAGATAAATTGAAATCTATAAAATTTAAATTGAATTGACGACTGTCCAAATAAATTCCAATACAATCAGCACAAAACGTTCGCGCATAATTCCGACCGTATTTCGGCACATTCGAACTAGGGTTCACATGTTGTGATGCAACATATATTATATATTATGTGAATACGTAAAACATTGTAACACAGGCAGATCAATTTATAGATGACTACTTAGGATTGCATTCCAGTCTTGTGAATGCGAATGTCTATGGGTCACAGCTTCCACTTACCATCAGGTGGCCTGTGAGCTCGTTTGTCTTCTCTATGCCATAAAAAAAAACATGCCGTAAACATGTACTTAAACGTTTTCGAATAGTAAAGGTGATTCGAAAACAAAATGACTGTTTAAGGTTCTGACTTAAGAAATTTAAAAACCAATGATATTAAATTTAGCTATCCTTTGCTACAATATTTAGAGGTATTTCGAGAATAGGCAAAAGGCAAAAAAAAATTTACACAGGTAGCTAATAAGGTATTTAGAGACTCGTATTTATTTCTTAAATACCTATAGCCTGTGTCAATTGAAATTCCCAAAGATGTAAACAAAATTAGGACTGTTTGACACATACATATATAAACTTACGCGTTAATTCCCAGAATGGCGTAGGCAGAGCTACAGAATTACCAACAACTCTTAAAATTTGTTTGACACATAACCTCAAATATTCATCAAGCGTGTTTTTTTTTAAAACAACGTTTAATTAATAGTTGTAAATCTTAAACTTAATGTGAAAGTAAAGATCAAGTGCCTATATTGCTAACACCTCATTTAATCTTTAAAAGCACGGGATTATCGAGTAATAATGGTAAATTGGTTCGTTCGGTTGTGTTTACATCTTTGCCAATTTCAATTGGCACGGACTATTACCGGTTAGTTTAGTATACAACCGTTATTATTTATGTGACTTCTATTGCCAAGGGTAAAGAAACATTTTCTTAAGTAAAAGTAAGTTCTGAAACTCTTCTCCTAATTCACCTCGTTGTTGAAGCATGAAACAAGCAATCCATCAAAGCAGGTATTAAACTTGTCTTGAACAAGTAGTACCTAAAGCAGGTGTCTAGTTGAAGTTTATTGATCGTCACCAATGTCTTGGTTCGCTCTTACCGCTTCAATCGATTCTTAACCCGCAGCGCAAAAAGAGGGGTGTATTTACGTATCTGTGTAGTGTGCTTGACGCTTGTCTGTGGCACCGTAGCTTACAAACAAAAATGACGACAAGGACGCGGCTTTTTAAAGACAGCTATATTTCGTTTCATGAGTGTACTTAGGTTAGGCTGATTAAGAGCTATCAATTCTGAAATAAGTGGTCATCGTTTAATGGGGGATTTTCATCCATTTTTAACAGTTATCTTTTTTTTCACTCGATGACAACTAGCACGGCAATGTTTTTTTTACAAGAATAAATTGGTTCAATGTACGCGTATGATGCAAAATCATTTGTGTATGAATCAAAACCAAACAAGGTTATTTTTTCTAATTTAAACTCAATGGTCAACAAAAATGTATTTGTTTGATAAATCCCAGCTTCCAATGCATAGATATCGACTTTATTACCTAACATTATTCAGATCCGGCTCTCGCTAAAATTGGTTGATTGTGTAGAGGAGCCAATTTCGAATTGCATCGTTTGTTCTCCGTCGGTTCGAATTGCGCAGCATTATCTAAACAATGGAGCTGCAAAATATTTAATATACTTTTTACATTGACGTTATTTTATACGACTGTTTGCCTGGTACCTTATTTAACTTTAGTTTCAACATTCTAAAATGACAAACACGAAATAAGACCATCAGCATAGTATAAAAAGAAAAGCAATTCGTCTCGGACCCTTTAACAGTTTCTGTTACCTAATGCCGCTCGGGTACTAGGGCTGCATCAATGCGCGTCACTCGATACTTAAGTATTAAGCATGCAACCGAACACGGCGACGGCACGGCCACGACTAAACCGGCTTGGTGAGTGCTGTTGAGTTTGCGTGTGGTGGGTCGCGATGCGTACGATCGAGGCACGCACACATGAAAACCGCTTGATATTTCTTTGTTCGAAGACGAAGTACAGTCTACACTGTGGCAACAGTCTAGACCACCAATAAGATTAAAAAAAGGCAGTAAAATATCATGTTTTATAGCAATATTTACGTTCTTCTTTCTTCAAGACAAGAAATAACTCGCCAATATATCGTAGCATTTACGCATTGGCTCATAAAAATCACTGGTGTACTAACGTCCACATGACAAAGTTATAAGGCCGCGTCGGTTCATGAAATATCGACCTGACAAATGGACGTCGTGTCTTGGGCGAAGAAAAATGTAATGCAGTTTACAGGCAATCATAGTAATTCTTACTCAGAGTTTAGAGTCAACACCGTTCAATAAAAACAGTGTTTAGTTGGTACTAATGATTATATTACCTAATGTAAAAGTGTGCTTGTTATTTCCGTCTTCATAGTTCAACGGTAGGAAATGTGCTGTAGAAATAGTTTATATTCCGGAGATAGATATATAAGGTAATTTTTAACCCAGAAAATCTTACATTCCTAGAGGAACCGCAAAAAATGCTACTATAATAAAACTCTTCATTATTAATGTAAGTATGCGTAAACGTGTTCCATATAAGTTCACAAAAAACATAAGACTGCTCTTCTTTTATCACTAAGTGATGTCATTTTGACTGATGATATGACATCCCAGTCTCAAACGCAAAACAGCTTCACTCTAGATTCCCGGCTCACTAGTGACGTAACATCACAGCTAATGTGATACACATGTCGATACGCAGCCGAAGCCTGCAACAATCTATTTAGGCTAAACAACCTGAGACATGGAAAAATATCCGGGAATGATTGATGAGTGTGAACGCGAATAGAACAAATCCATCCGAGTCCCATCAATCTTTAGGCACGGCGGGCCCTCCCTGCTAGCGACGTCGCCGACTCTAATGAAAGAAGAGCTTACCGAACGAATAAACAATCGCGAAACGTTGTTCCGAATACACCCGCGAAGACTGATGGCCGGAGGAATGTGCTTTTAAACTGGCCGCGGACTTATTCCGTAATCTACTGCGACGATTTATTATGGCTAAGCGGGACGGACAGTTATGTTTGGATGACGACGTTTACTGTGAAAAAAATAGTTGGTAGACAGGTACGAGGCTCTTTTCAGAAAGAATGACAAGCTTCCGACGGGGTTTGGTGTAGAAGTGTGCGATATGGAGAGTGTTCCAAAAATATAAAAAATAACAAGTCATTCTCGATTTTGTTTAACGCATTGCGCCCAGTGTATTTTTATAAAAACATTCAAGACTCAAAAAAATGTTTTTACCTTTTGCGGGAATCGAAACTATTACAACTATTAAACATTACTATTTTGTACTGATCAAACATACCAATTTTAGTAAGAAAAAAAAACTTCCTCAAAGAAAATAACGGATTTTGTCAATGACGACCCTTATTATTTGACCCGTATTTGAGCTTCTATTTTACTACGTAACTATATATTGCCTTTATCTTATCGTATTGTTAAAATACTGATTTACTTGACAGGAATGACGGCTGAGTTAAAATCTAGACACATACATTATAAAAGACGAAACTGACTGACATACCAACAAGCAGCCCAAACCGCTGGGTCTAGAGATTTCAAATTTGGCACGTAGGTTCCTTATGAGGCCTAGGGGTGCACTAAGAAAGGATTTTCCGAAAGTCGACCCCCAACAGGAAGAAATATGGGGAGCAGCGGGAAACGAATTCTAGCGTACAATAATACAATAACATGTCAAAGGCAATATGATTTTACCCAGTAGAATAGAAGCCCAGGTCAACAAATCAACAACAATGCCGCCACGGACTAATTGCCACAGAGTTAAGTGACGAATCAATCGCGACAACGTGCCGAGTCTCGTCGCTTTGACTTCAAATTGCAACGGAACTGCAATTAACGTCGTGAACGTGACAATTCATAACTAAACTAAAGCGCATTGTTATTCACTAGGCCGCCATCACTCCAAATTCAAAGCCCCTATAATTACTATAGTTATTATTATTATTTAAAATATTATTATTGTATGTATTTATATAGTTTTTATTTCGTATTCTGTATTGAATTGTTAATTGAGTTTTTTATGTTACCTACTTGTTAACTGTTATGTTTACTGTTATCCGTTTTTTAGGGTTCCGTAGGGTTTTGATTGATTGATTGAAGAGTAGCTCAACAGGACTCTTTTAATATGCCTACGCTGTCCGTCCATCCGTTTGTCATAACTTTTCCTAAAAGATCCTTTAGAACCGTTATAGATAGTGGGTTGATTTTCTTTCGTCAAATTGTTTTATTACGCGGCGGGTTCAGTTTTTGTATAACATGTAAAGTTTTTCAAAAAAACTTTACATGTACTTTTTATTTTAGTCGTATTGTTTCGTTAAAAATGGCAAATTTTCAAGCGTCAAATTTGGTATACTTATCGTTCAAATCCTGAAGATACTAAAAACTAGTCAAATGTGAGTTGGGCTCGCACTGATTTGATTCGCAATCGAATTCAAATTAAAATATAATAATACGTACTGTGCGGCGGTACGGAACCCTCGGCGCGCGACGCCGGCTCGCGCTTGCCCGGTTTTTTATTTAATTTAGATTAGTTTTTAAGTCAGGATCCCTCTGAAAGTCAGCGCCACAGGGATCCTATTCAACGTAATGCCTTCTTTATACTTTATATTTTTCTACTATTTCGTTAATATTTTCTATTCTATTATATTCTTAAGTATTCAGTAAAGAATAGAAACTAAAGGAATTTATGAACAAATGTCTTAAGTAAATAAGCCCTCTTTAGTTTGTAAAGTTTCTGTGCTCTACCAGGGTTCATAAAAATCTCTTGACTTTAAAGTTCTTATAAGTTCCTAACACCTGTTATGTACAGTCAACCAATTTGATTTATAGGCCACTTTGGACTATGTTAAAGTGACGTTGTCAACCAAAACGTAAGAGACTCCCTATGATTTGGTTTACAACGTCACGTTGACAAAGTCCATAGTGGCCTAGGAATCAAATTGGTTGACTGTACAGTCGAGTTTATAAATATGTAAACACTTTAGTACCTTGTCGCTTTAATCGCTGTGATGAAAAAAGCCCTAATGTTTGCTAAGACAGTTTACCTGTACCTCCTTGGTTTCGAATTTCTCGTTAATGTCCCGGTTAACCAAACCACACTTTATATTAGTAGGTAAGTACGTAAATAGAGTATTTTACGTCTGGGCTAGAAACTTAGCACAAGCAATGACAATCAAACAATACTCTTGTAATTGTTTGTCATAAAAGTAGACCTCTAGAATCTCATTATGCGTTCTATTTTCAGTCGTTTATTAGCAGTACGCTTAATAGCACTTGTGATATAATTAAGTGCGGTCGACACACACACACACACGTGACACTGAGTTGCCAAGCGGCGTGAAATAGGTATCTATATATAGTCAAGGAAGTTGATTGTTTAATAGTTTGACATGATACGTAAATTAGCCGTGGTATACATTTCCCGGCAAGACACGAGTAATGATAAGGAGTATAATGTATAACCTAGCGAAAATGGATAGTAGGTATATTGAAGTATACAGTTATGGAATTTGACTGCATTTAAAATTATCTGAGTCTCATTGTTTATTTTGTTCTCGTAGGTCGACGAGTGGCTCGTTGTAGCTTTAGCTCCAAACAACTAGTAAATAATCACGTAAATGTGAAAGATGATTTTAATAGAAAATAGGGATCGATGAAATAATACAATCGATCAAGTGAAATTCGATAAAAATTATGGGTGGGTCCTTGCACTTATTTTTTCGACTTTTTATCCTACACCATTCTACTGAGTAAAATGTTACCACATTGCCTTTGACATGTTATAGTATTGTTTACTTGACCGTCATTATTGTCAATTAAATAAGAGCTGTCGTGACGTTAACAACAATATAACTTTACAATACTGGAAGAGATCCCTTAAAGGGATAAGTTGGCCTTTCTGTTGTGTTTTTAGTTTGTTATTTTGTGCAAAAAAAGTTAACATACATACACAAAACACATCAAAGGCAATAGGGTTTTACCCAGTAGAAAAGAGGCCCTGTTATTTAAAAGATTAATCTCTTTTTAACGCCTCTTGTAGCGAGTTAACCTTTTCAAATTACAAGATATGGCTATTGGCACACTAACTAAAGTGTAGTGTGGTGTAAAACTAGTGGGAGCTTCGCTAAAATAGCGGCACTACTGATATGATTAGGCGCACTCATCAGGCCGCGAGTGCCGCGCGGCACCCCACGTATTTCCCTAATTGCCGCACCGCCGTGACAAAAGTCCGGTCGGACACCCGGGCAAATTAGATTTTCTTCCTCTCTGTACTGTACCTTACCTCTTTCACCCTAAATTGACTTTGGCCCTAATTGAAAAACTCGTCAAAGAGCCATTGTGGTTATATTTTGTACGGTTGTGATGATTTGATTATGCGTTCGGTTTTTGTTTGAGTGTAAAAGGTTGAGTGGAGGGGAATTGTTTTTGTGGTAATTATGGTTACTGTTAACAATAATCGTGTACTTGGATTTCACCTTTTGAATGCCGGTTGGAAAGGCGGATGGTGGGTGTAGCGCTCTGAACACCCTCTAAGTGACTTATTCAAATATTCATACATTTTCCGCGTGACTTGTGTAGGTTCATGACAGGAAAAATACTTACTGTTTTAAAAATACTTAGTGCATGACTCGATGTATGAATGTGGAAGAAGCGAAATAAATTTGTCAAGATCGTCGCAGATGGAAAGAAGTGGTCTCTGCCTACCCCTCTGGGAAACAGACGTGATTTAATGTATGTATGTATGTATGTTTTAAGTATCCAGTAAAAAACAGGAGAAGGCTTTAAAAAAAGCCATACCGATGTAACAAAGTAACATAATAATAGGACAAAATTACTAAATTTTGTCGAGAAGTGTCTAAGTTTTTTATTGATCCCAGTTCCTCTTAACTCAATCAATGTTATTTATAAGCCCCTTCAAAAATAAAAAATACCTGTATTCTATTTCATACAAAATAATAAGTATGCTCTAATTACGGTGTTTCTCATTTCTATACATAGAAACAAAGTTATATTTGACTTTGTTTACGCCCTAACTCTTTATAATGTATTTTTTTTAAATGTCTTGTTTTAAGGTAAAGGATAATATTTAGAGGTTGCATAAATTGACCACTAATTTCAATGTTTTTTTTTACAAACACAACTAACTTTCACAACACTAATGATATCGACCATCATCACCATTTTTCCGCCTGCTGCGGGCGTTGCGGCATCGGTGAATTGCATAATGATGAAAATTGAATCAAAAGATGTCAAAAAACGCAACCGCTGAATGACAACTAATTATAAAAAAATATATTATATAGCATATTTAAGTAGGTACAAAAACTTATATATAAGTGTAGAAAATGATAAGTGTAAAAAATTAAACACCCTAGATGTTCAATCGTTTGGTTTCTGTCAAACGGAAGATAAACACAGGCAGAAACCACTAACTATTGGTTACAAACATGGCTTAGACAATGGTGGCTCAGATTGCTAGGTCCTGTTTAACCCACCCTACCCATTAGCGCGCTTCACACAAAGTGATACTACGTCGCCGACGCACTGGCGCTACGGCGTAGCGTAGTGCTTTACATAATCGTAGCGGTTAGAGCCAACCCATCTACAGTTACGAAATAAGTGCTACGTCGTACGCGCGAAGAGATTCATAGTATGACTTTAATATTTGTGAAATGATAATAAAATTAATAGTTTCGTATTTTGAGAAAGGGTTTTTTAAAAAGGTATATGACTGTATTTACAGAATTCAACAATAATACAATTAAAAATTAAAACTAAACGTATTTAAATTAAATTAAAACTAAGCTACTAAAATATTATAGATATAAATAATAATCACCACTATAAGATGAACACCCCCTCTAGCAGACCCGCTCGCGGCATGGTCCCTGTGACACTGGCTGCATTACCTCTCTGGATAGCTAGCCCAATCCTTTAGGAGAGGTAAGCACCAGCTCTAGGATCTCCAGAGGAGGGATAACAGGGCCTTAATAAAGCTTTTGATAAAGGTATATGTATATGTATATGTAAAATATAGAAGATACCCTAATAATTACGATTACGACCACCAAAAGACGTGCAACTAACTTACGAATATCCAATAAAAAATTAAAAATCTGTCACGACACATACTTGCGTATGCGCATGATAATGTGTGCTCTGTGTGAATATTAAAAATATTTTTCACCTAAACATAAAAAAATATTAGGTATATTATTGTAGAGATATGCATAACAATTATTAATAGCTATTCCAAAACCCGAAAACAGAAATACAATAATATTTACAAATCTATCCTGGATAAATCAGATAGATCGAAAACGTCGATCAAAGATAAAATTAACCAGTTCCGATACTATACGGCCAGCTATGAATATAAAACCGATTCCGACAAATTGTGGCTATTCTCTGGCGGCTTTACAGCGAGCGAACCTATTCATGAGTATCGATTTTATGCAAAATGCAACAAGATTCACTTGGACACGGTACGTATTGTGCGGTATACCTATCAATCTAGCGGCAATTAGGTACTGGTATCGCTATCGACGCTTGTAAATGGCTGTGGGACTCTCTTACGCAGCGAAGGAGAGTTTAGAGTGGCCGGTGGAAGAGCTTTGCGCGTAGAAATTGTCGATGACAATGCAGTTAGGTGCAAAATACACCTTAGCCGCTAAGTTAGCTACGCAGTCTTGCAGTATCGCTGACGCAATGTGTACGATTAGTATCAATGCACTCAATGCTGGGCCAGGATTATTGGCGGTAAAAACTCGGATGACTTCGTTTACCCGAATTTCATTTGCCATAATTGTATCACTTGCCATAATGTTAATTTGCCATAAAGGCATGTTTTCTGAAACTGTAAACCTTTCAGGTCATTTTTACATGTCATCGTATAGAGCCCAATAGGTTAGGTTAAATTTGTTTTAAGTATAACAATTCTGAATAGTTCACGATTTCAGAAAAAATGCCTTTATGGCGAATGAGTATTATGGCAAGTGATAGAATTATGGCAAATGACTTTCGGGCAAACGACAGAGAACCGTAAAAACTATGTCGTCTTTGACCTGTGATCGTGTTGTCAACGTTTTGATAGTTTTTATTTACTTGACAGAAATGGCTGTCGAAGTAAAAACAATACTACGACAGGTAAAAGACGATTTGGTTTTTACTGCCTAGAAAAGAAGCCCTGTTGGGCATTGTCCAAGAGTGCTAGTAAAAGGTTGATTTTTACATCACTATACTGTCCCTTGTAAAGATAATAGATGATATTTTTGGTCAAAAACAACAATGTACAGTCCATGTATTGTCCATGTATTACAATATTTGTTGCGTAAATGACTGTTTGTGTCCTTTTAAATAAATAAATAACCTATTGCCCGTGCAGAAGTTATAAGGAATACCTTCTACCTTACTTTGGATAATCTTATCTTACTTACTATTTTATAAATGCGAAAATTTGGATGAATGGATGTTTGTTGCTCAATCACGCTAAAACCGCTGAACGGATCTGGATGAAATTTAGCCCAGAGATAGATTTTAGTCCGGAATAGCACAAAGGCTATTCTTTTAATTCCAGAAATATGAATTTCAGAGGGAACAGCTATAGATTTCTACGCAAGAGGAGTCATGGGAAATAGCTAATACTTAAATAAATTAAAGCAAGAGTCAGGAGTAAAGCGAGGCCAGATCCGGACGAGCTCGCCATTACAAAACAGAATAACACTATTCGGGCGGGTGTTGAAATGCGAGGCGTCGTGCGGAATTGAGTCGGGTACACATGAACACAATTAGCGGTTAGGCCGGCTACATAAGATGCTGATAAAGCCAATTTGGCGCTTCTGTTTATTATCAGTCTAATTTTAGTTCCAGAATCCATTGTTGCACACACAGCGGTTAGTTAAGTTATTCCAAGTTCGCGAGTTATCGCGAGATGATTTTCCATTACGCGTAGTTAGATACTTTGGCCAGAACTGTTCGTGTTATATTGCGAAAGTTCGGGTATTTATTCGGGTAACGGACGCTTATCCAGATTTCTATTGAGGCTCTTTATTACTTCACCTTGATTTTCTTACTTTTTTGTTCGCCAGTTCTTCTCTATGACCTTCGTGGGTAATTATAAAAATCAATGTATACAGGCAAAGCTTGGAGGAAAGTTTTGTTTATGGTACAGAAAAGGAAATCGAGTACACAGGCCACCTGGGCCGAGATTCTAGGCAATAAAAAATATATCGTCTTTGACAGGTCATATTGTCAACGTTCAGGGCCTCTATAAGGCGGTAAAAACCATATTGTCTTTGATTAGACGGGCTATTGCCTAACGCACTCGCAATCGCAATTGTTTTCATTTTGAAAATCGAAGACTTGTCTACAAACAAATTGAAAACAACTATTCCACTTTGAAGTCGATTGCGATTGCAAGTGCTCCGGTCTAAACGAACAATTTTCGCTTCCTCTTCATTGATCAACCTCTTCCTGCACGTACGTCGGTTTTTGTTGCTTTTGATTTGGCCCTTATTCATTCCATCGCGAACCCGCGTCGTTATTGCATGCACTCGCAATATCAATTGGCTTCAAAGCGGAACAATTGTTTTCATTTTGTATGCAGACAAGCCTTCGATTTTCAAAATGAAAACAATTGCGATTGCGAGTGCGTTAAGCAATAGCCCCTCTGATCACTGAATGTGCATCTAAATCGTCCCGTACCAACGACATTCCTCTTTCGTAACTCTTCTTTCATACATCTTTTATAAATTACCAAAACATCATAGCCATACCCTTCTTGATAGTCACTACATCTTCTTTCAATCCACATCATTCTCAAATCTAGCTATTTCTCAGCTATCATACTAACTCAACTCATATTTCTCAGAGCTAAGAATCATTATTACGCGGCTGAAATATAAGACAAGAATGGTAACAAAGCAAACGTTCGATAAGAAAACGTATGGAAGTTATAAGAATGTCTGGATGACAGTCAGCGTTATTATTGCCGTTATAAATCAGTGGGTGACAGAGAAGCGTGGGTGTGGCGTGACGTGGCAGTGGTGCCACCTCGTGCCACACCGGGATACGACACTTGCCACGCGACCCAACTGCATAAACAGCACCTGAACATGCCCTTTCATGCCTTATCACACGTATTGACTTTCACCCTCACTGGAGTTTAACATGAGATGACATTTAAGCAAATCTCTACTTAATAATAAGTTAGGAAGTATATGTTTAAGCTATCAGTGGGGTTATAATGAGATAGTTATGCAGTTTAGTTTACGCTGAGAGAAAAGGACAGAGCTATAC
The DNA here is from genome assembly GCA_963966035.1 of Acleris laterana. Taxonomy (NCBI): domain Eukaryota; kingdom Metazoa; phylum Arthropoda; class Insecta; order Lepidoptera; family Tortricidae; genus Acleris; species Acleris laterana. The sequence continues at coordinate 12,089,929 of OZ014448.1, read as the reverse complement.
AGTTGCTATAGCTCTGTCCTTTGCGCTCGCTGTAAAATTAGCTGTAGAATGCATAGCCATGTCATAATATCCCAGGGCTAATATTTTAGAGAAATTAGGAATGGATATAGACTAAAACCTGAATAAAGATTTCGGGCAAAGTCCTTCTCGGAAAATTTTACAGTTCCTGAGGAAAAGCGGTAAACGACAGAGTCGCGGGTATAAGTTAGTCGTCTTTATATATGTACTATCAGACCATTGGAACCCTGACCCACCATAGAACTGTGTCACAGAGACGTTATGATTCAAGTCATAAGAAGTGTCAAACTAATTGTTTTATAATGTCACTGTGACACCGTTCTATGGTGGGTCAGGGTTCCATTGGGCTGATAGTACTAGCTACCCGTCAGCGGCTTCACCCCGCTGAAAATTTCCGACCTTCGCTTAGCAACACATTTAATGATTCATTTTTATTATATAGAAGATAAAGGGTGGAAAATCGAACGCGAAGTTCTACGCAAGCGAGACTTACTTTTACTTTCGGATTTTTGAAAATTCGACTGAACAGATCGATTACGACAAAATAATAAAGTCGTGTCTTATGATATGACATAATAATTATATCTAAGGGGTCATTGATAGTGATAATTTATTATAACATGTGTTGTACACATTCACTTTTAATCTAAATAAATTGTAATGACTGTCGAGTAAATAAGACTATCATATCGTTTGGCAATACTATGACATTTCAAAGGCAATAAAGTTTTGCCGAGTGGAATAGAGCTCCTGAGTGGGAACCCATATCGATATCACACCTGCACTTCACATTTTAAAATACACTGAGGAGCAATGAAAACGTGTTATTTTCTATGGTAATTCAATACAAATTGACCCTTTTTCATTGATCTTGACTATAGACTCTTTAAGGTAGTGACGGTGCAGTGTTTGTAAGAATAGATCAAAATGTTTTTCATTTCCATATTCAAAGAAGATTCCATTGTTTCAGTAATTTTTTTAAATATAGTTTTAGTGACATTTTAAGCTTATTTTGCACGTTTGTTTGAAATTTGACCGGAGAATAGACTAGGGACAACGTGAACTGTGAACCGCAAGTTAATAATAACTGACACAGACTGTTTACGTTCGTCTTTGTTCAACTCTATATTTGTGACCATTGTATTTCTTAGTCGTTGAGTTAAAATTTAAGTTTTGTTCTTGATATAAATATGGAATAAAAGGTAAAACCATAAACAAAATATAAGTACAACAAAACATTAATACTACGAGAAGATGTTCCTGGAAGGAGTGCATATTTGTATTTATTTCTCTATAAAAGTACGTTTATAACCGTCTAATACCTAGTTATATAGTACAAGCCGTAAGCGAAATTGTCTTTTATATTATATTGTGTATTGATATTATGAGGTATCCTGGGTACTTAGTACATTTCTCTAGTTCTCTACTGGGTACCTATAATTTCGTCGAAACGCCTTTCAACAAACGTATTATTGGCAGAATTTTCAATTCATTGAAAAGCATTTCTCGCCGCATGAGGTATTTTTTTTGGTACTCACCTAACGTAGGTAATTAATGTTTCAGATATCCTGTAAACATCATGGCTTCAGCAGAAAACAGCAAATTAAATTCGATAAAATTAATAGATATATTATTTTTGATAACCTAAACTACGTATAGCAATTTAATTATGCATTTAACCTTAAATATTTCCGGCCTTTTCACCGATTTTTTTTTGTCCGAATTTCACTTGCCAATAAACTTTTTGCCGATGATTGACTTTGACAATTAACTAATTGCCAAATTTTTGTATGACATCGTTTTATTTGGTCGAATTATTTTAGTCGATTGTTATAATGACTTAAAACTTTTGGGATATCTATTATTTGCCAAATCTTTCACTAGGCCAAAAACCACGAATAATTGGTCGTCAGTGCAACAGTTCTCTTTGTTATAACGAGGAGGAGTGTGTTAGGCTAACAGTGACTAAACAGCCAGAATCAACTTTTTCAATATTTGTAAAAGACATTCCAAAACACAAGTCCAGGGATATTCTATTAAAAAAAATAATTGTTTTATAATATTAGGTTAGTTACTACTCGAAAGGTGGCATTTTAAAAAGTAGTTGCTAATCACGTGGTTGGGAAATAATACGATATCTTTTGATCATTCGGACACATGATCATTCGGTGAAATGAAATTCTGCAAATAATTGGTTGGGAAGGTATAATCAGACATTGAAATTTCTGCGATAAATAGGCAAACCCAGCACAACATAGCTTTCAAAAATAAAAATTGGGACAAATGTATATTCGGAAAAAAACTACTTTCAAGGTGTTCTCATAAATTAATATACCTAAAGATAAATTAAATAGTTTCAGAGTTATTATTCGAGTTTGGCCTAAGAGGGATTCGAACTGTTTGTCATTGCCTTATGCCAATCGTATACCTACATTTTGCCGATTTTCAATAATCGCTAACGTAGCGTTATATATACATCTTGAGTAGGCTCCCAGTGGATATTTACATTTATTGCTATAGTGGCTGAATTCAAACTATATGTTGTATCTATAACAAATCAACGAATTGGTCAAACAAACGCTAACTCTCTCAGTGTCCTAACTCTACCCGATGTAGTTTTCGTGACACCAAGTTTGGGTTTAGTTTTGGTACACAGGTTTGAAATCAAGTTCAGAAGCGACGAAAAGTTACAGACAACACAACTGTCAAGGACAGGCTGTCAATATTAAATTAGCCAACAGGTAAACAGTCTCTATTCTACCCGGGAAGCCCTAATTGCTTTTGACATGTTAATCTTAATGTCAATATTATGATAGCTCTTATTTACTTGATAGTAATGGCGCCGAATCAAAAATGAAAGCAATATGGTTTTGCTCAGTAGAATACCTCTAGAGTCCCTGGTCATAAGTTACCTTTTGTTACATTTAATGCTAACTGTTCCACGACCTATCGATTGTGATCTAAAAGACAGACGCCGACGGGCGACTTTTATTCCCGACCAACGCCGAGATGTTATCCTTTCGAGTACTTTAGGTAATGGGATCTCAAGAGGGGGCCTTTTTATCTCAAACTGACCAATCCCAAGTATTTTAAGTGTCTTGAGTTCGTATACTGCCCAGTAAGTTTACGATATTTAGTTTGTATTTAGTAGTATTTTTCATTACTATGGAATTTTGTTACTAACTATAAGTATCATAAATAGCAACATTTACGTTAGTAAAACGGAAAAAATTGAGTTGGACAACTAATCTTTAACTAAAATATCACTAAGCCATACTGTGTCATTATGCTTTTAAAAAGGTTTTTTTCCGTGAAAGTATTTCACTTGTTTCTAATCAGAAGTCTAACATAAACTAAGTAGTATGTTACTCGTACTAACCTAATAATGTAACAGTTTAAGCAGAGATACGTTTTTTAATTGAAGTTTGTGAATGTTTAAATATAACCTATCGAAGATTTTAGACATATTTATATACGAATCGTTGGTGGGTAAAATATAACTTTTACATATTCGTGGAAGCAAGACGGCGTCATTAAAAAGTCTAGTGTACGAGTAAGACGCCTTCAGGCGAAGCGGCGCGGGATGGTTTTCGTAGGGTGTTTGGCAATAGCTGGATCAAGGGAGCCGAGAGTGTTGCTTAGTGGCGTGCATATGGAGATGAATATGGCTATTCTAGCAGTGGACCACCCTAGGCGTCTTTTTCTACGCGGTAATACAAAATTGCCTTTGTCATGTTGTCGTATTATCTCACTCGGACACCATTACTGTCAAGTAATAATATTAGAACTATCGTAACACTGAGCAGACTATAACGTGTCAAAGGCGTTATGGTTTAACCCAGTAATACCTGATTCAGGCATGTTAATTGAACAAAATAACTTTTCACTTTCTTATCATGTACATAAATACATTAAATCACGCTAGTTTCCCACGCTGCTAGTAGGCAAATACCACTTATTTATTTACGAACTTCTTATCATGTATTGGCACTTTATCCAAACATTTTGCACCTTAAAGTTGCAGCACGTATATCGGTGTTGCATTCACCCCTTGCTCACACGCAAAGAGTAAGAGCAAGAGGCAAATACCTAACACATTACCGACCGTAACTCAAACGGTCACTTAGCGATAAACACTTCTACCACGACCATGCATTATTAATGTATATGATAATGAATGAACGGTAAGGCCAGTCGCGTTACATTAAACTATTTAAAGGTTACGACCACCGAAATGAGAAAATAGAATTGACGTAACCTGTCGTGCATTTATTCGGTTCAAACAGTACTTATGGGTTAAGGTTCATTTTGTGTTGAACTCAGAGCCTGGCATTAATTACGTTAACCTTGCTTAACATCCTCACGAGCGTATATAGCATTTCCTTAAAAACAGCAACGGTTTTTCCAACCTTATTCTTATCGAAGTAGGTCGTATCTGCTTAACTACTGAATTGGAGATGCGCCATTTTGGCGTACACGGCTGTGTACGCGTTCACTCGTCCAGCGTGAAGGGTTATCGACGATGCAAAAAGAAGAGCACTAAAACTTTTACAACACAACGTCAGCGAGCTATGGTTTACGCCTCATACAGCCAGATTGCAATCCCGCACGTGACTGTACAGATAACGCAAAACAACGTGGAACCGCGTTCGGATTCACTCTACACGTTTGTTTCATTCGTGACTGAATATAGAGTTCAACTGTCAATAAAAGGTATTGCGGAAACCGCATCGAAAAAGCGTAGCGTGAAAACGTGTAGACGGTCTAAAAATAAGAGAGTGCGCTTATGTGAAATATAGGGAGTTATGGAGCTAGCGACCGCCGTGGCGGCTCGTGCCGTCGCCTGCGCCGCTTGTCTCGCCGGTGAATGGTACTTGGTTTGGTGATTGATGTCGTAGATACCTTTTTTATAGATTTAAAGAAGGAATTAACCCTTTATTCGGCAAAAATAAAAGAAGTCGGGAATTCAAACCCTTTTTGATTTTGAACCAGCAAAAAAATAAAAACACATTCCAAACAAAAAAAGTGGACATTATGGTATGTATACTGTGATATACATTGCCAAATAAAGGGTGGGATAAGGTGAACGGGTTAGCTTGCGCCTTTCCTTGGGAGTGTCATATTTGTTACGGACATAATAGGTTCTAAGTAGATAAGGTTTGAAGTTTCATATGCCTTTTGTGATAAAAACTTGTGCTTAAAAATAGTCATGAAGTCGCTTGTCTATCTGTTTTGTAGAAGATGTATTATGGTAGGTGTACCCAAGACCCCCTCGTGCACCCTCCTCTTTCTACCATCGGTCGTCCAGGTGCCGCGAGGTCTTCCGTCCGCATATAGTCGAATTTCCAATGGTTCCGACGATCATTTTTAATTCTCACTGCCAAGGAGTGGAATGCTCTCCCTGCGTCTGTATTCCCAGAATCGTATTAAGTATAACCTTGATGTTTTCAAGAACAGGTTTATTTTCTTTATAAGTGTGCCCTCCCTTCGACTCTTGACCTTGTCGTCGGTAAGACTGAGGTCAAGCGCAAGCCCATTGTGGATAAGAAAACGTATTAAAAGTAACACAGCTAATTACAATCATTGTCTTACAAAAGAAAGTAAAAACACATACGACCACATCCATTTAATAAAGCAACACAACAGGCATACAAAACTTACAATGGCGGGATTATAAGTCAAGTCCCGGGTACAATGGCGTGCCATTATTGCGAAACTAGTGCTCGCAAGTGTAGCGGCTACGTAAACCTACGGCTTGTTAATTTTGAATAGAGCGGAGAGTATTATCTGTATCGTGCAGACAGTGTAATGTCATTTCCGTCGCAGCTGACTCCAGTACCGTTACCATGAGTTTCAATTACCGTACTCGCTAGCGAGTCCTATGCTCTGTCCTTTTGCTCTCTATAAGAATACTTGCGAGGTCTGCGAGAGAGAGAGCTTCGACTCACTAGCGAGTACGTTAATTGTAACTCATGGTAAGGGTACAGGCCACGCTAGTTGTAAGTCTTACAACTCACTGCGGACGGTTTAGACGGGCCGCGCAAACAAGCTCAGCTTGCATTCTGTCACACTAAATATTAGTTTATTCTCGCTAAAATAATACTGGGCCTCTATTCTTGGCGGTAAAAACCATATTTTGACCTTTTATGGTTTTGTGTTTGACTCGGCCGCCATTACTGTTAAATAAATAAAAGCTACTCATCAAAATATTGACAATACGAAAACAGGACCGAGATTCAAGGTCTTAAAAACCATATCATTTTCGACCTGGGCCTCTATTCATGGCGGAAAAAAATCGATATGGATTTTACCGCCAAGACAGCAATCCTAATACTGCCAACCTCAAGGTTTGCACTTATGGACCAATCAGATGATCTATGTCAGTAATTAAAAATCATTACCGGCTGTCTTATCCCCACACTGGACACAAAAATGCGGTAACTGCTGCTTGGTGGTAGGTATCCAGACGGACCCTGCTCAAGGTTCTATCACCACTAAACCTTGGTTTAAATTTAAACTAACATTTTATTGACACTATAGTTAAAAAGTCGAGTCGAGTTATAGTTGACTTGATGTATGAATGTGGAAGAAGCGAAAGAAATTTGTCAAGAGTAGCAAATCGAAAGAAGTGGTCTCTAACTACCCCTCTGGGAAACAGGCGTGATTTAATGTATGTATGTGTAGTTAAAAAACTCGTTTTACTTTGTAAATTAAATAATTAAATTTAAATATGGTATAATAAAACTACTCAGCTATTTTAAAAGAATGTTTGAGAAGACAAAAGCTGGAGCATGCGTGGAATTTGAAACCTTGGACCGGCGTGATGATTGAATTTTTAGGGTCCCGGAGGCATCCATAGGTCAAAGGTTATGTTAGTAAAGACTTTTAACAGGAAATGTGGGAAAATTCCGGTGGTTTTCTTCCTGAATTCTTACTCCAGAAATATAATTTATTTATGCAATATATGCATGAGGTTTAGTTTAGTTAGATTATATTAGCCTTTGTACACGACTCTGTCGGCGTAGATGTAGTTTTTACACTATCATAAATATATACGTTTCCATGTCATCAAATATATCTACACGCCCCTATACTACTAGGTGTGTCATAGGTAAGGTATACCTTTCACGTAAATAGGTTCAGGCGTTAAATCGTTAAAATGGCACAAACAAACAAATAGCAAACACACTTTCGAGTTTTTAATATCAATAATGAGGATTAATTTTGCTACTAGCTTCTGCCCGCGACTTCGTCCTCTTCTCTTCTTGTGTACGTAGGGTAGAAGTACTGGGTTTTGCCATCTTTGCACCGTTTTTGACCACTCTAAATTGGGAATTGGTACCTCACCAGTGGTAAATGATTGAACTACTTCGCTGTTTTCCCGGTGTTATGAAGGAGCTGCATACATTTTAACTTGCCGCAGCAAACTGGCTGAAACACCTGGACATTGACCTTTGATCCTTGCAGGATGAGTGCAATTTTTTTTTTTTTTTTTTTTTATTTCATAGAGAAGACAAACGAGCACACAGGCCACCTGATGGTAAGTGGAAACTGTAACCCATAGACATTCGCATTCACAGGACTGCGATGCAATCCTAAGACTGCAAATGCGTTGCCAACCCTGAGGACTAAGATGGAATGCCTCTATGCTAGTCATTTCACCGGCTGTCTACGCAAAAACGCAATGATGATGATATCAGGATTAACTTCTTATCTATATGGTATGGTGAGTAACTTATAAAATGATTTAATACGTATACAACGTGCCGTTAAAAAAAAAGGTAACACATATTCATTTTTCATGTAAAAATATGCCAGTAAGAATTTACTTCTTAGTAAATGTACAGGAGAAAAAAAAACTAAACACACATTTTTAATAATCACGGTGCATAATCATCATCTGTAAAAGTGCAGAGACGTTAATATTCAAAACGAAATATTGCACTGTGAAATGCATTGTCTGAGAATCTCTTCCTCGGAAACGTTCACATCTACCGGGAGAATGCAAATACTTATGAAACAAAGGCACTGTGACCTACCTAGTTACATAATTATTGAATAGATCTTGTCCGTGACACCGTCCATTTAAAAAAATGAGCTTTAAGTAGCCTTTTATTACTCTTCGACAACTATAGTAATAAAACAATAGACTTTTAAATTATTTATTTTATAAAAACATTCTTTATCTCCGACAGTCTGACACTTATGATAAATACACTGTCAAACGATCTGTCAATTGAGACCCATTGCGACGGATCTACTATGGGGCTTTGATGGGTTCCTGTGGCCACCTTCCGTTTGCATCATCATACCAGCGCGATTGTACTATAATTCTTATTACATTGTCATCGGAAGTGCCTTGTACTTTGCATCCAAATTTTCATGGGAATGTCACACATTGGTCACACCAATTGACATAGTCCCAAACTAAGCTCTAAGGTTGAACTATTGGCACTAGACCACGATATAAATATTTAAACAGAGAAATATCTATATACTTAAATAGAAAACATCCATGACTCAGGAACAAATATTCGCGGTCATTTCAAATATCTGCCTTACCTGGATTTGAACCTACCCACTAGCTTCGTATGGTTACTACCAACTAGGCCAGCGCGTCGTCAGTTGAAAGTCACAATGGATTTTTTAAATTTTACTACATTGTTTGTGTTAATTAGTTACAAGTGAAATCAATATAAGTGTGTTGAATACAATAAGTAAACCTGTTAGCTATATTTAAACGTAAGATGAGGACAGGGGAACTATTTTACTTGGTAAAACCATATTGCTTATGACATGTCATCGTATTGTAAAAGTTATGATAACTCTTATTTACTTGACGGTAATGGCGACCGAGTTTAAAACTTTATCATCTGAGAAACAATACGGTTTTACCGAGTAGAATTAGACCCCAAATAAACAAATAGATTGATATCGTTACTTAAGATGAAATCTTAACACAAAACGCTCCGATTGTTTGTATCTGCTTGAAATGCAAGAATCAATGAAGGTGGAATTTGAAATCAAGAGTAATCTGTCTGGATGGAAACGCGGAAGGAGATGGATGACAAGGAAAATACGCGAGAAAATTCAAAAGGAAAGCAAGGTGGAGCGAGCGAGGAAAATTGGCTTCATTAGAGCGAGGGATGGAAGGCGCGTTAAAATTTTACACACGGCTACTGAATTCCGCGAATTTAGATGAAAAGAAGCTAAAAGTTGAGCTTGAACACGCTGTTGTGGTTGAACGTAGGCTTTCGTGCATAATTAATTGTGGTTTCCGTAAATAACGGTCGCGATTAAAATTTTCTATAGGTAATTTTTGTATGAAATAATAACCGGGCAAGAGCGTGTCGGACCATGAGCAGTGTAGGGTTCCAAAGCTGTTGCTACAAATACAAAAAACTCTATACAAAAAGCGCAAATTTAGCATAAACTAGTGATCCGCCCTCGCTTCGTTTCGGTTTATGTGAGTATGATATATAGCCTATAGCCTCCCTCGATAAAGGGGCTATCTAACAGTGAAACATTTTTTTAATCGAACCTTTAGTTGGTTCCTGATATTACCGCGTTCAAGCAAAATAACAAACAAACAAACAAACAAACTCTCCAGTTTTATAATATTATCATAGATAAGTAAGGCGGTTTATGTTTATGTAGGTAAGTATGTGTACATTGATTGTATCAATCTATTTAGCATGCAAATACTTTTCGGACTAATTCGCCCTCTCTTTGATATTAGATATTACCTAAAATAGTCAATTGACGGAAAGGATCGTAAATAAGGAAAAAAGATTTCGAAACAAGGAAGTCGTTTTGTTTTCTTTCTTAACCCATTGTTTTGTAGCTTTTAAATATACGGCCACATTCATTGTTAAGCTAGATAGTGCTCCAGTAACGGTTACATTAGGGTTAAATACAAAGTGAAAAATTCAAATTTGCTTTTCTCTACATATTACAATTGACCTTTATTCGACTAAGGTTTTAAATTGCAATTGAGTTTGTATTCGCCTTTACTATCAAGTTCATATAAAATCTATAAGAACGCGAACAATACGACAACAATATGGGTAACTAAATGCACAAAAGACTCTCGAAGGCAACCGCATTGTAAAAAGGCTATTCCAAGCGGTGAGTTTAAGGTAGTCCCGTTAGTGCGAACAAAACATATTTTAGCGCGTGCATTTTCAATTTAGCAGCATGGTTTCTGCCGATGGATCGAACGTATAATATCAGGAGATAATATATCAGGAGACTATGTCACACCAATTGACCTAGTCCCAAACTAAGCTCTAGGCTTGTACTATGGGTACTAGACAACGATATAAATACTTATATAGAGAAATATATACTTAAATACATAGAAAACATATAACTGCCTGCCAAAAATATCTGCCCTTACCGGGATTTGAACCCAGGACCTCTAGCTTCGTAGGCAGGGTCACTACCAACTAAATAGGCTATCGTGTCGTCGAAATAAGGCTGCTTAATTGAAAATGCACGCGCTAAAATGTGTTTTGTTCGCTCTGACGGGACTACTTAAACTCGCCGCTGCAATTTCGCTCGTGCATCCGACCGTCCGTTGTTTTTGAGCGAATAACACCGCAGTTGCTCGTCAACGCGACGCCACGTGAGTGTCGCACGTTCCACGGCCTACCGACAAGCACGCCATTCAAATTTCATTTACAAAATCAGGGAATATCATCAAACTCTTATTGTAGCCGTCGGAACTTGAAATTCATTAACTGGTTAGCTAATGTCAAAGCAAACGACGGTTAACAACCTACCTAATTTTCGCCTTAATTACGTAATGTGGTACATTAAACGGGGTTCAGCTGTGCAGATAATTATTTTGGATGAAATTGCTACTTTGGAATTATGGTCTTTGGTATTCGTTGCAGGGAGTATTGATTGCTGGTTCAGTAGGTAGTTCATCGTTTAAAAGCATTGTTTTTAAAAGTTTTTATTTAACTTGCAATGTATGTATGTATGTTAGGGTTTCCGATGAAGCTGAAAATTTGCATACGGCTTTATTTCTGATGACAATACAATAATATAGTACTATCGAGCTGATCTGATGATTTACGCTCAGGGTGGCCATTGGAACTCCTAAATTACACATGATAAACCCGGTGTGTTAGGGCTTGTTATAATTTCTTTGACGAGTAGACGACGACTGTGTTTTTTTTACACAGTAAGTGTCCCAAAAAATATTTTTCGACAGAAACTTATTTACTATAATCCTCCTTTAAATAAGAACTTATGTCACAGTAATTTTACTACTTAATGAGCAAAAAGAGAAAGTTTTAGGCCTTAATTGGCAGTACTTTAGGTTTCTCACAGTAATTCTAATTTGCGATAAAAGTTTGTTGCTTTTACCACGAAATGCTTAACTTTACCTTTCCTTAATCACATTGAGTAGTAAATGGCATTATAATCATTTGACGTACGATGGTACTCTACAACTAGGAAAACTTTGCCTGAGTTGTTATTGAGTTTTTACCAAAGTTGTATACCTACTTGGGTTTTGCGATGTCTTATGAATCTCATGATACGAGTATGTACAAGATAGTAAATAAGGAAGTTTTGGTATCGTCGGGGAAGTCGGGGCGGCTTGTTTATGTGGCAATTGGCGTCGCAATGAACCGCCGCCGTCTAGCGGGACCAAGTTCGCAAAGGCCCGACTCACAAATTGAAGCATAGTGCCGACAATGCCGACATCTCACAAATAATCATGCACAAGGTAAATTGTACGAAATTTCGAGACCGTCAGTAATTTACTTTGAAACTGCGGTCACGATACGAAAGACAATTTAGATAGGGAATCGTGGCTAGTGAATATAAATATTCCGACTTGTCTTTTTCAATTAATGCAATATGATTTATTTGTATTACGTGTATACTTCTCATTGAAAAATTTAGAATGTTGTTAGTTAACTCGGTGACTCAGATTTTCGTCGTTAAAAATCTTACAATTTATTTTTAACTGTATAAACATTTATTAATGTTTCTGTTTACATAATATTTATTTCATTTGCTTACGTAAAAAATGACGACTTAGTTTGGTTTATTTTCCTACAAACCACATTATTTATAGTAGCTCTTTCATCACCAATGCCATAACAACAAAGTTACTATATCTATGATATAATGTACATTTTGCCATTTCCAACTAAAGACGCCACCTAATTAATGTAAAGAGTAATGAATGCAAAAGACGCGTAAAGGCAGCACACTCGTACAGATTCAGCGAAATCCAATAATTCCCTTTTGAATATTCTACGGCTCATCCAGCAAAAAGCTAATCCGGTGAATAATGGGGTTATAGATATCAACGCTCCGGCAGGCGGGGTGAAAAAATATGCCAATTGTTCGACGCCATGAGCCTGCGCCATTTAAATAAATCTCGGCTTTGTCTGATGTTTTAATTGTTTTCACGGCTTTCCATTGCAACGATTCGAATGATCTGAGGCTTTATAGAGCATGGATGCATCTCGAATGTCATTTCTCTTGAAGACTATAATAAATAGTCTTACAATGTACAGTCAACCAATTTGATTTCTAGGCCACTTTGGACTATGTTAAAGTGACGTTGTCAACCAAAACTTAAGAGACTCCCTATGATTTGGTTTACAACGTCATGTTGACAAAGTCCATAGTGGCCTAGGAATCAAATTGGTTGACTGTATAATATGTAAAGAAGAGCGTCATCTATCTATATAAATAAAAAATAATTACTAAATGTGTTGCTAAGCGCAAAACTCGAGAACGGCTGAACCGATTTGGCTAATTTTTTTTTGTTGCGTTCGTTATTGTCAGGATAAGTTTTGTATGCAAGAAAAAATGAAAATTCCATCGGGAAGGTCGGAAATTTGCAGCGGGGCGAAGCTGCTGGCGGGCAGCTAGTGTTAAATAAAGAATTCGTTATTTATAATGTCATTAATATTTTGATATATTGATAATCAAGTTGTGGTTTTGATGGTGTGGGGAGCTGAGTAAGAAGTAGTGTACTGATACTGCCGTCTCCTCTCAACCAACAGACTTCCAGACGCACCGCAGGATACCACGCGTACCTGTTTTTTCTGCTTTTTAGTACGACGCACTTTGCATCATCCTCCATAATGCGTAGGTACTATCAGCCCAATGGAACCCTGACCCACCATAGAACGGTGTCACAGTGACATTATAAAACAATTTGTTTGACACTTCTTATGACTTGAATCATAACGTCTCTGTGACACAGTTCTATGGTGGGTCAAGGTTCCAATGGTCTGATAGTACTGCAAAACAGTAGAATGCGCCTCCGGCGTGTCCCAGTGCATATAAATTCAATTAGGCAGCTAGATGAGCTCGCTTCCTCGTCGACAAAATCTTTGTCTTCCAAGGGCGAGGGTTCGATCCCCAATCAAATAATGTTTATTTTTTTAATATTTATTGCACATAAATAAGTACAAATGGTGGACCTAATACCTAATAGCATTCTCTTCCAAACAATAATCAAACAGAACTTTACAAAATGGGTGCACAGAAAATGAAGACGAATGTTTGTGTGAGCACGAATAGTTTTTTATCAACACTTATACAGAGCTAAGACGTTAGTTAGCGAATACTGTTGGAAAGTCTCTTTTGAATAATAATAATCTGGATACGATAGAGACTTCAACTTGTAAAACAAGTTTCAAGCTTCCGTGGATCCGGTTAATTGGTGATTGTTCTTTGATATTAGTTATAAAATGATTTGAAATAGATAATGATGTTCGTTATAAGAGCTAGCGAAAAAAAAATTGCGGTAACAAAGGATAATTTCTTTTGTAACACTTTCTAGTCTAGATTTTATAGATTTAGCTAACTTTGTCTACTAAAACAACCTACATGAAGTTTGGACGAGAATGTAACTTTCAAAGTCAATTTATTACCTTCTTTTGGTCCATAAGGCCAGCGGTTATGGAAGAAATGCATTCCGTCACTTCGATACGATCTTTTCTCTTCACTTTCCCAACTTGTTAGCACTTAATCACGCTGATATTTGCACAAATAGAACATCAACAAACAGATATAATTTTTCTTGTTTAGCCATTAACTGTCAAACGTAACGTTTCGATACTTCTTTGTTTACATTTCTGGATTTCATCCGCGGCTGTCACATTTGACAGTCGTCCATATATTTTTCTTACAATTGAACTTGTTTCAGCTTCCACATGAATATATTCTAATCCTGAGCATCATGTAGGACATTTAATCATAGATCTTCACTAATTACTAAAATATATAATTCATTTACTTACAATTTGGCTGGTCATTATTAGTCTTCCGTGTCGAACAAAACGCAGCCGTAAGTTGGCAACCCGGTAATTTTTGGTTTCGTTTCAGGCAAGTTGTGTTCGAGTGTATGGTTAAACGTCACCCATTTTGGCTTTTTATTTTAGTAATGCTTTTCGGTAAAAATAGGATGAAGTCTGAAGTTTCCCTTCTATTCCCCATTCTTTATGTGTGTTCGTTTTTCAATAAATTATGTCTTTGATTTCGGTCGGTTTCGTCCAAATAAATCTCTAGCTTCAACGACGAAATGGAACACATGACTATTGGTTCTCGATCTTTCTATCGACCTTTTTTTGACCTCTGCATTCAGATTTTTCTCGACCATGTGAACACACACAATTTTAAGTCGCTGGATCAATTTCTCGCTTCGGGGTGAGTTTTGAGTCGAAAAGGTGTCTTTTATTTGCCTAATGTGGTGACATTCTAATAAATCTGTTCAATTACTTTCAGCGTTCGGCCCAGATTGTTTAATTTAACTTCAAATGATGTCCTAACTAAGGAGAATCACTACTGTGTCTGTCCACGTTTTGTCCATCCACTACTCAGGTGAGGTTTCTAAACTTATTTATTCGTGTCTAGTTGGAAGCGGTGACATTGTTTTGTTGACAATGTTTCTCAAAGCATTTGTTTTAATTTCAGTTATTCACCGATGAAAATTCCTTAATTTATTATAATACTTCAACGTCGCTTCACTCTTTTACGGCGGCCCCGCAACTACACGGGTGTGCTGATGTCCGACGATTTAATCTCAGAACAAAACTATCACTATTGAGGGAGAAAACGAAGTCCAACCGCGTGTACATCGGGTACCGCGATCCACAAGTCAGATTCTGCTACAATTCAATGGTAACGGCGGGCGCTGTTTGACCTGTAGCCAAGCTGTGTCTGACCTCTGTCCATACGGGATCCTGCGGGTGATGTTCTCCGGGTAAAACTCCGTGTTTCATTTCAACCAACACCCTCAAACTCGTACTTCTAAAGCCGGTAAATTCTAACCTTTTCTTGAATAACTATAGAATAACGGTACCAAAGCAACCGAGAAAGCCTCGCTCTTAAGTAACTACTTATAAGATAATCCTAGTGCCAACTTGGCAATCTGTAAAGAGGGTAAGGGGAGGACTTAATTAATAAATGTTTACTTGTTACTGATTTATGACTTTTATTTAGCATATTCTCATTTTGACGGTGAACTCATCTGGCGCTCATAAGTATAAATTTGATGAGTCTCCACCGCTCTGGTCACCTTCGAATCACACGGCCTGTTCTCATGCTCGGTTCATTTCAGTGGCGCCCAACGTGGGGCCAGTTTGAGAATTTGCTAAGTAAATTTAACAGGTTGCTTTGGAATAAGTATTTTTATTATAACTGAGTAGTGTATAAGATATTTCTTTGGTGTTTTATTATTAAGAAACATAACCCAATAAGGGAAAATGTTTATTGTTATCGGGATTTAAACTTTAAATCTGAATCTTTAAAGGTTTGAACTTAGAAATTTAAAACCTTACTTGAAGTTTTAAATGAAATTTTCTCATCCTAACTTTATTAAAAATTTGCATTGAAACTTGAAGTTAAACTTGTTTTTAAACTCGAATTTGCTGGTAATCCTTAACTTCGTGGTTTGATTTAACTAGTTTACTGTGATACAACTTATTTACAAATTATTCTTTTTTCTGGTTTAGTATCAGTGTTTTAAGCTGTTTTTATTGAGAATGTCTGTTGTTCAAATTTACTGTAATTTTATACTATGAACAGTTAGAACTAACTTGTAATATTTTAATATTATTAGACTTGTAATTATTTTTTTTCGGACGCTTTGGGTTGCTATTAATTTAACCTTAATTCTCTTATACCAGCGAAATAAGAGTTGTTTTTTTTATTGTGTTGGACTTCGGCTTTATTCTTAACGGTCTACTATTTATTTCCATAATTTTAGTACAAAACAAGATGGACTTTTTATTAGCCGATTGCAGTATTGCACATCTGAAAAAAGACGAAATCAGTCATTGAACTAGTTATTAGAGGTTGTAAGGTAAATCCAGTATCTCGTCGTCATAGTTTACAACAGGTGCTTGCACAGACAGCCGAACTAGCTAATAAAGGTGGTGTGAATTTTAATCTTTCTGGAAGTTCAGACGTGTCGATGGAAGTATCAGTCCTACAATATAAGGTGGAGGAAATTGAGATTGCTTCGCGTTCAGATCTTACTTCTTCTTCTCGATCTCGACTATTATCGCGCTGCAAATACCTCCTTTGTCGCATTTCCCGTTTGACACAAGACAACGAGGACGTTCAGCTGCTTCACACTACTTTAACTGCTATACTGGATCGTCTACAGGTGGGTAGCGATTCCGAATCTAATGGTGTCGACAGTGACTCTGGTTCTGAGGCCGTCCCTTCTCAGGTAGTTAAAAGTTTACTCCATATTTTCTTCATCATGGTCGGGAAATGATATTTGATGGTTCCTTCTATAATTCAACATCTCCCATTGACAGGGATGCGATTGCTGTAGATGATGGTTGCACGTTCTCTGATAAACTTAACGAATTAAAATCTATTTTTGAAAAGGTGCAAAACTCTCTACGAAGTGCCCACATACGTAACGCTCACTATTACAACTTGCGCAAGCGGCCTATGGTACTTCAGGAAGGACAAATAGTATACAAGAAAACATATCACTTATCTAACGCGGCTAAAAACTTCTCAGCCAATTTGGCACCGCGTTATGAGAAATGTATTATTCACAAGAAACTCGGACCCTTGGTATATACTTTGAAATCCCTATCTGGTAAAAATCTAGGAAATTTTCACATTAAAGATCTAGTCCGTCCTGGCGAAGCTGCGCCCACTTCTTAATGTTAGATATATCCCTGTGTGGTATCCGGGTCCGAATAGTGCCACTCCATTTCTTCCGTGGATGTCGTAAGAGCCGACAAAGGAGATGAAGGCTTCCAATACCGTTGGGCGATGGGCTTACAACCATCACCCCTACGCTGGTAAACATCTAAGCCTAATTGTGTAACTCTACCTTTCCTACTCTAAGAATAAAGGTGGTATTTATTATGAGTTACTATATTCATATTTCATTATTGACGTTTTCTGGAGTAAAGCTTAGTGTTTGTAATTAACATCACCGGTCTTTGCTCAGATTCTTTGTTTCAACGTCTCTACTGCAGACATCGTATCTGCTTTGTCAACGGATAGCTTGTTAGGACTGAGTGTCTCGTCCTCATCTAATAAAATTCTTTCATATTCCACGGGACTACTTTCTCGTGTATAGCTCATTGGTCGTGTGTCACGCCTGAGGTATGTAGCCTAAGCTAAAGGCTCTAAACTAACTTAACATTGGTGTCGCTCATCTAAGCGTCTCGCCTCCTTTACTCACTCTTATAAATATTGTAATCTTACAGAAGATGATACTTTTTGAAGTTAATTATATATAAAATGCTGAAAAAAGTAAATTTTTGCAAAACTGTTTTCCAGCCTCATTTTTTTGTTGGATTCTAGGTATTTGAGAAATGGTCAGCATAGTCTGCCTTTCCGATCCTATTCCAAAGTGCATTGTTAATAAAGTAAACATCTAGTGCCATAGTTAATAATTTTGAAATAGGAGAATTTGAGTCGACTCACTCATTCATTACTAGTAAATTGTAAGTTAGCAAGTACCGTGTAATTTTATTAGGTTAGTGCGCGCACATATTAGTTAAGTCGTAGTGTGAAGGGGTTTAGGTTATCCGTGAAACGTTAGGATACCTACTCTCCGACACATGATTTCATTTGTCTGCCCAAAATTGGCACAGATAAACCAATTTTCTTTGGATTTTCTTCGTATTGTCCAAAAACTTAGTTGTAAGCATTAGGTCTCACATATTAGTTAAGTTGTAGTGTGAAGGGGTTTAGGTTATCCGTGGAACGTTAGGATACCTACTCTCCGACACATGATTTCATTTGTCTGCCCAAAATTGGCACAGATAAACCAATTTTCTTTGGATTTTCTTCGTATTGTCCAAAAACTTAGTTGTATATGCATTAGGTCTCACATATTAGTTAAGTCGTAGTGTGAAGGGGTTTAGGTTATCCGTGGAACGTTAGGATACCTACTCTCCGACACATGATTTCATTTGTCTGCCCAAAATTGGCACAGATAAACCAATTTTCTTTGGATTTTCTTCGTATTGTCCAAAAACTTAGTTGTAAGCATTAGGTCTCACATATTAGTTAAGTTGTAGTGTGAAGGGGTTTAGGTTATCCGTGGAACGTTAGGATACCTACTCTCCGACACATGATTTCACATGTCTGCCCACCCTTGGCACAGACATTATTTTTTTTTTGTTTGGATTTTTCTTTGCTGTCCAGAACATAGACATAGGCATATTTGTTAAATTAGTTAAGTAGTAGTGTGAAGAGGTTTAGGTTATCCGTGGAACGTTAGGAAGCCTACTCCACGACACATGATTTCACTTGTCTGCCCACACTTGGCACAGACAAACCATTTTCTACTTTTCTACAGTTGTGCAAGACGTATCTGTATAGTATGCTCCTCTTATAGTTTAATTTAGTAAAGTTTATAGGACCACTAAGTAGTCTAGATTCCGTCGCTTACACCATGGGTGTAAACGGTCTGAAAATATTTCTTACTTTGCTCTTCTTATTTGGTGATAAGCCATTCTGCCCTACGTTGTCAGAATGTGTCTTGCTTATTTCACCTCAAAGCTCACTAGCTACCTCTAGCTTCATGCTTCTCATACTTAGGTCTCTGATATTCTTTCTTCTGTTCAGTTAAACCATGTCTTAAATACTAAAAAAAAAAAAATAACATAATTTATCTCTACTACTCCCCTTTTATTTTTACTCATAGCGAGGAGGCTTATAATAATTTTATTTCAGAATTTAGTTAATTCTGAAATAAAATTATTTTACCCAACTAAAACGGTACTGTAACACTTTCTAGTCTAGATTTTATAGATTTAGCTAACTTTGTCTACTAAAACAACCTACATGAAGTTTGGACGAGAATGTAACTTTCAAAGTCAATTTATTACCTTCTTTTGGTCCATAAGGCCAGCGGTTATGGAAGAAATGCATTCCGTCACTTCGATACGATCTTTTCTCTTCACTTTCCCAACTTGTTAGCACTTAATCACGCTGATATTTGCACAAATAGAACATCAACAAACAGATATAATTTTTCTTGTTTAGCCATTAACTGTCAAACGTAACGTTTCGATACTTCTTTGTTTACATTTCTGGATTTCATCCGCGGCTGTCACATTTGACAGTCGTCCATATATTTTTCTTACAATTGAACTTGTTTCAGCTTCCACATGAATATATTCTAATCCTGAGCATCATGTAGGACATTTAATCATAGATCTTCACTAATTACTAAAATATATAATTCATTTACTTACAATTTGGCTGGTCATTATTAGTCTTCCGTGTCGAACAAAACGCAGCCGTAAGTTGGCAACCCGGTAATTTTTGGTTTCGTTTCAGGCAAGTTGTGTTCGAGTGTATGGTTAAACGTCACCCATTTTGGCTTTTTATTTTAGTAATGCTTTTCGGTAAAAATAGGATGAAGTCTGAAGTTTCCCTTCTATTCCCCATTCTTTATGTGTGTTCGTTTTTCAATAAATTATGTCTTTGATTTCGGTCGGTTTCGTCCAAATAAATCTCTAGCTTCAACGACGAAATGGAACACATGACTATTGGTTCTCGATCTTTCTATCGACCTTTTTTTGACCTCTGCATTCAGATTTTTCTCGACCATGTGAACACACACAATTTTAAGTCGCTGGATCAATTTCTCGCTTCGGGGTGAGTTTTGAGTCGAAAAGGTGTCTTTTATTTGCCTAATGTGGTGACATTCTAATAAATCTGTTCAATTACTTTCAGCGTTCGGCCCAGATTGTTTAATTTAACTTCAAATGATGTCCTAACTAAGGAGAATCACTACTGTGTCTGTCCACGTTTTGTCCATCCACTACTCAGGTGAGGTTTCTAAACTTATTTATTCGTGTCTAGTTGGAAGCGGTGACATTGTTTTGTTGACAATGTTTCTCAAAGCATTTGTTTTAATTTCAGTTATTCACCGATGAAAATTCCTTAATTTATTATAATACTTCAACGTCGCTTCACTCTTTTACGGCGGCCCCGCAACTACACGGGTGTGCTGATGTCCGACGATTTAATCTCAGAACAAAACTATCACTATTGAGGGAGAAAACGAAGTCCAACCGCGTGTACATCGGGTACCGCGATCCACAAGTCAGATTCTGCTACAATTCAATGGTAACGGCGGGCGCTGTTTGACCTGTAGCCAAGCTGTGTCTGACCTCTGTCCATACGGGATCCTGCGGGTGATGTTCTCCGGGTAAAACTCCGTGTTTCATTTCAACCAACACCCTCAAACTCGTACTTCTAAAGCCGGTAAATTCTAACCTTTTCTTGAATAACTATAGAATAACGGTACCAAAGCAACCGAGAAAGCCTCGCTCTTAAGTAACTACTTATAAGATAATCCTAGTGCCAACTTGGCAATCTGTAAAGAGGGTAAGGGGAGGACTTAATTAATAAATGTTTACTTGTTACTGATTTATGACTTTTATTTAGCATATTCTCATTTTGACGGTGAACTCATCTGGCGCTCATAAGTATAAATTTGATGAGTCTCCACCGCTCTGGTCACCTTCGAATCACACGGCCTGTTCTCATGCTCGGTTCATTTCACTTTATTGCTGAAAAAAACTCTTACTTGAAGTTGGTTCTTAAGAGAAGGGGTTATTGCTCTGCTATAATTAGGATTTCGAGAGGGTTGTTAATTTGAAACTTGTTTACTCCTTGAAAACTTAGCTTCATTCAATAGTAAACAAAAAGAAAAAATCTTACTTTACAACAAAAATGAACTTCAAGAGACACTGACACCTACAAGACATAACGCCACTTTAATCTTACATACATTTAACTAACATTTAGGAGTAATCTCTGATATTTCGAGATGTAAGTTTTAACTGAATTTTCTTCACATTCAAGTTTAAAATCGTACGTCACGAAAGGTTTTTTCAACGACATGACGATTTAGTTTTACGGTGGCACTTTACCAAGGCCTCTATTCTATTTAGGCGGTAAATACCATATCATATTTGACCAGGGTAGTGATTCTGTAAACAACGCCGGTCGTACGGACTGTCGAGTGATATCCAAGCGGCGAGATTAAGTAGTCCCGTCAGTGCGAACAAAACACATTGTAGCGCGTGCATTTTCAATTTAGCAGCATGGTTCCTGCCGATGGGTCGAACGTATAAGGCTGCTTAATTGAAAATGCACGCGGTACAATATGTTTTTTTCGCACTGACGGGACTACTTAATCTCGCCGCTTGGATATCACTCGACAGTCCGTATGACCGGCGTTGTTTACAGAATCACTACCCTGTAACGGTACTGTTTCTAACTCGGCCGCCACTACCTTCAAGTAAATAAGAGCTATCAAAACGTTAACAATACGATAACAAATTAAAGACGATATGATTTTTACCGCCTAGAATCTCAGCCCTGGCTGTTGATTGTCAAACGTTATTGTTGCATCTCTTTCAAAATGTGCATGTCAAATGTGAGAGACGTGTACCATTATTTACTAATGTATGTATGTATGTATGTATGTATGTATGTAAACACTTTATTGTACAAAAGAAAAACCATAACAATACAATTAATATAAAAATATGTACAAAGGCGAACTTATCCCTTTAAGGGATCTCTTCCAGCTAACCTTTGAGAGGTTGAGAAGAGTGAAAGGTCGTGCAACGAGTAAACAAGTGTACAAGAAGAAGAATAATAACACATTTAGTAACTAATAAAACTTATATTAAATAATTACTAATTACTGCCAAGCTAAGTGCCTGTACATTAGTGTACATAAAATAGTTGTTTTGGCTTGACTAGGTACTATTTATGTCCTACCGCTGCAACTATTAAGTATATTTAATTATTTGCCCTTTAAATTTAAAATCAAAGATTTACTATCTTTGCGGTGAGGTTTCGAAAGACGTCAGATAAACCACGGTTGGAAGCGGCTTACTTACCCACTTGAATATAAGTTACTTTGTAACGGTGTAAAAATATGAAAGTATTCTTAACCTGGCCTAGGGATCAAAGTAGCCAGTTATTCAAAAAAAACTAGGTCGTTAGATAACGATGGAATCAGCTGGATAGATCGACCTTATCATCCTTACTTCTAGCATCCCACCAAAACTATTAAAATAACGCTATTAATAAATAATTATAACAGTTATCACGATCGTTAACTTTGTCGTTACTTAAATTGAAAAGAAACAACGCCAAAGCGTCTAACTGACAATGTTTTTAGTGCAAAGGCGAGATTAAGTTAATGTAATTAAAGTTGAAAAGAGCTTGTACTGGTTTTTACTTGTTTTACTTATTGTTAAATAAAGTCGTGTGATTGTTATATAAAAATTTCGACACTTCGCTGTTGTTTAAAAAGTGTTTTGTTAACATCATCCCGGAATGCAAGCTACGTATGTTCAAATGGTCTAGGTTTTAAAGTTATTTTAACCTTAATACAAAATTTAATAATAATAATAATATCAGGGGACTATGTCACACCAATTGACCTAGTCCCAAACTAAGCTCTAGGCTTGTACTAACTATGGGTACTAGACAACGATATAAATACTTATATAGATAAATATATACTTAAATACATAGAAAACATCCATGACTCAGGAACAAATATTTGCGCTCATCACACAAATATCTGCCCTTACCAGGATTTGAACCCAGGACCTCTAGCTTCGTAGGCAGGGTCACTACCAACTAGGCTATCGCGTCGTCAATTTAACGTAGTTAAAGCGTCGAAAACGGTTTTCATCCAAAAAAACTACGTTGCAAAGACTGTTTGCAACAGGATTGGTAAAAGCGAATACGTCGACGACCGTTACAGCACATAAAGCACATGTTCGTGCATGTCTTGACCATCGATCTCTTTTGACGAAACTCATCCAAAGTCAATCAGTCAAAAGAGTACCTACCTAAATATTATAGTCAATAGTTCAAGCAATGTTTGAAATATTATTCAGAATAACTTGATTGCTTCGTCCAATATAAAATGCGGTTGCGGCAAAATATCGCATATTTCAATATTCATTTTATTTTTTTACCTGTCATCTCATACGACAAATTTAGTCTATGAACGTTGGAAGAGAATAAATAAATAAAGAAACATTAAGGAACAATATTACAAAAAATCTGTTTCGAACAAAGCTCCGCATCTTTACCATTGGTAGGTACAGTCACCAGCAATAGTACATTCAGCCTTATAAGTATTTGAACACGTTAGTGCTTTGCCACTTTGACGTCATGTCTGAACTGCGGAATTTGGACCTACAAAGATTATATTTAAAACTTAGGATCAAATTGATGGATTACCGGTTTTGCCAAATATATGTGAGACGACGCGAGTATTTTTGTTTCTAAGTCTTGGATGTTTTCTATCTATCTATACTATATAATATTATAAAGCTGAAGAGTTTGTTTGTTTGTTTGTTTGCTTGAACGCGCTAATCTCAAGAACTACTGGTCCGATTTGAAGAATTATTTCCGTGTTAGATAGCCCATTTACCGAGAAAGGCTATCTATACATATATCATACTCATATAAACCGAAGCGAAGCGAGTATGTAAGTATGTTTATCATCATCTGGTTCCAATAGTACAAACCTTAACTTAGTTTGAGACTAGGTGAATTTGTGTCATTGGTGATAAATGTGTGGTCCCCTTATATATATATATATATATATTGTTTTAATAGTTCTCATCACTAAATATTTTTCCATCGAACCTGAAACTACTACTTTCACAGGCAACGTAACTACCAACTAGGCTAAACGCCTCGTCAATATAGTTACGTCTCTTTTACTCGCCGTGAATTGGACTGCAGAAGTGGTAACCCCTATAAAGTCCAGATTCCGCTAAACGTTCAGTTGTTTTATTATTCAAGAACTAAAACAGACCTGAGGGGTTACTATGACATGGATATGCAGGAAAAAATTAAAAGATATACATATAATATATATAATATATATATTACCGTGAGCGTAAAGGACGGAGCTATAGAAGTTACATAGCTCTGTCCATTTCTCTGTGCTTCATACGTCATAGCATAATAACCTCACAGGGCCGAGATTCTACAAGCTAAAACCTTATTATGTTTGACGTGTTTCAGTATTGTCAATGATTTGATAGCTCTTATTTACTAGTCAAAAATGGCGGCCGAGTTAAACACCATACGTCAAAGACAATATTATTATGGTTTTACCGAATGGTTGTCTGTTGTATTGTGAGGCCCTGAAAGGCCATTGCTTAACGTACCTACTCGCAATCGCAATTGTTTTCATTTTGAAAATCGAATACTTTCTTTCTACTTTTGCATACAAAATGAAAACAATTGTTCCTCTCTGACGTCAATGCGATTACGAGTGGGTTAGGCAATAGGCCAGCTGGGCCTCTGTTCTACAGTGTAAAACAATCGCTTTTGACGTGTTATTGTGTTGTCAACGTTACGATAACTTTCATTTACTTGACAGTAATGGCGGTAGAGTTAAAAACAAGACCAAAACACGTCAAAAGCAATTTTGTTTTACGCAGTAGAATAGACTTCAGAGAACAACATTGACAATTCCATGAATGATACGATATTTAGTCAGGTCCGTTGTGGATTGCTTTGATCATATCCCGTTTCCTGAAATTTATGCAAGAAAGTTTGACAAGCTAGTAGTAGTTAGTTTTGTTAGATTGTTTGTTTGTTTGTTTTGGCATCAGCGCGGATACGTTAAAAAATTAAACGTTATTTGTTACTAACTAATCCGAGGAAATCCGGTTGCTTGTTCACACGACAGTCAAATGATGTTTTAAATGACAGTATATGAAAACATTCGTCTTTTAGAATTCATATTTTATTACAAAATGCACTCCAGACCCAATATTGTACTCTGACAAACGATATTACCTATGACATATTATCGTAATGTCAACATTATGATAGCTGTTAATTCACATGATAGTAATAGTGGCCAAGTTAAAAACAATACGATAACATGCCAAAGACCTTTAACTTTTACCCAAATGAATAGTGGCCCTGCCCCAATTTTCAGACAAAATCATTTTAACGACTTCAGTTTTCTAAAAATTTTGGCTTCAATTTGGTTGCAAACAAACCCTTAAATATTTAGGCTTAAATTTGTAATAATGATGATTATCCCTTTGCCTTATCCATAAAACAATATAACATAATATATAAAGGTCAATTCACGCGAACAAATTTGTTAACAATCTTGTAACCCAAAGCGTCCCTTTTGTTTCATAATGCGTTTCGTAAAATCGGATGTTAAAAGATCAAAAGATTAAAAAGGAAATTGCTTCAACGATGTAAAGTTATTTATAATATTGAAGCAAGAAGAATAACAATCGTGTTTTTTCAGTACTTGTTAAATCAGCTCCATACTTACCGAGACTAGTAATAAGTGAGTATTATTTACAAAAACGTAAAAAGTAAATACAAATAATATCTCAAATGAAACGTCAACAAGTACAAATTGTGCACAATAAAGTAATGATCGAACTTAATTAATTAACTAGAGCAAGAAAAACATCATCAAAGCTCCTCAAACTTCAAACGGAACAGCTGTTGTCACCTAATAAATAATAACGTTAATTTCCTAGCACTTTGTCAGATTTATAACAAGGTATCTAAATTTATGCAAACAACTTACCGTCGGATGATGTCGCGGAGCCGGCAATTAGGAGCAGCAATAAAACAGGAGACGCCATCGAACACGATTCTGAACTTAGATCGTTCATCTTACCCATCGACAGGGTAAAAGTTTACGAGTGAAATGCTGCCGTCATGGCGGTGGTGTCTGGGGCACCTCGGGGGCTATTTAAATATTCATTGGTGTATTTGGGGTCTGATTGGGTAGCGGAGATCGAGAAGTGCGATCGCGACGGCGCGGACGCGGGCGGCGGTCTGGCTGCTTGCGTGCCGGCTGCCTAGCTACTGACGAGAAGGTACCTCTTTGTCTCCGGCCGCCGAGCGCCGAACGCCGACCGCGCCGCAGCGCAAGCGTAGCCCCGCCTCACTCTCAGATGAAATGACGGAACATTACCAGTATTTGTAACAGTTTGCATCAAATTAATATAAATGGAGACGGTTTTAATAAAGTGTAATTGACTTTTGCTGAGTTAGCGTCGCATTAATTCAGACCACGCTAAGTCCGGGCAGGTGCGACGCTGAATACGCACGGCAACTTCCCTTCGAAATAATCTCTAATTGAAATGAAAGTTAATTGAATGACTTTTTAAAGCCACAACGGTATCGCATCGGAATGTAATTTCTCATTTATATTTTCGAACACAGTTTTTTCCTGGAAGTAGTGCCTCATTTCATTAAACTTTGAAAGACTAATTCTATATTTTTCTTTTGATCGAGAAACCTGTTTACAGAATCATATATATTATTCACGTATAAATTACCATAATTAGACGTTATATTTTCTTTACATTGAGCAACATCTTTAGTGTTAACAGTTTATTATGGATAACAAATAATCTAAGTAATCTTTCATTAATATTGTGCGGTAAAAATTAAATCGTTTCTAAAACAGTTCGGTTTGTTTAAAGTGGTTCAGAGTGTAAAAAGGGCGGAAGAAAAACCACCGCTACGCATCCAATCGAGTGTCAAATAGTTTTTTATTTTATGAATGGAAAACTTTTTGTTATTATTTTAATTTCATTCATGAAAAAAAAATAGTTAAGTCGCAAAATGTTCTTACTTTGCTCCCCCAAGTTACTCGTACGTGTAATTATGCTTATATTGAAGTAATCTGTATTGTAAATCATTATATTGCTTTCATTGACTGGATCGAGTCTTTTTAGCAAATTTGTCGTCGACCTTGACCTATAAAGTAAAAACGAAATGGTCATTACCCTGGAGGAGCAAAGTAGGAACATTTTACCTCGAAATTAAAATAACAATAATATTTATGTCTGTAAGTGTGACCGTGCAGTAGTTACTTACCCTACTTTCCTTTACCCCGCCCCTCCCCATTCTATCCGACCTAAATTTTTGTCAAAAATATCAGGCCAAGTCTTACTAGGTTATTCTTGTTTACTTTTAAGGTCCCTAGGTGTCCCTTCTATAATTTTTTACACTCATTATTTTATACCCAATCTGCAACCACATCGAAAGTTAAAAAGGAAAATGTAAGTTCTTAAAAAAACCTCATTTATATTTTCTTGCATCTCTAACTCTAAGGCTGGTTTTAGTGTCACGCGGACTGTCAGCACGGATCGATCGATCTCTATTAAGCTAAGGAAGCGTTTTAGAGTAATGCGGGGACGGTCCGCGCGGACGACCGCCATTATTGTATTAGATCGGTCTGTGCGGAGCGATCCGCACTGACGGTCCGTGTGACACTAAAACGAGCCTAAGTTATATGATATATAAAGTAGTGCAATTTTTTGACTATCGCTATAAATGTATCACATAAAACTTGTCTACTACGCGCGCTCCCACAATATATTTGATGGAACAGAGTGCTATTCGTGCAAAATGTGTGAAAATCTATACATCGCTATGAAAAAAATATTTACCAAAACGGAGGTAGCGAGTATTTGTCATTTGATCATTTCGAATGGCGGCGCTTTTCTTTTTAACGCATGATAGTTACGTTAAAAGCGTATAACAGGAAAAATATTATCTACAATCTAAAACCATTTGCCAGGTATCACTTTTATAATCAATCAGTCAGACGAATAAGACCTTAATGATCCTTCGCAGGCATTGTGCGAACCTCCATTAATAATACAGGTGTGAAATAATAATTAATGGGCAAGATCGGCGATCGGCCTCAGCCGCGAGATAGATTACCCCGGCATACCTAGCTGGAAGGATCCAAGATGCTTGAATAATTACAATTAACTTAAATAATTAATAGATACCCCTGAGATGTAGATAAACACGATACACACCAATCAGCAGATACTTCGGCTAACGAGATTGCTGATTAATTAAACCTTAATAAATTTTCAGGCGTTTATTTTGCCAAATTAAGAACAGTGTTTTTCGATTTTGAAGAAGTTAATAACTTAATCGTTTTGGTTATTAAGCTGAGAAATGTTTCAAGTAAAGGTTTAACGGTTAAATTAATATTTGTTAATGATTACGTTGAAAAATGGCTAAATATTATGTAGCAGATATTTTTAATATCCACGGTAAAAGTTTCCGGTAGAGCAGAAATCTGCAAGACTTCGTTAAAAAGGGATAACTTTATGCAGTTCCAAGTATATTAAAAATAAGATTAACCTCTATTTCAAATGACAGTATTTCTAAACAGATCGTGACCCAGATGCCAGTCTCAAGATATAACAAAATAAACCTCAAGTCATAGAAAAATGGATATTAATAATTTCAGATGGATATCATAGTTAAGATCAACCTTTCTATACGACTTTTAGTAAAAAAAAACTATCATGGCTTTTATATTAATTTTCAAGTAGAGTTAAGAT
Organism: Acleris laterana; assembly: GCA_963966035.1. NCBI lineage: Eukaryota > Metazoa > Arthropoda > Insecta > Lepidoptera > Tortricidae > Acleris > Acleris laterana. The sequence goes on along the minus strand of OZ014448.1, from coordinate 12,061,019 downwards.
TACATACCCGTATTTGAGAGGTTAATATTCCGAATTTATTTACGCATAACTAAATGTTTTAAATACTGATCGAATGAAATTACAAATCTAAATGTTTTTCACTAATTTATTTCTAAAAATAATATAGGTATTCTGCAATTTTGGTATAATTCAAACGATTTAAGATTTTGATATCAATATAACAAAAACAAATCGGTGAAATACTGGAAAAGGGCCGAATCTTAAGTACCCGAAACCGACGTGCGTGCATGACTCGATGTATGAATGTGGAAGAAGCGAAAGAAATTTGTCAAGATCGTAACAAGTGGAAAGAAGTGGTCTCTGCCTACCCCTCTGGGAAACAGGCGTGATTTAATATATGTATGTATAACAAAAACCTAAGGTCAAAAAAGATACGTTTTATTGATGACTGTGTACTCGTGTCATTGATAACTAAAACTTACTATTAAATTACAAGTCCGAAGTCAGAAGTAGAGAAGATCATATGGAAACTTACCTTTTCCATTATTATTCCAGTTCGATGGTATAGCCACCAAAATTTAACTATGGACGCAAAATAACAAGTAAATCTGACGACTAGAAATAGGTTACAATCATTCTAGATTTCTTTACAAATGAATCTTATTATAAATGCGAAAATTTGGATGTTTGTTACGAACCACGCCAGATCGGCTGAACGGATCTGGATGAAATTTGTCACAGAGATAGATTGTAGTCTGAAATAGCAGATAAACAACTTTTTATCCGTTTTTAAATGTACGGTTCACGAGGGAAGAGCGACAAACGACTTCTATGCGGACGAAGCCGCGGACAATACGTACACATAAATGTTAATAAAAGATTTTAAAACCGGGCAATACCGTTTTTGACAAACCTAAAATTTTTGACAACAATGACAAACTTTCTACTCGTATAGGTACAGTTGATTTGTTGCTTAATACTGTTGACGTCACGGGCGTGCGGCGGGTGAAGGAGGGCAGCAAGGGTCGGTTATGAGGCTGGGATCCCCTCAGTCCCAAAACCCTTTTTTCCGTCTTCGCAAATCGTCGAGGATTAAACCTGGAGAGCGCGCACCTTTTCACCAATATTTTTTGCGGATTAACCAAGGTAAACCGCTATGATACAAAGTGTTTCAGCAATCAATAGGCCTGCTGAAGTTATAACGTGCTAAACAAACGCTGTGGGTAAATTTATATTGACGCGGATTGACGGACGATCGGCGGGTTCGGGTCGGCCATTCATCATACATTTACGTGTATAACCCGACTTCTTTTGTCAAAGGCAGCGGTGCCCATTGGGCCTTACTTGAGAAACCGAGGTTTGTATTGAAACACCTTTTTTGGCTTTGAACATTGTAAAACCTTGCGTGTGTACCAATGTTTTTTCTGACTAATTCGTAAAATATGATTAAACTTTAGATGATAAATTGGTTTTTTTGCTTTAAAATTACCATTTAGTCGGTCTTCTCTAATATATTTTTATTTTTAGATATTTTTTATCCCATTGTGTTTATTGTTGTAAATACATGTCTTATCTATCTTTCTTACTTTCTTTCAAAATAATTTCATTTGATTTATTGCAGTATATCATTGTGACAAATTTGAATTTTTCCGAAATCTATGATTATGACGGATCTGTTTTCTTTTTTTTTAAATAAATTTCATTGCTAAGTTATGTTTTTTTTTTTTTTTTTTATGGCATCGAGTAGATAAACGAGCACACAGACCACCTGATGGTAAGTGGAAACTGTGACCCATAGAAATTCGCAATCACAAGACTGCAATGCAATCCTAAGACTGCAAATGCGTTGCCAACCCTGAGGCTAAGATGGAATGCCTCTATGCTAGTCATTTCACCGGCTGTCTTATCCCCAAACCGGAACACAACAATGCGAACACTGCTGTTTGGCGGTAGGTTAATGGATAAGATGGTGGTAGCGATCCGGACGGACCTTGCACAAGGTCCTACCACCCGCAAAAACATGAGTAGGTAATTAAATAAAACTCAATCGAAAAAAAAAACGAACGAGTATAAATATATCGAAAATTCGGGATTTATATTAATTCTGAACTAAATAAAACTGGTGATATTTTCACATTTACATGAGCAAATTAATAAACATAATATACTTTATTACCGTTGTGTTGCAAAATTGCCTTAGAAAAACGATAAAATTGCTACGCTTACTTGAGTGAGTTTCGATGTCCCGTATTGACTTACATCATGCGTAAAAATATTATGCCCATCTTATTTTGTTTTTTAGAGTTCCGTACGCAAAGAGTGTTAACGGGGGTATATTAGAAAGCCAATGCCATTAGCTAACTGTCTGTTTGTTCGTCTATCTTACCCATAATTTGAGGGGTGTATAGATCTTTTGAACTGCTATATTTAATGTTACGTGTAAGATATCCACATACAAATACACGTAAATATTAGACATAATAATTAAAACCCTTTGCATTTATTTTTTTATGGCATAGAGAAGATAAACGAGCACACAGGCCACCTGATGGTAAGTGGAAACTGTGACCCATAGACATTCGCACTCACAAGACTGCAATGCAATCCTAAGACTGCAAACGCGTTGCCAACCCGAAGGACTAAGATGGAATGCCTCTATGCTAGTCATTTCACCGGCTGTCTTATCCCCAAACCGGAACACAACAATGCGAACACTGCTGTTTGGCGGTAGGTTAATGGATAAGGTGGTGGTAGCGATCGCCGGACGGACCCTGCACAAGGCTGCAAATTATCTGATGTTGCAGGTGTTTATGACTACTGGTGATTACTTAAGATCATGCGACCTCCGTGCCCGTTTCCCCTTGTACTATAAAAATAACGTACTGAGGACGCCAAGTTCCGCTATTAGGGGCCATGCAGTAACCAATCTAAACAATGTGTGCCATATGTTTAGTAAACATATGGTGGTTATGGTGGTATGGTATTATGGTGAACCCTGTTAAGACTTTAAGTTACGTGTAGTTGCAGCTCTTTTGAGTACCTTTTGATGTGTTTAGGTTTATTAATACACCTATGCTGTCCGTCCGTCTGTCCGTCCTTCCGTTGTTCCGTCCAAACTGTGAAGAGTCGTGACTTTTGAACCGCAATAGATAGCAGATTGATTTGTTTTCAGAATATATGCATTCAAAAACTAATACCTCTAATACCTACTGTGCGACAGTACATACATATTTTCTTTATCATAAAAAGGTTTAGACACAAACTGTGCGTAATTTAAATATTATTTAAATTATTAAAATTTATTCGCACCTCTAATTCAAGATCGCGGCTCAGGTTGAAAACTATGATTTGTAAGGACCTCATTACTTAACAAAATATATTTAAAAGAAATATGCTCCACCTTTTTGTGAAGCAGAAACCCTTAAAGACTGGAGTTATAAAATTAAAATTACTCTACATTTAAAAATACCTACCAAGTACATACAGAAAACCTCGTTTGCTCAGAGCACTTCATTTTCACATTATTCAGTTTGTTGTAACATAAAAAAGAACGTATCATCAAATATGCTTCGTTAACCACTAAATATGTACTGCCAGCGCTGCCTGTGAGCATTATATTTTATTTGCCATGTCTTATATGAGAAAAAGCACAAAGCGTACAAAATTGCAACTTACGACTTAGGTACATGGTTAACGTAAACTCTGCCTTATACACACGGGGCAAGTTAAACCCGGCTTTACAATAAAGGGATTGTAGACTTGCTTCGTGGCTAATGTATTTTTTTATGTAACCGTCAAAACATTTTAAAATTAAACAAATTATTGATGGGAAATTAAATGTTTACGAAGGGAGAAATCAAACGAGTTATGACCAGAATTTGATCTTACAACTTTATACTACTATTACCGATATTGCCTTTATGATACTTTCGTATTAGTTTAACTTGGTCACCATTACTGTGAAGTATATATAAGAGCTGTCATAAGTTGACAATACAATAACATACATACATACATATACATAAACTCACGCCTTTATTCCTAGAGTGGGGTAGGCAGAGTTACAGAATTTCCAACTTGTTGATAATTCTGTATCCATATTTTGCTCACTTAGGTTATTATTTGATGTTTACCAGTGTATTAGTAACAGGTTGCAAGCCCATCGCCTAACAGTACTATACGCCTTTATTCCCTTAGTCGGCTTTTACGATATCCACGGGAAGAACGGAGTGGCACTATTCTAAAACGGCAACCACATGGGGGGACAATACAATAGCATGTCGAAGACAATACGGTTTTACCCAACAGAATAGAGGCCCAGGGCCGATACTGTGTTGTCAACTGATGAAGCTTTTTATTTACTTGTCAAAAATGGCGGACGAGGTCAAAGCAATACAATAATACGTCAAAAGCTATTTGGTTTTACCAAGTAATATAGAGCCGTAGTTAGCTGATTCCCTTACATCACTGACTTTTTAATTCGCTGACGAACTATTGACTGACGAGCCTAACTTATCCCGTTGTACAGTCGAAGTCATAAATACATACAGTTTATGCCCTTATGCTACTGAAAATAAGGTCTACGTACTCGTATTTTAATTTGGTCCCGGGTTTCATCAACGACGCAGTTTCTCTAAAGCAGCTAGTACTTCTCTCTGTCTAAAGTTCCTATGAGCGCGCGGGAATACCCTTGTTAGCCGTTGTATACTTTGTAGACGTATTGCAATACATGTAAAGCAAGTTGCTTTAAGGAATAGCACTCCTGGCATCCAGGTTCATAAATTAAAATAATTCTACCATGACCTTACTCAACATCCACAAAGTCAGTGATTGTTTTCGTTAGATATACCTTCATAGTATAAACCATTGTTTTCGATTTCAAAAAAATGATTGTATTGCAAACATTTGGAGAAAATCTTTTTACATGCGGCGAGGGAACGTAAAACTTTGTTCGTTTCAAATTCAATATATTATGGCGAGCGTGCTCTCAGTCGGGCGACACCGAAACTCACTCGAGCGTAGCTCACAGAAAATTTATTGTTTTTCTAAGGAAATTTTGTTCTTACGAGGCAATGGTGCCCCGTTTTTCAATCCCTAGGTGAGCGTTAACACCTTAAAATATCTACATAACGGTCTAGACTTATAACAACATATAACCTGATTAAGCCTAGATAAATCAATTTCAGTGGACCATCTCGTAAATACAAAGTGACCTAGTCCAAATTCAAACTAAGCTATAGTTCAGTAAAGATGATTTGGCCGTCTTTTTTTTCTGCGTTAAGACTTAGCGGACTTAACCTTAACCTTTCAACCCACGAGTAATTTTACATGGACAACATTTTTGATACATTTTTTTTCAAAACCGTTTTTGGATTTTTGAAAATTTGACTCCTTTTTAGAATCAAACGCTCGGACTCCCGAAATAATATCAACATTCTTATACAGCTGAAAGATAGCTGACATTAAGATATAGTCAGCACGCTTGAGGAAGCGAACCTTCACACTACCATAGACACTATACTTTTCCGTTCCGAGTAATTAGGAGAATAGAGCGGAAGTAATAAGACCAGAGACAATGCCTTGCCAACGCTGCAGAATTAACTCAGTTACGTAAATTTCAGCATTTTGAATAAACATCTGCACTATTACTAGACAGTGAAATAAAGCTGATGTTACGAGTATTTCATGGCTTTATATTGCACGCAAGCAAAATAAAATGATAGAAAAAAACAGTGGTGGTAAAACCTCAGAGAATAAAATATGTGTAAACGTAACGTTATCCAAATGTTTGCCTAACTGTGTAAATTGTTAAGCTATCAAAACATATTTACTGAAGGCCTTTAAGCCATAAGAGGTCACGTTACATGTTCAATAATCGAATCTGAGTCATATATTAATAAGGTACACGCTGTAACACATAAATCCGAACACTGGTGTTTAGCGCTTAATGAATTTTTATCTCTGTCCTCAATGTTGGCAGTCGTAGGAGTGTAGTCTTGGGGTTTTAGTATAAAATTGCAAATGTTTATGGGTCTCAGAGTCCATACAGTGGCGTGGCCTCTATTTCTCTATATTCCTTGCCATAAAACCTATGATGTACTGGGCGTTTCATACGCTTGATATGAATATTTGTACTAAAAACTTTATTAAAAACGAAACGGAGTGATTCATTCTGGAGTAAGATCACTGGACCTTAAGTGTTCCCGCAGTGCAGTCGCGTCAATAGTTCCTCAATCTCTTAATTTAAGCACATTGCCGTAGGTATTGACCGTAGAAATCTCAGTGATATACAGGAACTAACTTCAATTATAGTTTGCTTCATTTTACGGAATGGTGTAATGATCGGAATATGTTCATATCTGCCGTTTTACGATAAAAGATTTAGCATGTTCTACAAATTCATTTACATGTATACATTTTGTCGGAATATTTTGCTATCAAAGTGGTAGGTAGCATGTAGAAAATTTGGTGACGGAAAGCTTCATAAAAAATGTCATCATCACTCAAAGCCTCAAAGGATTAAAATTATTGAAATTTTTGCGTAAACGGCAGAAAAAATCTGTGGAGTAAATTGAAAAGAACTGGCATTCTTAATGCTACTGTCCGTTAGCACAGTGAACCAGCTCTGTACCCTTACAATGAGTTATAATAACCATCCCCGCTGTCCCTCGCAGTCCTCGCGGTATTCTTATAGAGTGCGAGGGACAGAGCATTCGACTCGCTAACGAGTACGGTAATTGTAACTCATGGTAAGGGTACTGAACGAAAATGCTTCTATTTTTCGACGCGCTACTTGTCTGTCTTCTGTCAGTACTCATGGTCAATCACAAAGGCAGTCCTGTCTCGCTTTGAGCATTCTTTAAAACGCAACAACATCCTTCCTTCTGACTTTTGCTAGAGCACCATTTTATTTATCAATGCATAAATAACAGTTTCTAAACTTATTTTACAGTAAATATGAAAATTAAAAATAACTCTGACGCGCATTTTTTTAAAACGCTACCGAGTAAAAGGATCATAGTATAAAATCCCATACATAAGTATGGCACTCGAGGTCATTTCATAAAGTGTATTTTTTGTTATACTTAAATATACCTACGTATATTGCCTAAATAAATAAAACGTTGACGATTCGATAACAGTTCAGAGACATTATACTTTTTACAGTGTAAAATCACGGCCTTGATACCTTATAGAAATAAAGTTTGTCTTTACAAAACGGTTTTTACAGGACGTAGAGACCTCGTCGTGTTGTTCTCAAAGATTTTTTTTATCAAGTTTAAGGTTTATTGACCTTACATTTGTAAAAAAAAAATATTTTTGGTACTTTTAAGAATTTATTATTTATTACTTTATTACCTAATGTAACTTACTTTACTTAATGTAACTTAGTTTTAAGTACTATGTTATTATGATTGAAAAAATGACCTTCTGCTGGAGTTTCTTGCGGCGCTTCTTCTCCGCAATGATGGTCTTGTCCGAAGCGCTGGTAGACTCGCCCTATATTACCGACGTGTAAAAGAGCCACGTGTGGCCAATTTACTGAATAAATATTTTGATTTTGATTTTGATTTTGGTAGTTTTGGTTTAATCCTTTACTTACCTTGGAGAAATCACAGTGCCATCAAGTTTTTTGGTTGCTTTCCCTTAAAACCGCAGGTTGGTTTGCTGGCTTGTTTCTTGCTTGAAATCCTGAGACTGCGGACAAAGGTCGACGGTTTGGTTCGCCAATTGATCTCCAACGAGACTCAGTGAGCTAACGAGCCATTGAGTAATACAGTTAGCTCGCTGCATTGGCTTGCCAATTGATCACCCTGTAATATACAGTTTGATTCTTAAGTTTTTTATTTGCATTACGTTTCATCATGTGTTTAAGTTCTGAAATAAAAGTACGCAAACTAACCCAGGTAGCGTTGCTAATCAGCCAATGTTTCTTTTTATATCCAATTTGGAAATATCAGTTTTCTGCTTCTATTGAACCTATAAAAATAATTTTCTTCTGCACATAGATGAGCAAAAAAATCTTAGAGTTACTGATCACGAAAAGTATCATCAAGTACTTGAAAAACAGTAAGAGATAAAACGCATACGTTTACTGATTCAACACTATTGAATTAATTTACAATGTTTACAATGCTATACACATTTCAATTTACTGTCAAGACACTAAAGTTCGGCCGTCAGTTTTAATTGTTAATAGTATATAATAGTATGCTGCCAAGAGGTGAATGTTGATGTTTTTCCGGTTTTGTTTGTTTACCTTTAGTCAAATACTTAACAAAATGGAGTATAGCGCTAATCGCACAAAGCGAGCCCGTAAAAAAGCAAAAGGGCATGTTTTTGCGAAACTCAGAGCTTTGTTTTTATTTTTTATTTTTCTTCTCGTTTTGTGTTCATTTAATTATGTGTGTGTAACCTTCCGTGGTTTCACCTGATGGTTCCAACGGAAGACCAGCGCTGACTTTAATGCCAGCATTACGCTGAGCTGGGACCATTTCGTGGCTACTTCCTTCTTGTATTTGTTAATCTGTCCTTTGTTATGCATGTCACGAATAAACGATTTTCTTTCTTTCTTTCTTTCTTTCAAAATACAACCCAAAGATTTGGCCTATCAAGAGTAAAATATCACATGATATCTAAGCTGTAAACAAAAGGGCTGAACTTAACGCTCACGGCACTCAAGATAAAGTCCTCTATCGGACATATAATAACGTTCTGTGAAAAATCGTTAGCCCGTGCTCACGTCGCGGAGACACGTGCGGGGCACTCCCGAGACTGATCCCTACTTCTGCTTAGATTAAATTTGTTCCTATAAAAATGTGTCCTTCAGTCGATAACGCCGGGAATGTGCAGATGTCGCCGGGCAGTGTATGAGGCGCGATAGGGTCGCGGAACGTGCCGGGCCTACTGACGCGCGACGCCAATCTCTTTCTGAAAATACTCTGGCCGTTTCAGTTCATATTCGCGGTCATTTACAAATCTGTGTATGGAAACTTTGTGGTTGACTCATAGTTAGTTCCTAGTTTTAGAACCTGTAGGATAGGGTAGGCTGAGATGCAAACACTGCCAGTTTTCTTATCCTATTCTATATTATTAAGCCGCGAAAATAAACCTTCAATATCATGTTTGACTTGATGCTAAGTTCGGTACATATTTGTCGTATATATTTTTTGACAAGATGCATTGCGAGATCGAAAATGTAACCTAAGATTGAAGTAAGATGGTCGTGTCAAGCGCTTACGAGTATGTCAGTTCCATACACTTTGACAGTTTACGAAAATCGTTTTCGATAGCGTTAAACAAAAGCCTTGGTCAAATCGACTATAAGAATAGGTATATATAGAATACAGGATGTCTAAAGCTAACGAAGACCAAACATAAAGAAACCTAGGTGTTCTAATAATATAACCTCCTCAGCCCTGATGCTGCAGGGGTAGTATTTCAAAGATAGGATTTTTAATGTTTTACCGACTTGGAAAGTTTTTTTTTTAATGAGTTGTAAATAATTGAACTTTTCTTGGAAAACTAGTGAATTACTATAGCTGCTATACTTTCACCTTTGTGACAATACTTTTGCCACTTCCTCGTAACTAAAAATAGTATGCGCATTGAAAATCCATTTCTTTTGTAAAAAACAATTAAGTTGTAAAACAAAGGTTTAACATTTGGCGTGTTCATTTTGCAGTTTTTTATAAAACTTTTCTTTAATATATTCCCTCTTTATCATAAATGCACATTAAACCCATTTTAGTTAAGGGATGCTTTTCCAACTAACAATGGCATATGTCACAATGACAGATGAGGACAAAAATTATATTTTAAGCATATTTTAGCTACCTATGAAAACTCTTATTCATAAACGCACCATTATAGTTAATAGTTTTCTTGGAAAGTGCAAAGTTAAGTAAAAGGCTTATGTCTGACAAACTTGCAAAGTATTTTGAAACTCTCTAAAAACCGTTGCATTGCACCTGAGTGAATATGAATTAAACCTATTTGCTGCTTCATAATTATAGTCCGTTCGCGTTAAGAATGCAGTAAATCATCGTTGTCCACCGGCTTAGACACGCCCCCTGACTAATCAGTGGGGCTAGACAAGTTGCCACCGTTCACGAACGCTAGCGTTAGGTGATCACTGGTTGGCGACATGTGTTGTCATTGAAAAATTTATGGGAATGACGTAAGTCACGTGATGTATCACTCGTAAGTTGCAAATGACATGCTGAAAACTGATTGTCTAGCCTATTTAATTTTGACAGCGCCAAGTGACAGGTGATCACCAAAGTGATCGCCTAACGCTAGCGTTCGTGAACGATGGCAACTTGTCTATCCCCACATGTCGCTCAAAATTAGGTTTATATTCATTCGTTATACTTAATCTTTTAAAAAATAATTAGTTTTAATTTTATCTCCACTGATAATACACTTTTACCCTGCAGTTGCATTGATGGTTCACTGCATTCTTAACGCGAACAGACTATAGTAATGAAATGTGATATGAAAGGAATAAAATCCGTAAAAGCCTAAGGAGGGCTTGACATGTAGAGTAATATTTAAATATGAAAAGGTCATCTATTTTTAAACCCCGACGCAAAAAAGAGGGGTGTTATTAGTTTGACGTGTAAGTCTGTGTGTGTGTGTCTGTCTGTGGCACCGTATCTCTTAAACAGATGAGCCAATTTGGACGTGTTTTTTTTTTTGTTTGGAAGCAGGTTTTTTGGTGGTGGTTCTTAGACATGTTTTATCAAAATCGATTCAGCCGTTTTTGAGGTATAGAGGTTTTAAGGGGTTAAAAGCCCCCCATTTAACGGCGCCACATACTTTAAGAGCGGATATCTCTTAAACGGCCAATGATCATGAAATCTTGTAAACCAATAAGTCCAGAGGCTAGAGCCTGGAATTACACTATCGTGCATTGCGATAAACCATGTGGTGAATCCAATTGTTTTCATCTTGGCTACGGCCCCTGATACCTTGACTTAAAGATTGTAGTATCCACACATGATAAAGTTTAAATAATAATTTTAATTACAATTGAGAAACAAAACAACATTTTGAGTTATTACTTCACAAAAATCAGACCGCTACATTACATAATCGCTTTGTTTCAGCTGTTACTTTGACAACTAAAATGAATCAGCGACATTACCTTTCTGATGTTTGAATCACTAAAATGTGATAATAATTATGTATTTAATTAATAATGACGACTGATTAATTAATTAATATTGTATTTAACTGTAATCCATTATTTGCTTTTAACACACTCGCTACTTTTAACTATTCGCTCATTGTTTCATACAATGCGTGTGATTTAACTGCAATATACAAGGTAACTAAATATAACACGAGAAAAGCAGCGTATCCGTCGACAGAATTGAACCAAATAGACTGATACATTTCCCAAGCGAACTTGCAAATTTAATTTCGATTCACACATACACTTGTTACAATCCCAAGGATCACATCTGATAATAGGATTAGGACACTAGTTACCTCTCTACATTTCGACGTGTCTGAGCATTGACGTCGATTCTGTTGTTTTTTACACGACTGCCCAACAAAGGTTTGGAATGTTTTCAGGGTTCATGTATGTATGTATATATCTACGATTCTTTATTCCACCAAACGCCAGATCCGATTTAAAAGTGTGCAGTTAGAACCTTTTTAACATTCCGAGTCACATACGGTACCTAAACTAAAAAAATGGAATAAGAACAATGGAAAAAGTGAATTATTTATGTCAACAACAAAAGTTTTCTAATTCTTACAATAAAGGTATCATTTCATAGGTCTTAAGGTGACCATCTCAAACATATAAAAAATAGTAGCATTAACAAGGGTTTAATGACAATATAAAAAAATGCAGTCGCGTTTTTAAAGCTTGCTTTTCATTTAGATATTTTCCGACTGCGCAAAGCCCAAGAAAGGGTAATCATTTTGACACCCTGTCTGTATATATCGTTCATTGAATACAAAACGGACACTATCCGAAATGAGTCAGTGTTGCGTTTTAAAATTAGAAGCGGTTGGAATACGATTTTTAATGGAAGAGTAAATTATTTTGGAATGTGTCAGTTTTGTATTCAATGAGCGATATATCTTGCATCGGTCCTCGTGGACCTACTTTGACAATTATGTTGCCTATAGATTTATCTTCATTGTGCAATGATTGTTGGCTATATTTTTTTAAGACAACATCGACGTAGAAATGATGATTTGGGTAGTGTTTTTACCAGCTAGCCCTTTGTTCCTCCGCAGCGAGGCAACACAAAGCCTCCAAAGATAATGCTGCAGCCCCAACCAACGATCAATCTTTGAGCTATTAAGATGTTTTAGCGCCTTGATGTATTGTTTCAGCTTCAATAAAGTTTTGATGAATTTTCATGTTCTCCGGAAGCTTTAGTTGAAATTGAGGCGTCGGCGATGGCGACGGCGCCGGATATTGATGAATAAATTTAACGGCTAAGCAACGCAGCAATTATTCAAAAGGTTGGTATCAAATTACGTTTTTCGCTTGTCTCGATTCCGCCGGACTACAAAAGGATCATGTTCCGATTGCTACGGATTTATAAAGGAACGCTGATAAAGATTGTCTTGATCTTTTATTTAGAGTTGATCGGAAAATAAATTACATGACGTATTTTTTGTCAACATAATTATACATTTGACTAAAGTTTATCGCTATTTGCTAACTACCCAATTATTTGTTACGGTTTAACTATGGCTTTGTCACTTTACTACCTTTTTTAAATATCACTTGGAAAAAAAATCTCGTGACGCTAGAAGGACGAATAAACAAATATTAGCAGGTCTAATATGGCTGCGTCTATATCGCGTACGTGTCAGAAGGTGACGGATGCGTTATCCAAACTTTGTCACCCGATAAACGCAGCCATATTAGGGCCCGTGCATTAGCTTACGCTAGTAAGGACTTGTCAATATAATATTAAACTCCTCTGCAGCTCACAAACATTAACAAATCGAGTAATACTAATAAAACACGTTTCTAAAATTAGTAGTGTACATCTAAATAAAATTTGAAACGTAAAACCAATCGTAAACTCATTCCATCATCGTAAAGTCTGCAAAATGATTCGAAACACGAGTGGGAATGCATGTAAAATCCGGGCCCGCTCCACATCAGTCGACATAGCTTAGCGCACGTGCGGCTGTTCTAAGAACAATATATTTCATCCCTGCCATGATTCGCCGCTTAAGCGCGATAGGGAAATCGTAAATTCAAGAGAAAGAATTTTCTTTATAGTCTCCTAAAAAGTTTTCACACATATGCACGTCCACGAGGAACGCGCGAGCAAATGGTTCCGTATTATAACACCATTCGTTTCTTTAGACGTGTCAAATGTTCCTATTCAAAGTGAATTTGTAGGTTTTAAATGTTTTACCTAAGAACGTTGTTTAATAAGCGTTTCCACAGAAGCTGGTTTACAAAAAATAATACCAACAACATTTGTAACTTCATAACAATCATAACGCACTGTATCTTAGATTAACACGAATTTATCCTGATATGCAATAAGCAAACACTACCTATATTGAACGCAGGAAAAAACATCCTTTTTTGAATTCCGCCATCTATCGAAATGGTATTGTTCAATCTCAACAGAATATAGTATAGATACGCAACTACGATCATTAAATTCATGTCTGCCAGAGGATACACAATATTCCAAACGAAAAAAGAAAATATTGCTGGAAATTGAAATGGTGATATGGCGGAGATAGAGCAAGTATCGACGGCGGAGGTAGAGGTACGAGTACGTCAGCCAATTCGATGTAGTCTGCGGCTGCTCGCCTGACAGTCCCATAAATCTGCAACACACGATAGACATTTCATGCATTTTTTAACGGGACATTCACGCCCATAATTTTGCCCATAGTTCAATTTAAATTAGAAGTGCGTTACTGAGAGGGCAGTGTACAAATTGAAGGCAGAGTATTATTTAAGACTGCTTGATACGCCAGGTAACTTTAGTAAATTTGCTGGAAATAAAATGCTTCATTTGGATTCAAAGCAGAAGCGAGTTGAAAGGCATATTCGTTTTTAACATTAAGTTTCTTGAAGTGAATTTGTCAGACATTTCTTATTTTTAAACCATGTTTATTAGTGCAAAACGCAGCTATTTCAGCTGTTTAAATAATTAACTACGTGACAAAATCGGTCGAGGTAGATACATAAAAGAATGACAACTTTTCTAGATAAGTCACGAAAATATCTCATTGCAATAAGGTGGCAAAAAGAAAAATTGAACAAGAAAGTACGTGATAAAATAATAGGTATCACGAGCACGCCTTTTGAAATAGGGGTGAATGCGTTTGACAACTGGCAGTTGTTTTGGAAATGAATGGACGAGACATGACTACCCGTGCCTCTCTATTATTTGTACAATACTTTCAATAAAAACGTAGTAAAAGAAAATTTAGTGAGAATTCAATGCGGTTTTTATTTTTTCGTTTATACTCCGATGACTTTAGTATTTTCATGTCGGTAGAACAATAATTTTCAGTGATTGAAAAATGGTGTGAGATCAAAATAAACAACAAAATGGTATCGTGTGTTATTTAAATAAGCTCGCCGGTCTTGGATTTTTTTTTCTTACCGGTTAAATTTATTTTACTCTGACGTATATCATAAAAAATAAATGAGCTTCTGATTTTGCCTGTTTATTCTTCTCCCACGCAGCAACCGAGTACTTTATCTACGAATTTAAAGTAGTCAGTAGGCCTGAGTACCATACAAGCCACTTAAGCGATAAATGACGTCTACTCATACTCATACTCATACTCATTTATTTATTGCATTACGTGTATACATGATCTTAAAAATATATTTTGTCCAAACATAAACCCTGTAAGGGCGCTGCGATCAACTCAATAAAACTACGTTATTAAAAATCAAATTCAAACATGTCATCATAATTACAATTAACTGAGTACTATAAATTAAATACTTAATACTTAATACTCGACCCTAGAGGCCTCGTCAAAATGTAAACGGTAAGTTAACAATTAAAAAAAATGGACTACATGTATATTATGGTCGTAAGCTGACCACGTCGTAGAAATTAAAAACGTTAGCACGTATGCACCTTTCCTGTTACATTTCGTCCTCTTGAAATTCTACTTATTATAATTATGACCTATAAAACCCGCTACCATTCATCGACTTCAATTAACTAAATTAACTGACATCCGTAATTTGCGCCATTACAAACCCCGTAAACTGAACATTCGCAAAATGATAAATCTCATATCTTGATAAATTACGCAACGCAAAAAACATTACGGGCGTAAATTTAAATCCGTTCATATTCGGCGCGAGCCCACTCGTTCAATTTATTTTACATGTCGTTAATAACTTGATTGATTCCGAAGGCTAGCCCTAACGATACATAAAATTTTCACACTCATTAAATCACGGCCCCGCGCAATCACGGCTCGATAAATATCACGGTGAGTTCATCGAATGTTTAATAGGAATTAATTTTACTCGAAATTTGTACTTATTAATCATACCTCATTGCTTGATTAAATGAATACGGCATCTCAAACTAGCCTAATAAATCATTTGACATAATTATCTTAATTATGACCTATAAAAACTTTACCCTGATTTTGTTTCGTCAAATATTTTTGTACTATTCGAAAAACATTTTTGTGCTACTCGAAAAACAATATTTTTCCTCTTTTGATTTTTTTGAAAATCAGGTCGCCTTTTTATAGCTGCTTACATAAAATTTGCCTTTTGTATCGTTCTAAAAATTATTTGGTCTCCATTACTAGGTGGTTGTATTTTTTTATTACTTACTTGTTTTTTCTGTGTAATTTAAATCAAATATTTTTCTCCTTCTCAATAGTCTTACGTACTTAAGATCAATATGATTTTGATGATTGATGATTTTTCAAAAGCGAAAAGCCATTTTCTGGATAGCCGTTACATTAATAATGACTTAATTTGATATTACGCGAGTTAAATAATTTTATGGATACAATGTCGTTGATATAGTATTACTCGTAATGATAAAAACGACATGTTGTGCGGCTTTGATTAGTTAGTAGCAAATAAAATGAATAATATTGTATCTTTGTTTTTTTAATTGAATAGTTTGTTAAAAAAGCAGGTTCTTTTTTTGGGTCTGTTTGTGAGGCAGTTTCATTGTTACATTACTTCTTCCCCCTAAAACGGCTGGTTGGATTTGAATGAAATTTAGAATAGAGATAGCTTATACTTTGAAGATACACAGACACATAGGTGACATTTTATCCGGAAAATATCACTGTTTCCGTGGGATGGAAAAGTCAAAGCTAAGTCACACGTAGAAACTTAAATAGAATATTAAAAAGTGCACACTACATCAAGCAGTGGTTTTTTTAATACAATTTGAATCATGTAGCCAATTTCACTCCAAATAGCAACCTAAGTCGCTCCAAACTATTTTTCAGCTTTATCTTATATATGAAACTTTAACCTTGCGTTAAACCACTTTTTAACCGCTAGAACCGTACTCAGGTCTCAGAGCTCAAATTTCCAATTCAATAGAAACTGCACAAGGCTTTGCATGCCAATACGTCCATTTGGAACATTCGATCGAGTTCCCCCGAAAGATGGATGAAAACACTTTGACGCTATAATACATTCAGACGTATTAACTCCGTGTGTTGGCTTTGTTAGGTATCACGCGGATTAAGCCAAAACACGTCAATGAAATTAGATAACAAAAGCCGAGATTAGTAGCCTAAGTAACGAATTTATTATCAGATTAATAGCGCTCATTTTCAAAATAATACAAGTAATTTCAAAATACCATATTCTTATCTCATGTTATTGTTTATAGTCTGTTTAGAAATCTGGAATAAAAAGAGTGTAATCAGGGTCCTTTAACTAGGTCCAACTGGTATTTTGGGAACCAGAAATTAATTAGAAACCATTAGAAATGTATACTAGCATTTGCTCAAAATTCGCCCGCGTTAAATTCGTTTAACTTCATTTCAACGTGAACTATATTTTTTCTGAGATGCAAACGCTGCTAACGTTTATGTCTTCTATCGATTCGAAATGTATGGAGTTGTCATAATCGGTTGACGCGATCTGTCATCAGTTTACGTCAATCCTATAATTTTGTCGAATTTAGAAAATACTAACTTAACGTTTTATATCTTGACTATCTTGTGAGCTAAACTTAAAACCAATTCATTCAGTCGTTTTTGCGTGGGGTAGAAGATCAAAATGTACAATTTTTTTTTATTTTTTTTTATTAAAATAAATCAAACGAACATTTACAAATTATTAAAAATTGCACCGTTAAACCGCAATTTAACCACAGTTAAACATAATATAATTATGAATATGCAATCCTTTCTAACATTCAAATTTATAGTTATTACCTACTCTCTGTAGGAGTAGGAAGTAAGATAGAATTCGATAAGAATTAGATAGAATCGAACGCTACGTTTCTGCAGAGTCGATAAGTTAAATAAATATTGTTGTGTATGTGAAGCTACGGCTCTTTTCTACTTCGTTACTACTCCTGTTTCAATCATGTAGTTAATGCCTTCGTGGTTTTTACAGTTTAGTTTTATGTTACTTACATGTTTTATTTGGAAAACAAGCAGAGTAAAACGTACATAGTAACCTTAGTTTTTAGACCTTAAACAAAATAGTTATCAACGTTAATGTTGTAAAAATTTGAAAATTAAAAATATAAAACAACCAGTTCATTCATTACTTTATTTAAACCATAATTTTAATCGATTGTATCATTTCATCGAATTTCATTTTATCTAACGCTATTTTCTGCTGATATAATGATGTTTTCAGAAGATGTTGTACATTAATTTCGCAGATTAATCACTAATATAACCTAACCTAGGTTATATTAGTGACTAGCAAAAAAAAATCCTTACGCGGCGAGAAATGCCTCATAAAATAATATGACCTATCACTATCCTGGGGGCCTAAATATGGCTGCGTTTATTGAGTGACAAATTTTGAATAAGACATCCGTCACCTTCTGACACGTAAATAAGTACACGTTTAAAAAAGTGACGGTTGCTTTATCCACATTTGACACGCGATATAGACGCTGCCATACAAGACCCGCTGCTTTAAAAAAACTAGTTGAAAAACTATTTGAATGCGAGAAAGCGCAAATTTAAAAATGATTACGATGGATTTCCGCCCTCCCTTGTATTTACTAAAAGAAGCGTAGCAGTATCGATGTGCGAACGGAATTTAATATCCGAGTAAAGATATTGCATTCAATGTTTGATAACAAGAAACATTTATTGGAAAACGTCGGTCGGTATTGGGAATTAATAATAACTCAAACGTTACCCTTTGGCCTCTACTTTGTATTCGGTTTCAATTAACGTTTAGGCAAAAAAAGGTAATCAATTCCATTAAGGGCGTACCCCGTCTCGATGACCTCGAGCATTTCAACTTCTTCCCTCCCCACTTCCTTTCCTCACCTCTGCAAGTTTACGTACATGCGCCATCGCTTTTTCGTAACGCCATCTAGTATAAAGTAAATGTACTACAATGGCCAACTTTTTAGGCCGCTAACGACATCTTACGGATTGTTGGCGTACTACTATAACTTGCAGTTGGTATTGAGACTTTTTATTGATCATTAATAGGAGATTTCCGAGATATTGATCATTAATAGGATTTTTTGTAATTTTTCCTTATGTCCGTGATACGAAAAACCCCTTAATTCAAGTATTAATTTAAATAAAAAACAGTGTTTTCTTGCATGACTTGAAACACTATGAAATAAGGAAGCTACATGCCATTTTTTTTCCTTACAACTTTTTGAGTAACCTTACAAAATTGGTTTTTCCATACTTGGTGAAACACAAACGCGGGGTTCTCTTAGTATGGAGAAAGTAACTTAGGCGCGTTTACTCAAAAAGTTGCAAGGAAAAAAAAATGGCATGTAGCTTTAAAACTTCCTTATTTCATAGTGATTCAAGTCATGCAAGAAAACACTGGTATTTTTTTTAATTAATACTTGAATTAAGGGGTTTTTTGTATGACGGACATAAGGAAAAATTACAAAAAATCCTATTAAAATGATCAATATCTCGGAAACCGTGAAACTTAGCATAATAGTAAATGTGGTCAAAAATGTTCAGAATGACCCTTACAACCCCTTAAAACCCCTACACCCGACTGTCAAACACCCTGTATAATATTTACCAGAAATATAACAAACTCGTCAGTGGAGTTCAACAGTGAGTCGTGTACCTGCTCGTAAAGTACTCGTAGTTTTGAGTGAGAGTAGTGTTTGCACACTGTAGACACCAGGCATAAGAGATATGACAGAATGCTAGTGGTGCACAGTGCGGGTAAGTCGGCTTGCTGTGAGACTGCGTCATTTGCTTGGAAGGTCGTCAGGTTGCGTAATTGTCCATTGTCGAGGGTCACCAATGTAGTTAGAGAGGGCAATAGAGAAATCTCTCTCCAGGCGGGTGTTATGCCTGGGGACCAAAGTCCATTGGGATGAAGTTGGAAGTGCTACATATATCAACTGACTGTTGAAATTTCGCTTGCGCGTTGTAGAACAGTTTAGTTCCGCTGTCTGACGTTGTGACGCTGTTGGCGCTGGCGAGTTGGTGGTACATGGTTTGCCGTTAGATGTCGCCACGTCGCGCGTGGCTCCGAGCGGCACGGGTTCCCCGTTCGACGGCCAAGCGGCGTATGCCGCCCGTCGCCCCCGCACAGACCCGGGAGTGGGGATTAGCGCGCAAACATTAATATTTTCTTTTTCTCAAAAACTACAGAATCAATTAAAAAAACATCCGGCCAAATTAAAGTTCACATTATTTTCCAATTATAAGTTAAGTCTCATGTGTAAATATCGCATAATTAGGCAGTTATAATGGATTATAGATCGAGAAAAGGGTTCACGGGAAATTATTATACTCTTAAAATATAAACATTTGCGAAATATTTTTCCGTGAAAAATAAAGAACAAATGCCAAGCTTAAATATATGTTTTTTACAGATTTTTGTACTACATTTTGGCTTATTTGAATCGACTTGAAAATCGCTAAAATACGCCGGGTAGCCCCTTAAATCGGGCAGTGGAAGGCAATTGCCATGAGACCATTATTCAATCGCAGCGATATATCTCGTCCGTAGCATCGAACCGGAGCGAGGCGATAGCTGGCTCCGCAAAACTTGGCACGGCCGGCAGCGGAGACCACTGCCAATTTCCATTAACCCATCAACCAAAACGAAAAAATGCATAGACGATCATTTTTTCATTCAATTAAAATTGGCCGACGACCAAACAGCGTTTGGAATACGTTAGTGCGAATCTGTTAACTTTAGCGGAAAATGGCGAGCGCTGAAATAATAATGAGTGCCAAATTAATTAATATCAAATCACGTGACCAAACCCTATGGATGATTTTAACGTTTGATTTCAGTTTCAATTCGACGTATGCTCACTGAAGAGTAAAAAGAAACCACACACATTTCATTATTTTTATCAATTACCTGCCTCCGAATATGCTTTTAAAAATTGACTGATTCAATTATTTTAAACCGTAAAATACACTCGTGTCGGTTTTCCAATTGTCGCGGCATTTTCAGAAGTCGATTAAACACGCTGTGATACCGTCAATACTCGCTTCAATTTTGCCGCGCGGACTTTTCCTATTTTATTATCAATCTGCCTTTGAGTAGTCAAAGCGCTTTTATTCATATTTGAGGAGATTCGTTTTGGTGCAAATCAAAGAGAGCAAAGCAAGGCTGTCTCGCGTACAAGTCGTCGGTTATCAAC
This sequence comes from Acleris laterana, assembly GCA_963966035.1. NCBI lineage: Eukaryota > Metazoa > Arthropoda > Insecta > Lepidoptera > Tortricidae > Acleris > Acleris laterana. The sequence continues at coordinate 12,040,248 of OZ014448.1, read as the reverse complement.
TAACTATAGCAGACAAGATCGAAAATCCATAAGCTTTCAATATCGCGACGTTAACTTGGCTTTTTGTTCCCACTGGGTGCTATCTGAATATCAAAAATAAGAAAGTGGTCGTCAGTAACCGGAACACGTATATCGAGACCCTATCACTTCGCTCTTTACTTACTCGCTGGGCGCCATCTGCACATTCTCTACTTAATCCAATAACAAATTTGATTATATAACAATACGTACCGTCCCTCCGGTTTCGTATATTTTTTCGATAATAGAATGGGACCGAGAGAGTAAAATCTTTTAGCTCATCATTTTGCTCTCTTTGAGATATGAAGTCTTTCTTCGTCCACTAAACTTAAACAGAATGAAGAAAGTTTAATTACTATTATGTTTAGTTTTATTGCGTGCACCCTAAAAGATTTACTTCACTTTAACATGTGAATTTAAACCTGTATGGAGTAGATAACCAACAAAAGTCAGTTAAAATTAGGCTTAATCATTAACCGTCCGTAGGTGCATTAGGCAAAACCAAATGTTACTAACTCAATTGGACATAAAATGGAGCCAGTCAATAATGATTTGCAGCGGATTTGGTGACACATAAATAACCGTTTTGTTTGCCTTTGCATCGTAGTATAAACACATGCGTTTAACACAATATTGCAGTTTAATAAATGTTCGTGATGTATTTTTCCGTTTTGGATGGTTGTTCTAAGAGTTGTGATGCTCAAGGTTGGCGCCGCGGAGGGTGTCTTAATGGCCTCTCGTCGAGATCTCACCGCGCTCTTCAGGTCACTTCGTTACGCGGATTGTACAGGCTGTTACGTGTGTTATGAATAATCTTAACGGAAACTTTGGGTTCGAAGCCAAGTGCAAACTATAATTGGATTCAAGACTTTGAGGTGCACTAGCGCTCTAGGATACTCTAGTTGATAATATACTTTGCTAGAGACCCACAACAGAACTTAATACAAATGTCATTAGTTAGTTCTAGGTAATGTAGTTTTATTTTGACTAAGAGGCTGTGATTATAAGGGAAACTTAATTGGTTACTGTAGCAATAAAACTCAATTAGCCGTAGAAACGTTAATGTATAATAAAGTACGGCATTTACGTTTCAAAATAATTCAACAGAAATACGAGACGTGAAAATATCCACAACGTTGCGACAAAGGAGCTTTATAGAATCCATATAATTTGAATCCGTCAGGTGCTGAACGGTAAATAATAATTCCTTTTGCCGTTTGTTTAAATTACCAAACAAGGCCGCAAGGCTTCTAGGCAATTCGATCCACTTTGTAAAAGTTGCAAATGTTTTCAAGATGGATATTAATTACTTACCAAAGCGAAATTATCAAAACCTGCTCTCTAAACCAATAACTGTTAACGAGAATACTGAGCATTAATTGAGGCTTGAAGATCTTACTTTTAACGAAGTGGTAAATAACTACGGGTAGGTATATAGATAACCTGATTGAGGCCGAGTATTTAACTGACTTTAAATAAAGAGGAGGGTATCAATTCGCCTGTAATTTTGTACGTATAATACTTTATTTTTTCGTCTCCATATTGAAATCCCTAATCGTCATTTGTCCTAATACATTGTTTGTCCGAATTTTCTTTGATTCTAAAGCCATTTTCGCCTTTTTTCTCTGTTGTTACAATACAACCCTAATCGCAGGTAGTTTTGAAAAACTAAAAAAAATCTGACTCAGCTGAAAACCAGTTTATGGTGCACAATAATTCGGAAAAACGATGCGTTAGGACAATCATTATTAGGGATTCTCGAGGGACACCCGAATTCTCCACCAATTGTTAATTTTAATGGGTTTTTTATGAATAGGGTATATCCCAAGGGTCAAACATGGGTACAACAGCTTTTTACATTAATATTATTATTTAATTTAAAAACTTCTGACGCCTGCAGAACCATGACGTTTTAAAATATTGATAATCAGTAAAAAAAAAATTGTTATATAATATCCATTGTTTAACTGCTGTCTACCAGGCCCGGGCAAATTGTATGCTTTTCTACAGTAAATACAAATTACAAATAAATAAAAAAAAAAACAAGTTCAGATCTTTTGACAGAAATAAATTGTCGTAAGTGCTCTCTAGTGCGACAAAAAGTAACAGAATTATTGTAAACGGAAATAAATACCGCAAACACCATGAAAACGATAATTGACGTGTGTGTTTAAATATACTGCTCTGGATCCTCTCTTTCATTCGCTCTTATTATGCTCTTATGAGAACTTCACCGAATTTATCCGAACTCGATTCACGTTTTAACGGGTCTATATTATGTGCCACAATTATTTGTCGTCATGTCGATATAAGGATAATATTGTACATACATACATATATTAAATCACGCCTGTTTCCCAGAGGGATAGGCAGATACCACTACACTTATTGTAACTTGAATCATTTTTAAGCAAAACATAGACCAAAAAAAAATAACTGACAGTTTTTACATTCTAATTTGAAAGAATATGTAATTTTAAGAGACCAATTTCGTTAATTTTGTATTTGAAAGTTTTGTTAAAATTATCTTTATTTATTTAGCAGCCATTTTATGGATGACATGATTATTTTAAATTTGGGATGGTATTTTCTAACAAATTACAACATCTAAACGATGTCTAATAATAAAAAGTGATTGTAATCGTGTATTAAAACATACTATTTCAAGTGGGTTTCGACTAACCCGTAAGATACACCTAGAAGGGCTTCAAGCCGAAAACGAAAGCCAAAATAAGGTTAAATATACTTTTATCGAAATATCCGAAATAGATAAATATTTCAAAAACGTAATGACGCAGAATGGCTTTAAAACCCTTTTCCTCGAAATGGTTTTCAAATAAGATTAATTGTACAATTATGTACAATCCCAATGCTACTGGCAAAATAGGTAAATCAAGCACATACCTATTCTGATTTATAATATTCTCTTATCATGTTTTCATACTACTCAACAGCAATATACTTAGACATAGATATGTAACATAGATGGCAGGCATTTTGCCAGTATTATACCCCGATCGGGTGCCTCAAACTTTTAATGAGGCAAATTTAACTCGCACGAATTGCGTTTTCTATATTTTCCTATCTACTGCGTTTTTATGTTTGAAAACTTAATATCAAATACGAGTTTAAAAGTGTTAAAAAGTATCACGAAATGTAATTTATTTTGTACGGTTTATGAAAAATATTTTTAATTTATTATTTTTCGATGGTAAACTATTGTTTGAAGCATTTTCGTCCTTTCACAAAACATACATAATAGTTTATCAGTTAATTTGACTGTTAAATCGTTGGTGTTATTAATTAATCATCACGAGTGCCGGTCACAAAATGCTCGGCATGCATAATACACGCGATAACATGTAACGCGATGTCATTGGCTTATAATTAGAATGTCGTCGATGCAATAGGCGGCCAGCCCTCGAGCGCAAAAGTGTTCGGCGTACATTGCCCACTCAATGGGCGTTCGTATTTCAATGGGCCATAAACAACGCGACCGTGAATACAAATCGGATATTAGGGGTGTCTCTGCGAGGACAACGACGCAACATTATCAGCTCGTGGCATGTGACGTGTTATTCGGATTTATAGCGAGTCGCGTGCTGTGCGACATTTTGAGTAGTTCCGCGACAAACATTGGTATTGATGGACGAGCGTTATGCTAACACATGTCGCTCTAACGTGATTTATATAATTTTGATGCAGAACACTGTGCGTTTCTGTTATCTACTCGTATTGAAGATGCTTTATTCTTCTCTGGAATAACCCATCTTCCTTTAATACCACAATCGCACTGTTGATGTGATGACAGTTTTTGTTAAGTAACTAGTAAATACGTGAACAATAATAATGAGAAAATTAAATACAATGTGGAAGAGGCTCTGTGATTTTGATGTCTTAAAAACCTTGTCGAGTTTTTCTTTTCTAATCTTGTCCGCGGTTCACTAATGTGTTGTATAAAATTGATTGCCACATTTTCGTTTCGCATTGCAACCTTTGGCATAATCATCATTTCGCAAAATGACTTTTTACATAAATTTCTTAGCATACTGTCATTTCGCACAATTGTCTTTGGCAGAATAGTACATTGGCATAATGTTGAGTAAAATAATAGCCCTATAATAATAATCGTTTCGGTGAAATTTGTACCGCATACTATTTCACAAGCATAAAATAAATAAAATGCTATGTTCTAACCCAACCTACTTTTCTGGCACAATTGCTCTTTTTTTGCGGTTGCAGTTCTAACCTAACCTTACCTATCTACTTTTCTGACACAGTTTGTTTCTGTTATTGTCGCAGATCTATCCTAACTTAACCTACTTTACTGGTTACTAATATTATACTATGTTATAATTATGCCATAATAAATTCGGCGGAAGTTATATTCTGCTACATATAATTATGCGAAATTAAAGGTGATATAACTATTTTGCTATTAAAAATTCTGCCAAATGAATTCAAAAAATTCAAAATTCAAAACATTTATTCAGTAAATAGGCCACATGAGGGCTCTTTTACACGTCGGTAATATAGGGTGAGTCTACCAGCGCTTCGGACAAGACCATCATTGCGGAGAAGAAGCGCCGCAAGAAACTCCAGCAGAAGGTCATGCGTTATGACAGCTAGGCCAATGTTATGCGAAGTGTATGTATTTTGGACAATCGATATTATACAAGATGAAGGGAGCCCCTGGTCCGGCAATCGTTACCTACATGACCCGAGCGCTTGTTAGCATTAAGAGGAGTAACCTACGATCTTAGCGATACCTAATGAATTAGAGTCAACGGATTCTTAAAAATATTTTTTAATTATTATTTACGAAGTAATAGCAATCGATATACTAAAGACTCAGTTTCATTAGTCGATAGCGAATCCATTGACGAGTTCTTTTAACATTATTGCAATATAGTACAAAAAGCAAGGAATGTACCACAAAAAGCATGTCTATTGAACTATACATATATAAGGCTATTGAGCCTTAATGAATGAAAATTAATGTAGCAGTCAAAATCAGGGTTATTATTAGATGTTTCAAAATTAGAATAGGTACGTAATGTAATACTTTAATATTAGCATCAGAAATAACTGTTCAACAAAATACTAATTTGTGTTTTAATCGTTTTTTATGCGGTTGGATGCGTGTGGCCTATTGTGGGTACCTACCACGTATTGGATTGACCGAAACCAACTCGGTATACTCGTAAGTTTGTGTCAATTAGTGGTTAGGTGCATGCAGAATGTGAAAGTGAGTTTTTGAAATGCAATAATAAATTATAACACAAAATCACACGTGCAAATAAACGGTAGTACTTATTTCAACTAGATAATCACAATGAATAGTAAAGATGTGCATTATTCATTAAAAGTAATCATGTTTAAATAAAGCCGGGGAATTTTACGCTTGTGATCTTGTGCATGTCTAGGTTTAGTAATAAAGTTTAATATTGAACTTAAACTCTATCTTTGACTAATTTGAGAGATTAATATTACAATAATGTACATCGAGGTATTATGTATTACAGGCTTATTGTTTTGCACATTATTGTTTTGTATAATATCATGTGCTGTCGTTCATCAAAACTAACTACGAAAATTTATCATAATTGCTATGTCAGGCGTTCCAAAATGTCACGCTCCTCAAATTACCTTTATTTCTTCAGCTCACATTTCTTAATTAGCATTCATTTCGGTGCACGAAAATTTACCTTTCGAGAACAAACAAAGCGGGTTGTCCGTCTTTATTATCAAGTTTAAATTATAGTCATTAGGCAACGAGAAAATGAGCAGAGCCTCTCAATTTACTTTCGGATTTGAAGGTAGAGATTTGGAATGCCAAAGATTTTGTATTCATGTAAGAGATTTAACACTGAATATTTCAATCAACTTGTGTGTTTTTTAATGTCGTTTAGCATTTTTTTTATGTGTACTAGCACACAAACCTCGTGTTATAGGATAAGATAGACATTTGCATTCTCAAGACTACAATCTGAGTAACTGCAATACCCAACAAACCAACCAACCAACCAACAAACCAACCAACCAACCAACCTTGAGGACTAAGATGTTTTTTCTCCATGCAAGTAATTACACCAGCTGTTTTATCCCCACACCAAACACTGCTGCTTGATAATAACTTCAGCATTTCACATCGTTTAAATATATACAAAAGAAATTGTAGTGGCCCTAGACTACTACCTTGAGGGACTCCAAAATTATTACATTGGCGGAAGGATAAAATTAAATGATAATAATAATGATGGTTGGTTCATTCGTTGTAGCGATCCGTACGGACCCCGCACAAGGTTCTACAACAAATAAACTATTACTGTTATCGCTTAACTTAAAAAGCTACTTACAAACAACCCGATTACAAATATACCAAATGAATACACCGACAAACACGGTAAAGCACCTCCTATTTACAATTAAATTAAAACAATACATTCCACCAGTGCAAGCCCGCGTGTGATACCGGAGGTGACCGGGTAGACACATAATTTGGCACGCAAAGCCGTATAAGTTGAAATTATTAGCACCTAGGCGAACGGGCGAGCAGTTTTTGCCGGCCTCATATTTACACATTAACATTTCCAACGACACAGGGCCGAGGGCGCTCAAATGCATGGCAATACGGTCTCTAATTTATGTAAACGTGGAAATGTAAATTAATTTGCTCGTTTATGAAACGAGACTTTTTGGCGGTCTTACGTAAAATGAGTACGACTTGGAGGCGCAGACTGCTTGATGAAATTTGGCGCTAACCATATGGTCGCTCGTTACGAGGCGGGGACAATTCAGTTACAAATTTGAAAGTTCTTTTACATTTATGGGACTGTAATGCGTAAGCAACTTAGATTATGTAACTTCGCCGTGGAATTATTCCTGCCGCTTTATACTGATATTTTGCTGTTGGTAGTCGTTGTTTAATTATTCGTATAACAATTTTCTGTGCATTTGCCATTTGTATAATTTCAGTTGGTCTAAAATAATTTGTCATAACTATTAACTTCAACTTATAATCGTTTAGTATTATGTAACTAATCATAATCACTTGAATGATATGATTTCGGTTGGTCTAATATTTATTGTTATACATAATAATATATTGCTCATATTGTCAATTTGTCAATTTATCTAAGGATGTATAATAGTGTTTTTGGAACCTCTTAATTTTTAGTTAGTAGTGTACTTAGTTTAATCTACCTACTTATAATCTTTTCCACTTGTACTTGGAGATTTGCGTTCAATGCTTTCTGCTCGATAAAATATGACTGAATCCAATTAAAACGTGGCCCCCGAATACCATACAAATACAACTTTTTTCCATTGACCTTTGACATACAAAATTAATGAAGTTTTGTATAGACACAATTTTATAAAAAAAAACTGAAATTGTTTATGTATAATAGTTTACACATACAAACATTATTATCAAATAAACATTATGCTAAACAAGAATAAGGTGACATGATTGTTTGGTATAGTAAAACTGGAAGAAACGAAAACTTCGAAAAGATAAAACATAATTCGATCAAATGTTTACTATACAAAATGAGAAATATAAAAAATAATAAGTCGGATATTCAATTATGCGTAATGTTGTTAAGCAAAGTGAAATTATGCAAAAAGTGGCTATATCACCAATAAGAAAATAAACATTCGTTCACGGTAACAACGTGGATTATTATTCTAAGTGTTAATACTCGTAATGAGTAACGAGTGTAATATGACAGAATTAAAAAATGAGAGAAGAGAGTGACACCAAACGACTACCCGAACTTTGCTAATATGTGCCCAACCTCTGTCATCTCATGAAATAATGGAGGTAATATTTGAAAACTTTTGGCGGTGGATTCATTCTGTGACCGCAAAGAATGTTCTTAGTTATTCTTTATAATTTTGCTTTATCATCTACTTATTATTAAATAAAAAAATCGAGGTGACACCCAGCACATTGTAAAGTTTCACAAGACCTGACAAATAATCTTTTTTCACTATTTGAAGTCAAAATAAAATTGTGAACACGTTCATACGCTTTCATCCCACTTAAAAATAATAACACTGCAAAAGCAATAACAATTGTGCCGAAAATGCATCAAATCAAGCGTTCATCTCAACGCAGCGGGGATCGGCAAAACTTAATAAAGTCGCGTTCAGCCGGTGGTGTTAATAAGTGCGATCATTTTTTATCAAGCTTCCGAGTGAGGTTCCGCAAAGCCACAACAATAAATCACCAGTGCGGACTGCGGCTTATTATTGGGCCACACAACGGCTCTTTCTGCTAACTAACCAACGCTCGCCGAAACAATATTTTCTTTTACCTCGTATATCAGAATCCGACAGAGCTTGTCGCTTATTATTAATCGATTCGGAGGAATCTATATGAAATAGAGGAGCATTTATATGTGTACATTTGTATTAGTGATTTGTTTGTTATGCGTCACTATTTGTTCTACTAAATGCCTACAAACTGAATGCTTGAAATATACAGTGATAAGTAAAATTTTGTCGAACTGTTAGTAAAAACTTTTGTTTTTGATACAGTATATAACAAAGATTCACTGTTATATCTCACGAAAACGGGTGGGCTATTATACTTGTGTGTGTATGTTGAATTATAATATGAACTCGTCTGGTTCTGGCATCATAACTAATAGGATTTAATTCATTTATAGATCCGTATCAAATGGAAGCAAAATGGGGTTTCATAAATTTCCACGTCGCTTACACAAGGATTAATTAACCCTCAAATAAGGTCAAACGATTTGTCAAAATAAAGCATATTGTATAATCCTGGAAATAAACCATAATTGAGCTTTATTCCGTCCGGAACTGTTAATCCTTTTATCCGATTTTACCAAGATGTTTGGATATTCGTATGTTTTGTTCCTTAAGCGTCTGACGAAAGTTTGAATTAAATATATATAGTTAGTTAAAGCTATACTATTTAATTTTTCGTCAAAATTTACGGACGCAATTTCTAAGAAATGTAGTATTTGCCTTATGATTTAAATAAATAACCAAATGTTTCAGACGCTCGCTCCCAAAACAGTTATATATATAAAATAAAAAAACTTGTACATAAATTAATTTGATTTAAACTGTAGCCCGAAAACATCTTCAAAACGACGTCGTTTTGTCAGCATTTTACTTAAATAGATAAGTATAAAGTCACTTTAACCGACAATAATCTAGGTTCTTTTACACGTCAGTAATATGGAACGAATCAACTATCGCATCTGTCACGACCATAGTTATTGCCGAGAAGCGCCGAGATATTTTTCAATAAATACATAATTATATACCTTCAAGCTGTAATCCCAGAAAGAGGTAGGCAGAGCTACAGACTTACTGTAGGTAACAACTTGTTGATAATTCTTTAACCACATTTTGCACCATAAGGCTAAGATGTTTACCAGCGTATTAGTGACAGGTTGCAAGCCCACCACCTAACAGTACTACAAGCCTTTATTCCCTTAGTTGCCTCTTACGATATCCACGGGAAGACATTTCAATAAATAATAAAAAAGTATATTTACAAGAACAATATCCGTACGTCAAAATCTGTAAACATTGTCATACTTACAAAAAGTCATTGCGAGTGAAAGATAATTCGTCAAGCAATCGATTCTCCAAATAGTTGAGCCTGAGACGTACAAAACCAATATATTTTCCGACACTTGAGCTCCCAGGTAATTGTGGCAGAAAGTTTTGGAACGTGCCCGCCATATTGATAAGCGTTTGGCCAGTATTCTGTGGCTAGTACACCGGTCGAGAACGCCCGTATACAACCCTAAACGATCTTCTATTTTGGCAACTTTAGTACATGTGGGTTGACTTTTACGTGGTGTCTTGGTACCTTTCATTATCTGTAATTACAACTTACTAGACAGGAATATAGAGGCTTGACATATTTATTCAAGGAGCAAAAAATGCATGAAATCCAGATCACGCTTTTAACCTCCCAGGAATTATTAATCAAATTAATTGATTCCTTTGTCTTCGGGAATTCTTTTGCATTCGTTTATTAATCATTCTATGCTGGAAAGTAAATGATGAAATTTAAAAAATACAAATCAATTTTAATCTGTATATTTTATTGAAGACATTGTATGAATGGAACAACGCTTAGAGACTACGGCTTTTATTAGATATTTCCTTATTCATGTTTCATGGTTTTTACGTGACTTTGGCAATTTCTTTCTTTCTTTTTTCGCATTTAAAAATTAAAACATAAATAGCCACTCCAATAATATAACTCTTCTAGTCCTCCTCATATTGTCTTTGGCTCTAAGACTGTTTAAGGCAGTTATAAATTAGTCGGTAATTTATTGAATTAAATTCTTTGCAACTAAAGTATTTAATTACTTGGTCTAGACAAAGTCTATTTATTTCGCTAGAATTATAAATACTTTCTTAGTCGTAATTAAATTTCCTACACAAGATTTCTCTGTCGATTAATACGTATTGCCTCAAGTTTTGTTACAGATCTAATTTATTGTTTTTTAGGGCTGGAGTTATATTTTACTAAAGTTAATAAGTTTAAAAATATGTAACTATAAGATAAACGACGCCTTATTTTAGTCACTATATTACGTCAATTGCATTAAATTTACTAATTCTCTTTGGTTATAATATTTAGTGGATCACAAAATTTTACAACCCATTTAAATTTAAAATTATATCTAAAAATCAACCATCTCGTTACCCGAATAAAGTAAATTAACCCAAAGTTAGTAAATTACCACCAATAATGTATGTAATATGTAAACTGTTTATTAATGTGTTCCCATAATATATGCATTATAACAATATGTTCCCATTTTAATTTATAAGGTAGTCCAATCAGTAGTTTATTTAGGCCGTAATAGCGACTTGAATTTGGTCGTCAATTACTAAGTTTGGTACACTGATACAATGAAGAGTACATACGTCACTAAAATAGTTAGGACTGTTAAATTGCTTTTACACTGTTAAATTGACTGCAAACTTATTGATTGTAAATTTGCTCGCTAAGATTTTGTAGTCATTAATTAAATTTAGTTTATTGAGGCAATTTAATATGGTGGTAATTTGCAGAATTTAGGTCTCAAAGTTAATTTTGGTGTTCATTGCATTTATTACCAAACTATTTGCATAGGTAATTACTAAATTCTGATGTTATGACAATACAATTATCGCCCATCAAACTAGTACTATAACTAAAAAGGCGGGAAATCGGAGGTAGTCATAGTATTAGAACTCTTTCATTTCTTAATAAATATTTATGTAGACATTAAATTAGACTTCTAAAACTACAGACATACTCGTACGTTGTTTAAAACTTAATTCGTGAATTTGGTAGGGCTTTTTAAGGTTACAATAATACAAAGAATACTTTGTACAAGTCCTTATCTAATCCGGTTTTGGTCAATGACAGATTTGTCCTCAAATATTATTTAATATTACACCGTCTTTGATAGATTTATCAATAACGAAGCAAATAGTCTTCGGAGTTAATATTTATAAATGACCGTCTGTGTAATGAATTTAAGAAGATATGAATTACAATACTCTGCTTCAATTTTGCTTGCACGCCGATTGGCTGAAAAGTAATACAATTATTATTCGAAATGTTATTGAGGATTAATGATATTGCTGAAAAGCAAAAAGAATTTCAGAAATAACATTAGGACTTACGCTTATTAAGCCAGACGTTTTATTTAATAATTATTTGTGAATCTGATGAAAGTAGCTATACACGCGTTTAATAAATGCGAAGTATAAAGTAAAGGATCTAGAAATATAAAGCGCCCGGTAACCGGAGGTGTTTAATTTTTATGTATGATACGTTGGCAATAACTCATTGAGATCAAAACAACGTATCCGAGGAAACCACAACGGTAAAATTTATTATTAGGCCGATTCGAAGGGTCGAAGGATTTTATTATTCTGCATACAATTCCATTTTCCTATCACAAATTATTCGAACGGCAGGTTAAGGTTTTGCATAACGTGCCAAAATTGCGCTTTGCGAGAATTTATGTTCGCCTTGTTTCTTAGTAGTCAGGTTTGGGAAAGTTATATTTTAAGCCTGCGCAGCGGCGCTATTGGTGGTATTAACGTAAGTATCGTACTTGTTTAATAAGCCGTAAATTAATGTAGAAGGTTTTTTTTAAATTTAATACTTTATTACACAAAATACGGACTTAATGCTCAAACATCCTCTACCAGCCAGTCAAAATCTAGTTCTGTGGCTTAAACTAAATGCATTGCGAGAACGTTATCATTATCGGAAATAAATAGGATTGACGTAAGCTGCCAGACGGTCGCGTCGAGCGCTTTATGTCAAATCCTTACATTTGAACAGTCGAAAATCGTACACGAGCAATATGCATCTTTCCCAGTTGCCCTAATGCTTAACGCTAACGTAAACGGTTGTCAAAATCTTACAAAATATATAGAATTGACACTAGCGCTCCACGCGATCGTTTGGCAGTTTACGTCAATCCTATACATTTTCAATAACGATAACGTTCTCGCAAAGTATCTTGTCTAGGGCCACTAAACCTCTGAGCAGTTGCTAAAAGTTGAAATTCGATCGTCCATGTACTATAAAAATACTGAAATAGAGGATTTCAGAATGAAAATAAACTGTCCATTTTAGCCATTTCGTGTTACTTAGTTATCACTGCATGAAAAACTTTGTAAACATTACGTAATTAGTGTAAAATATATGGTAATGAACAATTGAAATAATAGTTGTCGACACCAGTGGCCTGTCTTATAAAGCTAAAAATTACAATTTACAGGTTACAAGTTTCCATTTGACACAACTTCGATCGATGACGACTAGCCATTTGAGCAGTGTTGTCAGTTGAAACCTGTAAAATTGTTACTTATAAAACGTGCCCCAGGTTGTAGAACTACCAATTCTAATAGTTTGAAATAAAGTTGATATAAATGATCTTTATTTTAAAGTATCTTCAGAAAAGTGCTGAATATTAGGAAAGCTTACACTGCTTACCCTATGAGAACTAGTGTACACAACTTGTACACAAGCCTGTACACGCTTGGATTTTCTTATTCTGACTTAACTTTTTCTTTCTTTCACTGTGATCAATTTATTACTCCATTTATTATTCCAACAACATAATACATCTTACGACGGTTTTCCACTGTTATCTATTGTTCTAAAACCCAGTCGAATACCGCTTCCATGGAATAAAAATGCGTGTTTCCACTTCCAAGTTTACGACATCCCTTTTCTTATCTTAATATGGCGATAGGTGCCGAATGAGCGTTGCTTAGGAGGAATTGCGTCTCTTAGGATAAAATACGAGTAGCGGAGACGAATAATGGCGCTACGTACAACACTAGTTGCGGCTTTTTTCGAGCAACAATTTTGAGGGAGTTTTACAGTTACAAGTGTTTTACATTAAAGAAACTGACTGGTTTTTTTAATAGATGTTCTTTTTTAACTACGTCTTTAACTTTTAGTTCTTCTTCAAAGCAAAGAGTATAGGAGTATAGTTTTAAAAGTGTTTTTGGTGAAAAAATATGTTTAATGGTTAAATACCGAACCGCTTTTTACTTTTAACTTATTTTCATCTAGTAACGTCAAATATTGAAAGTCACGCCGGTCTCTTAGTACTAAATCGATTCTCTTTTGCTTAGCATAGCATAGGTCTTTTAAATACTAAAAATCCGGCTAACAAGTCTATTTTTATAGTGTTTGAATAAAAAATATTTACACCAACATATTTGAACCTTTGTTAGTGTCTGTATGGTGTGTACTGTTTTATAACACTGAAGTATTAACATACTCGTATATAAATAGACCGCATAAAATTTTAAATTGTCAGTTATTAGAAGTACCTAAACATGTTAAGCAATCCAAACATCAAGTGATTGCTTTATTAATGACAAGTTCCTTAATGTATTTATACGTTGTATAAACGTAAAGCAGCGTTTTCCAGGAGTTCTGGATGTCCCGGAAGGTTGTTTAATGAAATTAGGCATTTATTACAAAAGTTTTTCTGTACGAACTTCCCCCACCGGAGTTCACACGTTACGCATCTGAAATCATTTTAATTATATTCATTACAAAACAGGCAGCGTAATTTTGGATACAAATTAAATTTACGAAGTTTATTGTGGTTAATGTTATTACTACTGTATTTTTAATCATGATCAACACTAGCAACTGAAAGACGTCTAGGGATCCTACCATTTGGCCAAAGTATTTTTGGTGAAATGTATCTTTTCCCAAAAGGCATTTTGTATTGTTTTGGTTTTATTTCCGGTATATGGAAACCGCTTGCTAGGTATATTAGGTTAATGGGAAACTATTTTTTGGGAAATTAAAATTTAAGAAATGATAAATTTTACCAAAAATATTTTGGCCAAACGGAGTAGACCCGACGTCTACCATAGACCTAGACCTATCCTTGAGATCAGCAGCTATAGTGGCAGTTTACATTGGTTCCCTTTAGACGAACTTAAGCAGCAAGCCTTTGACGGCCTTCACTACGTCACTGGAGTGAGGGCAAGCGCCTAAAGGGCACTTATCGACGGGTTACTCTAGCATGCCCAAGGACGCTCTCACTGGGGTGACCTCGGACTTCAGATGCTTAGGATGGGATTCCAAGCATTTGATTTATTTTATGGAAGCATATTTGTTTTGCGGCATCGTCCAATCATATCAAATCTTCTGGTTTATAAATAGAGCACTGCGTGCTTCTTTTTCTAACAATCCATGTATCATCTAGGAATGAGGCAATTTATTATTTTCGACAAGGCCAGTCTTGCAACAAGGTCAATTGACATTGATTTAAATTCTCAGTTTACGTTGATGCCGTGTTGTTTTTTTTATGTAGAAATATCTGACAGATGAATAGATTACGATGATTTTAAATCATTTTTTTTTTTCAATTTAAACAAAACACTCACTAATTATACACGTACTAACATATATTAGAACAGAAACTGCGTACCTATTTTAATTTCTTTATGAAAAAAAGATAATTCTTTGATTCGTTATTAATTATCCGTGTAGTAATACAGTAGTCATAGCCATAGATATTACAAACCTATACCATCAGCTGAATCAGTCTCCAACGCCTAAGTAAGCCCACATTTTCTTTTACTTTAAATCGCTGGAAGTAGTTAAGCATCTAATCAATATTGCCACCGAGTGAGTAATAGGTTTACAACTCTAAAGTGCCTTTAAAACTTTTCTAAAATTTATCACGTTCTGTACCAGAGGGTTGGGGAAAAAATCACAATGAACCAATTCAGCCCCTGTTTTATGGTGCGAACGTTTACGGGGAGAAATTATTTTAGTAAAACACAAGTTGTTGGGTGAGACAAGGAAACGTGTCGGATCAGTCCCTGCCCGGGGGCACCACAAATCATGACAAGACCTGTTGTAGGTACTGATCTCCCGATGCTCAAGATAGGGGATACAAATTGAGTTGGCCCTTAAACGCCAATATTTTATCGGTTTATTTATTGCCAATATCTCTATTGATGGAACGTTGTAATTTCAATTCTTTGATATTGTGAGTGGGGTGCAAGGGGGATATATGGTTGCGGTAATGACTGTTCGAGCGATTCGACAAAGAATGGTGTCTACATTTTACATCGAAAGAAAAGTCTTCTGAATTCTAATAATATCTGCCGTATTCCCATTACGATTCAGTTTGGCGATTTAGTAATCGAAACGTTTCCGATGTCAAAGCTA
The DNA here is from genome assembly GCA_963966035.1 of Acleris laterana. NCBI lineage: Eukaryota > Metazoa > Arthropoda > Insecta > Lepidoptera > Tortricidae > Acleris > Acleris laterana. The sequence goes on along the minus strand of OZ014448.1, from coordinate 12,024,503 downwards.
AGAAAAAATAAAATCTATGGCATGATAGTTATCATGTTGACAGTGTTCGGCAAGTGTAATTTTTAATCTGTTTGTACCCGACTACCTAAATGAGAGGGTTTTTTTTTGGGCGTATGTAAGATTTGTAATGGCATGGAGAAGGCAAACGAACACGACGATCCCAAGACTCCAATCCTAAAACCCCAAATTCATTGCCAACTACTACCAGCGTAGATGTATTCATGTTTCTTTGTGGTTTCCTGTAGACATAACGTATTAAAGGATTTTAAGTGCTATTGTTGAATTGGTATTCACTCGAGGAATGTTATCACTACATAGTATAAAACAAAGTCGCTTCCTGCTGTATGTCCGTCTGTCCCTATGTATGCTTATGTAGATCTTTAAAACTACGCAACGGGTGCCGATGCGATTTTTTTAAATAGATAAAGTGATTCAAGAGGATGGTTTTGATTTATGTATTTATTTATTTAATCTTTATTGCACAGAAATAAGTACAAATGGCGGACCTAATGCCTAATGGCATTCTCTACCAGTCGACCAAATAATCAAACAGAAATTTACATAGTTTTTATGTACAATAAATTTTGTTTTATGTACCGGTGTTACAGAAAACTCACATAAACCGAAGCGAAGCGAGGGTGGGTCGCTAGTATGTAATAATAGAACTTCGAGAGAGTTCTCATTGGCAGTGTGAACAGCCAGCAATCAACTATTAATATATGTGTCTCTTTTATTGACATGGGATCTATAACTTTCCTTCGTTTCTTAAGTGAGATAATAGTCGATAGATTGCTTACTTGCCGGCAGAGTGGAACAAATGCCTTTTAAGTTAACTCAGCGTGTTAAGCTTACTGTATTTTACTGTATGCTTCTATCCGGATATTTGTGTAAGGTAACTAATTTTGTGTAATATTACGGTTGAAGAACGGTGTCGGAGATCAAACAAATTAAACGCCAGTTTGTTTAAAACACCTCGGCAGTCTGATTATAATGAAATAGATTAAATAAATAAATTTACAAGTGGTTAACATCATTAAAGTAAGCTTTATAATAATTATGTAATTTCGTATTTGATAAGTAACGCTTTTGTAAATTTTATTCGTTGAAAACAAATGGTTTATTTGAAAAATGTTTTTGGAAGCAATCATTTTATTATTTTCATCAATCATATCACATGTTATGCCCCAAAAAATAAGTTATGTATCTTTATTGTTAGTTCTTAAGACTGCAACAACGGCTGCATTTTCTATTTATTAAAATAAGTGTATACGTATAATTAACTGACGTCTTCGTTACAAATTCTAAACACGTTAACACCAACAATAATGCACGAAAATCCAAGGATTTAGAGCCATGGCAAACACAAAATACTGTTTGTTTGTGTTTCATTTATGCTAAGCGGTGTTAAGAAATGCCTCTATTATTTAAAGTAAAGGACGCAAATGTTTACAACAAATAAAGCTGCTTACACACGAGACGTTACGACGGAGCTTAAGCGTTTTATCTCGGGATTAGTACACAACCCACCGATTCCCACCTAATTTACGTGACTTGCGTTACATGATGGGACCTTGTTTGTAGGAACTGTAGGATCAGGTGCGACGTTGACGTTTTTGAGGAACATTTTAATCATTTTTTAAAAGAAAATGGACGTAGCACTTAGCTGTAGATTAATGAGTTTGAGGCTGTTATGCGTTTCATGAACAGTGGTCTCCTAAGAAAACGCTGTTTAATTTGTGTGGAAGTAGGTATCTAGTCGCGGTATAAAAAGGTTCGTCAATATCCACTCTATTTCAATGTCGTTAAGGTTCAAAAGTGACTAACCTTTTCATACCACGACTATACCTTTTATGTTTTTATATGTTTTTTATAATTTTTTAGTAGTTAGACTTGTTGTATTTATTGATTGATTTATTTTGCATCGCAGAAGTTTTTAGTAGGCGATTTTTCTTTGTAAGTTGAGTATTTGTATGTACAGAACCGTTTATTTAATTTTATTTTTCAAAATTTGACTTATTGAAATACATAATTCATCTGTTATAATATATTTTTATGTATGTTCGGGCATAAGATTTTACCTCATGAACCGATTTCTATAATTGTATATTATTGTTGTTTACGTTTCATCTTTACTTTCATCTACAATTATTGCAACGCACCATCAGATCTCATTATATTTCAAGTAACTACTTTTACTTACTTTTACTACGCTCACCTAATTCATAAATATTGTTTTAACTCACGAGTTTTGTTTCAATAACGGCCACTTGCACGCTGAATTTAACCCTGGGTTAAGGCGCTAACTCGAGTTAGTAAACGTCAGATTCATACGACAACTGTCATTTTAACTCGAGTTAGTGCCTTAACCCAGGGTTAAACTTTTCGTGCAAGTGGCCCTTAGAGAACAACAGGGTTACTATGGCATTCCTACGCAGTTTATTTTACAGCGAGCGTAAAGGACAGAGGTATAGCAGGTTCCTGTTGTCAATTGCGCTATAATTTAAACTACAGTTAATAGTTGTTTTGCACACGTACAGTCAACCAAATAAGTTGTTAAATTCCATCTACACGTTATAAAATAAAAAGTCAATGCGATGTGTCTTCATTCGAGTGTCGACTTTAGCGACAATGAGTCGTCGATATAGGAAAATTGTGGGACTACTTATTAGTCTGACTGTACATGTCCTATAAGCGGAGATCCCTTTGCTTTAGTTACACTTGTGTGTTATGTTTACACAATATTTCCTGTTTGAGGGCGTTGGTGTCAGTCGCAGGAAAAAGGCCACGAAGCGAATTATTTTTACGGAACACTTACTCGTGATGTCCGGTGGTTGTGTAAGGATATTACATTAGACATATTTATTTAATAAGGTTAACTTTACATAAGTTAAAGTTGCGTAGACAATAAACGCGATATGAGCAATTATACTTGACCCTTTACTTGACCCTTGACCAAACTAGTCAATTAGTTCTACACAAGACTGTATTCTAAGGAAATATATATTTAAGTATACATTCCCTTTGTATTAACAAAATATACAAATGTTGCGCACAGACTTCTCTGTCCTGACCAACTTAAGTCGCCAATTTCCTCTATAGCCTTTTTTTTAACGTCGTAATAACGTCGTAAAACTCGTAAATTAGAAAATCAGCCTTGTTTTAAAACACTGCGCCTAGTCTTTTTAAATTGACGTGTAAACTATTAATTTAAATAGCAATAAACACACTTAGAACTAATACCTACCTATCTAAATACAAATCTACACTGCTAACACGCGACAAAAACATAAACATATCTGTACATATCCATATAGTCGAGTTTAAAAAATTCACATTTCCAGATTAAAACTCGTCAAGAACATTATAATTATAGAAGCTACTAGAGCTATTCAAGAACCAAGGAGGAAAATAAGGTTATTGTTGGACAAGTGGCAAGCTGAACTAAGAAACACAGCCACGGAATTGAAAAGAAACAAACCTGCCCGTTTCTTTATAGCCTCCATTCTGTTGTGATTTAACTTTTTAAATCTACCAACGGGTATTTCGACTCGCTTTAAAGAACGTCGGGTAAAAAAATTGCAGCACGATGACTTTGCGTTAACGTTTTTTGTTTACGTTGCAATTAGTGAAGAGTTCGTGGATTCTCCGCGTGGCGCCAGAGATTGATGACAATGGAAATTTTATACATCGTTAGTCAGGACCGCGTTAGGTGAGTCGCTGTTTTTTCAGTAATCCTATCTGTGTAGACACTTATTTGTCATGAGGCTGGCAAGGTTAACTCCGGTAAGCCGCGCGCTTACATCGTGTTTACGGCTCAGCTTGTTCATTTTGTCGCAACGTTAACACGAGTCGAGATTTCGCTTAAAGTCATGCGTATCGTAACGACGGTCGCCTATTAATCGTCCCCTAATAACCGATAAATTCCGTCACCGCCACGATAAATAATGGAAATGGCAAGCAATTATTCAATAACGATTGCTGCGAGACGTCAAACAACGGGAGCGGAAAAAAATACCTATTGGATGGCGCGCAACAATCAATTTTTATCCCGCGGATGGGTACCATTATTGAGCTGGATTGTGGACCCGAGCTCATTCGTTTGTGTTTATCAGCAGGGAAACCGATAACCCTCATTCCGCTCGGTGTGACGCAATGCAGAGATTAAAAGCTTATACTCGTAGTCCGCGGCTGTGGGGATGGAACCAGCTAGATCCGTTATGAGCCCTCTCTGACGCAAGCGGGGCTGCATGTCAATATCAAAATAGATATAATAAACTACCGGACAGTTTGCATTCAAAGCGTATCTATTCCGAAACTCTGCTGTATCAAACAATATTCTTACATTAATTATGCCTACAGGTAGAAACCTGATATTAATATTCGCCGTTTAATGGTATTTCGAACACTGCTCAAGAAATTACTTTTGCAACTTTGAAGCATTAACTTTTCTTTGTGGGTTGTAAAAAAGGGTAAATCATTTTACAAAAACCTTATCGATGCTACCCCAATCAAAAGGGAGCGCGAAACAAAATCGAATACAAAAATAAAAAGCAAAACGCTACGCTAAAATCACCGGAACGTTTTTAAGGTTACTTATCCTGCATTTTACAATATTTTTTAAGTCTCTTTCATAAAAATATGAATACAAAACTGTAAAATCTTAAGTAGGCCTGTAAGCTTTTTTACGTTGAGTCTACCAGTGCTTCCCAAGAAAAGCCCATTGTTGCTTAAAAGCACCGCAAGAAACTCTACAATCTTTTCTTTAGTCGCAAAAATTCAACTTGTCACCACAACTTAACGCTAATTCTCGTTGCTATTTTCGCACTAAAATTTACCTTATTCAGAATAAAAACGTAAATCTTGCTGCGACCGGTTGACATAGTGTTACAGACAGTTAATCCTCTGATGCGGGTCAGGGCCCGCCGCCTGACACCGGGACGCGCCTTTGTGCCTTCTGCCGTTAAATCGCCACGTCATATGTGCGCTGCGCTCTACCGTACACTGATTTATACCGTCGAACAGTCAAATCAGTTTTAGGGGATTAAATCTTTTGAAATTCGAACGGTTTGGTGGAAATTTAGTGAAGGAAAACGGCTATTGTTCCTGAGGCAAATATTTGACGTTGTTTTTAAATTACTTTTTATATAAACGATGGCCTCGTATGGCCCATATGAACTTTCGTAAGTTAAAAAAGTACATCTTGCGTCAATCAACTAAAAGTAAAAAATTGCATTAACAATGCCCCAAAAGTTTAGTGGGCCTTACGAGGATAGCCCACAAATATTACAAGTACAAATAGAGAAACGTTGTTTTTAAATTACTTTTGAAATACACTCCTATTGAGAAGTTACCTTGTAACATCAAAAAAATTGTAAGTTCAAAAAATATACTTTTTCACACAGCTAAAGTAAAAAGTCACTTTGCTTGGCACGCCACTGGGCCTTACGAGGTTCACCTACAAATATAGCAAGTACAAACAAAGAACCAATCGACTCGAATCATATCTATACCGCGTAGGTGAATTCGTAAATGCTCCATTCCGCAGCGTTCTTTAAAAGCTGATATTTTATGGGCATCCTCTTCCTTTAAAAGGAACCTATTCCAATACTTCGCGACTTATCGAAATCATATTTCAGGAACGTGAGGAGGACGTCGCATACCCTTTTCTAACGCATTGTCTATAAAGCTACATTTACACCAGCGGACACATGAGCGAGTTGCTTGTCAATTACCTTGATTCAGTGGGGCACCGGCGTGCTAGTTATCAATGTTATCATACACGAAGGGTGGTCGGCGGCTCTCTTATTCAAAGCCGCGCTGGAATAGAACGTCACGCAAAGCAGGGTCTCTATTCTACTGGATAAAACCATATTGCCTTGACATGTTTTCGTATTGTATTTAACTCGCCCGCCATTGCGCTGACAATGTCAAAAGGAATTAGGTTCAGGCCAAGACTTTACGTACTTGCTTATTGTACCTATGTACGATTGACGACTCATGAAATTTGCGTAGCTTTTGGAAAATTTAAATGTTAAGGTTATGTACATAGGAAGTTATTGCTTATAAAGAATTTCTAAAACCTTACCTTTATATTCACATTGTCTATGATGACTACTTATTGGTAATAAACGAATGCAAGAAAAACCACGCCAAGTCGGTTCCACAACCGATTTTATTAAAATAATTCGTTTTATATCGTAAATCGCATAAAGTGTTACAACTCTTAAAATAAATAACTCTTTGTTACCATAATAGTCATTTCAGCCTTTTGTTACATTAAGTCTGCCGCGTTCCTTATATTTTTATTGTAAGGAAGAAAATGCAGCCGATAGTGTTGTTAGAAACAATTCTCCGCGGGTTCCGTAATGTCGAGAATCAAGTGGAGAGAAATTGTTCAGTGTAAACGGAGCATTACCCTTTTCTAAAGCATTGTCTATATCACATTGTCACCGGCACGCGGCGACACAAGTTATTCGTCGAGATATATCTTTATTCTTGTTATATTTCTCCTTAAGTCATGTTTCAAACTTAAATATAGAACTATACTTAATATCAGTTTAAAATTAAAAAGGTAGTAAAGGCTTAGATCGTCTGGACGAGATCGCTTATCAGTGGTAACACCGCTTGTTGTTTACCTGTTTAATTTTAAATTTTATTGATTCTCTGTAATGTTTTTGTTTGGTGTACTGTTTACAATAAAGTGTTTTGTTTCATATTGTATTGTATTTCGGTGAATCATCGTTAATAGTGAATGACAGAATTACGATTAAAACTGACTATACAGATAACCGAGGCAATATGCCGATGGCTGCTACTCACGTACTCGTATGCATCGAAATTACGATGTTATTGGAATTGGGTTTAGTTTATTTGCTTGTGTGTTTAGAATATCCAACAAGTATCAGTTTAATACGATGCACATTCGAGTTGTTATTACGGAAACGTTGCTGTACAAACAGACACGTTACGTTTCCATGTATGTAAAAGGATATTAAAAGCCGGTCAAGTTCGGCTCGCACACAGAGGACTCCGTACCGCTGCATAGTAGGTATTGTTTATTCTAATTCGAATTCAATTTCGAAGCGAATCCGCGCTTTTTGGTTTTCTTGTTTTTTTTTTCAGGCTTTGTGCTATAATCTTACCAAATTTAACGCTTGTATGTTTTACCGTTTTTACCACAGAACAAAAATCAAATATTTATTTCTTTATTGTTACTATTTGTTAGTAAATCTGCTGTAATGACACAAATTCTGAAAAATAAACCATACATACATACATACATAAACTCACGCCTTTATTCCCAGAGTGGGGTAGGCAGAGCTACAGAATTACCAACAACTATAAAAACTTGTTGATAATTCTGTAACCACATTTTGCACACTTAGGCTAAGATGTTAACCACTATCTATTAATTTTCAAAAGATACAGCTCTTTAAAGTTAGGATGTATGGACGGACAGCATAGGCATATTAATAAGGTCCCGTTGGATTCCCTTCTGGAACAGAAGCCTAAAAAAGACAGCAAATCACTACATAGTATAAAACAAAGTCGCTTTCCGCTGTCTGTCCCTATGTATGCTTAGATCTTCAAAACTACGCAACGGATTTTGATGCGGTTTTTTTTAATAGATAGAATGATTCAAGAGGAAGGTTTATATGTATAATATTTTTTTATTTTATGTACTGGTGTTACAGAAAACTCATATAAACCGAAGCGAAGCGAGGGCGGGTCGCTAGTTAAAAATAAATCTAAATCACATTTACCCTAAAGCATAAGCGAAAGTTTCTGTGCGCATGTAATTTATCAAAATGTTTTGTACAAGGTAAAGTAACTCATGCGTATTTGCTAACGAAACGGTAAACAGCAAATACGTGGAGGGGTCTTGAGATTCGTATCTGTGTGAGATGCACAGATTCAGCCCGGCCAGCGCACCGAGAGGAGCCGCGATGCGCCGAGGCGAGGCCCCGCAGCCCCCAGCCTGGTCCACTACGGTCTCTAATGAGAGCGCCTTACTCGTTAAATAAATTGGATAAAGACGTTCGTGATCTCTCAAGAACAACTTGAACCTCTTCACCGTGACTAGCAATTAACTAAATTAAAAGATTGTTCGTGCACTTACCGAAACGTCTGAACTACGTACCTTTTGTCGTTAATTCACTTTTAACTAGCGATGTCTATTCGTTTTCCATTTTCATAGTTAACTTGAAAGAATCTTGGGTCGTTATTTGAATAAGTATTAATTGAAGGGGCGTCGGGCGCCTTTTAATCTTATTTCAAAAGAACTGGAGCTGGTGGATATTTAACTGGGATATCGACGGGCGGCCGATTTAACTAATTATGCACAACCCCGAACAGTGACATTATCAATACCAATAAATTACCCGATTGTACGTCGACCTGGTAAAATAAATCAGTCAATAACTTCATGTTGTTTGCTATTTCATTTATATTGTCGATAGTGTAGCTTACTGTTAGCGAGGTATATCATGTCATGAGTACCTAGTAGTTTAATTTAGTGTGAACTCGTTTTTGCATAATTTTAAGGTAAATGATACTAAAGTGTATCTTTGTATTTTTTAATGAATGATACCTACATACCTACTATTGTTTAAGCATTTTTAATTTATCTTTACATACATACCATCACACCTTCATTTCCAGAGCGGGCTAGGCAGAGCTACAAATTACCAACAACTTTAAAAACTTGTCGTTAATCCTATACCTAACCACATTTTGCACAATCAAGCTTAGATATTTACCATGTGTATTATTAGTGACAGGTTGCAAGCTCGTCACCTAACAATACTACAAGCCTTTATTCCCTTAGTCGCCTGTTACGACTTCCACATGAAGGCATGAAGTAGAACTATTCTAAGCCTGCAACCACAGGGCATTAATTTAACTTTACATTGATATCAATAATTTGGAGAAAAAACATTAGAGTGTTCGAAGTAGCATGTAAAGTTTATAAGTATTTAAGGTGTTACACAGCCAAAAAAACGATTTAAGGTTATGCAATTGCGATAATTAAAGCATTTCACTCTCCTACTACCCCATTATCGTATAACCTAATATCGAAAGACGTCATTACGGTCGGAAGGACGATATTAATCACTCGATATGCCGAGAAAAATAATATCGTCACGTGTTCCCGACACCGTGAGATTAACACGCCTGTCCCGACCTAACGTTTCCAATCCCCTGGTACAAACAGCTGACGTTACGTGGAAAAAAACCTCCGTGTTACATCGGGTAGCCAGTGAACGAGGGAAATTTGTTTAGAGTAATTTACTGTGAGACTGAATTATTAAAATGGTTACAAGTTTTTCCGTAGCAGTTTTTTTTTACAATAAGTCATGTTTAATCAATCAACGCACAATAAACCTGTTTAAGTAAAAATATTCTTTTTCACTCTCTGTAAAATTCAATAACAAATAAGGGCAAAGCATGTTTGAAGCAGACTTATTGTAGAGTTAGTGTTAATGATTAACGGCGGAGTCGACCAAACGAGAATAAGGTTTTATACCTAGATTTAACGCCGAATTTGTATAGACTAATCTCGGAGTAAGTCTTATTCCAGTTTGGTAAAATCGATGGTAAGTGTAATAATTAAACTTAAGGACACATTGCCACATTCAGAGTCAGTTAGTGACGATTAAGCCGTTCTTTAGTGTAAATTTTCCGTACACAAGATTAAAAAAGAATGAGTCAATTATCACACAAAAGCTGAAAAAGATGAATAAAATATAAAAAAGCTGAGGATTATTCAAACAAATTTACCTAAATTAGGCTCTAAGTTTGTACTACGGTATCTTGACAACATATTAAATATAAAACATTCAAAACTCGGGAGCAAAAACTCGCGCTTACAAGGTGCTTTCCACCGGCGAGGCAAGACGTAGCGACACGAGTATTTTAAAAATTTGTATTAAAAATACAATTACCCCATGCGCATTTTCGTTGGAAATATTTTTTAAATAGAAGTTTAAATTGTCGCAACGCCTTGTAGGGTAAAGTCACCAGTGGCCAGCCAGAGACCAGTTGTAGTCGACCTTATATGAGTGCAAACGGTGAGAAATATATCTATTGTACTCTTCCCACTCATACAAAGTACAGGCAGAGGCCGACTACAGGTCTCTGGCTGACTACTGGTGACTTTACCCTGTGGCCACGCCTTGCCAGTGGAAAAGCACTTTTTCAAATTCAAATTCAAAATTCAAAATATTTATTCAGTAAATAGGCCACATGAGGGCTCTTTTACACGTCGGTAATATAGAGTGAGTCTACCAGCGCTTCGGACAAGACCATCATTGCGGAGAAGAAGCGCCGCAAGAAACTCCAGCAGAAGGTAGTTTTTTCAATCATAATAGCATATTAGTACTTAAAACTAACTTACATTAAGTAAAGTAAGTTACATTAGGTAATAAAGTAATAAATAATAAATTCTTAGAACTACCAAAAATAATATCATTACAAATGTAAGGTCAATAAGCATTAAACTAAAAAAAATACTATGAGAACAACACGACGAGGTCTCTACGTCAAAAGCCATAACTAGAATAATTTATTTAACAACAAGACCTTAGAGTAAACAGACCGGACCCGGATGAATATGAATGCATAGAATAATATTTGCTATTACCGGTAATCGATCCAGGGACCGCTAAGTTCGCAGGCAGGGTTACTAATAAATAGGGTAACCGTATTTCGAAATAGAGCTAAATGCGACATCTTAACGGTTTGCTAATGGATTGTGAGTGCAACGAAACCTACAAATATTATAAACGTGAAAGTTTATGTGTTATAATTTGTTACTCTTTCACGCTGCAACGGCTGGACGGATTTGAAAATTTGAAATAGAGATAGCCAATTTAATCTAGGTATCTAATTCAGGGCAAACGTGTTATGGGTGTTTCCTTTAAGACAAACTTTATTATGGATTGAAAATGACACCCAATGAAGCAGCCTTCATAGACAGATCAGAATAGGTGAGGAGGTGGGGGGTTTTGCATTTGAAAAACCACTAAAATGGCTCTAACATTACACTGGTAGGTCCATTAGTTACCTTGTATGCTTCAGAGTGAAAAGTCGTGGACTTGCTGGAGGGTACTCCCCTCCCCTCTCAATTCCTCCCCCTTCAGTACGTCAGGTTAGGTTGCATTATTACATTATTAGGGCTATTAAATATTTTGCTTTTCGTATATTAGGACATTCATCTTAAGTACATATCAGCGTTAGGGCAAACAATATTCGACCAAACAATGTGAGGACAACCCTATTAGGGCTAATGTGCGTTAGGACAAGCAATCATTATGATTAACGATGTTAGAGAATTCAAATATTGGAAAAACACATTATAGATCCCAGTAAAAACCCATGGAACCAATTTCAATTATTTTATGCTTGGGTCTAAAAACATGAGTATCAGTTACCTTTTCCAAGAATATTGACAAAGGTACTTAGTTCGTTATAATAACAGTTAACAGAAAAAAGAAGTTACTGGAATATAGGCAAGAAATTCGACGAAAACTGCACTATAACTTCACTAAAGTAAATATTTAATGAAAACTAGTAACAAACAATAATACTTTGTGGATTTACATTTTATTCGAGAATAAAGATAACAAAGTAAAGAATCGAAGGCATAACAACATTAACCTCGCTTGATGAAGGTAGGTGGTAAATCGTTTTGAATATTTATGATGTTCGGATATTGTAACTCGGCGAAACTTCACAGGCGAGTTCCTATGCAATGGGCTCTATTGTGTAAATCCGGCTAAAAGTGGCAAAATACGAGTGCTCCAGAGACTTGCATATTCATGAGTGAACTTGCACAGACTTGAGTGATGGCCAACAAAAACCTGGCGAGTAGGCGCAACGAAATGCCCCGCTTGATATTGTTCCATTGTTTTCCATGGAACTGCAGATTGTTAAGTTTTGGTTATCTCTCCTCGCTAGTTGGATTAAGTTTTTAATTTAAATTTATTATTCTGCTGTTAAGCCTTTGCTTTAAATTTAGCTGTCTTTCGGGATGAGAATAATAATAAATTACTGTTTGTTCTCCATGGTTAATGTATTTTTTATTCATATACATCGTACACTTAACTTGTTGTGAAACTGTCCCTATTCAAAATTTACCTAATAATTTATGAATTGGATAGTTTGTGAATTGGACAATTATATGGAGAAAATCCAAAAGGCATTTTTGCGTTTCTTATACAAAAAAACATACGGGTACTATCCTTTTCTTTACCCAACAAAGTTTCTGCTTGGCACCTTGGGATTTAATTCTCTGGTGGCGAGGCGTAATTATGGGCTCTTGACAGGTGTGTGTCGAATATTGCGTGGAGATTCGGACTCCCCGGAACTGGTGGCGCAAGTGGTACGCCTACTCGTACCCTCACTGTCTCAATCCAAGTTTAATCTTCGGCCACGCCACCGCGATCTGCTCGCAGTTCCGAAGGCGCGCACTGTGTCGTACAGGAATTCACCACTTGTTCGCGCTTTACAATATCTGAATGCGCTTCTCGCCTCAGCACCTGACTGCGATGTCTTTGCAAGTAGCTGGAGGATTATATGTGGTGAATGTACAAGGTTCTGTGAGGCGATGGATGACCGACCGTCTTCAGTTTAATTGTTTAATTCTCTGTAAATTTTAATATTGTTATCTGCTGTGCTATGTGTTTTTACTTATTGTTAGTGTTTGTATTTTTGTTACAATGTATGAATTTCACAGTGCCTTGGTGTTTAACTGTAATGCTGTGTAATTTGTTTTTTTTTCAAATAAATAAATAAATAAATATTATAATACGAAACTATATGCATAATGTCCTTAAAAAACCTTGTCTTGAGTCACAGTATACTGTGACTCAAGACAGTAGTTCGTTTTCAAAGAATGGAAAATTGCACGGCTTGCATGCATGCGTGCACCACAAGCAAACTCAACAAGTCGGACCTTAGCCGGTTTAGTCAGGGAAGCGCTGCGCCGTCGCCACGTTTGGTTGCCAGCAACGCGCATCGACGAAACTCCTAAAAGACCGGAGACGTCCTTCTTTTCTATTAATAGTTTGGCTAAAGTGTCAATAACCTGATTGTTAAGATTCAGCCATAACAAATGTAACTCGGATACTCTACTCATTTTTATTCCGCGTGATAAGGTGAAATTACCCTTGGCTGTAGCGCCGTCTCCCTCATAAATAAACCGATGGAAGTCGGTCAATCGCTTTAAAATTTCATTCTCATACCAACTCGGTTTGAATGTGATTCGGTATCTCACAAATTATTTGCTTGGAGAAACTGCTTCTGAGAAATTAATAGGCGTTTTATTTGAATAAATACTCGCGAGACATATTTTTTTCCGCCTTAAAATTGTAGCTGTTATGAAGATGTGAGTAGGTGCAGAAACATTTTTGGATTAATAAACACTTTACAAGATTTAGCGCGTGCCATTTTACCAACAATTAGAATAGAATAGAATAGAATTGAAATACATTTATTGCCACATAGAAAATAGTTGGTACACAGAAAAATCATTCAGCTATTAACTTAACTAATGGACTTAGAGTAAAATATGATATGTGGCAAAGAATCGGACACAGCGTTTGCTGGAGGTGCGTTCCGGCAGGATCGCACTCTCCCAGCGCTGGTTTCAGTCCGTCCGTCATACGGTGTAATATGCTAAACAATGTTTTAATGAAGTAAAAATAAAATCTGGTGGTGGTTTGCTTAGTATTTTATGGATGAATACAGTTGTCGACAAACATTTGGTCTCCACTAAACCAAATTCTAGCTATCTTGTGAAATACAGAAATTATATTTTGCCGGGAATCAACATTTTCTGGACCAAAATATCCCACGACCTAATTCGAACCAATGGCAATCAATTTAGCCATTCATTTATGATTGAGTCGCAATCATGTAATATACCTACACGTCAACTGTCCTTGTTGAGCCATCATAGAACCCTGTTTGAAAGATGAAACTGCGATTTGTTGATATACTTTTGCCCAAATAAATACATATTTTATTTACTCCTACCCTAGCTAACAAATCGCTATCATATCGCTAATCAACGATAATAAGCGCTAAACGATGTCGCGGGCTTCTTAACGACCAGATCATTTCCCTGACTTTAGAATTCACAGCGCGTGCGTTACTCGCGAACTTTTTACGGTTATGTCTGCGATTTTTGAACCCCTCGCTACCTTCGACTTTCGCCCTCACATTTATTAACCGCTAAATGATAATGGCTGCTCGTGATCAAGAATTAATTCGGTACGTACAGAGTTAACGGCGGAAAGTTCGGTGTATTATACTGTGCTCGCTGACATGGAGCTTAGGCAACTTGGTTGTTGCTAAGATATTTTTAACCGACGCAAAAGGAGGGGTGATGTAACATATACGTGTTTGTATGTGTGTAGGTATATCTGATTTGGACATGATATTTTAAAGAAAGCAAGTTTATTATATTGGAGTTTTTATCGAATATAGTACCTATAGGGTTCCGTAGTCTAAGTCTGTCTTCCCCAGCAGGGGCACTACATGCTAAACATAAATAATGCTATAGTTTATGTCTGTTTTCTTTTCCCCTTTTCAGCAAAGTAGGAGCAGAACAAAATACAAATAAAAACAATAAAACAACATTCTTTCCACCAAGCGGGGCTTATATTCCACGTTGTCTTTCTTTGCTTAGAAAGTGACAAAGAATAGAATAGCAAAGGACGGTTTATCGTTAAACGCGTCCTTACTATGTTTTCAGTTTGTCTACATTCTCGCATACTTTAAACTTTCTCGCGCTCTTTACATCGCATTGGCTCAAGACAGACACGATAATATCGATTTGAGGGCGACTTGAGAGCTATAGTTGGTCTGAAAGTTAGCAATCTCAGTTTATAGTGGTGTTGGCGACCGCTCACCGATCGTTTCGCCAACTTCGGACTAGCGTGGATTATCGTATACGGAACATTTAATTCTTAATGTACCTAATGTATTATTATGTACACTAATTCATTAGTTTATATCTGTCCTTAGTGTAAAAATTATGGAGGAGTAATTCAACTCCGGCCATTTAGAACCTTGTGTGTGGTACACACAGACGCAGGTGGTGCGGCTGCGACTGATTCAGTGTTAATCAGCGTTATCAGCGTTATGTCACACCTCAACACAGGCTTGTGGCATATACTTGTAAGGTGCGCATGCTTTCAGCCGTTGGATGTACCCTTGTTCAAATCTACTGGTTTGTTTATACTCGTACTGTTGTTTTTCAAAACTCCTCCTTAAATAAGAGATAAATTTTCATTATGAAACTATTTTCCTATGCCCATGTCTGGTTTCACCTAGGGTTTGTGAAGTGAGCAGAATGAAATGAGTTTTTTGAACTATATTTTGAATCTTGTTTTTAATGAGTAAGCCATTTCTATAGACTAACAGACGACTTTAGTAAGGCGACTTTTTGTGTTATGTACATAAGTGTCAGCTCTAACTTTATAATAAAATAAATTATCATATTAATCCTGTTACAATGTAAACTAAATAACTTTTGTGTTAATAAACCAGGTTAAATCTATTTGAATACAAACATTACCCAAATTACCAACATACAAACCACCCTAAATTGTAAATAAAAAGCGAATAAAAACGTACGAAAGCTAAATATGGACTAATTTGACAAAATTCGTATTAACATAACGCAATAAAGTTCATAACGCAAGGAAAAACAAATGACAACAATTTTATTTTCATGCTCACATTCGCGCAATTCGTATACGGAATGTAAATTAGAAGGCACCTTATTCCAAACACGTTATTCCCTAACGCAATCGCTGAGAGTTCGCCTACGAGTTCTATGTTGTCCAACATCAATCGTCCGTTAGGAACGCGTAGGGAGATCTGTAAATTTACTATAGTACTTTTAACTAATAATAATTGAGTTGTTAAGCGTTCATATCTGCTACGTTGGGCCATCAGAGTGCCATGCGCCAGCTGGTTTAGGTAAACCGGTGTAGCATATTTGACGCGCTACGCGAACCCAGTTGCTACGTTGGGCCATCGTAGTGCCATGCGCGAGTTGGTTCAGGTAGACTGGCGTGGCGTAGCATGTAGCGCGCTACGTGATCCCAGCTGGCACGTTGGGCCATCGTTACGCCATGCGCCATTTAGTGCAGGTAAACCGGCCATAGTTGACGTGCTAGACGATCCCAGGGCCTCTATTTTACGACATTTTAATCAATAATGCTTTGTACGTGTTATCGTTTTGTTTTTAACTCGGCCAAGTAACCGGTTAATAGCAATATTGTTTTACGCTGTAGAATAGATGCCCACGTGCTACGCTGGGTCATCGTAGCACCATGCGCCAGTTGGTTCAGGTAAACCAGTGTAGCAGATTTTACAGCACTACGCGAACTTAGCTCCTAAGTTGGGCCAACGAGTTTGGGCGAATTAGTGTAGCATATATTTTGAAGCGCTCACGATATTATTTGCTACGCTGCCTCACGCTATGACTTGAATAGATACAGAAATTTACAAGTTGCAATTACTTTATACTGTGTCTATAAGAACAATATATCAAGATCGACCGGTAAGACGTAGCTCCCCATCAAACTCGCCTTTGTTACGTTCGAGAATAACTCCATAGCCAATGATGGGGCCGCCTCCGACCCCACATGATGCCAGTGTTTGGCGCCATCTAGTTGTCAGGCGAAGGGAACGCTGATATTGTCATACGAGTATATAACTAAACAATCGAAATTTAAAATTAATTTTGCGTAAGTGTAATCTTTAAAAAAATGTGATGTGAATTACTATATTGCAAGTTTATTTTATACTTGCTCTTATTAAATTGTAAACTCAATATTAAATGGGGAAAACGACACCAAATTAAGAAGCTAAGAATAGAATTTACAATAATATTCAAAATTAAATCCTGCTTTAATTACAAATCCCTTTAAATAACACTTTATCTCATAAATAAATACCCATGAAAAAGCAACCGCAATTCGACGAAAACCTCTTAACAGGAGTTTTTTGATAAATATTCCTGTTTATAAACGTTTTAATTGCCAATTATGTACGCCTTTAATAATGCAACGGCAAAGTAAATAGGTTTTACCCCATTCGGGCAGGAAAAACACATTTTAAATGCGCAGCTCAGATCTGAAAAGTTTAACCAAAACTCGTCGCGGTTTGTAATGTGGGCATGAAGCGAGTCTGAATTATAAAATGGCCGAAACCAGCTGCTGCTTGTTTGTTTTATTTAGTTACCTGTCAAGTTGACATGCCTATATAGTACTCGAAAGTTAGTTCGTTTTAGTTTGGCGATATTTTTTTATTAATGGCACAATGTTCATAGATGGTAAATACACTAAATACTAGATCAAGAAGGACGCAGTGTTGCACTTTAATTAATTCAATTCAAGTAAATAATTTATGTCAAATAACTATCATTAATTTGTACATAAAAAAATATCAAGGGAGAATCTCACACAAATTGACCTAATCCCAAACTAAGCACTATGCTTGTACTATATATGGGTACAAGACAACGACAAACATACTTATACAGAGAAATACATCCTTAGAGACATGGAAAATATAGAAATAAATACTCGTATTCATCCCACGAATAAATGAGATATATTATGATGATATTTTAAATGAGGAATTCTGGCCCAGGGTTGTCATATTTCGGCGATTTCGTGGCCACCGGCTAATTGACACCGCAAAAGTGTATAAATAGTCGTTTTAATTTTATGTTATATTATATTGTTATGTATGTTAGTCTGTAAGGTATTTGTAAATATGGGCCTTGTTGTCTGAAATAAACTTTATTCTATTGTATTCTATTCTATTTTAAATATTTACCGGGATCGTCAATTGATGTTCTCCCCCTGATAATAGTAATGTCTGCTCTCAATAGAAAGCAATGTACCTTTACTTTTTGACAAAACATAATATTACATTATAAATATATTTCCAGTAAATACCGATATGAATTTGACTATGACTTTGATATATTCACGGAACTGTATGTCCAGGGAATCAGCGACAATGTTGCAAACGATCAAAATAGAATTGGAGTTCCATTTGGATGAATAGAAAAAAATGTTTTGTAGTAAACGCCGAGCCGCGCTGTCCTGCGAAAGATTTACAGCGTTCCATTACTGCAACATCCAGCACTTTTGTTTCCATCGGTGCTAACTGCAAAAAGAACCAATTTAGTTCAACGATCTAGATGTTTAACTGTCGGTAGGGACAAACTATTTGACATGTTATGGAAGTTGACTTGTAAATAGTAAATAGCGAATTCAATTTAACCGGTTATTAGACGTTTTTGTATGAAAATAACCGGTTTAAACCGGTTAAAAACCGGTTATAACCGGTTATTTGCATTCACTAATAGTAAAGCTATATGAATTATATACGCGCAGTTAAATTAGGTACCCTTTGCGTGCACGACAACGATGACCATAGTTGTTTAAAAAAAAAAGACTACCGGTAAATACACGAGTAAATAAGATGCATAGAAAACACCCAAAATTAGATAGGAAATAATGGTCATGCTCATCACACACATGTTTGCCCTTGACGAGGTTCTAAACCGGGAAGCTTTGTAACTAGGGTTCCTACTAATACAATAATTATTATAAAAACAAAATACCCGACTGCGTATAAAACTGTGTAACTAATGTACAGTAAGGCCCCAAAACAATATCCTTAAATCGTAATAAATGCTAAATTAGCAATGGTTTTTTTTAAATACTTATTCAATGATACCCTACTTGTCATAGTTCGTAGACCTTTTTTCGTCTTTTTCACAATACGGCATCTAATTGCCACTACATTGAAATGTTGACTAGTGCCATATCTTTAGCGACACTCAAAAGATTAAGACTAATCGATTGACATAAGATTCGTCAAAAGTGGCTAGCGCATTTAGTTTCTAGAGCGACTAAGGAACAAACATAAATACATAATCCTTTGCATCCCGCAGTCATGTAAATAACAACTAATCTTACCTTTGAAACAGCTTCAATGTCGGCTGCCCAGGTGGATATCCTTTATTCAGTGTAACCTATAAATACACTCACCGATCATCCTCAAACCGTTTTCTGAGCTAATAAAACGAGCGAACAACGTGAACTTTCCAAACGCTTTATTTCGAATGTCAAAACTAAAATCGAACACAGCAAGGAGGTTTTCTATGATTGATTGCAAACAAGAAATGCACTGAGCAAAAATAAACCGACCCAAGTTGGGTTTATACGGGGCACGAGAAAAATAAGCTTGAGAGAACTCGCATCTCTCTAGTGATCGTCAGAAATAACCAAGACTGATTTAGAGTGGCTTACCCGTAGGTGAAAGGGTGCTTATCAGGGTTCCGTAGTAAACTGGTGGAAAGGTATGGGTGCTATGCTATGCCAAGTGAAGTGGAAAATAGTGTCAAGCTGGCTGTCATCGGAGTTGATTTATACTGTTTTAGGCAGGGTTCTAAAGTAATTGGAACTAATTTGAATTTTATTCTAAAGTTTTGGTTTTAGTGACGTGGTTTTGGTCTCCCAAAACTTTTTTTTTACTTGTACTAGAAGCACAAACTTAAATAAAATTGAAAATCTGTAGCAGCGTAAGGTAAACTTAATGGAACCTTTTGTGCATGTTGCCAAATAAGCCCTCTTTCGTCTTTGTGTTTTGTCAAGACAGGTGTTATTTCAAACGTAACGTATACGTATTATTTTACTTGATACAATATTGTGATACTCGTACTTGGTACGTATTTGTATGAAGTTTATTTTTTTCTTTTATAGCCCCGTGTGTTATTTCATGGTACTACGCCGTCGCCATGTCGCATTTCTTAGTCCCGTGACCCACCATTTAAAATGCAAATTTATTCTTTTAAAATGTGAATTTAACCTTTATAATACCTTTGTTTTAATAACTTAAACAAAAACGTGTTAAAACATTAATATCCCAGTATTTTCAACGCAAAAGCAGCTAGCTAAATACTAGCCAACAGTAACTTTTAAAAGATTTTACTGTTTCATCGTGAAAACTCTGCTTGCTCTGCACAATGTGCAGGAAGCTTCGTTTATGCGCTGTATTCCGTTAGTTAAGAAGAAATACAGATTGTGTACGCCACTCACGAACCGGACTAGTTTGTGAAGGTAACAATGTTGAGTGGAAAAAGCGTTAAAAGGCTGCGCCCCTCGCAACTAGCAGCCCGGTCGAGCGCCGCCGGTTTCCTTACCATGAGTTACTATTACCGTACTCGCTAGCGAGTCGAATGCTCTGTCCCTCGCAGTATTCTTATAAAGTGCGAGGGACAGAGCATTCAACTCGCTAGCGTGTGCAGTAATTGTATGTCATGGTAAGGGTACGGGCTGCGTTCTCCCCGCCACTTGTAACCAACTCATACGCTTAGTCCCCGCCAGAAAAATTTCATTACGTTTTTATACTCGCTCAAAATAAAGACATTTCATTTCGAGACACTTGCGAAGACGTCAACTGGAAGCTCTCGTGACGATTTAGCGAAGGGTTCAAGGGCGTATTTTGTTAAAAATAATTCTTGAAATGAGATTTGGGTTGTTCGCTTGTTATGTGATTTTATGTCCAATTTCATTTTGTTTTATCAGTGCTTATTGAATAAACTTCATTTTAGTTAAATTTTTATAAGATAATCATACCTACATCTTTAATATCCTAACTTGTATGTATGTTATATTCAGTACACTTAATTAAAATCAGAGAGCCAAGCATTAACTAGGATTTGAGCAGCTAATTTTTTATCTTTAAATACAAACCATTTGTATCATTTCCAACATGCGTGATAGATATAAATAATAAAAATAAACACCCAGGCGAAGCTTATTTAACTCAGTAATAGGATTAAAATACATAATTTCGAAACATTCTCGTTTATTAACATGAACGCGTGGTACATATTTTCTCTACTACATAATCATATTCCATTTACGCCAACAGCCTTGCACAAGCTTCAAAGTGTAAACCGCATAGAAAACGCGTCTTCTGTAACCGTAAATAATTAATTACAGGGCGAACGTTAACTTATTCAGTGTTCGTCGCCGAAAGATAAACACAAATGGAAATGGTCGCAACTAAATCTGGCCCAGGTAGGGGGCAAACAATTGAAGCTTATGGAAATCAGGATCCCTTGTATTTTACCGGATTAAATATACTAGCAATTAGTGCTGCCCGGACCGCGCCGACTAGTTATTTATCGCGAAGCCTTAGACTTAATTAAAACATCTTACTTTGAGTCACCTGGAACTATACGTATCCTTTTAGGGGATTTAATTAGGTCACCTTTACTAAGTTTGCGTTAATGATACATCGTGTCAGTTTGTAAAGGTAATTAAGGTGGTGTTTTTAATTTTAATTACTGGTTTCGTTAAAAGTTTCGACGTTCGTGCTGGTTGCTGGTTGTGAATTTCTTTATGACACTTGCTGGGAGGTGCGGAGTAGTTACTTGAGCTAGGATTTTACAAAGAATTATGCGGGTGGAAGACAGGAGAGCGATGGAGGTGTCGGTTTTATAGTTTTTTTTGTATCTGGGCTATAGTATAGTGTTTTCATTTTGGATACATTGGCGCAACCGAGCACCGCCGTTGATTGCCATCACTATACAGTGTGTTACCGGCATGCGGGCATTTATTTAAACTGCCGATAATACGTTTCTTTAGCAATTCTTTGCAAGTATTATCAATTAAAAAATAATTAAAATAACTAAACAATTAATTTTCTTAAATACTGTTCATTTTTAATGTAGTGCATGTGCTGCGTGTTAATCGTTATCAGTATCGCTGTAAGGCATGTCGTGGTACGGGGGCAAATCATAATAATCAAAGTATTCGTCGACTGTCATTTACACTTGTCAAATTGCTGTGCTTTACATTGCTGGCCATTAACATTTTGTTAGTAAGTTTACAAAGCCTGAAAAGTTGTTTATTAATTAAATTAATGTCATAGTTACGTTACAGATATACGTTATTTTAACCTACTTTGAAAAAAGCCTGGCTGCTGGTTACACACTGTATAAGGTCAGGCGGGGCTAATTTCGTCTGCGGCTCTATGGTAACTTTTCATACTAATTTAAAAAATAGAACACGTCTTAGTATGTAAAGTTACAATAGCCCCTCAGACGTAAAGCCCCACCTTATCTTAGGCACTCGTGCTACAAAAGATTTAATTATGTTCCAAATTAATTATTAGAAGCTTTTTTGATAAATTTTGTAAATGGAATGGTCGAGTAACGACCCTAAAATACTCGGCTAATATGATAGACATTTAATTATAAAACAAAAAACCTCCGAAATGAAAAGTTAGTCCTTAATCATATCACCAACGGTAATTAGTTGAGTTGCGTCTGAAACAAAATTTCAAATGGAATGTGCTAAATGAAAATGTAAAAGTTGAAAGTCTGAAAGCTGGGACATTAGCATTTCTTTAATCACTATCGGGGGAGGCCGGGGCGCCGCGGCCCCTGAATGTGCAGTTTAACCCGAACTTCCCCACTAGGATTGTACATTTGAATTAAATATCCTTTTCTAAAGACCGCCAGGGATTAGAACAAGTTTCAATGAGATATCTAGAGAATTAATTAACTGATTTACTACTCGATGGAATAATTGTGTATTTGTTGAATACAAAGACTAAAAAGGAAGATTAACTTCTCTTATTACTCGTAAGTCAAAGATTGTTGATCTGTGCAGTTTTGTTTAAGTTGTCTGCGCATATAATAACATATTAAAGGGATATCTTTCCAACCTTCGACAGTGAAAATTAAACTCGTGTTAAATTGATCTGCATTTCTGACATAAGCCAGTAATTAATATTTGTGAGTAAAATATTTTACGTGTCATGATCATGTTGCCTGTATTTTTTGACAAGGAATAAAATTAATATTAAAGCACGTCAATTAAGTCCCACTCTATTATTATCGTTTCGTAATGTTGACCTGTCTCTAACTAGTGAAAGAACAAACAACCTTGGTATTATCGACTTCACACAGTTTAGTGTAATAGCTCATCTAAAATTTACCGATCAAATAGCTGAAGAAACTTTTCTAGAATATAGTAATCCGACATACCTTATATAACACCTTAATACCCTTACTATGCCAAATTATTTATTTGTTGCTTTGTTGCATTGGACAATAAAAATAAAATAAAATCACAATTTAACTATACAATACAAATTTATGTATACCATCATATTCAGGGTGTAAAAAACGAACGCCACTTGGATAGGTACTACTTCAACTATTGGAAATAGCAAATTCTACTGTTATTTCCTACTTTTATTTTCAAAAACAATATTTAATGAATAGGTACTGGATTTTTCAAAATTTGTCTGCCTTAAACGGGAATAAAACAGGTGGAATATAACAAAACAATAAAGTCGTCTTTTTTACGGTCTTTATTTAGTTTGAAGGTGTAGGATGACGGCATCAATGTTGGACACTTTTAGCTGAAGACACCAATACTGCTCATAATTGTTAAAAATTGATTGTCTCAAAATAAATGAATAAGCCTTATGTTCTGTACCATAAGATTCAAATGTCCATTATTGGGCCTTGTTCATTACTGGTTCTATCACCCTATGTGTTGTAGATATAAATGATCACTCCTGAACCTTTCGATGTCGTATCAAATACAAATTATAGATTTGACTCATAACAGCACACGCACTTTGACATAATATGTGTGCGGTTAATTTACCACTACAAACAAAGCTCGCAACCCTCAACTGATTGATATTTAAACAGATTTAATATAAATTGAGCCAAGTAAATCCTAACGTCAACATCTACAACTTACCAATCAATTCTTTATTGTTTGTAAGCTTGTTACAATGTCAACATTTTGACGGTTAATAAAGTTCAAAGCATGCCCGGCAATGGAGGAACTAATAACTATTTTATTACAGAAGACGCTAATTAGAATTGAAGTGCACTTCCGTTTTTCCTCGTCGTGGTTGCGTTTGGTACTTTTGCTTGTGTAAATAAGGAATATAGTAAGATTATAATTATAACAAGAATGCAGAACAGTAGTCTCTCAGGCCTTTGCCAAGATACACTACGCTAGCTAGCATTTCTATTCGTTTAGTTTATAAACTAATCGCGTCACTGGTAGATGAAGTGATACGAAAAGTCACGTGATCTACCAGTGACGCGGTTGAATTTAAAACGAAACGAATAGAAACGCTAGTAAACTTTTTATTTATATGCATATTTATGACTACAAACATCAGCAATGGATGACGCATCTTTTTACTACAATTAAATTTATATATTTATTTTTATTTTTTTATTGATTACATACATACATACATACATACATAAACTCACGCCTTTATTCCCAGAGTGGGGTAGGCAGAGCTACAGAATTACCAGCAACTATTTGATAACTCTAAAAACTTGTTAATAATTCTGTAACCACATTTTGCACTTTTAGGCTAAGATGTTTACCAGTGTATTAGTGACAGGTTGCAAGCCCATCGCCTAACAATACTATACGCCTTTATTCCCTTAGCCGTCTCTTACGACATCCACTCCTGAAACACTCCTGATTGATTTTAATGTTAAAATACATATATATTTACATTATGCATGTTTGGTACCTAGCCTCATTCGCTAGAATACGTCAAGTGATGCTCCAAGGACAGAAACAAAAGTAGACAAGATTCCAGTAGGATAGAGTGGTCATAACAGAAAGGGTAAGCGCGGTTTGCTTAAAAAGTACATAAATGCATGACTTAGGTACAGAACCGGGAAGATGAGCGTAGGGTGACGGCACCCAATGATGGACACTTTTAGCTTACAGGCACCAATAATGGCCAATTTTATAAATTGACTCTGTCAAAATAAATGAATAAGCCAGTAATGGACACTTCATTCTTAATTCAAATTGATTATTGCAAACCAAATGAATAACCCTTAACTTCTGTAACATAAGAATCATAGTCCATTATTGGTGCCTTGTCCACTACTGGTTCCAACACCCTAACTGGCGTAAAAATATAAGTCTTTGTACAGCAGTGGGTGGATGAGGGCTACAATGATGATGAACGGGTACAAGAAAACCTAATATTGAAGTTTTCAAGCTTTAATAGATGAAAGCGTCAAAAGATTTATGTAAGTCGCAATAAACCTGTCACAGTAAAAAAATCATCTTTTTTAATAAAGTAATTTCGATTTTATTTGATTCCCTAGTCATTTAAAAAATATTACTGACATACATAATATGAGTGAAGATGAAGATTCGATATTAAAAACTGAAATAAACATTTTAGTTTAGTCGATTTTAGTTGCACACATCCTTAAGGTGTCCGAACTCAATACCCGGAAACTGAATAATATTCTATGCGAGAAGGTAACTACGTCCATATTTAATTATTCAGTTATGCAAATGAGTCACATTTGATTGCATAAATTATTATTATTAGGATTAGGTAATTATTTGCAGGTTTATAGATTATAATAGGTATGAGTAGAATAGTGCCAGGAATAAAAATCACATCGTAATGTATTTTTATTTTGTTAAGTTTTTAATTTTCTGGTCGTTTAAATAGTATTTGCCAGCATTTTAGGAACAATGCCCACTGGTAGCGGTTTGTTAGATTAGTGTAGTTTTAGGTAAGTTTGTAAGTTCTTTCGTTTGTTTTTGTTTGTCTTTGTAATTTTTGTTATGTATTTTAGAACCGTGTTTTAATTAGGGTTGATTTTTCAATCTCCAGATAACACTATCCGTTTGGTAAATTGTAGCTCTGTCCTTATCTTTCTTATGACAAAGAAAAGGCCAGAGGTACAAAGTAAATTAAAGTAAATTAAAGGTTTTGTTAGCTGTTTAAAAACCTTCACATGCAATGACATAACATTTTACGATGTACAAAATGACAATGCGACCTAATAAACACGCTTACAACATAACGCTCGATACCTCACAGCCTTGTTTGCCTCCATCAAGTCAGTATCATCAAGTTTTAATATGCGTTGACACCGGCGTGACAGCTGTCACCGGATCTAGACCATGCCGATTTAAATTAACACCATGTTGTTTAACAGCTTTAATCAAAGCTGAAATACTGAACAAGTTTGAAGGTTGATTAAACAAATGTTGGGCAATCGTAGATAACGGTTCGTGTGGCTAACATTATTTTAGTAAAATTAGAATTGTATGAGTTTCATTAAGAGTGTAAAATACATTTATCGTTCAGAGAAAAATAATCAAGAGAAACTCTTGTACCTACTCTTAGGAAAACTCTTATACTCGCGCTCATCACACATACATTGCCATTTGTCCAAAATTTCTTTTAAGTATCTGACCCGGACTACTTCTAACAAAACTGATATAGCAAAAACGTTCAAATCTTTAAGAAAAACATTAGTGCTAAAATGAATTTTACTTTGGCATAAAAGGATAAATGACAAAAACATGGATAAACAATGTCAAACAAACGACTAGCAATTTAAAAAAATACGTGACGTAATCGTATTTATAGATGGCGTATTTATCACCATGCGCTTACGCAGCTTTGAATACTAATGTCCACAACAAATAGCGTACTCGGTTAAAAAGAAATAGGATTAAATAAAATCCCTACTTTCTAATTCATACTTTATTTATCGAGTACAGCGATAGTGCTAGCGCTGATATGTAAACAAAAAACTACAGCGACCTAAATCTTGGAAGTATTCATTATTTATTTTCACTAAAATGATCTCTTAGCTTGTATCTATCCACACTAGAGCCTGGACAATCTAAACATCCCCCCAGCACTAATCTCTGGTATGCTTTTATTTATTTCTTGAAGCATTTCCTTGACTCGATGTTCCAGTCACAAGGCGGAATATGCTTGGTTATTTTGTGTGTTTTTCAGACCTTCATACACACATACATACCTTCACGCCTTAATTCCCAGAGTGGGGTAGGCAGACCTACAGAATTACCAAGAACTCTAAAAACTTATTGCTAATTCCGTAACCACGTTTTGCACAAACATGCTAAGATATTTACCAGTGTATACTAGTGACAGGTTGCAAGCCCATCGCCTAACAATACTACAAGCCTTCATTCGACTCTTACGACTTCCACAGGAAGACATGGAGTGGCACTATTCTAAGCCAGCAACTACACGGCCAATCAGACCTTCAATCATCAATGTAATGATCTCTTTTTATCTCACCATCAGCAGGTAACCCTAAAAGAGTAGTGAACTTAAGTAATCTAAATAGAGGACTAGCAATGACATCCGGATATCGTATTCTACATTCAGCCCCGACACACCATTCATCATGTGTGAACCATAAATGAATGACAAAAGAAGTTTTATCGAACAGACGTATTCAGAATATTGGAGGGCTGTCACTCGACGTAAAAAGCACTAGCTCGATGCAAAGATTAATGTTCTGCCGCGAATAGGGGAACTGATTGTGGAATAAACAGTAGTTTAAGGACACAATAGCTGAAGTCAATAGGAATAAGCATTGTCGTGTAACCCTTTACTGCTGATTTAATCATTATTGTCAAAGTCTTTCTTATTTAGTAACTAACGACCCGCTATCTTTCCTTTGGTTTAGTTGTTTTTTCTTTAGCACCAGTAAATGAACAGGGATTTATAAAAAAAACTTACAAAACCATATCAAGATTAAGGCAGACGCGGAAAGCGACTTTGCTTTTCACTATAAGTAGTAAAGAAGAAGATAAAGTATGTTCTTTATTTATTTTTTGATTGAGAGTGGAAAGTCACGTATTTTTTATTCTATTGATCTAGTATTCTTGAAATGAATTTTCATGATCATATTTTTACGACTTTAAGTAAACATTTTGAAATATTTATGATTTAATTACCTATGTATGATTTTATCCATAGTATATTTGGTATCAGACCCTCAGACTAGGTGGAGTGACGATCTTCGCAAAGTGGCTGGCAAGAGCTGGATGAGAGTGGCCACGAATCGTGCTCGTTGGCGTGCAATGGGAGAGGCCTATGTCCAGCAGTGGACTAATAATAGGCTGATGATGATGATGATGATGATGATGATGATATTTGGTATCTTACCAAAATTGGTTTGAGATATTTGGATGTTTACAAAAATACAACGTTTAAACATATTTTACTTATCACACAGTTACACTTTGGTCATTCTAAATCATAAAGTCTAGAACATACTGTAAAACAAATATATGTATGTATAAAGCAGCTAAATTTATTACTCAGTATTTTGCTTTGCCTCGCGATTGCTACAAAAACATTACCGTAAAAGGCGTCCACAACGGGATTTGGCCTGCAATATAAAGAAAATGCTTTGTACTGCGAATTTTCCTCATTTGGAACCGCGTAATTAAAATAAATGTGTTTAGGTGTTTATTGTAAAGAAATAAAACTCTTTTCTGAAAAGGTCGTAACGCCGACCTGGCATTCAGCCAGAGCTAAATTAGATAATGGAGTTTGCGTGCAAAAATATAGGAAACGGAGAACAAAGACAAATGGGGTCGCCTCTGACTCTGAAACGGTGAAATAAAATAACAGTGCGAAGATTGAGGTTGCAGAAGAAACGTTTCGCGTTAGGCTACAACACTTTAGGGCCTAAAATCATAGTATAAATGGAACAGTAGTTCATTTAAAAAAAAAAACATCGCGGGGTTTGTATGTGTGCGAGGCTCGACCGAACGCGCTGCGACCCAAAACAACCAAACCCAACCGAACGGCCAAGCCGGCTCTAGTCGGGGCCACGCAGTCCCCGCGTTTTGTTTGAATATCGAGTGAGTAGTAAATAACCGCATCGTCGCAAAAGAATAGCGAATTTCTTTGTAAAAATCCGCACGTTTACGCACGCTGCGTGATGTTACATTGTTTGAAGATGAATTACAAGGGGTTATTATAACATAGCTATGTTCAGTTTACACTGAGATAAAAGGAGTGCTATAATTATGTGTGTGTGGTTTATAATGGCTATAGGCACTAAAAACCAATGCGCTCAACTACGCGCCGGTTTTCTAGAACGTTTCTGGCACGTACTATACGAATTTGGAATGAGCTTCCTGCTGAGACTTTCCCAACGCGCTACAATATAGGGCTTTTTAAAAGGGGTATCATTAAATTTCTTCGAGACCGGCAACGCATTGGTGACGTCTCTGGTGTTGCAAATGTCCATAGGCGGCGGTGACCACTTCCCATCAGGTGGGCTGTCTGCCTGTTTGCCCGTCGACGGCAATAAAAAAAAAAAAGGCACTAAATAAATGATTTTCTTTCTTACTTTTTTCCTATGTATAAAACTGATGTTACTCTGTTCTTTATGCTCACTGTAAAAGGAATTGCATAGCCATGTCATAATAACACCCCTGTTCTATTTATACTATGGAATTAGGGACAAACAAAAATCAACCAAATTTTAATTGACCAATTCTCCTTTATGAAAATCAAACAATGCCTACCTTATCCACCAACAATGCGCAAATTGTACGTGAATTTCTTTGTATTACAAATAATAGAATGTACCTACTGACTTACCTGTTTATTACAAAAAGTCGTTTAATTTGGACCAACTTCAAAGATTTCGCCGCTTATTTATTTTGACTTCTGAATTTAAGCACAAAGCACGTTGTCCATTAGTTAATTGAACCGCATTTTCTTCGTCTTCCTTTCAGAATACTAAAAAAGAGAAAATGTGATGTGAAAATCTATAAGGCGTGTACTTTAATAAACGTTGCTCATCATTTTAACTAAAGATTCGTAGGTGTGTTCATACTGTCTAATTCGGCATAAGCCCCTCAAACTCTTAAGGTTTTTTTTTATGGCATAGTGAAGATAAACGAGCACACAGGCCACCTGATGGTAAGTGGAAACTGTGACCCATAGACATTCGCATTCACAAGACTGCAATGCAATCCTAAGACTGCAAATACGTTGCCAACCCTAAAGACTAAGATGGAATGCCTCTATGCTAGTCATTTCACTGGCTGTCTTATCCCCAAACCGGAACACAACAATGCGAACACTGCTGTTTGGCGGTAGGTTAATGGATAAGTAAGATGATAGTAGCAATCCGGACGGACTCTGCACAAGGTCCTACCACACGCAAATAGCTATTTAGTCTGCAGTTTAATGCCAATGCTAAAATGTTTAATGAGTTTTTATATTTCGTTATTAAAATTAACAAAAGCCAGAAAGTCTATAAATATAAAACATACCTTTACGACTTCATTCCCAGAGTGGGGTAGGCAGAGCTACAGAAATTTCAACAACTCTGAAAACCTGTTGTTAATTCTGTAATCACAATTTGCACAAACAGGCTAAGATGTTTACCATTATTTGACATAAATAAATAAATAAATCAGAGCACGATCTCACACAAATCGACTTAGTCCCAAAGTAAGCTCAAGGCTAGTACTATGGGTACTAGATAACGATAAATTTACTTTTACAGAGAGGTAAATACTCGTACATACTTAAATACATAGAAAACATCTGCAACTCACAATCATTACACAAATATCGCCCTTACTGAGATTTGCACCGAAGACCACTAGCTTGCCAGGTGTCGATATAAAATAGTTCATATTTTTTTATGTTAGATAAGGATGCAAAATCTCGTGTGAAATTGTTCAAATTTCAAAAAGTATATAAATGTTGCTAAGTTTAAAGCTTTGCTTTTTCGCGTGCCTATAATGGGCACTTAAGATGTACAATCTCGTGGAAGGAACCCTAAAACAACTTTAAAGTAGGTAGTTTTTATCTCCACAAATGACAACTTAGAAATAAAATATAAAATTCGTAAAACTGGCATTGTTACACTTACTACCTAGTAATAAGTTTGAATAATAGACGTTTTGTGTCTTTTGCGTTTTGTGCAATTTGTTCATAAGTGTGATTAGGTGAATTTCTCTCCCAATAACATAATGAACATCATGTATTTTATCTTAAAAGCGTAATATTGTCCTGAAAATATTAAGTTAAAGGGAGATTTTGGAACACAATTATTGTAAAAATTAACAATATGCCATTGAAAAAACCTTGAATGTTATGACATTTATTAATACCCATTACCCGCTTCCAAAATGATCTTGTTTTCGTTGTGTCTGGTTCAACCAAATTCTTGATAATACACAGCCTTTACGTGGGTCTGCTAAATGAATAGGTACTAAATACGTATACCTAGTTTGTGTGAATCGATAGGAATTTTCAAACATTACAATTTCAAAGCCGCAAAATCACAAATTAATCGCTATAACGCGGTTAAATACTTAACTACGAGCTATCCGACCGCACAACCCCTGACTTTGAGAAAGATGTGACGTATTATATTATGCACGGATAAAACCGACCGGACTAAATAATACCGTCGTGAAGCTGGCAACAATGATTTATTATATCGCTTTCCTCGGCCCGAATGAACCACATGAAAAATGATCCCGGTTATTGCTACCAGCAACTCTGCAGTTGACGCTTTGTTTAAGCACAAATGAGTCGCACTATGAAGTTGTTATTTCGGCCGGCTTGTGTTTTTACGGGATAACGAGCGAGCGCTCCGTCGCCGCGATATGACAAATCGTTCGCCACATCTGCCTGCGAGGCCCCATGTCGCGACCAAACCGTTTCCCTAAACTCTTTACTCGATTTGTCTTGAATACGATGACGGCTGAGTGTACTCGTACTAACTGTCATTACCGGTAACCCGCTCGGGATAAATGTTTTTGCGGAAAGCGGAGATCGCAAAGCTCTAATTGTCACTTGAGTACGGAGAGTGCGAAACGCTTCTAATAAAGGTTTCTTTCCTCCGTTGCGGAAATTAATTGTCACCTAACGGAAAATAGGGTGGAAGTCCAATTAATTATTAGTCACTTCATTTATTTAACCCGCCGGAGCGCTTCCTTTTGATGTTAATGTCCGAATTGCCAGGATAAACTCGGCTTACCCTTAAAAGCTACGGAATTCGTAATTTTTAAGTTACTCCCCTCAATTTCGTTAATGCTTGCATTTCTGCCGTGTCAGAGTAAAATGTCTAGGCTGTAGCTGCCAAGTTGAGAGTTGAACAAGATTATGATTAGCCGCTATAACACCGCACCTTTACAAACAAAGAGGTTTTAATACCAACTTTTGTTTCTAAACAAGAGCTGCTCTTAAAATTGGCAAAAGTTTGAATGAAATGTGACTTAACTCGCGGCATTTCTGCCGTCAGCTGCGGTGATCCCATCGCCTCCCTAATGTAACGAAATAAAAAATAATATTCATTTGGCTACAACTGAACTGATATGAAAATCGTCTGTTAAAATCAACACGATAAAAAGTTTTTTAGTAACTTTTGTGATGGCATGAAATTGGTTTTGGTTTAGCGGTTCACGCGAGGTTTGAAAGTTATATTTCTTTGTATATTTGGGTTGTTAAAATTGGGGTCGGATTCGTTTTAAAAATATGTATATTCTAGTAGTTATTAAGGGGACGTAGAGTGCATAACGGGCTGTGTCTGACAAGTTAGCAAACAAAATGATATTAGCATTGGCTTAATCGACGCCGCGGGAGCCGTGGAGTGTGTCGGCTCTCCACTACGTAGCAATTTTCTTGCTTTGAGAACTCCACACAACTTGAATACTGATGAGCCTATTATTTAAATTCTTAACTTAAAACAATGTATCTTGTTATCATAAAAATAAATTTGATAGTCTTATTTTGTATTTAGTTGCTTAAAAACTTGGATAATATGATAGCATAGCGTTTTTTCTCCATACATAAATCTGAGTATCTATGTAAATAAAAATTAATCGCTAAATTTGTTGCTAAGCGCAAAAATTGAGAACGGCTGAACCGATTTGGCTGATTTCTTTTTTGTTGTGTCCGTTATTGTCAGGATAAGGTTTATATGCAAACTTTATTTTTAAATATCCAACGGGAAGGTTGAAAAATTTGCATTGGGCGTAGCCACGGCGAAGCCACAAGTAATTATCATAATAATGACATCAATTTGTCGATAAATCTGTCTATGAATGGTTTTCAAACCTAGAAATTGGGCAATTAACTACTTATATGTAGTAACTGGTAATCTTTTATTCATTCGAAAGGCAACATGAATTGTTGCAGCAAGTATATACTAATTTCCCCTTTCCTTTTCAGCAAAAAGTGGATAAATGCTTTTCTTTCGGTAGAGATTACGTAACGCGTTAGGACCTCTATTCTAGACGGCAAACACCATATAGTCTTTAACCTGTAATGATTATTGTTTTTAACTCATCTGCCATTCCTGCCCAGTAAATGCGAGCTATTAAAACGTTGATAATACGATAGCAGGTCAAAAATAATGTGGCCTAGAATCTCGGTTCTGAAGTAGTATTAAGGCAGCATAGAACACCATGTCTATATTGTTGTTTTTTTATTTTATTGATTGATCAATCATGATATCTATCCAAAAATGCCAGATCAAAAGTGCATAGTCAAAGTACAATTTTATTTATTCTTAAAAACGTTTGTTTAATACATTCAGGTCGTATCTGTACGTACTACATAAACTCAACAATTTAATACACAAAAATATTATACGTCACGTTTGATATTAATACCATTAATTATAATAATTATGTATTATCCCCATTGGTTGATGCCGCGCATGCCAGTAATTCCTTAATAATTATAAACTAAGGATATAATAATAGCTAATTATAAAATGTGTCAGATATTCAACATTTTAGGCAGTGACAAAAGGAAATTACATTCAACATTCACAGGCCGTAAACCTATATATGGATTTCACCCGTATTGACCGTATTGTACTTCTAACTTCAAAGATTACATCTTCAAGAGCCAGCCATGGAAAATGCACCCTGTTAGTTTGAAACAAGGTCGCATATGCTAGAAATGTTTAACTAAACATGAGCCTTAATTTAAATTTTAAGTGTTCTCCTGATTTTAACTTGGCGCGGGTTCTGGAACCGTCATTAGAAGCGCGTCACAAATTTTCCCTAAAACGATTGATACCTCGTGAACTATTTTGTTTGAGTTATTGTTATAAACTGTTTTGTCATAGTTATGTAATGTAACCCTTTAGGCCTCGTAGGATTTGCGCTTCTCTACTAACATTTAGGTGTAATTTATAACCCTACCCGTTTTTAGTAACACGTATGTCTATTTCCTATGTTTTTCACAACAGTGTTGTAATATAATAAACGACCGAAATTGAAAAGTAGTAACAGCATGATTTACAACAAGTTTAGAAATTACATAGTAAATTTCAGATGCCAAAATTTAAAGAACGCAACAGTAAGAATCAGTAGCCATTGTCTGAGTTACTGAATTTTAGTAATTATTTACTTAATTAAAAATACATAATAATTGTGTAAAATAATGGTCGGCTATTTAACCCTTTTCCAGGCCTTGCTAAAGTAAGGATATAAGTAAGAAATGGAACAGAGCCACAAATTCGAAACTTCCTGAAGGATGATCCATGAAGTCATCATATCAGGAAAGTTCAATTGAATTTGAGTCAACAATTGAAGGTAGTTAGTTAAGTTCAATTTTGAGCAACATTAATATGGTCGATGAAATGTAGGTACTATGCCTGGAAAAGGGTTAAAGTGCATATTTTGGAACTTAACATATTTCATATAATATTGTGATGTGAAAGTATGTTCTTTTACTCATGTCAAAGGGAACCATAGAATTATCACGATTATTACTAAAGAGTAAGTTGAACAACATTTCCCAGCAAAATATAAATTAACTGTACGCAGACAAAAGGCTAGTAATTTATATGAAAATGTTGTCAGTTGAAAATACAATGGACAACTGCTTTGTTAAACTCCACAGTTCCGGCTGATTTCCTGGCGAGAAGTGTTTGTCTGGACGTTAATATTCATTATTCTCGAAGAACAAACCGAACCGCTTATGACGGTACAGCGGGCCGTAACGTAACGTTGTGGTAGAGATTGTTTTAAGTGGAGGCAATGAGACGGTCGCAGCGAGACGCCGGCGGCGCGGCGCTTACTGCACTCGCCCCACTTTATTGAAGTAAAGGAAACATTTATTACATGTTAAGAGCCTCTTTATGACTATACGCTTGCCAAGGACGTATAATAGTGTATAACGATACGAGCGCACACCGAGTCGGCATAACGACCCCTAATTCTAAACTTTAAAGCTTCCATAAAACATCCCTTTCGCGGCACGTTTCGACAAAATATGAATAACTTGCCCTGAAAATGTCCCTCGGTTTGTTATTTGGAATCGGCAATATCGATGAATTTTGTATTGCGTGACTTTAGTGTCGAGTTTTAATACTTTAGGGAAATTCGTCCCCTTCAGGACTACCCCTCTGCCGTTCCCCTACTAATATTGGATTTTCGCATCTGTGCATACAAACTTTGTATACGAATGAAAAATTATGTGACTGAGCTCGCCCTTTCTTTTTGAAGTTTGTCTACCTGAGATATATTTGTTTTGGTGCGTTGTGATTTTGAATAAATGAATCGCATCACGGGAGAGTTCTGAAAGGTAAAGTTTTACGGTTCGCTTGTTTCAGTTTTACTTGTTTCAGTTTGGTTTAAACATAGGTATCTTTTAAAGTTGGCTTGTGAAGAATGCAGTATAAGGCCTGGACTTACCGCTGACTATAAATAAGGCTCGGCTTCCGAATGCCCGGCCAACGAACTAATTGCTAGAATGCCTAATCCACCGAAATAAAATGGGGTGTGGAATTAAACTTACCGCCTTCTATGAGCACAGGTTTAAGTAAGATTTGACTTAATGGACGTAATGTATGTAAGTACTTAATTATTTTCTGCAAGCTTAGAATATGTTTTGTAGAATTGTTCATGTAATATCATCTACATATGTACAATTTGTTAATTATTGGTCTTTTCGCGAATAGCTCAGCCATTTTAGAAAATCTATAGGCAAAACTGCGATAGTTAGGTTTTGTACACTAAACTGTCTCTTATTTAACTGAGTGGAAAGCTGTGTTTATGGTTGACAAACTCTACCTATTCTCTCTGGTCCGCTTTTTGAATTAGGAACGTCAACTGATGTCAAGGACAGAACAACCGCGGCACTTAAGGAATTTATGTTGTATTTACATTGAACTTGATCAAAATGCTACCTTTCGCCATTAAAATGCTTTAAATTGTGAATAAAATGTTTTTTTACCACCTTTCACCACAGTATTCATTCACAATAAACTTCATGACTCTGCATAATTATAAATTAAAAGGGAACATAAATTAGAAAATACTATGAAGTCTTTGTCTACCCACAATAAAAAAAAAATGCTCACAAAACGAGATACAGTCTTTTTACGAGTACATAAGGCTAAATTACAGAGTAAAATGAACTGCATAGCTATGTCATAATAACCCCCCTGAACTATAATTATTCTAAACCATATGTGCACAGAAATACATTTATGTTAGTCAAATGTCATTAGAGGTAATTAATTTTACCACTCTAGCGTTAGTATATATAGTGTATATGAAGTTTTAATTACTATTAGGTTATACAATTTACATGTTTACGAGTAGGTAATGGTAAGGTATATGGTAGGTAAATGGTACTTACACAATAAAAGTGACTCTTTCAAGCGTCATACAATATTAATATACATTTGCATATTATTGGCCGTGGCCGACGCTATAAATAGAGCCGCTGGGGCATTAATCAAGCCCACCTGCTACTGCACTTGAGTTTACGGAACCTAGGTCGCTTACCTAAATAAGGAACAGTGCAAAACAAAGACACCTCACACAAAATAATTTGTTTTAACTCATAGAACTGCATCATCCTCTATTTGAAGTTGGAGGGTTTTGCTTCTAAGGCGCATAATCACCTACTTCCTGTCCGAGTAATATTATAAATGGTAAAATACATGGATGTTTGAAAAAAAAAAAATTATCCGTTGTAAGACAAGATTAACAATCAGTCTAATTGGAACATCCTAGTATATAAGTATGACAGTACCTACAATGTGATAAAAGGGGAGCCAACCATGAGAGATTTTCTCTTCACTGATGAAAAATGAATACAATAGTAATTTTATGATATTACTTACATACATACATACATTAAATCACGCCTGTTTCCCAGAGGGGTAGGCAGAGACCACTTCTTTCCACTTGCTACGATCTTGACAATTTCTTTCGTTTCTACCACATTCATGCATCGAGTCATGCACGCACGTCGGTTTCGGGTACTTGGGATTCTTATAGGAACTAAAGCTGATAGTAACCACAGCAAGTTCCTTAGTGATTCAATTAACATCTTGGTTACTGTATCTAACGTCTTCTTAGGCTCATATGGAATCGAGAGACCCTTATGCACAACCATCCCAAACTTGTCAGAAGCGACCTAGTTTTTTTTTTCAGTGACTTCCAGTTTAACTTCTAAAGCTCAAATTTCGGTATTGAACCGCACCTATCAAAATTCGCTTTCGCCACGCTATACTGACGAACTGTCCAAAACGTACAAGGTCGAAAATCCTATTAGGGTAGATCACACGTATTGTTCCTAAGACGTCTAGACGAACAATCGTGGCCGGTCCGGCCAAGGCGTTCTGTGATCGCCTTAAGGGAGTAATTAGTTAATGGAACCTACTAGGGGTGGTATTCTTTACCGATAAATCCAATCAAATGACGACGAAGCTTATGTTTTTTCCTAGATTTTTTTTTAATGAAGCGTCGTACACAACCTGATTGGTGGCAATATAACTAACGCAATGTTTATAATTATTCATAAACGCACAATAGCTAATATATGCTTTAAATATGCTTTGTCATAAATTATCATTATCACCGTTGCATCATACAGAAAGTGATACAGCATACTTCAACTAAAATAGATTTATAGTTAGTCTAATTTTTTTATTCCACATTTTCTGTCAAATAAACAAAAAAAAACACGGTTTACAAAACGTCGATTCTTTAAGAAGCAGTTGTTAGATAAGGTAGCGAATTGTATAATCCTTTTTTTCAATTCTATTTCTCTTATTCATAAAGCCGCATAGCCAAAGTACCTATGTTTAAAGTATACCTTGTCCTTATGTCACATTAGAATTTCATAGACACTCGTACTACTCGTTCGTTTTACTCGTAGCATACTTTAATTAGAATAGATTCGTGATTTCGTCATGGTACATTTGTGAGATAGAATCGAGTTAGAATGTGTTAAAGACTTTTTTTATCTAGTACGTTCATGAATAACCACACGGTCCCGTAAATTACGGTATTGAGACAGATGTGTAAGATGACGTGTGACCTCTACTTGATTACATTAATAAAACGAAAGAAGATTTATTTAAAGGTCTTGATATTTGTACTAAAACCACAATTGGGATTGATCAAAAAAAATAGCTCACGGTTTTTACTTTCTCATTCGAAAGAATAGGAAATTTTAAGACACCAATTTCATTAATTTTGTATTTGACCCAATAGTTTTGTTTTAATATCTTTATTTATTTAGCAGACATTTTATGGATGACATGATTATTTTAAATTTGGAATGGCATTTTCTAAATAAATTACAACAATTAAATGATATCTAATGAAAAAAAGTGATTATAATAGTGTATTAAACATACTATTTCAAGCTGTTTTCGCCTAACCCGTAAGATACACCTAGGAGGGCTTCAAGCCGAAAACGAAAGTCAAACAAAGGTTAAATATACTTTTGTCGAAATATCCAAAATAGACAAGTATTTCAAAAACTTAATAATGCAGAACGGCTTTAAAACCCTATTCCTCGAAATAATTTTCGAATTGGAGTAATTGTAAAAATATGAACAATCCCAATTCATGCTTTTACTTAAACGATGTCAGATCGTTTATTGAATATAAAACGGACACAATCCGAAATGAGTCAGTGTTGCATTTTAAAATTAGAGGAGTATGGAGTTGCCTACTCAATGCACAACCTTTCACTTTTCTCAGTCTCTCGAGGGTTAGCTCGAAGAGATCTTTTAAAGGGATAAGTTTGCCTTTGTTTTTTTTTTGTTTTTTTCATTGTATTGTATTTGTTTTTGTTTTGTAAAATAAAGTGTTCACATACATACATACATATGTTTTTTTTTTTATTATCCCTTTGTAGTTGCCGGGTTAGAATAGTGCCACTCCATGTCTTTCCATGGATGTCGTAAGAGGAATAAAGGCTGGCAGTATTGTTAGGCGATGACATATTAGCATCATTGTGCAAAATGTGGTGACAGAACTATCAACAAGTTTTTAGAGTTGTTGGTAATTATGTACAGATGTAGTGAATAATCCTTTCCCATCGTTTTTGGTCGGATAACTTCGTATTAAAGATAAGATAAAAAAAAGATAAAAGAAATTTATTCAGTAAAAAGGCCGCACGGGCACTTTTACACGTCATGAATCTACCAGCGCTTCCCAAGAGGAGACCACTGCCGAGAAGAAACGCCGCAAGAAACTCAGCAGTCAGTCATTTTTTAAACATGTTACAATGGTACTACTTAATCTAGCATTATATAAAGCAATAAATATTAAATTAAATATAATATCAAATAGCATGCGTAGTTCAGCAGGAAAACATGTCAAAAATATTACGAGAGAGACAAGGGGGGGTGGGGGGAAGAGAGGAGAGGAAAAAAAAAAACAGGACAACCAAATAAAAGTTTGATATGCTTTCCCACATCAACGGTGTCCCCTAGACAAACAACTTTGCAATTTTACAAATTATGAATGACTAAGTTTCGGGTTTAGGCCAAGCAGCTTTATCATGCTATCTCAGTTGGCTTATTGATGGGTACTGAAGCTAATTGAGAAAGCTAGATAAATACGAACGAATCCGACAAAAAACGATGGGAAAGGATTATGCACTACATCTGTAGCTCTGCCTACCCCACTCTGGGATAGGGATGATGTTACATCATAAAGAAACTAGATAAATAAATGTTACACTTACTAATAGGGTCCCGTTGGTATTGTTTCGGTACCCAACCCTAATAAAAAGGAAGCAAATCCCCAAGTAACTATTCATAACTTACAATAACACTGTATTGTTTTTTACTGACGCATATCACTAGGCTGGTTTTGCAGTAACACAATTTCTTATTTTTCAGTGTATTCTTAACAACACAAATACCTTGTTATTTAAGCTAAAGGGCTAGATGATAAAATAACTGTTTTGTTATACAAACATGATGTAGATAATTATTAATTGAGAAACAAACATAACACACTCAGTTGTTAGGCTTGTTAATTAATGAAACTTTGTTTTAAACAAATACTAGACTAGAAATGTGTTAGTGTTCCGAAATAAGAACTACATTTTAGAATTTCACTTGCTCAAAATTAAAATATATTCTTATAAATATGTAAGAACTGAAATTTATAACTTGATTTGAACGGTTACATGACATTACCCTTAAACAAAATGCACGTAACTGTGTTGCGATATTAAAACTCAAAACAAAATTCCTCGACTGTACATTGCGGATCAGTGTTCTCTAATTATACATTTCTGCAAACTTAAATTTATAAACGTCAATCTCTATTCATGTTAGACTAGAATCGAGTTTAACGTTTATAAATTTTATTTTACCGTTGTTTAAAATTAGAAAACACACCCCATTGGTCAGTATCTGTTAGATAAATTTAAGCTATTTCCTTTTCTTTCATATGTCAAAGAAAAGTAAGATGATAACTTGTAAGTAAGTAAGAAAGTAAATCATTTATTCACAACAAAAACACAAAAAAAAAACGATAAAAATTGAGGAAATGACATGACATGAGCTAGTGTTGCGAAACGGTCCCAACTCAGCATGTGCTGGCTGTGAAGCCAACGCTGGTCTTCCGTTGGGGCCGCTCGGTGAGAACACGGAAGGTGAAGGTGAAGTCGCATAATCGCATTATAATATACGTAGTAGTTACTGCATTGTTACATACATTCCAAATGACATACACACGCAAGCTTCACTACACTTAATAGTAGGTATGGTTGATACTTTTATATATTGCGTTCGATTCTGAATAAACCACCAATATTACTAAAGAGAAAAACAATACCCAAAAAGTTAGAAATAATTCGTACCAATCACGATATTAATCCTTGAACGAAAATCGCAAAGAGAAACAGTCCTTATTACCTTTGGACAAAGTTCATTGAGATACATAGATCGAGCGCATCGCTCCCTGGCTCTCTGAGCCAATTAATCATGTGGAACACCTGCGCCTGCACTGTAATGTCGCGGTCACTACAAATACTCCAATTATAGTTCGGACATATCAGATTCTTTGTCAGTATGAGGTATGGCTCTTTATCGGTCGTTTGTTTTGGTCATGTATTTCACTTATTTACTAAAAGCTGCTACAATTCCTTAAAACACACTCCATCCGTGACAGCGCCCTCTATTTGCAGTACTGACCCAAAATATCACTGTTTCTTTAGCAACTAATCCCCTGTACATTTTTTAACGCCGGAAAAATGCTCTTACGCGTAGGCCAGGAGGAGCTTACGGCGCTTTATGTGGGACTCAACAACCGAGAGTGGCCAGAAAACCCACTAAAAACCTAGCGATTCTCTCTTCACGCCGTTATTGGTGCCATAGGTTCCGCTTAGGGGACGGACGGGCAAGACGGAGAGGGCGGGCAAGACGAATGTTTATTCTAGAATAGAACTATTGTCGCTCGGCTCGTTGCGCACATGCACTTGATGTTAATTCTCATCCGGTAGCATAGGTTATTAACCACACGTTCTACGAGTACTATTGCATTGCAGTCTGGTGATTGCGAATGTCTATGGGTCACAGTTTCCACTTACCATCAGGTGGCCTATGTGCTCGTTTGTCTACTCGATGCAATAAAAAAAAAATAAAAAAATAAAAAATGTAAGCGAAATGTTTTTTGTTAAAAAAATACGATACTCGTATATCGTGTCGTATAAAAAAAAGGAGAAAAATACAGCACTCGTGGCAATACCGAAGAGGACTGGATTCGACTCCGAGTTTAGGCTATCTGAATTATTATTTTTCGGTTCATCTAGACTGCCATTGGAAAGGTTCCCATACTCAGCCACTTGTTTAGTGTATCCAGGCCGAGATACATATTTTTGTGACGATTAATTGCTATGATTAGTTTCCAATATTCATTTTTTTTTTTTTTTTTTTTTTTTATGCCATAGAGTAGACAAACGAGCACACAGGCCACCTGATGGTAAGTGGAAACTGTGACCCATAGACATTCGCATTCACAAGAATGCAATGCAATCTTGAGACTGCAAATGCGTTGCCAACCCTGAGGACTAAGATGGAATGCCTCTATGCTAGTCATTTCACCGGCTGCCTTATCCCCAAACCGGAACACAACAATGCGAACACTGCTATTTGGCGGTAGGTTAATGGATAAGATGGTGGTAGCGATCCGGACGGACCCTGCACAAGGTCCTACCACCCGCAAAATCCGCGTCATTTTGCCCGTCCTAGGTGGGCAAACGATTCTTATTACCACAAACATTATGGCAAGTATTACAAACGTTATAGATAGCCATCAATCAACATATAAATATGTCTATAAAGTATAAACCAATTTATTAAGTGTGATAGCATTTAGCGCTCAATAGTTCCTATAATTTTACTATGTATAGGTGTTATTTTACAACCAAAATGGTTGCCCATCTTAAAAGTTAATTAAATCTTAGTTCTCATGACAGGCAACGCATTTGCAATCTAGAGATTGCGGTCTTGAGATTGCAATCGTCTATAGGCTTCAGAGACCATCACGTAGTCTGTGTCCTTGTTTACCTTCGCAAAACTACTGATGTTAACATTCTGTTCCATTTTCCCTGATCTAAAAGGTGGATTCCACCAAACTTGAATAAATACGCGAAAAACTGTACTAGGGATTTATCTATTCCACAATTTATATTCCCGAGTAAACCAGTGGACGTTTTTCCAACATAGTATTACTAAGCTCGATTTAGTAGAGTGAATGATGAATGTATTACCCGCCAAAAAAATATTGCTTTAAAACGGAACGATGTCAAAGCTGCAGGCATGTGTACTGATTTTTATAGTTATCATAGGACTAGAAAATAACTGTCATTAGTCAATTGAATGGAAAAAAAACTGTAACTGACTGACTGTAAAACTGACTTACTATCGATTCATTGACGATTTATTCTAAGAATAATATTTATTCTCGTTTAGAATAGAATAGAATAGATATCATTTATTCAACGTATACACACATAAAAAAAGGGGACTAAAACAAAAAACATTTAACATGGCGTTGAATAGATCATGGGTTGTGGTCAAATCCGCCCTTAGACACTTATTCATACATACATACATACATACATTAAGTCACGCCTGTTTCCCAGAAGGATAAGCAGAGACTACTTTGCCACTAGCTACGATCTTGATAAATTTCTTTCGCTTCTTCCACATTCATACATCAAGTCATGCACGCACGTTGGTTTCGGGTACTTAAGATTTGGCCCTTTTCTAGTATTTCTCCGATTTTATTCAAAAAAGTACGCCTAGGGCGGCCCCTTTCGACCTTTCCACTCACTTTCGATCTGTATATCTACACTTATTCATAAATTATAGCAGTTTTATGTAACCATGTTTGATTAAACTTTCCTCAAAGATTATTTAACACCACGTTATTTTCAACACTTTAGAACCCCACAAGGGAACGAGAAGCGGTCCTTCGAGTACTTACTCTCCAAGTAAACTGATACTGCGGCAACCCTATATCGCACTAAAGCATATGAGAGTCCTGCGGTTTATAGTCGTGTTTATCTATGTGGATGAACGTGGCTAAAACGGACCTAAAATTACCCATTTGTCTAACACTGAGGGACATAAGTCAATGAACAGCTTTACTTTTGGGTTTCCAAAAAAAAAGGTTGTTTGTTTGATAATCTTTGTTATGTAATAACTTAGAAATCAGATGTTTTATACTAGCTCCTAAACAATTGCACCAACGCTTCACACATCAAAATTGTTTAGGGTCAAAAATATTCCAACATTATTTTGAGGTCATGTGATATACCTACTGCGTTGCGATATATTGCTAAGGAATAAAATAATATGTAGATAATTTAGATCCGTACACATTTTTTATTTGAGTATTTCAAGTCTTCTCGTTTCGACACTGTGTTGATGATCGTGTTAACGTACCGTATGCACAAACTTGCAAATTAGTAAGATGTTTAAAAAGCTAATTAATTTATTCTTGCAAAGCATTATGTGTACCTTTTACAACGGATATTTTGATAGGTACAGTCAAGGTCACCAATATGTATGCACCGAAAAGTCTCAAAAATATGTACACAGATATTTTTGCAACTTTGTGCGGATATTTATTTTTAACTTTTACTGTACGATACGATTAAGGCCAGCT
Organism: Acleris laterana; assembly: GCA_963966035.1. Classification (NCBI taxonomy): domain Eukaryota; kingdom Metazoa; phylum Arthropoda; class Insecta; order Lepidoptera; family Tortricidae; genus Acleris; species Acleris laterana. The sequence goes on along the minus strand of OZ014448.1, from coordinate 11,980,158 downwards.
TGCACTGACCAAAAGCTATAAGGGATATTTGATTCATATAGCTCTAGCTTCAGCCGATTCACTGACTGGATCTTTGCAGATTTTGATAGCTTATAACTCAACTAAGAGTCTTGCGTTGTTCGTATATTTTGTACGGAAAACTAACCTCAACTTTTTCAACGCTCCTCAAATGTTAACAGCTTCTATATTCCAAAGAACACGTTTCGGATTTACAAAGTCCGTTTTAGGTTGAGCCATACTCCATAGATACGTTCGTCCATCTGCATTTCTGCAGCAGGAGCGCAGATGCTCGTAAATAATCCTTTGGACCTGAAAAACGTTTCAGTGAATCCAATAAAATACGTATCCGCAGAGACTACGCCGCAGCGAGCTCGTTACCACGCCTAGACGATTTATTGAGATTTGAACGCTGAAATATTGTAGGTGTTCCGTTTTAAAATTCTTTTATGAAATATAACTTTTACAATGCGGTGGACATGCACGTTCTATGAAAGGATTAGCTAAGTTTTATTAGCTTTGAAATTTGTCGAAGTTTCTACATGTAAATGCTGTAAAAAAGTAACACAATGCATTATGCAATTTTAAAATTTGTGAGAAATCCTAACAAGCATCTTCTTGTATTCTTTCACGTCCATACATACCAAACCATACTATATAAATTATTGGATAGGATCGTTCGATTGACCAGACTCAATCGTATGACAATAAAAATAAAGGCAACCGTGTTGATGGTGAAATTGGTAGTAAGTAAATAAATAAATATTAATATTAAAGATAACACACCAATAGGTACATAAAATATCAAATGAGGAGCAAAAAAAGTAAGGAGATCTCATTTACAATCAACACTAAAAGTCATTTTCAGCCACTATTCTTAATTTTGATTGTTACTGACTATGTAACTATCTAAAGCCCGATTTACATTGGTCAAAGACAGTAGCAAGTACAGTGCCATGAACACTGGGGTAAAATAGAACTTGACTCGCTACGTCCGATCAGTTTACACTACTGTACTGTCCACTGTCCTTGACCAATGTAAATCGGGCTTAAGTTTTTAGTAAGCGAAACCTTATACCTTAAATTATATAGTTTAACGTTCACTTATAATTAAACTAATTTAAATGAATGCGCCCATTTAGTCTCATCAGGGCGCCGTGCTTCAGCTTGCACTATGCCCTCAGCCGGCGAGTGGAAGATCCAAAAATTAAAGCTAGCGTAAAATCCACTGAGCTCACGCTTTTGAGCCCCAAGTACCGAGTTTTAAACTTTCAAAACATCAACGTGAAAATGATTGTCGCGGTTCGCAGCCGGCATTGAGTAATAAGGTCATAATTTGCTGCTGAAAATGTTAACTCATGAAACTTTATACCGTTGCAAAAAATACACTTAAATGTTGGTAGTGTTTTGAGTAAATTTATTTCTATAGATAATAAATTTGGTGCTCCATTGAATTTTAAACATATCGGAATATTTATAATCCGGCCTGGTTTTGACTCATCATTAAATTATTACTTTACCCGCTATTTTAGACCAAGGACAAATGAACATCTACTCGTATTGTAAGTGATGCAAATTATTTCGGCCACAATCCGCCTGGAAGACAAAGGAAGGGGCACTGGATCGATTCTGAAGTTAAACAAGTATGCATATTTTAGACCAAACTGGTCGGACTCGTTAATGCGCTTGTATTATATCTGTATAAAGCACTTCATCGCCCGCGTTCAGCAGAAAGCCGGGCGCAAATTACTAATTACCAAGTTTTACTAGCAGGCTTTGTGCGCTCTGATAGCGTACGCAGCCAACCAAATTACGTCGACATTCATTATAATACATGAAAGATGCTATGTAAATATACAGACGGCAGGAAACGGCGTAACGTCACCAATAACGTCAAAACTTCCAGGTCACGCCATAAAAGAAAATTGCACTTTTTCTTGTTCCAATGACAGCGAGGACGAGTTGGTCTAATTTGACAGCTTAACGACTACCGAACTACAGTTAGCTTGAAAAAGAGGCGAACGCCACGTAAATTTGTTTCCGCAGGCACTTCGAATAAACGATCTTATAAGGTTTCTTTACATTTATAGGGCTCCGCACCAGGGCGAAAACCTATATTAAGACATATCGCACATTTCGGGGCAGCGCAGCGGCTGTATAATAAACTGGTCCCCAGGCGTAAGTCGATCTATGGTACTATTAAAACTGCAAAAGGTGTTACATCCGTTTGTCATTTACGTAATGCACTTTGTAGGGTGCCGCCGTAAAAATAAAGAGCTTACTCGTAAAACTTCACCGCGTATTTTTTCCGCGTTTTTATTTTTGATAATTTATTGTGCGAGTTTATTTTTTTCTCCATCTTTTTCTTTTTTTTAAGAAACAGTAAGAAAATAAGAAATATAAGGAGAGAACTTTAATTCACTGTGCAGATGACACACGATTATAAAACGGTAAACAAATAAAAAAATGGCCACATAAAAGCACGGAATGTGTATCCATGTATCACTCATCACATCTAACACGCTGATTATCACTCGCCTGGAACTCACTTCAGACATCCGGTGAAATTACTAGGATAGAGGCATTCCATCTTAGTCCACATTTCCGATCTTAGAATTGCAATCTTAAGAAAGTCTAGATAATGCAAATGTCTATGGGTTTGAGATCCCACTTATGATTAGGTGGCCTGTGAGGTGATCTTCGATCTTCTACCAAAAAGTTTTTATAGTTCTTGGAAATTCTGTAGCTCTGCCTACCCCACTCTGGGAATAAAGGCGTGAGTTTATGTATGTATGTATGTATGTGTACTCGTTCGGCTACTCCATGTCATCTTCATCTTTATCTGCATCTTCTTGTAACAATACAAAAACACTCACCTCACTCGTCACTTTAAGTTTAAGTATCTGGGACATATTGTCACAGAAGACCTGCATGATCATGTAGATATTGAGAGCGAATATGCTGATTCTCACGTGGTTCAGCAGAGGTTAAACGAATGCTGTTTAATTCGTACTCTACATCGTTCTACACGTGTGGCCTATGGATTAATTTCACAAAGCGAGCTGTCAGCGCCCTGCGTGTCCAGTTTAACAACTCGTACAGGATGCTGATGGGGCTGCCCCGGTTTTGCAGCGCATCGGGGATGTTTGCATAGGCTCGCTTGCATGATTTCCATGCCATCATAAGGTGGAGGGCCGCCTCCGTGAAGTTTCGCGTACGGGGCAGCGCCAACAGTTTCTTAGCTGCTATCGGGGATAGAACCGAGCACCCTTTTGTTTGCCGCTGGGCAGATCTCCACTGCCTAGTATATAGTAATCCTAAGTAGTGGTCGGACCTTGTGCAGGGTCCGTCCGGATCGCTACCACCGTCTTATCCATTAACTTACCGCCAAACAGCAGTGTTCGCATTGTTGTGTTCCGGTTTGGGGATAAGACAGCCGGTGAAATGACTAGCATAGAGGCATTCCAACTTAGTCCTCAGGGTTGGCAACGCATTTGCAGTCTTAGGATTGCATTGCAGTCTTGTGAATGCGAATGTCTATGGGTCACAGTTTCCACTTACCATCAGGCGGCTTGTGTGCTCGTTTGTCTTCTCTATGCCATAAAAAAAAAACGTAAGCAAAACTGCTACTAACAAATATTTAAAATTATTATTAAAAACTAATATAAATTCATAAAAAATAGTACCTAATCCAATCACGAGGTCCTGGCCAACTAAGCAAGTTCCGCTTAATACCCGCTCAGATTCATTATGTGAAACGTTCGTAGTCGGGGGCCGGGCGTCGCGTTTTCATGTGACACGGGACACAATGTAGTAAAGATAAGGTGCTCCCTTCCAAGCCACTGGGCCCATTGTCAGTCTTACGCGGCATGGTGAAAAGGAACTGGCCAGTACAAAGCCTCCCTGCGGATAGCGCGTGTTGTAAATATTTTGGCAAATTTGTCAGTACATTTGATCAGGATTTATATTGTGGCGCAGTTTTTTGAGTGGGGAGGAGGGTGTTTTATAAGAACTAATGGATATTATTGCGTTGCTTAAGCATTTGCTGCCGGTGAATGTAAGAGAGCATTAGGCAGAATATTCGATTGTATTTATGGTCATGGGGGGACGAACATCGTGGCCTAGCGATAGTCGTGAATATGATAACAGAATTTTATTACAGAAACCAAAAAAGAAGATTCATGTCATCGACAAAAAAAAACTTATTTTGTTCTTATTGCCAATATTCGGACATTTCGGCACTGAAAATATCGGTTTTCTCTCTTGGTTATTCGTTAATTTAATACTTAAGCTGTATTATTTTAAGCTTCTTAAAAATATATTACACCCTAGTTAAGTATCTTCAAATTTGACTTCGTTGTTTTTTAGACGAATTGAAACTTTGATTTGTTTATCTAGGAGTGGTGACAAAGTTTTGTGTAAAGTATACGATTCAGTCAACGTTATGAATGTATTCACTTTAGTACCTTTAAGATTGGAAATCAAGTATAAACCACTATATAAATTTTATCAAATGAGTGAAAGTGGCATAGTACAAAAACCGTCACCTAAACTAACAATATTAAATTAAAAAAAAAGAAATATTAAAAGGCTGTCTGGTACCAGCCGCAACTTCTCATTCCTGTCGATTATCCCGTGACCCCGAGATTATTATGCAGATTTCAAACGACCCTGCATATTCATAACCATGTACATTTAGACGATGCAAAATTACTATCTAGAAACTCCTACACAACATTTTGCACAGTTAACTTTTGTATTTGTTCCTTAATACTAGTAAAATATAGCCCGTAATCAATCTTTAACCGTAGATAGTAAATTCTACACAAGCGCGGTGAGTAAGTAGTAGATTAGACAGTTCGGCGGTTCTTTAGTGAAAACTGCTTCCTCCAGATAGAGAAAGCGTGTAATGGAATGCAATAACTCCTGACCGGGTGTGCGAAGAAATAACAGTGTGTCATATTTCACAACCCTCCAACAATTTTATAAAAGCGGACCATCTGCTTTTGACCCCTCATTCTTTTTGTCTCAAGAATTATATCTGTATAAGTAAAATATTAGACCGATATATATGTCGCTTCCTGCACTTTTGGAGCAAGTTTCAAAGACATTGTTGTAGAGTTATGTTGTAAGGATTTCTTTAACTTTAAATTTTAATAAATATTATAAATCTCACACAAATGGTTAAAAATGTCAGCCAGTCATTTATTTAAATATTTCTTATTGGCATAAAATTCAAATATCATGCGTAGTTGAGCTGGAAAACTGTAAAGTCGCCGTCAATAGAAATTGCTTTTACTCGATAATCACGTACTTTTAAAGATTAAGTGAGGTCTTTGCAAAGATTTAAACATTAGATCATTATTTTCATATTACATTTAAGATGAAATAACTATTCATTATAGGTACCTACGTTATTTTTAATAAAAACACGGTTGGCGAATATTTGAGGTTATGTATCAAACAGCGACTTTACCTATGTACCATGTACTCTGTTTTTTAACTACAACGTACAACACCATACAAGTTCTATGCAAAAAACCAATGAGCATTACGTAGTAATTGCTATGAGTGGCACTTAGGTAATTGTAAAAACAGCTTATGGAATAGAAGAGGGTACCTATACCTTACTATACATACTGTTGGAAGTCATCTATTTTGATATGAGTTTAAAACGATATTTATCCTGATCTACTCTGATTGTCCATGCGGTATTGTAAAGAATTGAACGAGAAGATAGGGCTTTAAAACCATGTTTTGAATAGGAGATTTCCTCAGTCTTGTACGTGGACTGACCCGGTCTCGATGCGCTCCACAATCTGCATATAAATACTTATGTGCTTTGTCCGGCGCCCGTTTTGTCAATGCTATTGAGTTAGCCGGCGGTTCAGAGTAGTTCCAATATTTTTGTTCGAAAAGCTTCCAATGCTGGGATGGGAGCGTAACCTAATTGTCAAAATTTGCATTTTAGGTTTCTGGAAACTATTAGTATAAAATGCGTTAAAAATCAAGTTATGATGTTTTTGGGTTTTAAAATTAAGGAGCAAAACATTAAGTTGGTTTCCTAGACTTTAATGTTTTCAATATTTTAGGGTCGTAAGCAAATCTTAATCATTCTATTCAATTTAATGTTTACAATATTATTTTACTTAATGTCTGATAAATGAAAATATAATTTTAACTTTCACAAATTAATATATTATGCCAGTCAGCTTGCAGCAGTTTGATATGATTGGGTACAGTAACTAACTAAATTATGCTAAAATATAAATTTCACATTAAGATCGCAGTATTATATTAATTTAACCCCATTTAGCTAACCCAAGAACGTAGGTATTTCAGTTTTAAAGTTAAACTCAAAAGTATAGTCATATTTATTCATTGTTTCAGACGGGTGTAGTTTACTGACCGTTCGTAGAAACAGGTACATATTTACATATTCTTTTAAAGGAAACTTTTCTTATTAACGTTATTAAGTCATATTTTGGATTTAAATCGGCCTTTATACCGTAGCGCGGTTTCGTTAGCCCTCCTAAATTGGACGGATTTAATATTATCGCCCAAAAAGAAAACCAAAACGGACCGGCGAGTGTTCGGCGTGTCCATAAAAACTTCTGGGGAGTGAACGTGTAAGGAATAAGCGTCACACCAACCGGGGTGACTGCGGTCATTCCGCTAAACGAAGATCAGAATCGCAAGCTGTTAGCATAGAGATTGCGATCGAATGAATGCCGCCCGAAGTATTCCATCCCGATACCGAGGGGCCCGATATTGCGGCCGCCCGAAACAGCCCTTTCTGACTTTACTAACATTCCGGTACGGCACTAGGACGCCCTTTGATTTACTTTACATAACCCTAAAATAGAACGCTCTCAACATTATGCAAATTAAACAATACCATTTCAAATGCCCCCGACCGAAACATCAATCCACGCACACAAAAGCCCAAAGGAAAAATGTCAACCAGCAAAATACAGGCTCATCGATTTTTGTATTGAGAAAAACTTTCTTTGTCATATTGATCGATGACCTTTTGTCCATTAGAGACCTTTTAAAAGTTGTCCTTTGATTTCATTATGTACTTCAACAATAATCACAAAGTTCGCGATAAAGAACTTTTGCTGAAAAATAAATAACCATTAATCATGCAAATGTTTTGTTTCCAGATCTGTTTATTTATCAAACGAACGTTGAGTTTTGTGAAAAAGATAGGAAGATCTAACGTCATTGACTAGGTGCCGTGACCAGGAATATTATCAGTGCTTTTTAAAATAAATTGGGTTGGTCGCGATTCATTATTCATGTTTTCCACATTTTTATTTGGTTGCAGCGATCTGATAGGCGATTCATATTGCCATTTTTATTTGGTTGTACCGATCAGATTTAGATAGTTGATTTGTTCCGGGCGCGGCGGCGGCGGCGAGGTTGCAGAAGGTGCCAATATATTTCCTGACGGTTGAACGCTCAGGTAATTGTGGCTGAAACTTATCTCAGGGCGCAAACGTGAGCGGACTGCTGAAACACTCCGCACCTCTACTGCAAATTCTAAGCGCACTTTTCAACGCTTCAACATGTCGTCATTATGGAATATATTACGTTCGAACTAAGATGAAAATATAAGTAGGCAAATGTGGGAAAAGTAGATGAAGTGCAACTATGTGAAAAATATCGAGTATGTTTTGATACTCATAAGACGCGTATCGCAGCAAGACTAAATGATATCAGCCATTTGATTGATTTCAGCACATAACGTAATGTTGAGGAGTTTTATGATCCCACTTGTTTAATATACTCTAGTGTTATAACATACATTATAATACTAGAGTTCTTGAAAACTTGTATTCACTTGCCAATAAGAGACATGTATAATTGTGCTCATGGATACCCAAGATTCACAGGCTCAGCCTAGTTTGGGATCCACCGGAAGACGTTTTTGTATACAGTGTGATTTTATTTAATAAATAAATTGATTGATTGATTGATTGAGTTTATAAATCACAGTTCATAAAATCCAAAGGAAATTCTGGTGGGAAAGCTCGTTTAATTACACAATTATTTAGACTTTTTTATGCACAGTACTGGTACTACTTTTATAAATACAAACCCATTTACCTTATCAACATTAAAAATACAACATGACTAAACTTAAAGCATATTTCAAAACTTCGGAAGATTTGTAAGCAGCGTAGCAAAGCAATATTTTTAAAGGATTTTTGAAAAAGTTTCCGCTTTTCTAAGGTTCAGAATCAGAGGTAAAATATAATGTTGCTCGAATCTTAGTGACGCGGACTTTGTTCGAGTTATTTACTCGGGAGCGCGCTCATTAGCTAAATGACCCAACCTTCTTGAAAGAGGTTATCAAAGGAGCGAGATAGATAAGGGTGCAGTAAGTTCTCATGATTTTAATTCAGGACATTTTTGCTAGTCTTTCAAAGTAAAATGTCTGTGGTAATTATATTTCAACTAGCCATGACACTGTAAAGCAAATGTTTCTTAGGGGCGCCTGTCGTATCGCATCGCATAACGTTTTTTGTCCTAAAAATGTTTGGCCGAGAATGTTTGGCATACTGTGGAATGGCATACTACTCGTTTGTCCTAATATTTTTTGCGCATACTCATTTAACGTCCTAAAGTTAGTTTGTCCTAATATTGATAACTCTAAAGTTTAATTTACCTAAAGCATAATATTCCTAACATGAATTGTCCTAATAATTATTGTGCCAATTATTAAACTGGCTACAATTACAGCACCTAAACTAAACTATGGTAGGCGTGAAGTCAGAATCGTTACGTATTCTACCTTCAGGCAGGTCAGATTTCGGTTAGGTTAGGTACGACGACGAGCGAAGCGAGAAGGAGTGTTAGGTAGAACTGTGACCCTAACGAGCGAGCGAAACGCCAGAACCAACAAGTTTGACAAGGTTAGGTTTGTAAATAAAACATTTTTTTATGTAATAATTTATGCTTAATGACATGTAGTCAAAACAATTTTAGCACATTTAATATTAGGAATATTACAATTATGCACATCAATCATTCGACAGTTGAATCTTAGCCACATCAAACGATAGGACAAATAGGACGATAATAGGAGCAACAATTTCGGACAATCAAAAATATGCGGAATAAAGTGTACGCCACACGTTAGTTATTAGGACAAAAGACGTTATGCGACACAACGATAGGACTAATAATTGTATGCCATTCGATATAGACCCGTTTCTTAGACGTTTAATGTTGTTTGTAGCTACTCAAAAAGCGACGCACGCAGAAATAGAATACAGTTTTAGCGAATCACTCGCGAAATGCTGTAAGAACATGAAATGAAATTTTGCTGTAATGTACGTATCTGGGCGCCCGGGGATGCAGTGGGAAACAAAACCGATATACGGTTATTCCCTGACAGCTGAGCTCTTAGGTGATTGTGGCGGAAACTTTTATCGGATGTCGAACGTGAGCGAAATAGCGATTCCCGCGGGTTCACCTGTTCGCGCCTGGATATACCCGCGCTGGAACTGCCCCCTATTAGCGGTCTAATTTGGTCATGCTTGATGAAAATATTGCAATCGCTAATTTTACTTTTCGGAGAATTGGAGCGTTTTTTTTTGTTTAAATGCGTTCTAGAAAGCGGTCTCGATTGTGTATTTTTCAAATAAGTTAAGTTACATCATAGTAAATATCAGTTATAAACTTAAAGGCCACTATGTTTTCCAGGTAACATAACGCTAACTTTACGCAATTGAAATAAAAATATTTGAGTATTTTAAGATGCTACCTTTTGGTTAAAAACTAGATCGAATATAAAACTTGAATCAGTTGATTTTAAATTAAGTATGTAAACTTTTTATGCACATAAACAATTACAAAACATTTTTGCGTCTCTGTAGATATTGTAGAGGTACATAGGCGAACTTAAGTACCTCCGTATCCTAAAGTTTTTGCGCGGAAATAGAAAGGGTATTTAAAACAATAGTTTATTTTATTACTAACTTTTGTGCGTGACTCCGTCCGCGTAAAAGTCGCTTATCACTATTCCCTGAGGAACTGTTAAATTTTTCAGGATAATTCGATTTTCCACGTGGATTTGGCGTGATTGAGTACCAAAAATTCAAACTTTCGCATTTATAATAAAAGTAAGATAAGATAAATATCTCTGAAATAATACTCACACCTAACGAAATTATTAAAAAAATATAATATATATTAAAGTTATTATTTATTACACAATTTTGAGAACTTTGAATTTGCTGAATAATTTTTGGGTACCTTCATTTATTTCTTCAATATTTTTATAACGAAATGTACAGCAAGAACCGAGACCATTATTAGTGCCGTTTCTTGTACATATTTTATATCCGTTTTGGCTTTTACCCTCCCCACGCCAAACATGTTGGTTTACTATCAATTTTGCGTCATTTTATCCCATTACGAATAAAACATCGTCATAAGCTAACGTAGATATGTTTAGGCAATTGAATTACAGTGTATCGACGGGCGAGTGAATACTGCGCGCGTATATTTTATTGCTGAACGCTTAGGTTACGTTTTACCGATCATTCATACGGTAGTTAGGAAGATTTTACTATAGAGCACACACTTTGCCACTGATAGTGACTTTGGTTAGTGGTAGAGAAAAACTTAAAGCGTTTTAGATTTCGTATTATCATTGATTTGCTTATGGTTGAGTGGAGAACCAGAACCGGGCGAAGAAACGTTGGCAGACAGGGAGTGAGGAGGACCGACGATCTGGTCGAGGTGGAAGGAAGGTGCTGGATGAGGAGAACACTGGACCGTGATATTAGGGTCGCCTTTATCGTGGTGGATAACAATTCTGTCACTCTCGCACTTACATATTGGTCAGAGAGTGATAGATGTTTTATCCACGCTTATCCACGGCGATTAAAGAACTATAATAGGCCTGCATGCATTGGGTGGCTACAGGCTGAAGAAGAGAGAAGAAGATTGATATGCTATAGGTATTTTTTTTTTGTAATCGTTATTTCACAACAGTTAGGAATACTCTTATCTCCGCGGTGGTTAAACTACATTGATATCGCGGTTATTTGCTTTCAAGCGCTCTCTGAACTGCAACCGATCCGTTCAGCTGGAGTGCGTACTCGTTGTTGAACGTTGTACAGAGTTAGTTAACGACAAGTTTTAATTGAATTTCTGTGTTTTACGCGGTATAGTGCCGACTGTAGGTTGGAGTTGTCTTCAAAGCTTTCGGATTGCAGGTGACAGAATTAACGTTACTCAGTCTTTATTCTACATTGTTTAGTCGACCTTTTCTTTGTATCTTACAAATATTGTACACAGATTATTTTATTGTATTAATGTTTTAGTAGCTGTCGTTCATTTTTTGAGTAAATGAGTTCCACTATATCGTCAACAAAATTAGTTCGATAAAAAAGTAAGATGATCTGAATTAAAATGGAATAGAGTGTTTCTGCTTATTTGTTAAAAAAACAATCTTAAATGGGAAACTAATGTCAATTACTTACCATAGAACCTACAGATGACTGTATCTCATATTTATTCTACCTTAGAATAATATTTATTAGTTAACCTATGTTATTACGAATTCTTTTTAGCGATGGAAGATAAAATAAACTCACGTACATACACAATTATATCCCAACACGAAAGTAATTTAAACAAATACGTTACATTTTAGTTTAATTATTTTTCTTTCCGAATGCATTATGGAATGAAAGAAACGCTCCTTTGACTTATATATTTTACATATTACTTTTATGTTAACTGCATTACTTGGAACATAATTCTCCATAGAAAATGTTACAGTGCCAATGTAGAAGCAAGAAATGAGAACGCTGAAAGGGTCTCTCCATTCCATGCATGCAGGACCGCATGTTTGAGGTTGGACCTCTCACTGTCTCCACTTCCCATTCATAAAACCACGTACAGCTTAATTAAGATTAAGGGTGTTTCAATGTACTACGTAATTTTTAATGGATCCTACATTGTAGGAACATAAAGAAAAGTTAAGTATTATATCCGGGGCACATTTGTTACCACGGAGGTGGCCTGCTTTGTTTCCCGCTCCGCAAACTTTGTTGCCTTCGTTACGTTGTTCACTTTGTCGGAAATCGCTATTACACTTTATGGATTGGTATTCGTTTCCCTTTTGTATTCGCCCGAAAAAGCATTTTGTTGATGAGACACAAACTTAGTACCACCAATTTTTTCGTGAGGTTTTTGTTGGAGTCTCGCTTTGAAAGCTTTATTGGAGAATGGGGTATTCTTTAGATTGTTAATATCGTGGCGGTTTGGTACAGCCTTGAGGAAGTGAGGCCACTAGATCAAAAGTAAACCTATTACAACTTTTAAGGAAACGGCCTTGTGTAACCAATATTAAATATTACGTAACGTTTCCATGGCTATGGTTTTTGGGGGAAAATAGGACTATCGTTTGTTTACATTTACATTACCTCTTTTCCTTCATTTTTATTTTAATGTTTTTAACCCATATCTACAATCAAATGTAAAATGCAGGGGAAAACATGACACAAAAATATATTTTGATTATTATATCATCTACTATTTTTATGTTAACGTATGATGGTAATCTATTTGTTACCCATATAATATAGATAAAAAAGTAATAGATGGATTTGAATATGAAATAAAAGTTAAATAAGGTCTCCCACCGCCGCGTCTGTCTGCACGTTCATGATGAGCTCATAAACTACAAAACAGATTTTCATGCAGTTTTCATCATCAGTTAGATATTTTTTCACGGAAGGTTTAAATGTATAATAAATTCTGGTTTATGTACGGTTATTACAAAACTCACATAAACCAAAGCGAAGCGAGGGCGGCTCGCTATTAAAAATTTAATGAATGACGATGACGAATAAACACTTATATACTCGTACCTAGAGAAATACATACCTAAGTACCTACATAGAAAACATCTAAAATTTATGAACAAATAGGTACCCAACACAAAAATACTTGTTAACTTCAATTTTCTTTAGTTTGTGCATGCATTTTTTCCGTAATATCACACACACACATATCATTATATAAGCTTGTGTTATACTCTAGACACTAATATCAGAAGTCGTGTACACATACTGACCATTAAAAAGCAACAGCCATAAATCAGTGGCCCCTCGGCTTCGGAGCACGAAACATCTGAACATCTGCGTTTGGTGATCCCCTACCTGCGGCGCTGGGGGAGGCGGCGACCTGAATAATTGCTGTAATCACTGGCAAGAGTGCCAAGCCAACTGAGCGATGATCAGGGAGTGAATTACCACCCCTTTTTAGTATTTCCGATCTCAAGCTTCCGTTATGAAGTGAGATAAAGATCGTTAACTGCTAATTGGTTGAGTCCAATAAACTCTATTGATTTGATTGATGAATTGTGAATACTTATTTTGTTGGAATGAAACCGCTTAATTGATTGCAGGCATTTATTTGATTAAGTAAAATTCTTAGTAACAATGTATTTGCGTTGTTTCCCATTATTTTCCGTTTGTGATTTAACTTAGAAAAATCAATGCTTACTGCAGTACTAGGTATATTTAGGAACTCATTAGGATAATAATTGCAAGATGTATGATTCTTCGTTCAGTATCTAGTGTATGATGTGCCCTGAACAGCTTTTAAGTGGGTTAAAAGTTAAATTTCATTACGATACTTCAAAAATACACACTTTTTTTTTTTCCTTACGCTCGTTAATTTGGTAAGCCGATTTAACAAGAAACTTAGTCCTTCTCGAGATCGTAGTATATACACATACATACATAATCTTACGCCTTTATTCCCAGAGTGGGGTAGGCAAAGCTACAGAATTACCAACAACTCTAAAAACTTGTTGATAATTCTGTAACCACATTTTGCACACTTAGGCTAAGATGTTTACCAGTGTATTAGTGACAGGTTGCAAGCCCATCGCCTAACAGTACTATACGCCTTTATTCCCTTAGCCGTCTCTTACGACATCCACGGGAAGATCACGGCATCACACCACATCATCACATCATCGGCATCGTAGTATATTTTATATTTGTAGTAAATTTATTTGAATACCACATTTATTTCAATGCATATGTTTCTTTATCCCGTTGTACTCCTTTTTCATCTCCATAATAGGAGCAATCTAAAAATTTCACCAGCATCGCCCAATAAAACACACAGAGGGTTTTGTGGCAAGAATTACTGTCAAAGTTGCACAATAGACTACACGTGCGACTTTGTACGTTTATTTGTGACACTATTTGTCGAGAATTGCCACAGCAATGAAGCTTTTTACAGTTACGTCAGGCATTCCGACCTTCATTCATAGTTGGCCGTGGATTTGTGTCAGTGAAATGATAAAAGTGACATTAAAATGAGTGTTACTGAGAGATTATTTCAATGAAATTATGAATCTGTGGTTTGCTTCACGTTACTGGAGCACTAATGTGACGATAATGCATTTATTTTTTACTTAAAAGAATAATGTAACACAAACTAAAAGGATGAAAAAGGAGCCATTTAAAGATTCAAGTAGCATAAAATTACTTACTTATAATACTAGCTCAGAAAATAAAAATGGGAATGTACCGAAATTTAAGACATTTTATGTAAGATTGTTACGAGTGGTACATACCCCGAAAATAAATACATTTGTATTAATCGTAAGTATATTTTATACCATTCCCCCTATTAAAGGCTTATTTTATTCACTCAAAACAGTGAATAAAAAGCACTTTTACTCACTATTTTGGTGTTTAAATTTAGAACATAAAATACGCGATACAAACTCCTCCTCGAGATTTGATTGGTCGTCATTAACCACAAAGAGTTTAGCATTAAAAAAGTTTTGTGTTATTTGCTGTCATTAGTAGGTAAATTGGCGCCATAGGCTGTATGGATCGATGTCTTTTGCCTTTCTCTCTGTGAAAAATACAAGGAAAAATAAATTGGCGCCATTTTGAATACTGAAAGTTGTACGAACATAAAATTTAGTGTTTCTTAATAAATAAAACATTTGTTCCAATTTTAATGTGCATTTTAATTAATTTTACCTTCCATTTTTCGTCATTAAATATCTATTTTCGCTTAAATCTTTCTTTTTCTCGTAGTCATGGTATAAAGTTTAGTATGCAACTCTTGAATAAAACGGATTTATATCGAGGGCCATGTATCACTCGCGTCGCTCAGGATTCTAACACTTGAATCACTCGCTACGCTCGTGATTCAATCATCCTGAATCACTCCCTGCGGTCGTGATTCAGTCGTTAGTATCCTTCACTTGCTCGAGAGTCATCTATGGCCCTCGCATTAAATCCGTCTTTTATTCACTAGTTGCATAATATACTATTTTAACCTTGTCACGTCTAAATAGCATAACAACTCTATCTGTGTCGTTTTAATTAAGCAGGTAGAACTTTTGTTCGCCAAAAGTTAAATCGTCATGCCACTGCAAACTAACTCTCAGATGACCTATTAACACATAACCAACGCTCTCTGTCACAGCTAATGACAAACATTTGCAACGTACTTAACTATCCAAACAAGCAAGTAGAAGTCAGGCCGTTTTTATGGTTCAAGTTGCATACAGAATGCCTTGGAATGTGCGAAGTAAACACTTAACTGCAGGTTTACTTCTCGTAATGCAGTGGAAGTTTCGCCGCGCGGTCGGCAGACCAACTCCGCTGGCTGAAGTTTTATGGTTGCAGTTTTAACGTGGCCGAAGCCCCGGTGAGGACCACTACACGCTAGCGTAGCGAACATCAAATTATACCTTTATTTTTTCCAGCGAAATTCAGTTTTTAGCGCGCAAAAACCTCCACATGCATTCATGGCGGGCTTGTGCTGACGCGCTTAATAATCGCTGGTATGCCGGGCGAACATGCGGGCTTAACGTGTTTTTATGCTTCAGTGAAAGGATAACCTCCTTTGCCTGGTGTAGTGATTTTTGGCTCGGGTCCTAACGCAGAATTTATGGCTTCAAGAGTAGTCGTTTGAAACAGATACAGCGACTTGATAATGTCGATAGCGGTCAAATAGTCTAGAAATAAATAACGAATCTAATGTATTTATTCGGCATGTTTACACGCTGTGCTCAGAAAATCGAATAAACGCTTTAAAGAGGAATATTAAAGGAAAACCTAATACAATATTATTCAAAAGAATCGAACGGTAAATCGACCGTTTTAGATGATTTGGGAAGTACACTAAAATAAATAGCGGGTGTTCACGTAACGGTCGGTGAGTCAGGGAAGTTGGAAAGTAAATGGTATTAGCATCGTCTAATCACTATCTGGGGAGCTCTCCGTCTAGCGTTCCGAACCGGGTACCTACGTTTCATAGCCGTTCCCGTACACTTGCTGGCCCGTTCGGGGAGCCTTCTTGAATGCAAATAAGCATTTGGAACGCCTTTACAACATAGAGACGCTCTTTATTGAGCCTGCTCAAGCAGATAACCCGCCGGTTCGGCGTCGGCAAACACTCCGCCACGCACCCGCCCAAATCGTGTCGTGCCGACTATAAGAAACCAGTGAAATCAAACTTTTAATTACTTTAAAACACGTTTAATAAGGCAATTTTAAAACCACTAGAGTAAGAAATCTTATCTCGAGAAAAAGCGGACAAAAATCAAGAGAGAATGCAAATTTAGCAGGAAAAGCGAACTAAAGCGGAGCTGTAAATGTAATTAGATTTTCAAGTTTACAAAGACAAGAGCTCTCAGGTTGGTAGATTTACTGCTGGCTGACCCACCTCCCTGCGGAGCACGATAAATGAGACGCCGCGAGGTAGCGATACTAATTATCCTATAGGTAGACGCGTTAGTCCCACCGAGTTCGCTTTAAATCTTGCCCCCCGTCGCGGTGACTGCAGTCAAATACCGATCTTGCTAACGTTTTGTGTATAACTAATTACTGTCTGTGATGTTGCCTTCATTAGCCGCTAAATCCTCCCGAATGTGGTTAAGTCTCAAAAGGGTAGATGTCAAACAATGTACTATAGATATTGTTCTCCTGCAATAGATCTATACCACGATCTTAAGAATTCAACAACGCAAAACAGCACAGATGCTCACTTCTGCCATTCCTTTTGATAATGATATACTAACACTTCGTAGTATGTACGTGAGACGTTAACTAGTTGCAGTCCGTAAAAGCCACGCTCGGGTCAAGCTAGGAAGGAAGGCATTTGCCTTGAGTAATTGCAGCTATCACCTGATGGCGACTGACGGAAGCCGGCGACCGACTGCGCCAGTGCAACAAAATCAACTCTCTGATTTTAAGCACTTTATTTGTATTATAAACTAAACTTGCCAAGTTTCAGGCAGCCAAAGGGACACAGATGTTTGACCGTAATAACTCTGTCCTTTTTACTCTTAGAAATTTAACAAATACTATCAATACGGTCACTGTTGCTTTAACTTTAAGATAGAAATAGTACTCGTACTTTACTGCTATAAATGGATAGGCTTTTAAATAGACTCATTCTTGGAATCTTGCCCAAAACACAAAGTCACAGTTTATGCTGACTGATTATTGTTCTTAAGTGATTATACAATAAGAGATATTACAATTAAGTGGTTTTAGAACATGATATTTTAAAATTCAGGTATGATGATAACATGCTTTAATATTATTTTGGCTTGAGTCATTTTTATAAACATTTGAATAATATTAAAATTAGATAGATATACATACATAACCTTTTTTATCCTCCTAACAATTCACTCCTATTTTAACAGTCTTGTTTAAAGATTCAAAAGCAGGAGACTTCTCTACTGTTTCCTGTTCTAATTGCCATATTTGTATCTACTCAAAAGTATTTAATATAAAAAATGATTTAGCCGTAAGTAGGCCGCACGGGAACTTTTACTCGTCAAAAATCTATTATTCTAGCGCTTCCCAAGAGGAGACCACTTCCGAAAAGAAGAATCAAGAATTCAATACTATTTCGTAAAAAGATTTCCTTTTAAATGTTCAGGTAGTTACTACATACATACTGATCGTAAATAATCCTTAGAGCAGACAAACGCTTCAGTAAATCTAATAAAATACATATCCGCAGAGACTGCACCGGCAACTCGTTACCACATCTAGGCAATTTATTAGGATTTACGGTTTACCTACGTTTTGGAAGATTATTTCTAAAGTGCTGCAAACACGAGGTGTTAAGAATAAGAAAAGGATCGTGAAACTCGTGGGATTTGTTTTACAAAAATAAAGGAACGGGAAAACTTTTAAGTTAAGTGTAATGTTATGTATGATCCAAAGTTATGTTATGTTGGTTAAAGTTAACTTTGTAAAAAGAGGCATTTTGAGAATAAGTAAAGTTAGACCACTTTTAGCAGTTGCACCTACAAACATTTCCTTATCAATGCTTAACCTATACTTAGCTGGATTTTAAGTTGAATTATAAAGTACAACATACAATTAAAAATAAGAGCGTCAGCAAAGTGAGTGCTAAGTAACACGAAAAGCGGTATACATTTGTAAATGTAACGGTAATTACGTCAAGATTAAAAACAAAGCCCGCCACGTATCACGGAACAATTTACGAAATATTAAACGTTTAACCAGATACTGCTCTGTAGCGTAAACATAACAATAGCGTAGTTACTGAATCAAACTCTTAAACATAAAAAGGTAATTTTTCACCGCGGTAAATAGCTGGCACAAAAAAAAATGAGGAAAGTTACGCTAATCAAATTATTCCCGGACACGGTTGAAGTCACTGAGAAATCCTTTTGAAATATTCTAAATTCAAATTTTGAAAAGATTCAGGAAATTCCGATGTTACTCAAACATTTTAAGGAATCGTTTGTTTTAATGTGACGTTAAACGAGACCTTTGGCCACAAATTTGAGTTTACGAGAGAATAATACGTGCTCAGTGCCCGGAGGGTGTAGTCTGGGTGCGCGGAGTGCTAATTGTCTGGCTAAATGACTAACATTCGAGATAACACGTAGTGTAGCGTAGCTGTATGATGCAAATGAAAACACTGTTATTTCTGCCTTGATTTTGAAATTTAATCAAAGATTAAAATGATTGCATACCATTTCTTAGATGTTTGCGATTATTGTTTTGTTTTATATTACCTTTCTTCCTCGTTTGATGTGTTTATTATTTACTCTAAGAGAAAAATAGACATCGATGTGACTTTGTAATTTTTTCACCCCAAAAATCTACAACAAACCGATGTAAACTTGTGCACAAAGAAAGAGTGAATTCATCCTGAAAATTTACCGTTCCAGGGAATAACGAAAAGCGAAGTCTACGCGAACCGGGTCGCGGACAAAACTACTGCAATAGTTATAAATAAGGTGAAAACTTGCATTTCAAAATAAATATTTCAGTCGACTGCGGCTGCGAATGATACAACAAAACGAGTAGGTATAAAAAGTTTCGCGAAGTTTGCCGAAGTTTGCCGAGGAACATGAATATTCACAAACGCCTCAGGAATGGAATGTCCAAACAACTCTTATATCGCGTGGTAAGTGACGGCTTCGATCTAACTGACGAGATACGCAAGGGGCCTATCACTTAATCAAATTGTTTTATTATTATTACTTAAATCGCTTTAGGAGACATTTTTACCCGACTAGGGAAGAAGGATAATGTTTTTGACTTGTTTATATGTATGTATGTTTCTTTGTTGGTTCTTGTTCCCTCGTAGAGACTGAACGAATGGCCCGATTTCGACAAACAAGGTGAGGTTATCTTTAGTTATTAAGGATTTTATATTTAGTCGAGGGATGCAAAGGTGTACTGAAAGCTAACGTTCTTTATCAGTATCAGTAAAGTTAAAACTACATGGTCCAGTATACAAGAAGCTTTCTCATCCCTTCATATTTGCGTTAAGTTCGGGACATCCTGTATAAAACACTTGTCAAAATTGTACTGGGCTTGCAGTTTGGTTCTTGATTCCTAAACAAGGTAAACATGACTGACCCTGACCTTAACCATTTGTCTCCGGGTGTCGACAATAGTTGACAGTAGCCAAGTCATTCCTCAATACGGATGGCATAGTTGATCGCGGATTAGTTCTCCATATGCAAACTAGATGGTGCTAGCTCTTATTTAAAACTCGGTATCGAAATGTTGCCTGGGTGTGGTCAAAGCATGGTCAAAGTGACTGGGTGGTCAAGCGACTTTCCCTATACCTACAGCGCAAATTATAAGCTTTAATGTGTACGGAATCAAGACGTTTATGAATTCACAACCTTTTAAGAAGCAACCAGTTTTTTTTGCGATTCTGATTTTTACGCACTTACGTCCAAGGTAATGATTCTCTCAACAACGACGGTCGGACGGACGGACGAGTGAATGTCCAAGGGACGAGTTTAAGTAGTCCCGTCAGTGCGAACAAAACATATTTTAGCGCGTGCATTTTCAATTTAGCAGCATGGTTTCTGCCGATGGATCGAACGTATAAGGCTACAATACCCCAATTATTTTTTTTTAACTTTGGTGCCTTTTCATAATAAACTTTACACTTAATATCAAACAACAATCATGACAGTGTTAATCACAACAACAAGGTTTACACAAGGTTAACACTTTTATTGGGTTACTGTACATTTCATTTTTAGAATGAAACTAGTCTACAAAAAATATATCGATTTATTAGAGTCTACATCAGAAATTACGGGATGCAGGACTACCGATAGGGCTTTGGTGACCCTTGGGGGAGCCCCAAATACTATTAAGATGTGCCCAGCTGCTCATATCAAACCCCCCTGTTGTATTTTTATGTTGATATCATCAGTGCCCAAACGTTTCTTTCCCCTCACCGATTTTAATGTAAAAAAAAACTTACACGCAATCGGGTCGCCTACTACTTCCTACGCCTTGGCTTAACAAAATTTAAGGGACTATCATAAAAAGATTAATGTTATCAAAAGTAAAATAAATGTATAATTTACTTATACTAGAACTTTTGTTTATTTAGTGCGATGTGGTTTTTTTTAGATCTTTATTGGCAAATTCCGCATATCTGCAGTTTGATAAACCCGGAAAGCAGATTCAATAAATTTAAACATTTCCAACTAAAACCACATTCCGAAATTTCCAATTCGTCTAATAATTATTGATTGTTACTGAGAACTCCAACCCCATCAGGGGTGTTATTCTCTTTAAAACAACGGACGGTCGGACGAACGAGCGAAATCACGGCGGCGAGTTTAAGTAGTCCCGTCAGTGCGAACAAAACACATTTTAGCGCGTGCATTTTTAAATTAGCAGCATGGTTTCTGCCGATGGATTGAACGTATAAGGCTGCTTAATTGAAAATGCATGCGCTAAAATATGTTTTGTTCACACTGACGGGACTACTTAAACTCGCCGCTTGGACATTCACTCGTTCGTCCGTCCGCCCGTCGTTGTTGAGAGAATCGGGTAGGGGTCGGGTTGCATAAAGTTTAAGTCATATTTTTGATGGGCATACAAGGATTCGTCATACTCATCATTGCGCATAACTGTAAATTGTCATACATTTATGCGCATAAAGTTTTTAATCATAATGTTTAAGAACATATTGTGTAACGCGCATAAATTTGATGCGCATATAATTATTTAACCATACTATATACGTAATGACGTAATATTCATTTAATAACAAGCTTTTCCACTCTTTTATAAAAAAAAATAACCCTAACCTATCCGCGATCTGAGTCGGTTTTATCATATTATGACTAAATAAATGTATGACATTCTACATTATGCTTAAACCAATTATGACTCCGTATAATTATGACAGGGAACAATTATGCCTAGTATAATTTATGCCAAAAAAAAATTATGAGCATCAACTTTATGCGTAAAGTGTTATGACAATCGATATTATGACAATAGTTGTTATGCGACCAGACCGCCACCCGAGAGAATCACTACCCAGGGATTAATAATCTGCATGGGATAAGGAATCAGCTGTCGACGCACCACCTGTGTTTGTAGTAAATTACTTTTATAAACTTAACATGCAACTTTTTTAGTTGAAACCACTTTTAAATGTATATGTTAAATAGGGAACATTTTGTACAAAATGTGGTCCCTAGATGATTTCACAAAAAAATCTGCCTTCTTACGTACCCATCTCGAGCTCTAAAGGGGTTGAAGTTTAATTGCTTTGTACACCCAGGTACAATCTAATAACTTTGATGCTTTGAGAATTAATTATGTAGAAACAATTATCAGTAATTATATAATTACCAGCCGACCGATTAAGGGTTTAATATCTTTAATAGGCGATTTTTTTGGGTCAAATTATAGTTAATTATCAGTATGTCAAATTTAAATAAGTAAGTAGATGTGATTAAAAACAAAAAACAGAAAGTATGAACTTAAACAATGCAAGATATTTTGATAGTAAAGGTTGAGTAGAAGGAAGGAGGTCTGGATGAGATTTCTAGCGATAAAAACGCATGTTGTTTCATCATCATCATTTCAGCCCACATCTACACACGGCGGGGTAAAGGCCTCTCATTTTTCCACCACTTTCCCCGGTCTCGTGCTTATATCATCAAACTAAGGAGATGTTGGTCTGCCCACCGATCTATGACCTAATCTCGGCCTAACCAAATGTCCCGCCCATCTCCACTTCCGTTTGCATTGTAACATCCGCAACTTTAGTCCTGTGATCCAGAAGTGAAATTCCCAACATTGACCACTTCATAGCTCTTTGTGTAACTTTAATTTTGTGCATACTTGCCTTTGTGGCCTTGGTCCATGTTTCCGTCCGTACGTGAGGACGGGGAAGACAAGTTGGTCACAAACTTTGTTTTTTAGGCACTGCAGGAGATTTGCTTTGAAGACTAATATTTACCGTGTGAAATTTATTTATTCTATTGTTTTCAAGGTAATATATATTACCTTATTCACCGGAGGCTAGCGAGCACACAGACCACCTGGGGCTCTAGCTATGATGCATTTCGCTAACTAGCGTTTCTATTCGTTACGTTTTCCCCAATAACGTCAAAGGTAAATGACGTCACGTCACGTCACGTCGTTTACCAGTGACGCGATTGGTTTAAAAACGAAACGAATAGAAACGCTAGTTAGCGTAATGCATCTTGACTTGGGTCTCTGAGTGCAAATGCCAACCCTGATATTTTAAATGGAATTCCTCTTATATGATAGCCATTAGGTAATATAAACCACAAATAATTTACTATTATAAATGTTTTCTACGCGAGCAATGTTCAAAAATGCCATTCATTTGTAAATTATGTGGCGAGCAATAAAAAGTATGTGTATAATAATATCAAGTTATGGTCAATCGTGTTAGTTTTCACTACATACATTTTAGTCACGAATGCAATAGATGTTAATTATTACCAGCAAAATAGAAAGCTTTTATTTTATTTATTGTTTTATGTGAGACATCAACAGAGTACATAATTTTTAAGGAATTTCAGGAATATGATATAAAATGACTACAGCGAAAATTTATTGACAAAGATTTCAAACAAAAAAAAACACTTTTTGCCATTCAAAAGCTATCTATATTGATGATGAGAAAAATGGTGTAACTTGACAAAAAAGACTTAAGTCCCACCTGTTCCTCGTCAAACGCTTTCCCAGGCCAGTAATTGGATTATATTCGGTGAGGTCCATTTCATTTGAAATTGTTATATAGGGAAATCCACTTGCAGGCTGCAATGCGTCGCGCGACTGTGCGTGTAAGTCCGTATAGGATTAAGCTTAACACAACTACGACAAAAACTGCTATCAAAAGCGCAACACAATCATACCGCGTGGTGCAAACAGATAAATTGCCTACAAATTCGGCCCCAGTAAAGCGGATATAGTCCTGGCATGAAACAAACAGTCGAGGTTTATGCAAATTGGCCTCCTTTGTATTTTCCGGATTAAAATATAGTGGGAATTAGTTCCGCGTCAGATATCCGGCCAGCGGCCACTTGATTTTATTTCCCACTTCTTTATTTTAAACTTTACATGCACGCTGCTTGTTTTAAATGGCTGTCTCAGCTGAAACCGCGGTAATGTGTAGATCCCGGGTGCAGGTATGTGGCTATGAATTGTGGCATTTCGAGAACATTACCTTGCATGCATTTGGTACATGATTAGCGAGGACATCGTCGCTAACAATTAAATGAGGACAGAGTTGTTCTGCCCCGTGTGGTTGCCGGGTTAGAATAGTGCTACTCCGTGTCTTCCCGTGGATGTCGTAAAAGCCGACTAAGGGAATAGAGGCGTTTAGTACTGTTAGGCGATGGACTTGCACCCTGTCACTAATACACTGGTAAACATCTTAGCCTAACCCCCTTTCTTATAAACGTGGAGTAAGCTTGGAATAGTTTATGCCATGCTTTGTCGTTATCTGTAATTGTGACATTTACATCTGACAGAAAGTGACAAAACATAGCATAAACTATTTTAAGCTCGTCCCACGTTTATAATTAAGGGGGTAATCAACAAGTATTTAGAGTTGATGGAAATATGGTAGCTCTACCTACCCCACTCTGGGAATAAAGGCATGAGTGTATGTATGTATGGAGTTGTTCTGTTTTACTTCGTTTTTATATTTGCTTTGTCTTTTATTTTTACCCGATTTTTCAACATCTGTATCTAGAACAAAGGTAAAATTGGAATGCACAAAAAATGCTTTTAAAATAATATCAGGTTCTGCGGCTTTCTATTGTCCGAAAGTAAAATAGGTTTTGTCATATTTTGGAAACACAATATTATACTACCACGAAACGCACGTTTTATTAGCAGACGAATTGTTGAGCCGCGTTATGCAATTAACGACGCGGTTTCATTATGTGTCCAATTTTAAACATAAACCAAACCCTTAGCTATTTCCTTAATCTAACTTTAACAAAATTTCGGGGCAATTATTGAATAACATTGACATAAGTAAAAACTCTGATTCATAAATTGTTTTAATTTAAGGACTAAGTGTCTTACTTACAATTAGTGTGTTTTGTTTAGTGTTTACTTTTCTCTATTCATATCTATTGGTACTTGGACGTCCAATTATTTTCCTCGACCGGAGGCAGGCATGGACGGAGCGATTAAGTGTATCCATTCCCGTGATATTACTTATTATTATCGGGAGATTGTTTGTGAAGGCGATATTGATTGGCATGTCAGGTTTAGCCGCCATGATATCGTATTTGCTAAGCTTTCCACTGTTATTATTATGATAAAAATATCCATTGTTTACCTTACTTTCATTTAAGTGCTAGTACCAGGTTAGATTACGACATGAAAATTCTAGAATTATTTTTTAAGTTTAGTTTACTGTAATTTATAGTTGAATTATACAGGTGGCAAAAAAAACTGTACCGAAAAAGAGGAACCTAATAGGTATAGTTTACCGCATTTTTTGTCTAACATCGATAGTTTACCGGGTTAGATAATTATATACTAAAAAAACCTCCTGGAATATTCTAAAAATCATAGTTGAAACCGCATCTAAATCTATTCCGTATATCAAAAGAACTAAGCTAACGAACAGAGAAACAGACCTTTTTGAAATATGTGATCATCCCAAATTTTAAAAACCAAGTCCCTATCTATTCGTGGCTTTTACAATCTTTAATGATGTTGAACGATGCGACACAGCTTGAATACAGTGCAGGTAGCCACCGTGTCCGTTATTAAAAAAAACGAGCTCTTTCAGCCTCCCTTTCTGTATAAAGGGGGTTGCCTTTAGTTATTCAAACAGTTCTGTGTGCATGGTGGTACTTCCGCGTCATTGAGAAGCGGATGCAAAAATGATCACTAGCTTGTTTTGTACCTACCTGCGCGGAGGCAAAAATAAAGGTAAGTTATGACTTTATCTAGAGGTATTTATACGTGATATTAGACATGTGAAAACATGCGTTAAGTGGTGGTAGGACATTGTGCGGGGTCCGTCCGGATCGCTACCACGATCTTATCCATTAATCCAAAGCCATTCAGCAGTGTTCGCATTAGGGTGTTCCGGTGTGAGTATAGGACAACCGGTGAAATTACTATACTAGGTACTGACAACGCAATAGTAACTTAAAAATATTGATATCAATGATTGGAAGTTCAGAGGCCTTAGACTAAGAAACTATTTTCGAAAACTGTCAAAGTGGAACTTGTAGCGCTTGACACAACCATTTGGCAGCTTACGTCAATCCTGTACATTATCGATACCGATAACGATCTCGCCGCGCATGTTGTCTAGGGCAGTTCGGTTCAGGAACACTAATCTTATTGAGCCTTATAGTCTTCAATCCACAAAAGCAAGCCCACCCGCTCAAATAGACCTCACTCAATTGCGTCAATAGTCTTAATATTAAGTGGTGGGGCGCACCTTAGGTAATCCTAAATACTAAATTAATATGGTTCGCGTCAAGAAGATTACTTAACCAAGAGTCTATTCTGCCTAATCTGTGCACCGTATGTGTCGTGCTATAATATAGCTCTTCAGGAACCCAGAGATAGCTCGTATAGTTAAAGTGGCTCAGCGAGCATGTAGGTGCAGTTGACGACAATTCTCAGAAGCATTCAGGAAACATGTATGAGACCCAAGCTTACTTCCTAGTTGTGCTAAACTTTGAAATTTCTATAGCAGTATTTGCCTTTGATAAAAGACAGTGTATTTAAATATTAATTTCTTATTCAAAAGAAAAAAGATAATTATTGTTTTAATAAATTAAAATCAACGATACTTATAAAAACACCTAAGTTCTCTTTGTAATTTTTACCATTCATTGTGACGACGCGATAGCCTAGTTGGTAGTGACCCTGCCTACGAAGCTAGAGATCCTGGGTTCAAATCCCGGTACGGGCAGATATTTGTGTGATGAGCGCAAATATTAGTTCCTGAGTCATGGATGTTTTCTATGTATTTATTTAAGTATATTTTCTCTATATAAGTATTTATATCGTTGTCTATACCCATAGTACAAGTCTAGAGCTTAGTTTGGGACTAGGTCAATTGGTCTGACAGACTCCCATGATATTATTATTATTATTATTATTGTAAGTTAACTTACATCAAAACTTTTGATATTGAGTAAGTAGTGTGACTGTGTAATTAAGACGATTGTGAGGCGACGCTTAAATCTCGGAGCTGTCAAATTATTCCCATACACATTTAGCTACGGGCGGTAACGTTTGTTACCCCCTAAATCACATACATGTTGCAGTTATTATAAAAAACTAGGTTATAATTTTTTCTTCAAATATTAATTAGTAATATTTGGCCTAGGTTTAAGGACAGAAACGTTACCGCAATTTGAGTGAAATTTTTTAACCTCACCATCCCCTTAAGTAAGTGCCGAAAAGTCGGTTTTCCCACCTAGTCGTTATAGTAGTCGGACAATGTATCTATTAAATAGTTTTTTTGTCGTACCCTCATGTCTGACGGACATGACTATGGTGAACGCGCTTCACCACCCGCTCTCCAGGCTGCTCGATCTTGGAAATAAAAAAACAAAGAAAGAAAAAAAGAAAGGAAGGAAATAAAATGATTACTTAATTAACAACAAAGGCACACCTTAAATAAAAATATATACAGGGTGGAAAAGTTGTTGTGAAACGGACAAACGGTCCAAACTTAGCATTTGCCGCTGTTAAGCCAGGGCTGGTCTTCCGTTGGAACCGCTCGGTGACAACTGACAGCACGGATGGAATGCTAGCTGAAGTGTCGTTCCGGTTGCAGCTGTTATTGCCTCAGTCCATTTCATAACCTTACGCCCTCTACTGCTTTTTCCTGCCACACGTCTAATGATGACAAGCTTCTCCATTAGACTAATTTAATAAATGAAATGTCATTGGTCAAGAACGTGTAAGTATCATAGACTATAAACACAGTGTGTGAATGTGATGTCCTCGCCGGAGTAAGAATGAAATTGGCTGTTTGCTACCCAGAACCAAACGATTTAAAGGCACTGTCGTTGTATTACACTATCCGTTTTCTGGAAGGCGTCGAGGCAGTATTGGACTAAGCACTGAAAAAGAGCCCAACTAATTGCACAAAAGATCCCATAGGATCCAAGTGTATCCTTTAGAACCCCATCAAATAAGATTCGATAATAGACTATACCTTTAAAGATATAATTGTTAATCTAGTAGGTTTCTGGGTTTTAATTATTATTTAAAAAGCTAACTGTAGGTCCTGTACTACCAAGTAATCATATCGATAGCTAAAATGACAATTGGCATAAATAACAACTAAATTGTACTGTAAAATTGTCCTAATGACAATTGGCGTAAAGGACAGCTTAATTTTACTCTAAAAATGTCCTACGAGTATACGCCAATTGCCACTTTAACCATCGAATTGTTAGTAACTTAAGATACTTGTCAACATTTTCATTTTTGATCCCGGATTATTTTATAGTTTCCGAGGTAAAAGTTATACACGACTACAACGTAGACAAACGCTAAAAAAAATAAAGTAAAGTCTATAAAATATGTTGACCGTCACCAAATGGACAGAACAATTTGTAATAAAATGTCTCTTTATTCGATTCGATTCGACTACTTTGAAAATGTATTGTAAGTTGTTATTATTTCATTAATTTAAGTGGTGCCAGTTCGGCTTTTGTCATATGAATAAGAAAGAAAAAAGGAAAATGGTACTTATTGATTGGATTACTTTCTTTCGTCTTGCTTCAACATTAATTTCAATTAATGATTTTTAACTTTTGTGTTTACAACAAAAACGTATTGAATTTAATTAGTTAGTGACGACGTGTTGGTAGTGACACTGCCTACAAAGCTAGCGGTCTGGTTTAAATCCCGGTAAGGAGAGATATTTGTATGATGAGCGCGAATATACGAAACGAATGCACGAATGCGAATGCGTTTTATGTACGAATTTACTTGTAATTGTTTTTTTTTATTGTGTTATAAAGAATTTACATATGTTCCTGAGTCATGGACTCATGGATGTTTTCTATGTATTTAGTATAAAGAGGGGAAAAAATTAACGTCACATGGATGGCAACTACCTTAAATATTGAAAATAGCCAATTCTACATAACTAAAGGAGAAATACTTTTATTTTTGAAAACAATTATTACTGTATGTACTTACTGATTTTAAAATAAACGTTGTGACAAAACAATAAAATCGTGTTTTACGGTCTTTTTTAGTTTAAACGCGTATGTGTTGTATAGATATAAATGATAACTATTAATGAACCTTTCTACTTATATTGTAAAACACTATTAGATCGTTTTGTCATATTATTTGACCTTGAAATGGTAAATACGGTGTGTCTTAAAATCATTCGGTTGACGCAAAATGGAGATAGGTACGTAAAACGTATTTTTAAGGTGCCCGAGAAGCACACTAATCTAATTTTAACGTAAGAACCCATTTTGCCCAAAAGCCTCAATGTTATTAATGAAGTAGGTTAAAAGCAGCTGTAAGTGCCAAAGGTAAAGAAAAT
The DNA here is from genome assembly GCA_963966035.1 of Acleris laterana. Taxonomy (NCBI): domain Eukaryota; kingdom Metazoa; phylum Arthropoda; class Insecta; order Lepidoptera; family Tortricidae; genus Acleris; species Acleris laterana. The sequence goes on along the minus strand of OZ014448.1, from coordinate 11,950,782 downwards.
TTGATCGTTCCAATGTCCCATTTTTTACTTCGCATCAATTGATAATCCTGTTAAAGGTAATTGAGGCTTTAATTTATTTTTGGCTCATTACGTTTCAAATGATAATCTTTAAAACGGAAACGTGTTCAATGTTAGATCGCCCGATGTCGTTTTCTGCTGGAAGTTCTTCTAGAAGGACGAGTTGAAGTCCTGCCTTTGTTTTATGAATCATTAACTCGCAAATGCAGTTGAAATGCGTAGTATATGTGGTGTGAAAAAGTCAGAGAGAAATGTGTAATAAAAAAAGATGTACCTGACTAAGATTGAAAATGGCATGCTTCGATGGTTCGGTCATTTGGAAAGGATGGATAAAAGAAAATTGACGAAAGAGATATACAGATCGAAAGTGAGTGGACGGGTCGGGAGGGGCCGCCCTAGGCGTACTTTTTTGAGTCAAATCGGAGAAATACTAGAAAAGGGCCGAATCTTAAGTACCCGAAACCGACGTGTGTGCATGATTCGATGTATGAATGTGGAAGAAGCGAAATAAATTTGTCAAGATCGTAGCAAGTGGAAAGAAGTGGTTTCTGCCTACCCCTCTTGGAAACAGGTGTGATTTAATGTATGTATGTATGTATGTAACTAATTTTATGTTGGTTTTTATTCCGGAAAACGTTATTAAGTTATTTATTACATGGCACGGTAGTGACCTTTTTGGTACATTTTTATTTATTTCATAATGTTGTATATATTTACAGTTAACAACTTTATTTGGGTGGTATTGACGAGGAAAATTTCAATACATATTGATTAAAAATTTCCATTTTTGTTTAAATTAATATATCATTTTTAGGTATATATGACAAAAAAAGCACTATAGTAAGAATGACCAAAATAGGATGTGATAGAATTACTCTATTATATTAAATAAGATACAATTTGACGTTTGTTTGACCCACACCTATTCACTGTAATAAACGAGGCCAATTATGGCCTCTAATACTTTGTTCTTTCTGCGAGGTTCAAGATTTTTTTAGAGTCCGAGCACACATTTAAATCAGTGCATTGGAGGATGGCCAACGGCAGTGCAGTGGGACGGCGACCGCCTTCGTTTGCTGCACTTGTATACTTTACTCGTTTTCATGAACAAACAAGCTCACTTTGTGAACGGAATCGCCGAATTTACAGTCTCAATTTAAGTTAATTATGTGCGTCTTTTTTGATCATTTGATGATTCAAAATTTGTTGTTATACACGATGTTTGTGATAATGTTCAACACGCGTGCTGTCAGTTTTTACCGACGCAAATTAAAAAGTGACTGGAACATTAGTCCTTATGAAAGTTTGTGCAACTGGATGTATGTAATAATAAAGATAAGTTTTATAACACCGATTAATATAGTAGTGGTTCAATAAGACGAGGGTAGAATTATAAAATTATCAATTTATTTCACATGTTAAATGTTACGTTATTTAATTTTGCCAGAGAAAGGTCACATTACAGATATCTATTGCATTTTCACTTATTACAGTGTCTAATTACTCTGCGCTTAAGACTGCGAAGTATTCTTCCCCACTTTGTCCGACTTATTAATTTTCCTTGCTTAAATTTTCATTGTAATAGGCAAAAGCTACTTTGTTACCAACGTTAAGGGTTTTTCTTTGCAGTAGTAATAAAACAGCGTTGCGCAATTTGTACTTAAATGTTCGAAGATTGCTAGAATACTAACGAGTAGATAGGTTTTTTCCAGAAGCAAATCCTCATAAAATCAATTTGTTGTCTGAAGGAATATAAATTCATCAAGCTATTCAAATACATTTTTAAATAGATAAAGCAATATTAATAATAGCAGATTGTTTAACGAGGGAATAAAACAAGCCATAACAACACGAACATGGGAAGTAAAAAAATATAAACATAGTGTAATGGAATTAATGTTTGGTGTGGCATGTTGATTGTTATATTTATTCGAACATTTTATTTACTGTTGGTGTTATTTGCCGTGCTAATAAATAAAAGTAAACCACCCACTGCTAAAAAAACGCTTTCGTTTTAACGAAATCGGTCGTTTTAACACAAGTGGGCCTAGAACCATTGCAATATGCCTAAAGTTGACATCAATAGAACTTGCAAAAGATGTAAACAAAACCAAACGTACCAATTCACCATAATTATTTATGATACTTTAATGATCAAGTGAGGTCTCTGCAATGATTTATTCACTAGACCATTATTTTATTATTAAGTTTCATTCATTCAATGTTTTTATTAATAAAAACACGCTTGGTGAATATTTGAGGTTATGTGTCAAACAGTACTAATTTATTTACATCGTTCACAAGTTCTATTGACGACCACCTTAGAAACGTGTAAAATGGATGTAAGCACTTCATTCCTAATAAATAGATAGCTTTCGAAGAAATGGTAAAACCTTTAAGAGATAAGTTTATATTTCGGCTGGTATAACAAACTACTTGTATCGACATGAGTCATGAATCTCAGCTTCTATCTGAAGGTGGGTCCACATTTGTGGCATTTCATTGCAACATGGTTCTGTGATCGTGTCAGTAATGCGTGTCAGTAATGTGGACGGCATTTCGTTCATTGAATACAAAACGGACACAATCCAAAATGAGTCAGTGTTGCATTTTAAAATTAGAAGCTGTTGGAATATGATTTATAATGGAAGAGCAAATTATTTTGTAATGTGTCCGTTTTGTATTCAATGAGTGATTTGTCGTGTTACAATGTACTGTAAACGAAATTGATTCCTAGACCATTTTGGTCTATGTCATAGTGACGTATTCAATCAAAACGTATGAGACTTCTTACGATTTTATTTACAGAATCACTTTGACATAGTTCAAAATAGTCTAGGAATCAATTTCCTTGACTGTACTGCCAAGCGCAAGGTTACCGTAACAAGTCTTGTATATTTGTCACGTAGTCTGATCCGATGGAACCCTATTGTGTGGATCCACTTTTTAGCGACAATGCACCGAACTCTCTGTCTCAACACGATATGAACATGTTTTTTTATATAGTTCAAAATAGTCTAGGAATCAATTTCCTTGACTGTACTGCCAAGCGCAAGGTTACCGTAACAAGTCTTGTATATTTGTCACGTAGTCTGATCCGATGGAACCCTATTGTGTGGATCCACTTTTTAGCGACAATGCACCGAACTCTCTGTCTCAACACGATATGAACATGTTTTTTTATATGTAAAAAAAAATACACTGTAAATGTGTGAAAAAAATTCCTCATGCCTACTTACAAATTACAAATGAGCATAATTATATTGTAAAAATGTTAATAAAGTGAGCATGTTATCTTTTTATTGGCTTTTATTAAGTAAAATCGGAAAAAAAACAGTTTCTCTACAACATAAACATACAATTTAAATATTTCCTTTCCCTCTATTGAGAAAATACAGTACGACAGTTAACTCTGGAACCCCTTAAGAGCTTGGTCAATAATATAAGACGAGATATTTTATTGTATCATGTTTCAGTGAAAGCATTTACTATCCGCACAATGCCTCTATAAAGAGGTGAACAACCGGCTTATGGTAAAATAGTTTTATCGGCGATGACAGAATCGTCTAGCCTTCCACACACGTCTGGTGGGATTATATTCCGACAAATCAGCATTTATATTCCCAAAGTATTTGGTGGATACTATGACTGGCAAAAAAATAAGATACCGTAAACCGAGGTGAGTAGGGGTTAAGGGGTGAGTAGGGTACACAACCTAAAATGAAGCATATGTTACTAATAATAAAAATGAAATTATTTACAATACATACATAGATACATTAAATCACGCCTGTTTCCCAGAGGGGTAGGCAGAGACGACTTCTTTCCACTTGCTACGATCTTGACAAATTTCTTTGGCTTCTTCCACATTCATACATCGAGTCATGCACGCACGTCGGTTTCCGGTACTTAAGATTCGGCCCTTTTCCAGTATTTCTCCGATTTGACTCGAAAAAGTACGCCTAGGGCATAACGTTATTGTCCATTTAATATTTGTTCTTATTTGTAACAAGTTGTGACTTGTTTTAGGTTGTGTCCTTACTCACCCCGTTTTACGAAACCTAGCGATTGATTTTGGGTCGAACAAAAGCATTAATAAAGGAAGCAAATTCTAGAATGCGAAATGAAATTGGGCGTAGCATTCAAGACTTGTATTTTAACATTCGATGATAACTTAAAATAGCTTTTATTTAGGCTTTCATCCTCTTCGCCCGGGTGGTAAATCAATGTACTAAGTTCTGAAGCTTTCTCGATGAATGCTCATAGAGACACACACATAGACGAAATAGGCGACTTTATTAAAACTTTTTGCGAGATTCAATCTAGGAATGTATCAAATAATGTTATAAAATGTATTAAAAACTTTTAAAACAAACTATGGCAATAAAATATTTCGTGAAGTACGATAAGTAGGTATCTTAAAAGTATCACTGGTAGTAAGCCAATGGAGTTTTTTGTTAAACTTTTTGTGTTTCTTAGACAGTGTTACACTAAAAGCTTTTTCATAAACAAACATAATATCAGATGTGGTTGTTGGTTTAACATTCCTTTAGCTTTGTTATTATTAGCTCAGTTACTACATAACCAAAACCCATTACTACATTTAAGAGTAATGTAATAACGTATAAACTATGCACAGTAGTTTTCATGTCATCCGTTCATTCTCTGTTATTACATTGCGCCACTTTTTAAGACAAAGCGCCCTTAATAAATTAAAGCAAGAGGGTGCAGTGAAAATTTAATTTCCACAAAAGCCAAACGAGTTCAAATCAGTAAGGCTACGGCCGGGAGGAGGCATTTTTCGCACTAAATCCAAACAACGGGAACACGCAGTTAGTGCCCGTGACGAGCGAGAATGAATGACGTCGCATTTTTCTCGCTAACTCCGCGTCCTCCGCAATAAAAGATTCATGAATCCAAAATGCACGCCGGAGAAGGCGCGGGCTTTTAAAATTTGGAGTTTGGCGTCCACTTATTTAAATTCACTTAGGATTGGTCAATCTTGAAATTCGAAGACCAGTTTGCATTACCGTTTGGATTTAGAAGTACGAAACTGGTAAAATGCGATGCGTGGACGTATGTAGTAGGGTGACGGCACCAAAGATGGACACTTTTAGCTGACAGGCCCCAGTAATGTATACTTCACTCTTAATTCAAATTTCATCCGGTCCTAAATTGATTGTTGCAAAACAAATGAATAATCCTTATCTCTTATAAAATAAGAATCAAGTGTCCATTGGTCCTTGTCCATTAGGTTCCGTCACCTTAGATCGTACCTATATTTAAATACGATTCGATATTAAATTTAATTGTAATAAAATTCGTTAAACCAAATATACATCGTACCTACTTACTAAATACAGGTTTTTCCAAAGATCGACAAAATGAAAAAAAGTTCACTAAAAATAGCTTAATAAAGTTTCACTATAAAAAATAATACACAATTTATACATCACGAAACATAAATATTGATAAAATGGATTTGTAAACTCAACGTGGCGCAAAAAAACCAACACAAAAACAGGTTAAAAAAATCGGGCGGCAGCGCTTATTGTTGCAACTTGTGTTCTGTTCCTCTATTATTAGTTTAGGTCGCTAGTTTTGTTTCACTCGACGGTGAATGCTGGCGGTCTATCCATACCTATGCCTATGTCTCGTTATCTTACTAGAAAACTCTTTGGAAGACTCATTTGACACAACGTATTTATCAGTTGAGACGTTATTTTTACTTATATACAAGGAAAGAAGGATATTCGTTTTATTCTGAAAAGTAAGCAACTTAAAAAGATATAACGTTGCGATATAATTATATATTATAATCATAAATGTCACTATGAAATACAGATAACCCTTAAGGTCCACTTGTGTGGACCAGAGAGTTAGCGTCTTAACCCTAGGTTAGGCGGCAAACCACGGACAAAGGTAGATGCTTAGCTCTGGGTTAAGGGCTAACTCTGGTCCGCGCAAGTCCACCTAAAAGTAGGTATATCGTTCATTGAATACAAAACGGACACAATCCGAAATGAGTCAGTGTTGCATTTTAAATTTAGAAGCGGTTGGAATACGATTTTTAATGGAAAAGCAAATTATTTTGGAATGTGTCCGTTTTGTATTCCATGCGCGATATGTAAAAGACATGTTTATATCGTGCAATTTCAAGACAATCAGCTTTTGTTTTTGTAAACAAACAAAGCATAGTCGCAACTTCGACTTTAAAAAATGATATTGTTTCATATGTACGTGTTTTGCATAATGTATTGCGGGATTGCTCAGTCGCCGCGGGCGAGCGGGAACTATGCGCGGCGGGTGCGGCATCCCAACGATTTGACAAAAGGCCGCGGAGTGCGAACTGCCGTTATGAGCAGCTAATAAATACGAAGGGGAGGCGATCAAGTGGATGCATGAGTTGTTCCGCTCTTTACTGAATTCGAGGGCAAAAGTGTTCAGGCGTTTTAGGGGAGGTTTAAGTTACGATAATCGAGAGCAAAAGGCGCGTTTTCTAACGCAAAAAAAGAAAATTTTTCTTTTGAAAAACATTACGAGAATTCTTATAATATTGTGTCGATTAGAATCATTTTCAAGACGTAGATACTAATTGATTGGAGGATTAAAGTCAGATTTATTTGGCGTAATCTCCGTCAAGATGACGGCTGGTAATATTAAAGTAAGAAAAATCCTCTTGGAGTAAGCGTTTTCAGCGCAAACATGTTTAGACGTCAGATTTATGTTTTCTGATCCATCTGCCGTGCCGTCTCGCATAATATTGCGGACGGACTTGGAAAATAATAAAGGCAGAGAGATAAGGTTTTCGTCTGTTCAAGAGAACAACGAAATTGAGTTGGGACAATTTTATTTTACATTTTCCTTAAGCAAACACATGAATATGTAACCGTGTTTCTTCGAATGTGTTTACTAAGATATTGTTTTATGGAATTGTGTCATTAAAAAAGATTGTGTTGTTTTTAATACGAAATTCTAGAAAGTATTTATGAATCATTGTGACAGGACAGTAATAACCGTGATTCATTATATTACAATACGAGTAAAACGAATATATGATGTATCACCTGCTAGTAGGGTTTACTCGTAGTTCTTCTAGACTGATAGATAAATTATCAAAATAGAAGTTGAGCCGTATCAGAAAGTAAAGCAATTGTTGGAAGACAGATGGTGTTTTTCTCGAGCAAAGGAACGAACTCTAGGGCTATTAGATGTTTTATGCGAATGTATGGAAGTGAAATAGGTTACCTCAATCCTATACGTACACATTCTTTGGCTTTTTCAAGCTTCATCGTTGGTCGAAAACATTTCTTTATTACACTGGCTAATAATAACATTGCTGGAGAGGTAACAAACCCTGATAAGAGCTTGCCTTTTGAAAAAAGAGAAAAAATAAGTAACTGATAAAGAGCAACCCTTTATTAAAATCGTGAAGCTAACAGCTCAATGCTAAAAACACATCTTTGACATTGAAATTGTGGTCACGGTCGAATCAAAGACTTATTTTTAATTAATCACATCTTATTCATCTAACGTGTTCATAATGTAGAAAAATTAGTCGTCAGAGGTAAGGGTTTAAATAATTTTGATAAATAATATAATTTTTAGCTACGGCTTCTGAAATAAAAAATATATATCATATTTACGTACGTCTAGTATCTGCTACTTAAAGATTCATAAATGGCTGAGCTGATATAAATTAAATCGGTCAAAATAGGTTAGATCGGCTGTATCCTGGATTACCATTATAAATTACGATTGATCCCGGAAAAAGCTTGTAATCGAAAGAGATCAATAAATGAACTATACTAACAAAGCATTAAAAGCCAGTTTTAAATAAACGAAAGAAAATAATTAAGTAAGCCAGCACTGATATCTACTGCTCGTGTAAACCATATTTCCTCTCGCAATGTCCAAACAAATTGTACCGGAGATTAAAATCAAACATCTATCAGACAACAGAGACAAGAACGAAATAATAAAAATAGGTTGTAGCGCAGCAACTTTCTTCGGGCAGTGGAGCGGAAAGACGAACCAATTTCTGGGCCGATGCGGAGCGTTTTGTTGGAAATAGCTTTCCTTCAATCTGCATTTTCTTGCTGATTTACCAACTTTCATACAGGATGGAAACTTAGTGGATGGAACTTGGAGCGGATACACGTAGAATTATTGCAGCCGTAGCGTTTGGATGCAGTGGCCATGTTTAATGTCGCAACTCCAACCTGCCCGTAAACAGGAATGGTCTCGAGTGGGTGAGTTCATGCTTATATTTGACTGGAGGCCACCGGAAAGTTTGTATACGTAGTATCGTTTTTCTTGTGTTAATTTAACTTTGAAGAATCTTTTTTTAATGCACCTATACTTTACATAATTAAGAGGCCATATATTTTAAATTCCAAGTCTTTAGGTTCAGCGGATTGAACTGCACGTTGTTTGTCAGTCAATAATGGTAGCATTTTGTATTATAAAGTAATTCTTAAGGTACTTTTATAGACAAAATCAAGGCTTTTCTTTAAATGTTGTATTTTTAAAGTGAATAAGAGTAATAAATCAAAAGTAATTAAAAAATCTAATGGAAAAGCTTTCCATAGCGTTACTCTGCCCAACTTATAATTTTACACAAAAAATATTTGAGGCGTCGTGGGCTGAACGGATAAAATGAATTAAAGGGATCTAAGAGGACCATTTAATATTCCTTTGTTAGCGGATTAGCTAACTAAAGAAAAGGTGAACGCTAATAAATTTAAATACAAAAGATAATCTACCCGAGAGGCAATTTCAGATAAATTTGAAGTTAATTAAATTCTAAATTTGATTATTTTACCCTGTCTAATTCTTCATACTTTTATGAGACGTATATTTTCATTATAGTGCATTATTAAAGACATTATTAAAAAAAAACTTCTACATATATATTTACCAAAAGCCATATAAATCATGCATTTCGACCGTAATAACAATTCAAATCAGGCATCGCTGAAATAAAATCCCCTGCACATCGCACTACAAGAATAAATCAAGACCGTTTACGTCACGTGGGGCGGTTCCAGCTAGTGCGGAGATCCCCGCTCTCACTGTCCAAAGACACGTGTATTTGATAGCACACTCATAAAGTTTCGAGTTCGATTACTGATACAAGTGAGATGTATGCAGGAGAATTAGCAACTAAGCGGGCTCCGTCTCACGTGACTGGAATCTTTGAGAGCCGCTCGTTTTGCATTTGGAAAGGATCTAACTATAGTGTCGGATGGTGCCATAGTTTTGATAAAGACGCCTTTGAATAATAAGCAGTATGGACATACACAATAATAAATGAAATTAGTAACCAGCAAATAGCCGTTATTTTTGATGGTCCAGGATGGTTGCTATAAAGCACTGAATACAAAACTTCGGAAACCCTATCCCTTTCGCTTGTCACTTGTGACTAAATCGAGAAAAACAGAAGAAGCTAACGTAACTTTGAACTTCGAATTTTCAAAGTACGGCCCCTCATCCGGGTTACCGTAAACCAAAGTGTTCGTTTCCAGAAACGAGTTCGATACCAAAGACAGTTTAATTTAGATCTTGAACTTACTAAGCCACTTAGGGCCGTATTAATAAACTCATCTCAGCTAAGATGCACGTCACAAGATACGTCAAAATGACTGTCAAACCATAGAAAACTGTCATTTTTGACGCATCTCGAGACTAGCATTAGAGTTGAGATTAGTTTATTACAAGGCCTTACTTATTACAAGTGTCGCTTAGTGTCGAACCGGTAGAGGGGAAAATAAACTTACAAGACGGAGTGTAGATCGATACGGCTATCCATAACTGTCACCCTACCCGCACTCTTCAGTTATCCTGTCGTCATGACGATTGCAATATCGGCTAAATATCAGGAACTTGCAATTAATTTCCCCACGGTATAGCTGCCTTTTTAACCAGATCTGTGAGAGATAGAAACGGTGTGCGCGGAAAAAAACCACCGATAGGATTATACCTACTTAGACCATTTTCCTGGTGTTGCACAGGGCAGCCTTCTGATGTTTTTTAGGGTTCCGTGTTCGTTCATCCAAATTTTAGAGAACAGTATCTTTTGAACCGGTACAGATAACCGGTAGCTGATATAACTATAGAATTTGTTAGCATTAACTAAAGGATTTGACTTGACTTGTTATGTGTAAGTAGTAATGGCGGATAAAAAAAGACAGGAAATTGTCTTTTTGTTTTTATTCTATCTTCACTAGATAATTCCTTCAAGTATCCAAAGTCTGAATAAATTGCAAACCCAAAACGAGTGAAAAGAAAACTTTTATTTTCTCCTACATGTGCGCTTTGTTGCACAGCTCTGCTGTGATAGAAATTTAGTAAAATAGCACGATTTGTTAATATTAAAGTACTAGTTACGCGGCGAGTCAAAATAAGCTAAATATTATTCAGTTTAATAATTCTATGGCCATACTTTACTACCCCTTTAAGTAAAATATAATGTAATCTCCGATTAAAAATGACAAAAATAATCTAATGAGACTTACTGTCATTATTTGAGGACAAAAAATATATTTTAATAAAGATAATCGCTGGTTTCCATCGCGGATATACGTCACATAATTACAACTGTCACTCCGTCATCGGAGATAAAACGTGAATCGTACTCCGATGGAGATAAATAATAGGAAATTGTTGTTCCATGAAATGGAAGGAAGAAATCAAATTTTTCTCTTAAATGCGGCATTTATTCTCTGGCCATTTCCGATTGTAAATCAGCTAATGGAGTGAACGTGACGGGAATCCGGTGTAGGATAAAAGCTGCTATGGAAATGAACTTGGAGCAGCCAAATTACGTACTTCTTGGTAATATGCAACAGGTACCTACTGATATACATTTTCGGTGAATCAGAAGACTACTTAAATACATTGTTTCAATCAAAGTACCTAGTTTTTACGTCATTATAAGCATTTGGTTTTTTTGGCAATGGCAATAAACAATGAAAATGTTGTTTTTTGTGCAAATGGTGCTTGTAGTTTGAAAAGTTACTAACTACATTTCTCGGTAACTATTACGTAGGGTACCGGAACCAGTAATGGACAAGGACCAATGATGGACACTTGATTCTTATTTTGTAGAAGATAAGGATTATTCATTTGTTTTGCAACAATCGGTCAATCAGGATCGTATGAAATTTTAATTAAGAGTGAAGGTGTCCATTACTGGTGCCTGTCAGCTAAAAATGTCCATCATTTGGTGCCGTCACCCTATTTAGAAATGATTAAAAACTCAATTTTTGTAACGCATTCAGTCTTGTTTATTTCTTTAGAATTTAAATTTGCTGACCCGATAATTGGGGTATATTATAAAATCTGAAAAAACGACAAAAGTTTCGTTGGTTCATGGATATGGCAGAACCCGCAACAGCTCTCAAGGTCGAAAACTAGTTTTTTTTATAAAAGCCCCTGCCTGTAAAACGTATCAAGAAACGGCGGATAACCGACCAATAGACCCAAGGTAAAATGTATAATTTTACTGTCCTACCTAAACCTTCATACATTTCGGTACTTGTAGACAACAACGTGGGGTGTTATTCTCTCAAAAACAACGGACGGGCGGACGAACGAGCGAAATCGCAGCGGCGAGTTTAGGTAGTCCCGTCAGAGCGAACAAAACACATTTTAGCGCGTGCATTTTCAATTCGTCCGTCCGTCCGACCGTCGTTGTTCAGAGAATCACTACCCTGCTGGCCTATTGCCTAACGCACTCGCAATCGCAATCGAAGTCAAAGCGGAACAATTGTAAAACACATATATACATATACATAGATATATTATTATGTGCAAGTAGAGTTTTTTTTATTTTAAGCGACATGGTTTTCAATTTAAGACACACATAAAAAGTAAAAATAAAGAAGAAACCAGTTGAAATTTGGAATATTAGGAGAGTGTAACTACTAATTACTTTTCATAAGTACTCATTTTATGTATTAAAAACAGTATCCGTGCTCAAGTACTATGTTCTAATTAAGGATTATGTAACGTATCATCATTATCATCATCATCATCATCATCATCATCATCATCATCATCATCATCCTCATCATCCTCATCGTCATCATCAGCATCTTCATCCTGGGAAACACTTTCCCAGTTTGACTTAGTCTTCTCTCAAATATCTCCACTATCTTTGACCGGTCCTGTATTATACTACTCGCGTGCAGCTGTTTCCGCGTGTAGCTCTTAAAGTTAAATCAGGTCTCGTTTGGTATCTTTTGGGTACGGAGCTCTAAAAATCGATATTATGGTTTTGAAAACCACTTAGTTAAATAAATATGGAAAAAAGTAGACCCTGATCGTCGGTCCACCTTTTGGGAAGCCTGCCAGTATAACTTAATGTTAAATGTGACACAAAACTGTTTTTACTTCGAGCAACAACCAACAAAACAAAGACGACCAACTTCGTTACCAAGCAATCAGGGATCAATCGCTACCCGGTGCAAACTGCACAGCGATGCATCTCTTCACAAAGCTCTACACTTTACACTGAAAAAAGGACGTCACAAACGACCAATTCTTTTAAACGCATCTACTGCAGCAAAATAACGTTAAAAGGCTGACGCGGGGTGGCAGTAACACTCGTAACAAACGTCGTTATCCTACATTTGGGGGTGAACAAACCGCTGCGAGGACGCGGCGCGACTTGCCGGCGTCTCCATGGCTGCTCGACAAAGCTACCAACAAAAAGACAGTAAAAACAAACCGCCTTCATACACTTATACTCCCTTTTACTTTCGTCGACAGTGGCTGACCCTAACCGCTATTAGCTCGTGAAAGAATTAAGCGTATTCATGGAGATTGCCAAGATTTAGCGCTCTTCTATCGCACAGATGCCAATAGGTCAACCAACTCCGTAATAGATTTATTTTCTGATAAACTTGTTCATAAATTCTCTAACCCACTTCGCAACATTTATAGCTACGAGTAGGAAGTATTTTATTACACAAAAACACAGCTATTGCTACTTATAATATTCATATAAATAAACATGAAGATAGGATAATTTTAATCATGCTAAAGCTACAATATGTAGTTTTCTGACACAAAAGCCCCTCAAGTAGGGGAGTTGCACTTAAGGAGAGCATTACGACGTTGCAGTGGTCTCGCAGCAGTGTCGAGAGAGTCCGAGAGCGCTGTCGCGACACTATAGTTGCATGATACCGCAATAACACTCAACATTCTGTCCACAGACACTCGTAACATTGTGCTGAGACTCGCTTTTGTAATGTCAAACGGATGATTAAACCAGCAGCAACATAATAGTCGCTTGTTTATTATTTTCATGGGGAATAACTGGCTTGTTTTATTAACTTAATGCTTTAATGAAAGTTTTATCGTCGAACTCAGCATTTTTAATTCATCGGATCTTATTTACAATTCTGTGACATGATTCATCTAAACTGTTATGGTTTTAGGAACAATTATAGTATCTTCAACATGAACATATGTTTCGAAAAATGAGGATTTTTTTTTATGGAATCACTGTCAATTGCATCTGATAGAATACGGAGAGCATTCTTTATTCTATTGACTATGAGACAGTAAAATGCTGTTTCTCTAGCTGACCGCTGTCCCACGCTACAAGTAGGTCAAGACATAAAATTTATTAGGTTTTTCCACGATTTTTGGACTGTGCTCGATCAATTTATCCGCAATATCTCCAATTTACATGGTAAATACTTAAGTGAAAACTTCGCTGAAACCATCGCTGTTAAATTAAATTGTGTCAGAAATGAAGAAGCGCTGACTTTTTACGAAAATTTTGCGGCATGACAGATGTGATTTATTTCTAGTAGTGTGCGCACGGAACGAGCAATTTCGCCATCCTTGTCAGTAAGTCACAAAGAAGGAAGTAAGAGCTTCACTTTATTTTATTCATTCGTATAAAATGAAATATTTTTTCACTGTAGGTACTTTATGGTGTTCAATTATTAACTTTCAAATCCTTTTGTTAAGTGTCGAAAGAAATATTGTTGAGATTTTTTATCGGATTTATTTGCACTTAATTAACCTTAATCAACTCGCCGTCGAGGCGACAAAATTGAGACGCAGCACTACTGGCCTGAGTGCAATGCACAACAGAAAAGCTCTTACATGGCCAGGCATTCAACTGACGTGGGTGAAGTTCCTATGCCTCGGCCTTTCACTCTTTTTAGAAAAACCTTGCCAAGTACCTTATTACCGGCTTCATCACATAACGACGGCAGAAGCGTCTGAATCGACTTTGATTAAAATAATATTTAAATGCTCATGTGAAACCCAATTCAAATTAAATTAACATAGTAACATTTTAAATCAGATTTCGAGCTGGCTTGTCATAATATTATTCGGTTCGCGAGTAGCGAGACGGCTTGTCTGCCTGTTCCCGGTTCCCTTGTTTATCTGGGGAGGCAGCGCGAGCCGGCGAGGCAGCGGCGCCCCGCGGCAGTGCCTCCGCTGCCCTCTCAGCGATGGGACGCTCGCTCCCCGCCCTCGCTCCCTCCGCCGCACGCGTTCGGTCCAAAACACACAGGTGAATTAACTACGCACACAATTTTCTTATGTGAACGCGAAAATGACTCTTTTTATACATTTATACTGTGTTATATGGATAGCGTTATTGACGGGCTGCTGCAGTACGACAGGTGAGTTGCAATTAGCATTTTTATTGAGTTCGTTCGAACTTGTAAAAAGTTTATAAAAATGACGTTTTAATTGGAATTGTAATGGTTCCAACTAGTTTAACATAAATACTATTTTATTTTAAAGGGGTTTTTGTATTTCAAGTTTCAAATATAAATTGGTCAATATAAACGACAAAGCGGTGTGTTTGTTTATTTATTACAGCTAATTATTAAACAAATGCAATAAAATTTTAGAACATATTTAAAAATACCTATGTTTAATAATATATAATTAAAAAAAATAACAACTCAAGTTCAAAAAACGTTGCGGACAAAAGTGTATAAGCGAGAAAAGAAGCAGCACCTAAAGTAGAATGGATACCCACCTTTCTTTACAACTGAAAAAGAATTGGCTAGTTAAATTTTATAGTAAAACTACATAAAACTCCTTAACGCTTCGAAGAAAAAAACAAAGGCGGCTTACAGGCGGTTTATGTTCATAAAAAAAAACCGGAAGTCTTTTAACGAAAATCGGCCGAGTCAATCAAAAGTAACGTCGCTTTAACGCGCTCGTGTTGGGCTTTAATTCTACTTCAGTATTTTAATAAATTTTATGTGATTGACATTTTGTTTAGGAACTTTATAGTCGGAGTAAAACACGTAAAAAGACCCAGAGCTAGGGTATCGGCATCACTGCACTATTAATTTCTTGGGCAATCTTCCAAAACTGATACTGCTCCGGGGTTTTTAACTGTTTTTGTTGCTGTTACACTCCCAATTTTTTATTCTCAAACTTATCTTCCAAATGTAAGGAGTTTCTGTCTAGCGTGGTGTAAAATATATTGCTATATACTACGAGGGGCCTTATGCTACTTTGTCTCTACACGTATTGCTATCGTATTATTCTTAACTCGGCAGCCTTTACTGTCAAATATTTAAATAAAAGATATCATAACGTTGACAAATACAATAACAGTTAGGTTTAGCCCTAGTTGTATACATATTGTATTATAAATTGTACTATTCTCTATTGTTGTATAGCTACTCTCTATGGCAGTGTAGTGTATCAGTAAGTTTAAGTGAAATCCCAAGAATTAAGCCAGTAATAAATTAAGAAAACATTCCTTATCAGATAAATAAATCGCAAGCTCCTTCAACTATAAGATTTATTCAGAGGGTCGTACAGAAGCACTTGTTATATAACATAACTCAGTTAACAAGGGGACAGAAGCACAAACAAAATGTACAGGGGCCGGCTTACCCGTGACGCATCGACGGATATCCGGAGTCATCCCCGACGGCCATGACAGTTATGGATGTATTTTATCTCCACAATAAACATTAGCGATGGCTAACATTCCGCATCTCAGTCACGCTTGGGGGAACTGATTTTGGATGACGCATGGCGATAAAAACTTCAAGCTTGCAGAAAATTTTGTTTATTTTTAAATTTTAAGTTTTATTGTGATCAAGGGCTTCATTGCCTTTCTTGACTTTGCCAAAAATCTTGAAGTCACATCTAAAAACTACTTAAATCCTGGGCGTATGAAAAACCGGTGAAACCGAACCGAACCGGTGTACTGTAAGTATGACACAAATTAATTGGTCGCTTCGAGCTACGGTTTTTTCGCATTTCCGTTTTAAGAGGACTATTTCCAGAGAAGTTGATATAAATATGGTCGACTATAGGGGGGTTATTATGCCATGGCTTTGCAGTTCATTTTACGGCGAGCGTAAGGGACAGAGCTATATAAGTTATATAGCTCTGTCCTGTTCTCTCAGCGTAAACAGAATTGTATAGCTATAATATGTCATAATAACCCTCCAGATGTCGATAGTAGATGTCGTCACTTAATTACTCTGAATCGAATCCTTTTACATTAATAAAAAAAATATTTTCTTGAAAAGCATTCATATTTACACAAACTTGGTAGTTATACTTTAAGTAGGTGCCTATATCTATTGTGGACTATGCTGGCCATTTTACCGGTGGTTTTATCCTCACACCGGAACACAACAACTCGTTCAGGGAACACATCTCTGCCCTCTCCAAAAGAGTAAGAAAACTCATTTACGTTTTTAAAAGATTGCGCGATTGTTCTCCTCCTGACGTACTTCACCTGGTTTACCGCGGCTTATGTGCCTCTATCATCCAATACTGTGCCGCCGTCTGGGGTGCAGCAGGGAAGGGCTTGCTGCTGCAGCTGGAGCGCGCCCAACGAGCCGTAATAAAGGTAATGCTCAAAAGGCCTTTCCGCTTCCCCACTGACACGCTGTATAAGGAGACGGGTCTGTTGCGAGTGAGGCAGCTGTTTATGTTAAGAGCAACCATTCGCACGCACCGCATCCTGGGAAGGAAACCTTGCCAAGCTAACCTGTTGAGCAAGCGCACGTACAGAGCTCCTTTGCCCGCATTCAGGTCGCCGTTCTTCAGACGCTCACCCGCATTTTCACACCCTTATGTTTATAATGCAATAAACAGAGCATGCGATATTAAAAACTTAACTGTAGGAAAGGTGAAAAGCGTAGTGGAGAAGTGGTTCACCACTCTCACTTACGCTGAAACTGAGTATCTGCTAGAGGTTTCCTCTTAGGGGCTTCACTCTAACAAACAAACACACTCCCTCAGTTCCTTCACCCACATAATCAAATCACTCACAAACCGACACACACACACACACACGCACACACACACACACACACACCCACACACATACACACACACACACAGTTCATTTTTGCATGGTTTATTGTATTTTATTTTCTAAAAAGCTATTAGTACAATGTAAAATGTTTAACGCCTACATGATAGCTTCACTCCTGGGATGCCCAAGACACAGGCTCGGCCTAGTTTGGGATCCGCTGTAATTGGATTAAGGAACATGTATTCTTTTGGTAAATAAATTATTCTTATTCTTATTCTTATTTTCCTCAACTCGCCAATGGATACCCGCAACATCAGGAGAGGAATCGCAGATGCTTTGCTGATCATTGACAAGAGATTATATAAACTCGAGAACTAACTCATTTAAAGATACAGAAGAGATGGTAACGGATAATTACCTACATTATATTCGCATAGTAACAATCAAAACGAAGTGTGGAGTCGGCTTGTTTCTTTATTTGTTTTAGTTATTCAATTTATATTGACGACATGAATAACATACAGAATTATCAACGAATTTTTGAGTTGTTGGTTATTCTGTAGCTCTGCCTACCCCACTCTGGGAATAAATGCCTGAGTTTATGTATGAATGGATAACTTAGCAGATTATTTTAGCAAAGAAATTTGTCAAGATCGTAGCAAATGGAAAGAAGTGGTCTCTGCCTACCCCTCTGGGAAACAGTCGTGATTTAATGTATGTATGTATGTAAAAAAAATATCAGACGCGTCGTAATCATTAAATTTGTTCAAGACCGGCAACGCATTGGTGACGCCTCCGGCGTTGCAAAAGTCCAAAGGCGGCGGCGACCACATCCCATCAGGTCTACCTGTTTGGGCTGTTTGTCGGCCGATGGCAATAAAAATATAGAGTCACTTTGTAGTAATTTCGAAGTAAATGTGACATATCATATAATATGTTTATACTACCTAATCAATTTACATACATACATTAAATAAGTCTCATTTAAAAATGCAAAATAAAAGCGGCAACATGGAAGCTATAGGTTAATAATATCCTGATTCCTGATCTCTACATGACTCAAGATCTTTCCGTTTTTACCTCATTCAATATTTAAATGTCGTAACAACGTGTCGTTTTATTTAAGTTAACATGATTATTCCCTAAAGTTAGTAATGTACTAAAATATTCTTCCAATACGGATCAGATGGATTACGATGCTACAATAACTTTTGCATGGGACCCTTATCGATCTTCATTATAAAACCCCTGCTGCTGGATTGGATAGGTGTCCTACTTGACCGGCCTTGGTATGAATTATTCAGTACTACATGGGTTCTTCAGAATACTATTGTCATAAGACAAAGATCGAACAGATTTTTAGAGAATTTGAACCTAAACTTTATTTATTCCGAAAGGATTCAAGATTCAGAGTTGACTGTTATTTATGTAACGCGATTTTAACATTTTCAAATAAGACGTTGCGTTTAAACAGTTTACTTTAAATTCACTAGTATGATAGGTTTAATAAATGCGAAAATCTTTTTTGCTTGTTCGGTTTTCACAGTTCTCTAATTTTGCCGATTGCCGAAGGACAAGACGTAGTGTAAAAATTCACAGCGACTTATCCTTAGCGCGGTGCGGATACTATACAGTGATAATTAATAAACCGCAAACAAACATAGGGTACTTTTTTTTTAGGGTTTAGGGGACAGATCCCTAGGCCATAACAATAATTGGCTTCTACGCGGACGGATAAAAACTAATGCTGAATTTTTGGATATACCGATGATAATTAGGTAATATTCAAAGTCGGTGCTTCTATCTCTTGAGGTGTCCCCTCGTGATTCTAATGTACCAAGTTCAAACATTAGAGTGGTCTCTGCGACCAAAGAGTTTTTATTACTTAAGTACACTATTAGGTACCCACCTGAGTGTTTTCTGTGGTAACCGATGCTGTTACGTTAGAGAGAAAGCACTATGCGGAAACCTAAGGCGTTATTCTTTTAAAATGGATTCTTGTTAATTGGTCGATCTGGCGAGAGAGCTCATAAGAGATATAATTAAGAATGCACACCCTAAAAGGTTGTAAGTACTAGGGAGTGCAATTACCAGCCATATTTTAACACCGGTAAATTACCAACGTCGTTCGTAAAATTTTTTGTACAAAATTTTACATGAAAATGTTGTAAATATCGTATAATATTTTGTATGAAACTTAATAAAGAGCGTAATAAAATAACACTGAATAACTGAATTAAAAACAGATAGTATAAGACTCGAAGGTCGTATAAACGGTTTAATTTGCGATTTACGTGCAAAATCCTCTCGTCAATAAAATCTATTATATATTTCAACGTGTTTTGGATTAAAACAATTAGTTTTACTAACACCTGAATAGGCTGGTTAACCGGGTAACCAGTAAAACGGTTAAACGCGTCACATTTCTTATTGTGTACCTACGCTCTGACGAGGCAACTTAATTTCACCGAATAAGTGAGTTCCTTAAAATTAAACATGGCAGGACATTTCACCACCGAAAAAGGTAATTACTTATTGCACAGAATATCATATAGGGTTCAAATTAATCTGAGTTAGCACACGTACCTACTACAATGAACACTCTTGGAAAATGTGTATACCTATCTGTAATACGAATCTCTAAAACACAATCACGTTTTCTTTCATCATTTTACGTTTACTTCACCTATTACTACTTAATGACGATACGAAAATCAATGTCAATGTCAACTTGCTATTAAATTTTAGTACTACTAAATATGGACACGGAGCGCTTAATACCAATTTCCAAACACATACTCTCTTGGGCTATTACTTATTCTGTGATGACGATACGTTAACGTATCTTAATCTATAGAAGGTTAAAGTTCATCCTTCGGATACTGGATACGTATTTTTTTATTTTCTTTTGTTGACGAAAATAAATTGTTCATTGATATGCACCGTTACTATCATAGTGGTAGCTTAAATTAACGAAAATAATAACGTTTAAGATACGC
Source organism: Acleris laterana (assembly GCA_963966035.1). NCBI lineage: Eukaryota > Metazoa > Arthropoda > Insecta > Lepidoptera > Tortricidae > Acleris > Acleris laterana. The sequence continues at coordinate 11,930,487 of OZ014448.1, read as the reverse complement.
CACCCAACAACAAGTTGGAAAAAAGTGGCTGTGAAACAAAGTATAATATCGAAATCGTTGATTTACAAGGCAATTTTGTTCTTCGGTATTTTATTAATGAATTACAGTAGCATATTAAATTTAAGCTTATGAAAAATATGCAAAATTAAAAATGTCCTTCTTGATAATAAATGTAATTCGCATTTAAAACTTATAAAAAATATAACATTTTATCCTAAAGTTAATACTGAAATGCGGTCAATTTATATGTTTGATAAGAATACACTTTATTTATAGCTGGGTTATCGGAAGCAAAATTATAACTGACTAATAACTAACCAATAATCAAATAAAATGAAATGTATATTAAATGTAAATTAACCCAAGTACATTCAAATTAATTATTTAAAACGAACTAAATTTACTTCAAAGAAAAGGGATTGCGTTTAATGAAAATATTAAAGACAAACAGTCAATAAATTGTCAAATTTAAGCTTCATACTCAAACTCATTCATTAATAATATTAAATATTATATTATGTCAATTTAAATTATGGATACAATGTCTGGTCATCTTCATCATCACTATAGAATGGGTAGCTTTGTTCAATAAATTAAAGTTTAAAACATAACAATAATATAATTTCCCTTTATTCCATTTCAGTAAGAGCTGAAAAGATAAATAGTCTTGCGACTGAATAGAACTTTATTAAATTTTCAATTAATTTTAATATTGTTCCTACATTCTGTCTCCTGTCGTTTTTGAACAATGAAGTGTGTAACGTTTACAGATACAAACAAAGGGTTTCAATATTCCTTTTAACGGGCCAAACCTCCGTTTGATCTCACACACTCATCTCTATTCAATTTCATAATAATATTTAGTTATTCATAACAAATAGGTACAGTGCGATAGCTCTTAGAAGGTGCTTCGGGTTTCTAGTTGTCTCTTACTCGCTCTCATACGCTCTTATTAAGGGCGAGTGAGAGGGAAGTACAATCCCGAATCACCTTCTAAGTGGCCACAGACTGTACTAGTATGATACACAGTGTGAGGATGGTGCTTACGATACTGACACATAGGGAATGCAAATAACCGGTTATAACCGGTATTAACTGGTTATTTTCATACAAAAACGGCTAATAACCGGTTAATTTTCATTCCCTACTGACACATGCTAGCGGACGTGTATGTGTATGGGTTATTTTTATTAACACGCCACTTGGATTTCAATAACCAAAACGCCAATGTGTCTGTTTTTTGGATATATTAAACTTAATCATATTTCCTTGAGACTGTTAAAATGTACAAACACGATTAGAAACAAAATCCTTAATACTTTGGTTTTTCAAACGTGACACCTTTTTCGCATGTTTTGCCTGAATGTTCAAAACTCTACAATCTTTAACCTACCTATTGCAATTTCCGTAAATTTTTGACGTGATATGAAGGTTTACTACGATTCATTGCGTATAGTGCGTCAAGCTCTGTCCGAGCGGATATTTATTTTTGAAGAACGTGATGTTCCGAAGTTTTCACACTGTGTCCAGTGCAATCGATGTACAAACAATCATACGTGCCAGCCGCCATGCAACAATGCTTAGGAAGCGGAAGTTTGTGAAATAAGTATACCTATTCAATTTACACTCGTAGCCTGGCTCACCTCGCCTTAATAATTCAACTGATCCTATTCATTTTTTAAGTTGTTTAAATTTAACTATTTCAATTTTACCTACGCGTGAGTAATCTTACCGCCGACTCAAGTTTCGGTTAAGTAACTATGTACTGTTTTAGCACGAACGTAAATTTGCCTAACGGCTGGTACCAAATTTTAAATCAATATTCAATGAACATAATGTTAACACTCCTCATTGGTTTTGAGACAAAAATGTGAAATAGATATATGATTGCAATGTGAACACGACTAACGACTGCACTTTAGCAAGGAATTCATGTTTAATCATGAATTCATGTTTAATCAACACCTTCAAAAAAATGTGAATCTCATTCCCAACATTCGAACCGCAGCGCAGCTGCGAAAAAATGCAATTTGACGCTTTAAATATTGGGAAAGAGCATTAGTTGGTCTAAACAAAAGATAGATTTTATAGATAAGATAGGTTTAAGTGATAGAGAATGCCTTGCAGCGTTAAATTTGCGTTTTATATACTAACTAACCGTATATTTCTTCAACGCGCATTATTTAAAGTGTCCTTAAAGTATGATTTATCCATATCTGTCATCTTGACATTTGATTAGGTTTATGTTGTGTTTAGGAATAAGGGGGTAAATGTATATTTCTCTGCAATAACATTTAGCAAATACGTTTTTCAAATGAATGGATACGATACTTAATACTAGTACGTGACGTAGTATGAGTTAAAGCTTACCTACATATCTACGCAAACAACCCCAAGGCAAAAGGTGCTAGGGAGCTGTCACAGAATTGGTTTCGGAACTAAATCAATGTCGACTTAATTACTCCGAAGTGTATCGTAATGAAGTCAGTTTGTTCCGCGCTCTTTCTCCGCTACGTAAAACAAAAAGAAACTCCTCTTAAATTGGTTTGAAGATTGTAAAACTTTTTTCATAAATCAGTTCGCTGTAATAGCGGTGGTCTTTGAATTATTTAAATAAAGTTGTCTTAATTTAATAGTCTTTTACTTTTTGTCTTAAGTAAGCTCCAGCATTAATTAAGTTAACTATGTAAAAAATTAAGTTCGTTGAGCTCCTTATTAATTAGCGCTAAGGACTAATGAACCTGAAAAAAAGTAGTCAACTTTCATAAATAATTTCCAAAAAAGTATTGGCAAAAAAAAATCCTAGTACTTAGAACCATTTCTGCGTAAACCGTTTCTGGGAAAAAAGTCTTGGATGTAAATTAAAAAGTTATGTATGCCTTCTGTATTGGAAAAAAATATTCTTACTTATAAAATTTCTGAGAAAACAATTTCTGAGAAAAAATCTTGAATGTAAATTAAAAAGGTGGCTATAATAGGCCACCTGTTGGCTAAAAGTAAAAATCTACTAGGGTAGGGTCAGGACCATTCTTACAAAATTTGTAAATGATTAAACAATCCAACCAAATGTGTATAAACAAATAGTTAATATTAAAATACGATTACATTACAAATAAATAATTGAAATTTAATTAAGACATTGAAGGTTCATTACTTGTGTAATCCTATACAAAAATAATTGAACTATCATAATTTTATCTTTTTCTTTGTAATGGCGTCAAAACTACACTACCTGTCGGGTGATTTTTCATAATCAATTAACTTTTAAATACGAGATATCATAATGTCGACTTTACTATAACATGTCAGAAGCAATAAGGTTTTTGCGAGAAGAAATCATTAATCAATCGTAGCCCTAATCAAAGTCTACACTTTCAGCCAGTTTGTCATTTGATTTGCTACACCACAAAATGACAAGGTGGTTTCTGTTCGAGTTTTTTCACTTGAACAATAAGACCCTAGTTATTATGATTATAAAGTTTCCTGGAACTTAATTCACTTATGGACAAGTGCCTAGCCAATCGGAGTAAAAGCGTCTTGTTTGCTCGCAGTGACCGCCGGAGCGCCCTTCGACTTGCGTCCGCCGATCTACGAAACTAATAGTTGGGCCTATAATAGAAACTACCTATATAATACAGAGGCAGTATTCCACTTAAAAAAAAATGTTTTTAACATGTATGTATGTATGTATGTAAACACTTTATTGTACACAAAAAAAAAAAACAGAAAATCTAATACAATACAGAGTTAGAATGTACAAAGGCGAACTTATCCCTTTAAGGGATCTCTTCCAGCTAACCTTACATACATGCATTTTTACATGTTAACGTGTTGTCAATGTTACGATAGCTCATTTACAAAAGTATGAAGTAATATGGTTTTATTGAGTAGAAAAGAGCCCCCAGCGTGTTATTCGTTTTCTTTAATTACCTAGCAATTTATAATTTAATTAAGTACTGACCGGCAAACAAAAGATGCCCATCGTAAGCACTTGGCAGAATTATACGTCTATTTTTAAAGTAAAATAATAACACAGTCAAATTAACACACTTTTCCTTTAAGACTGCGCCAAGCTAACGCCGGATTTACGGTGGCCCCCTCATTACTATTATTATGTTTTGTAATAAATTAAAGTATTTTCTTAAAATTGGTCGGTAGGTTTTGTACTATAAATGAAAACACAACTTATAGGGTATATCACATAGTTTAATAACAATTCACCTTCGAGTTATCAACTTAACGGGAGAAAAGTTGCCACCTTTTCCCGTTAAGCTGACTACTCAAAGGGTAATTGTCATTAATGTTAAGTTACGTATCCCATAAATTGTGTTTTTACTTGCGCTACAAAAACGTATCGTCTGATTGCAAGGAAATTCTTTGGTTAATTAGAAAACACAATAAAAGTAATGAGTGCGCCACTGTACTCTCGACGTTTGCTCGGTGCAGTCTTAATGACTTTGATTGTAGAAAAAAAAATACTAATCGAGGATACAAAATTACACTTGGATTTCAATAACCAAAACGCCTATGTGTCTGTTTTTTGGATATATTAAACTTAATCATATTTCCTTGAGACTGTTAAAATGTACAAACACGATTAGAAACAAAATCCTTAATACTTTGGTTTTTCAAACGTGACACCTTTTTCGCATGTTTTGCCTGAATGTTCAAAACTCTACAATCTTTAACCTACCTATTGCAATTTCCGTAAATTTTTGACGTGATAATAATATGAAGGTTTACTACGATTCATTGCGTATAGTGCGTCAAGCTCTGTCCGAGCGGATATTTATTTTTGAAGAACGTGATGTTCCGAAGTTTTCACACTGTGTCCAGTGCAATCGATGTACAAACAATCATACGTGCCAGCCGCCATGCAACAATGCTTAGGAAGCGGAAGTTTGTGAAATAAGTATACCTATTCAATTTACACTCGTAGCCTGGCTCACCTCGCCTTAATAATTCAACTGATCCTATTCATTTTTTAAGTTGTTTAAATTTAACTATTTCAATTTTACCTACGCGTGAGTAATCTTACCGCCGACTCAAGTTTCGGTTAAGTAACTATATACTGTTTTAGCACGGACGTAAATTTGCCTAACGGCTGGTACCAAATTTTAAATCAATATTCAATGAACATAATGTTAACACTCCTCGTTGGTTTTGAGACAAAAATGTGAAATAGATATATGATTGCAATGTGAACACGACTAACGACTGCACTTTAGCAAGGAATTCATGTTTATACACTTTAATAATAAATACCTACGTTGTATGGGAATCCGTTAACAATCAAACTAAACGCTACTCTTCATACCTGTCTCGCTTTCACTCAATATATCAGTGTTCAAGTGAGAGCAGCGTGCAGCGTTGTCCGAAAATAGGGAATATCGCTTGTCAAAACTGCCACCTGTCTTTACCCGGAGTACTCGGAAATAAACAACGTGATTCGGCAACTCTCGTACATCTTCGTTAATACGAAGTAGTGGCTTAAGTTATGACTACACCGAGACGACCGAGCATCCAGTACCCTTACCATGTGTTACAACTAACGTACTCGCTAGTGAGTCGAAGCTCTGTCCCTCGCAGACCTCGCAAGTATTCTTATAGAGTGCAAGGTGCAGAGCGTTCGACTCGCTAGCGAGTACGGTAATTGTAACTCATGGTAAGGGCGTCTATTCAACAAGGTTAAAACCATATCGGAAAATAGGCTAGGCTTTTAAAGAAATATTAGTTTTGAAAGTAAGATCGCTATTAAATCGGAGGTTTTTATTTATTAACTAGGTGTACCCTGCGCGCGTTGATACGTGTCGTACTAACTCAGAAACCTTTGCTGAAGATCATCACATGATCAAATGCATAGTTTACCATTCTTTAAAGGACATACAGACAAACGTTACTTTTGATATTTATAGAATTGTTAGTTGAGAATATTATAGTACTTTGAATTTTCAACATTGATAAATTTACAGGTAACAGTTTCAAATTTAAACCACTATTTGTTTAAGAATTGAGTAAAGGTAAACAAAATAAACTACGCCACTAAGTATGTTAGCAAATGAAAACAGACCTCAGATAGGTACTGAAGTTCCTTTATTGGTCATCGCGACATAGGTAGGTGTCATTTCGGTATATTTTGATTGGTAGTACGAAGAAGGTTGTTGTGTTTCTTAGTTTCTTAGTAAAAAAATAAAACACTGTTAATGTTTCTAATACTCCGAAACTAACTAAATTAATTGAAACTATAAATTGTTTGTAAATAATTATTTTAACATTTTTTTCTAAAATCAAGAGTTGAACCAAAAACTACTACGAAACTCAAAAGGGACTGCTTTGAAGAAAAAAATATAACTTTAACTATTTTCGCGTGTTGAAAGATTTATGAAAACCACTCAGAATAACAAGACTTCTATTTGCAGTAAAATCGTTCTCATTATTTAAATTTCCTCCGCAATAATTTGTGGTGAAATATTAATTCTACCTCTAGCTAGCTAATTCTAGCTTTTGACGTGTGCTTTTATGCAATAAATATTTTTGATTTCATTTGATTTGATTTGCTCTTTATATTAAGAACCATAATCGTTAAAATTTATGATGTTTAGCAATATCTCAATGGCGCTTGCACAATTTTGGAATCGCTTTAGGTCGTTAATTTTGTATGATTTTTTCAAGCAGGCACCATGTTAAATCGCTTTGAAATATCTGTAAGTACACAAAGTAATAAGTATGAGATTAAAATATTTAATATGTAACTTTTGAAATGATTAAGGTATCGTTTCGGTGTGTAATGTTAACAACATGAAATTATTTTTAGCTTAACAGTAATTAGTGTTGTTAGTTTGAAAGAATGGAAGATTTAAAATGCGGTATTGAATTTATTTACTAAACAAATTGACATCTATAGGTATTTGACAAATGGATTACATCTCGTTTCGCTAATTTAATCGGTATTTAACCATATTGGCCTAACCGATTCTTTTCTATACAAAATAAAGTTATTTTGAAGTTGGGCCATTCTACTTTTCAGTGTACACTTTTGCTATCGTCCGATAAAAAGTATACCAAATTATGAATCCGCGAATAAATAAATAACATGAACTTAGAATGTTTAAGGTTAACGGTTTTCAAAAAAAAACTCTTAAATTACTCAATTATCGCTGAAGAATCGTGGTAACTCGGTGGTAAATTACACTTTTTCCATAGAAATGGCTGGGACATCAACGTCCACTGCGTTACTCGCTTTATAGTTATTACAAATAACTTTTTATGAATTAGGTTAATTCTATATATAAGCTAATTGACGTCCCTTTTTTAATTTCAAGTTAGAAAAAGCAGGACTCTAAAGTTTGTTGAAATAAAAATACTTTAGTGAGAACGTGGCTAAAAGTTATGTACAACGAAAAGTAGAATGGCCCAGTTACTTTAATTAGGTTAAAAATTAGATTGCCTTGACTATAACGTACAAACTGTTGCCGTTGGTAATATATCCATATTATTATGAAACGTATAATTTGAATTTACCTTTCCTGCGCAAATATTTATTTTTATTATACCACACTGATTTTTTTTAAATACGCAAAGACATGTACCAATAACTGATCAAAAACGTAACTAGACGTAAATATGAAGAGATAAGAAAGCCCGTTCTTTACCGCTCCAGAGTATAAATAGTACAATTTTTTCAGTATTTATATACCTAGTTTAGGAGTTATCAAGGTTTTAATGATACTGGTAAAGAACGCTACCTTGAACGCCGTTGCCTCCCTTGACTAAAAATAACTATAATTCGTAATTCTAATACTTGATACCCAATACCCAATAACGTAGCAAAGTATTGAATTACACCATAATTCCAAAATATCAACGCGTATAACATAAATCCCTTATTTCTCAGCTACTAAAGTATTCCTTGATTTCATTCCACAAATTTATTGACCTTTTATTTTTCTGAAAGCTATCATACGCTAGAGCTACATATTTTAAATTAAATGCGTAATTTAACTGTCATACTCGTACGTAGGTTAGGTTAGGTTTGATTTAAAAGTGATAACAAAAAGTTAAGTGTTCTATAAAAAAAGAATGCGTTCGGAATTATGAAAATTCGGAATTTTGATCAATTCCGAATTATAACTCTTCGGAATTATACTTACGTATAATACAAGAGTACACCTTGTATTATGCGTTTCCCTTTGTTATATTAATTTGGTTCCTTCTTTTTGGGGATAAACGTACAAACGTAAATTTTCATACCTTAAAAAATTGTAAAAATAAGAATACGTTGAAGGGTAAAGAAACGTTATTACATTTTGTATTGAAACTTTTAATTTCACAATCATCTGAAGGGCTATTGTATTTTATTCATAGAATTATGAAAGGTTCTATTTCACCGGTAGTTAGCCTAATAATATAGATTGCGCTAGGTATACTCGTAATTAATGCGTGTCAAATATCGATCGTTTATGATTTCCTATTCACACTAAGTACGTAGATACCATAATAATTATTTTCTACAATTTTCGAATCCTAGTTGACCTCAATCACAAATGAAAAGTAATTATACCCACTCTTGGAAATAATTAGAGGAACGCGAAATACACAATTGTCTCATTAAGTAGGTACATTAATAATTATTATTCGTAACTGCCAAAGGCATTTAAAAAGGGCAATTTCGTTTATTAAATGTTGTATTTTAAAAATGAGAATTAATTATGTCTGTTAAATCATTTTCTATTCTGGACCCAGGCCTTCTCAGAAAATCTGCACCATGAAGTCATTTGAACTTTTTTAATTGTTACGTTAGCCCAACTTGTTAACAATATAATAACGATATAGAAGCAACATCATCATAATCAAGAAGTGGAATAGAGGCCATATTATTAAGCACCTAATCATTATTGAAAAATCACTCCTAATATTTGTTAACACGTGCGTATCTCGCGTTTCTCGCGTATCTCGCAATCATGAGTCTACTATTACTTAACTTTATCTCCTTGTAATGTTACCGATAAGTTTGAACCCTTAGCCGTCGCCGCCTCCAGAAAGCGTAGTTGCACGTGTCAATTATTCATCTGTTCCCCGATAATGGAACAATCCTGTCGCTCGAGGAGTGAGCCCGTCAACGGTGCTCGTAAGTATACGCATATTATACGTATATCGACAAAAACCACTAAAGCCGAAATTGGTAGGAGATGACAGGAGCAATTAATGTGCACGGCAATTAAGCTATTTTAAAAGTAAAACGGCCAGGCACTCTGTTGCCCTTGGTATTTATTGCCGTTCTCATAACAGTTAATCGGTTAACAGTGTTGTTATATTTAGAAAAAAAACCGGGCTAGAGCATGTCGCATCGTGATTAGTGTAGGGGTTGGCGGGTGGTAGGGACCTTGTGCAGGGTCCATCCGGATCGCTACCACCATCTTATCCATTAACCTACCGCCAAACAGCAGTGTTCGCATTGTTGTGTTCCGGTTCGGGGATAAGACAGCCGGTGAAATGACTAGCATAGAGGCATTCCATCTTAGCTTCAGGGTTGGCAACGCATTTGCAGTCTTAGGATTGCATTGCAGTCTTGTGATTGCGAATGTCTATGGGTCACAGTTTCCACTTACCATCAGGTGGCCTGTGTGCTCGTTTGTCTACTCGATGCCATAAAAAAAAAGGTTCCAAAGCGGGTGCTACAAACACAAAAAACGTCTATGGACTAATTTTCTATTACGTGTAATGCCCTCATGTGGCCAATTTACTGAATAAATATTTTGAATATTGAATTTTGAACTTTATTTAAAACTAGCCTCTGCCCACGACTCCGTCCGCGTGGAACTCGTTTATATCGTAACTCCATACAAATTTTCACCCTCTATTTCACCTCTTTAGGGGATGATTTTCGGGATCAAAACTATTTTATGTCCTTCTCCGGGACTCAAACTGTCTCTATACCAAATTCATATGAATCGGTTCAGCGGTTTAAGCGTAAAGAGGTAACAGACAGACAGATAGACACACTTTCTTATTTATAATATTAGTATGGATTACTTGATGCTGTCTGAGATAATTTGAATAAGTAAAAAAAAGCAAAATATGTTTTGTCTAGCAGTTGTCTGGGGATATTGTCTTAACAGTAATTAGACCTATTTTCCATTACGACTTATACCCATTTGAATGTGGTTTTTTATTACATTAGATGAATGTGGTTTTTTATTACACTGATCTTGGTAAGCAGTTTACGACTGTGCAAAATATGTAGACATCTAAAAGGCATGACTTGGTAATATAAACACAAAGGCAAAGTTAAATTGGATTAACAACTATTTTTATAGATGGAACGTTAAATATGCAATGGATTTCAAGTTGAATGTATGACATTAAAACTTATACATTTAAACTTGTGTATTTAACGATGTTGTTGAGAGGTTAATACCATCCGCAAGTAATATCATCAATGTATAAGAGTGAGTCAAACACGTTTTTTTACTAATTTAATAATTATTCTTCACATCAATGTAATGTTGAGACGGATTTTGGTTAATTATCTGTGACATTTTGAGTTAATAGTAACGCGATTTATTGATTTATAATTTATGCACAATTACTGTATGCTTTGAAAATATAAACATCTTAACCTGATTGTGCAAAATGTGGTTACAGAGTTGTCAACAGGTTTTTGGAGTGGTTGGCAATTCTGTATCTCTGCCTACCCTACTCTAGGAATAAAGGCGTGGGCTTACACATACACACACACAAGTGTGTGTATGTGTATAGATAAATATTATTAGATATGACTTGGACTTTAAGACACAAATTAAACCTACTTATTCCAATACTTTTTGTCTTATGTTGTTACTTAAATTTACGTAAATTATGCTTGTAATCTAAAAAGATAATTATTAGAAAGGAAATTATGTTGCTAACTGAAACAAAATCTACGTCATTTCAATTTTTATTCTAAACTTACCAACAGTGTTACACAACTTCATTAAAAGTAATGACAGTAGGTAACATTATAAACTTGATTACTGCACGTGGTCGTAAAACAGGCTTTATGCCTCTGAGCTCCAACCGTAACACATAATGGCGGTTACATTGAAACTTCTAGAGGCCGCTAAATCCTTCACGCTATCATCAAACTAACCATTCTAATTGATAATGCCTAGCCCGACCTAATGCCTAATGGCATTCTCTACCAGGCGACCAAATAACTAAACAGAAATTTACAAAAGTTAAGGTTAAGTGAGGTTTTTTCTATACCTACTGCTTCATAGGAGGCTGGCTAATGTTTAATGTTACTCAAATAATTTCGTCATAGTTAATTTAATTTGTTATTTACTCTAAAAACAATGTCTCATTCTGCGTCTCATTGCATACCACTCCCACTGTACAATGTAATGCAATGGGTATATTTAAGTATGGCACTCAAGGTCATTTCACAAAATGTTTTTTTTTGTAATACTCATAAGACAAAAAAAAAATTTAGGAGTGAATGGTGTTCTTGATACTTTCATAGCAGCATAACAGCTAGTGTTTGCTTTTTTAAGTAATTTTCCAACTTGACTGTGCCTACCTAATTGGGATACATCATAATTTCACAATCGAAAACCAGTTCGAGAAATATATTTACTGACCCAAATGACTGACCCACTTTCAATCGTTAGGTAGTACATAAAAATAACCTAACTTAAATGCAAAACAGATGAAATAAGTTTGTTAAAATGGTCTTGTTTTGAATATTTCCAATAAACCTGCGATTCATATTTGTATAAAGTTTTTATGCCATTGTGTTTCATTTTAATTGCAGGTCGGGAATTGCCTACGGGGCAAAATGTAGTGTCTGTAGCGCCTATAGAAGTCCCCGACGGTAAGTCCTTTTTAATAATAAATGAGTAGTGGCTTGACAACGTGAATCATAGTTGACCTGGCATAGATTACTGTAATACATGAAATTAAGATTATTATCCTTAATAACAGAACATTTGAAGGTTCGATCACACGTATTAGCTCAGTTCCACGCTTTGGTAAACACGACAGCTGCATTCTCCCACTGTCATTATTATTTCATTCTTATAGTCCAAATAACGTTCGACACAAGCTCAATTTATCTATTACTATCGAACCGCTCTTGCTTCGCTTCGGCTATGTGACAACTGTAGATAAACCAGAATCTATTATACTTACATATGAACCTTCCTCTTGAATTACTCTATCTATAGGTGAACATTGCATTAAAATCCGTTGCGTATTTTAAAAGACCTAAACGAACAGATAGCGGAAGCGACTTCATTTTATACGATGCAAAGAAGGAGTCGTAACAGGCTTGTCTATGACTAAATATTTTATAGGTTATAGTAGGTGTCGGGCCTTGCCATAAATAAAGCGGCTCAGTTTAGGTTGAGGGAAAGTGACAGACAGCAGTAGAAGCAGAGCAAGGCGTAGCAGTTATATAGCTCTGACCCTTTCTCTCAACCTAAACTGAACTGCTTTAGTATGTCATGGTAACTCCCCAGGGTCCGTCCTGCGGGCCTAGTATGGCTGCGTCTATAGCGCGTATCTAATGTGGATAAAGCATTCGTAACTCTCGTACTTATTTACGTGTCAGAAGGTGAGGAATGCCTTATCCAAACTTTGTCACGCGATAAACGCATCCACTGCTACTAATATCTTCTCGCTTAACCAATCACTGGAAGCAGCATTCCTTATTGAGTTCCGGTGTGGGGGGAAGACAGCCGATGAAGTAATTAGCATCGATTCCATCTTTGTCCGTAGGCTTGGCAACACATTTACAGTTTTATGATTGCAGTCCTAAGATTGTAGTATTGAGATTGAAATCGTCTACCACACTTACCTCCAGGTGACCCGTGCTCCCGTTTGCCTTCTCCATGCCATAAAAAAAGTTATTCCCAACGTAAACCGAGATTATATCTCGGTAGACCCTTTTTGTTGTTTTTAAGGTTTGGATTTAGTGGGGTTTGTTGGATGATGCGACTGATTCATTATTTTGGTAGTGAAAGAGTGATGCCGCGACAAACCGCTATTTGTCGTTGGCGGGTAGGGGATAAATCAGGGGCCGGCGTCGCGGGCGCCAGACGCGACGGCGGGAGCTCCAGGCGGGCGGACATGGAGGCGGCGGGGGCGACGAGCGATCGCGGTTGTAAGGTTGGAGCAGACATAACTGCTCGACACTGGATCAGCTTAAAGTTATATATTGAAAGTGACCTTAGATCTGTGTTAGTTCGATATATTCTTCAGTGAACGATTACTAGCCTGTGCCTAGGCGAGGCGTTGCCGTTCCGGTGCTGATAAGTTTGCGTTGCAGTATGGAGTTTCATACAAAAAGTACTGAACGGTTCTAGTTGAGGTAGTGCCGATCCGAGAGATTATGTGTGTTCAATAAGTCTTTTTCATTGATCTAGCTCTTAGTTTTTGGGTTTTCAACCTATACAAAAATTTGATGCGAAACCTCATCTATGAAAATAACGTAACTCTTATAATTTTTTTAGTGGCCGTCTGTTCCCGCCTGTAATACAAATGTTGTATAACATTAAAAACAGCTAGTGTGGGAGCACCATAACTGTTTTTTGCTGTGCTGCAGAATACCATTAACTACGACTGCAACACGAGAGACATATATAAATTATAAAACACTTAAATTTAGAAAAAATATTTACTCCCTACCTTTTAATACCATAGTAATTATGTAATTACTTGTTGAGACGTGAACCCTTAATGTGCTTATTAACTGTGTAGAGTGTTTTTTTTTTATCAACCTAACAAAACAAAACGATTTTATCGATATCGAATTATCGTTGGTTCTAATATATTAATTTATATTGGAACAATTAAGTTTGACCGTAATTTAGGAACCGGGTGAAACAATACCGGCTCTTGTCACGACAACCGTGCTCGAGGCAGAATTTAGTTTCACCGAAAGTTAGTGGCACTTGTCATACCTTCCATCAATGTCTGGTAAGGGGAACGACGAAGATCAAACAGCCCGAAGACGTTTTGTAGACATTGTTGATATATGTATAACTGTTAATGTTACCATGCACGGTAATAAAAGAAAGAATATTATTGAATAATTAAAACAAACAAAAACTCTTAAAGCAAGCAATTTAAATAATGAAGTTAAAAAAAACTAGTGGCTTATTGCTCAAATTACCTAAATAATCTAAACGATAATTAACACCCAAGGGGGTTTGGTTTCTGTTTTGGTTTTTAAGCAAAAGGTAAAGAGAAAAGACTAAACATATAATTAGTTATATATAAAACGATTGGATACTGAAGCCATGTCGAATATACATTTAGTTCCTAGAAAATGTTCATTTGCATCCAATTCAATTCTAACAGGTTCCGTAGCAGGTTCTAAAGTACCGTAAAACGGGGTGAGTTGGGACTAAAGGGTGAGTAGGGACACAACCTTAAATAAGTCATAACTTGTTACAAATAAGAACAAGTTTAGTATTAAATGGACAATAACGTTACGTCTATTGGAAGTAAATTCAGTCTTATAATTAGTAACATTATGCTTAATTTTAGGTTGTGACCCCTTAATCTCTACTCACCCCGTTTTACGATAGTAATCGAACTAAGAAATAAATATATCTTGTTTACTCGCTACGTCCCCCGCTGCCGCCCTTAACGTGTCCGCCCCGCCACCTGATATCTTGTGACTCTCTCCATTGGGACTACGAGGGGCTATTTCGGATGCCTTGAATTTGTTGTTACATTTTTTTAAATGGTTTTCTTTGGCATGTAGAACTTTTTGACCGAATCTTTTGTTGGAATTACTGTTTACCCGTTTTTTGTTTAACTAAACACTACATAATAATGTTTGTATTTTTAGTTTAATTATTTATCAGTTTTAGAAAGTGTTCATCATAACATAATAATACCGTAATAATTAAATAAAAAACGCACTTAATTAAAAAAGGTTAAGACGTTTTTTTAATTTAAAGAAGTGATAGTTGGACAAAAAGGTTACAAAAATCGGCATTATTAGGTAGGTACCTCAAATCAGTCTTTGAACATTTTTTTAAGATTTACCTACCAATAAAGTGAAAAACGAATTAAAACAGTTAATTTATTGTCTTCAAGAGAACAGTTCTGGAAGTAATAGGTAATGGATTTAATGGGTACCAGTAGCAAGCCTTTTGCATTTTAGTATCCATCAGGCTAGTATTGGAAGATAATAGATACAAACTCTGAAATGAGACATATATTTAATAGAAAGACACAACATCAATAGAAAAAAAACATCACAGCAAAACCGTTGCGTTGTAGCGAAAAGGGGTTTTTATTTATAATCAACTGAGGATGATGTCATCGGGTAAAAAACCCTATTGTGGTCACGTTAAATCGTTTGTCGTTAATGTTTCTAAAACCAATGTAGGCGACTTTAGAAGGTTCTTCGTTTTTTTATCTATATGATATAAAAATGAATGTTGGTCTGTATGTCCTTTATACAATCGTAAACTATGCATTTGATCATGTGATGATCTTCAGCAAAGTGTTGTGCATGAGTTCACGAAGGTTTCTGAGCTATTTAAATATGTTAGTGGCATAGCAACGCGCGCAGGGTACAGCTAGTTTATTATAAAATTCAATTACATTTCATGCCTTAATAGTTTAAATTCGACATCAAAACTTTATTTCAAAGGATGGTTTTCTGTTGCTGCGTTTGTCCCTTGTTACTTTTACCCTTAGCAAACATATTATTATGATAGAAAACGATCAAAGAAAATAAATAATATAAACAAAATGACAAATGAACATTTAGTAGTGAAAAATACCGAGTGTTTTCATAGTAGGCGGCAGAACGAGGCTATCCTGCCAATATTCTGTATCCATGAAAACTTTTGTCGCGATTAGGTAAACATGTTATGTAAAGCCCTCCGTTTTCTCTCTCGTGTTTTTTGCGCTCTTTTCGTGTTTTTCAAACCCGACAAGTGCTTTAGGATCTTTTTACAGTATGCTCATCATTTAAGTTGATGTTATTTATTGTTTTACAATGAGATTGTCTTGTTAAGGACTGCTAATTTTGATTAATGATTTTCTCTCGAGTGGTGTATAGACAATAGCCATGGACTTAAAGAAATAAGTCCAATGATAGACAACATAACACAAACTTAAGTGTCGTTTAAAATGTCGGCTTACTGCGACAAGATTCTCCGGGGTACAAGTATACATTTCTTAGACAGTGTATTAGGTACAATATTTATTTCATCAGCAGCTATTGGCTGTCTAGCCATTAAACGCCATCTTTATGTTTTTTTTAGCAATTCGTTAAATCATTGTGATATTATCTGCTTGGTTTCTTTTTCTTACTATAATTTCCAGTTTTTTAATCAACACGACTAGATTGTATTGCACTTTAAACCCAACAGTGACACTATTAATAAATATTTTTGACCGCAATAATGTCACAATTCAAAAAACCATTTCATAATTTCATGTCACTGTTAGATTTAATGTGCGATAGAGTAAAGTTCGACATGTGTCAACATCCCACATTTAGCCAAGTTATTTCACTCAGTCTTTCTTTGCAGAATCGATGGACCCAAGATTTGCTGAAAAACTATTCATTTTTAAGTTTAAGGCAAGGGTTATAATTGTTATAATACCATTGAATGTACTATTGGATGAAAAAATAAACACATTGAGTTCTCATAACCTTAAATCATTGTGATATCTTTTACTTGGGTTCACTTTTTTTCTATAATTTCCAGTTTTTTAATCAACACGACTAGATTGTATCGCACTTTAAACCCAACAGTGACACTACTAACAAATATTTTTGATCGCAATAATGTCACAATTCAAACAACTTTTTTCATAATTTCATGTCACTGTTAGATTTAACGTGCGATAGAGTAAAGTTCGACATGTGTCAACATCCCACATTTAGCCATGTTGTTTCACTCAGTCTTTCTTTGCAGAATCGATAGACCCAAGATTTGCTGAAAAACTATTCATTTTTAAGTTTAAGGCAAGGGTTATAATGGTTATAATACCATTGAATGTACTATTGGATGAAAAAATAAACACATTGAGTTCTCATAACCTTAAATCATTGTGATATTTTATACTTGGATTCACTTTTTTACTATAATTTCCAGTTTTTTAATCAACACGACTAGATTATATCGCACTTTAAACCCAACAGTGACACTATTAATAAATATTTTTGATCGCAATAATGTCACAATTCAAACAACTTTTTATAATTTCATGTCACTGTTAGATTTAACGTGCGATAGAGTAAAGTTCGACATGACTGTGTCAACATCCCACATTTAGCCATGTTGTTTCACTCAGTCTTTCTTTGCAGAGTCGATGTACCCAAGATTTGCTGAGCCAATCCCGAACGTGACTGTGACGGTGGGTCGCGACGCCCTACTCGCCTGCGTAGTTGACAACTTGCGGGGATTTAAGGTAAGTAAAGTCGACTACTAAGATATGTATAATTTTTTTAGACCTTCTGTTTCCCAACTATTTGCCCTATCGGATCCCTTTAACTGCCATACATATGGTTGGTCATAATGTATTGTTAGTCATACTTTTTTTTGTCATAACTTCTTTCAGGCTGAAGTTACAGCTTTTAATAAACGTTTATCGTGTAGATAAGTTAGGTTAGGTTAGGTTAGTTTTATACAAAATCTGATAAAATAACCGTGTCCTGAGAAAAATGCATCATGACTTGCGAAAATTATGACTTAAAACACATAATGACTAAAAATAATTATGGCAGTCAATAGAGACCCGCCCTATACATTATGTACTTAGTCCTTTTTTTTTGTTTTGTTTCGTTTTTGATGAAAAAGTGGGCATACGAACATATCTTTTCATTTACGTCGTTTTGGGATACTTTGTATTCAACATTGTATACCCCGTCTTGGTTCTTAATCGTAATTATATTATGGTCTTAATAACAGCCATTATTCCTAGACAGTATAAGCTGATATAAGGACGTCTGACATACGTATAATTTTACAAACTTTCATTTAGCAAAAACGCATGCACATCTATATTATGTAATATGAGTGCTGAATAATACATAGTTCAACCGTTGAAAAGCGATAGGTTGTTCAAGCAAACATTCAAAATGTGTAGTGATTAATAGGCTAAACGAATTTTCGTCAATAGTGGTTTAGATAACAGACTTATTGACCAACTAAATAACTACTAAAGGTTGAGTTACGAAACGTAAGTCTGCAAAACTATAGATCTACGAACACATCCCTTAGCGTACTGTCACCCGGCGAAACGTTGACTCAATCAATAATCTGCGTAAAAAATTTCGGCAAATCATTAAAAACCCTAGTACATGTACGTTGTTTTTCTAAATAAACTTTGAAAAACCTTTACTTACCCTACAAATCTGAACTAGACATATTTCTTACAAAACTATAGAAGTTTGACACAATATCTACCGCGGTTTAATAACGTTTTTAATTCAGTTGCCAGCACTAAGGAATAGGTACATGTTGTATAAATATCGCTTGTATATAAATCACATGCTGAAGGCAAACGTAACCCCTTTGCGATACTTTATATCAATTTTATGCAAATTATTAGATACCTATTTTCAATACACATTCATCTTTAAAAGCTATTACCATATGGCCCCACCCAGTACCTACTGGGGGCTCTATTCTACTAGGTAAAACTTAATTGCTTTTAATATGTTTTCGTATAATCAACGTTATGACAGCACCTATTCACTTGAGAGTCATGGCGGTCGAGTCAAAAACTATAAGATAACATCTCAAAAACAAATAGGTTTAACAAATACCCAGTAGATTTCCACAATAAGTGATTGAAGATCTAAACGTGGTATCGCTCTATTAGGAGTGTCGCTTCAAAATCATGACCATGCGTATCACTGAGGCACGGCACATAATTGCCGTCAAATATTTAACGAGTAATGACGAATATATATTTAAAATATATAGGTACAGGGTGTATACGGACGGGTGGATCAAACGAAGGTCAAAGGTAGGGGACCTCAAGGGGCATCTGAATCACCCCCATGTATGTTCAGCAATTGTTATTAGTTTCGGAGATATTGATCATTTTAATCGGATTTTTTGTCACTTTTCCTTATGTCCGTGATACGAAAAACCCCTAAATTCATGTATTTATACCTTTTTTTTTCAGTGTTTTCTTTCATGATTAGAATCACTGTGAAATAAGGAAGTTTCTAAAGCTACATAACATATTTTTTTTCATTACAACTTTTTGAGTAAACACACAAAGTTTGTTTTTCCATACTTGGTGAAAATCAAACGCGGGGTTTCCTTAGTATGGAGAAAGTAACTCTGTGCGATTACTCAAAAAGTTGTAATGAACAAAAAATGGCATTTAGCTTTAAAAACTTCCTTATTTCACAGTGATTCTAATCATGTAAGAAAACACTGGAAAAAAAAAGTATAAATACATGAATTTAGGGGTTTTTCGTATCACGGACATAAGGAAAAGTGACAAAAAATCCGATTAAAATGATCAATATCTCCGAAACTACTAACAATTGCTGAACATACATGGGGGTGATTCAGATGCCCCTTGAGGTCCCCTACCTTTGACCTTCGTTTGATCCACCCCTCCGTATACACCCTGTATATATTAATTATGCAATAACGTAACGCACAATTAAACAATTTCAGTAATGAATACCTACCTACTCGTTAAGAACTTATCAGCACCTACACACACAGACAGTTCACGAAACACCTACGGTTTCTTCTAGTTCATCTGTTTCCGTTGAATGACAATTATATTTTCATTTGTTTATTATTAGCTGCTGCCAGTAACTCCGTCCACACAGAACTTGTTTAATACAATTTTACTTGGATTTTAATCCTGGAAAATCGTAGGAACGTACGAATAAATTTTCCCACGATTCAATGCGTTTATTTACCTTGCGTTTATTTTGAACAGGTGGCATGGGTACGCATGGACACGCAGACCATCCTGAGCATCCACCACAACATAATAACGCAGAACCCGCGCATCAGCCTGTCGTACAATGACCACCGCTCGTGGTACCTGCACATCAAGAGCGTGCAGGAGGTGGACCGCGGCTGGTACATGTGCCAGGTCAACACCGACCCCATGCGCTCCCGCAAGGGCTACCTGCAGGTAGTAGGTAAGTGTTCCATACATGACGATCGTGCAGGAGAGAGACTGAGGCTGGTACAGTCAACGTCAAAAGTAAGTGATCAAAATCAACATTTCAAAATATCTATTGTCATGGCATCCCAAATATAACATGTTATATTAAAGTGCTAAATTAATTGATGTTTTAATTAGTCAAAAGAAAGTGATCATAACAGCTGTGCAAAACAGAAGCCTGACATGACATTTCTATCAAAAGCGTCAAACGTGAATTGAATACCAAAATAACGACATTCCAACAATATCAGCAAAAGAAGGATTTATGGCAAATAATTCCAAGATGTAATAAAAACTTATTTTAAATCTTGGCGTAAGGGAGATTGCTATTTTGTCACTTCGCATGTTTTTCGACGAACATAACCGATATTAACCGAAGTACTCCGAGGTTGTCCCAAAACCAAGATTTTATAGTTAAAACTTTAATTCGAAATGTTCAACGATGACTTAAACTGTCATTGAGTTTTCAAAAATCGAAATAATGGTGATCACTTATTATGACACGTTATTGAGCTCATTTACTTTTGATCAACTACAATAGTCCGTAGCATTTGACTTAATGTATTGTATAGATAATTTTGGGACCCTATTTCATCAGTTTCTTTTGCTGTTGACTGTACCTATGTATATATTTTTTCAGTTTCATGGTATAAATGCGATTTGATTATAAAGAAACTGAACCATTTTGAGACTATTTTTTTCTTCCAATACACTAAATAGCCGAATTCAAATTCTTTAAATTTCACGATTTAAAATATTTACGTGTCCGATACCCAAGGTCACGTTGTTCTTCTCTGAATCGAACGTTTTAATTAATGGTTTCTACCGATCAGACTGGTCACGGCCTATTTCGGGGTTTAGCACCTCCACCGATTTGTGACAACTTATAGACGTTTTAGGGTAAATGTAGTGTAGGTGTAAGTAGTCAACTCGGCCTTTAGGGTCAATCCAAATACACAATCATAATTACTTGTGAGTAGTAGGTGAACGGTGGCTGGTAGATAGGATTACATGTGACAGGTCAATACCGACCTCATGCGCTCCCGGAAGGGCTCTATCTGTGGGCAGGTGTGCCACACATCTATAACGAATAGGGTGGACCGCGGCTAGTTTACGTGTCTTATGCCCGGTTTTATAAAGGCCCGTTAGTTAATATGTCAGATCAAGTTTTAGTAACTCCATACAAGTTTTGACACTCCTGACCGTGATCTAACGAATCTTTATAAAACCCAGCCTTAGGAACACTTTCAGGAAAAATTAGAATCTAAGTAATTTTAGTTTTAATGTAAATTAAAGACTGTCAGAAGAGAGAATATAAATCTTTGTTTCCGATGGCTCTTTACGTTGTCGAATTAGGATTGCAAACTCGAGTTGGAACATTCATTTATTGTGACTGTGATGTACCTGTATGAGATTTGAATATAATTTTGTTTCGAGCGACTCTTAACGTTGTGGAATTTGGATTAAAGCCTAGTACTAGACCATTCTTCTTGAAAGATTATGATGTGTCTGCGTGATTCAATTACATATTTTCGTTTCCAGCGGATCTAAATGTGGTCGAATTAGGTTTAAACCGCTAAGACTAGAGTCTGTAGATACTTTTAGGTATTCAAAAAATGTAAACAAAACAACCACGTGATATAGTTCGTCAGCCAATGGAAGCAGAACACTGATACGTCCAAGTTCGATAAAACAGTTTTGATTGGCTGTTTAACAATGTCACGTAGTTTGGATTGTTTATTTTTTTTTAAATACCTAAAAGCATAGACTATAGTGTTGAGTCATTCATTTTCTGTGACTGTAATGTGTGTGATTAGAATTATATTTTTGTTTCGAACGGCTCTTAACGTTGTCGACCTAGGATTTTAAACTAGTGTTGTAGTATTAATTCATTACGATCATTAAAAAAAAACATCACTGCATATTAGCATTATTATATACACGAGTACCTATCCAACATATCGAGTACCACATAAACCAGTCTTTCAAGAGCAGTTTGATTATAATTGCGCTGTTTGTCAGGATTCCTCCCCTTAGAAAAGGATGGCTTAGCTCTGTACGAGTATTGCACGACGTGTGGCAGCCGCCGGTGATTCCGTTTCAGACGCATTTCGTTCTATCTGCAATAAGGCTACTGCTAGGCTTGCTTCCCACGACCCTGTGGCTTAGAGGACTTAGAAATTGTCCATTTAATTTATTGTAGAATATTTCCACAGTCTACTTTTTGGTTGTACGTTATTTTACAGACTGAAGTTGTTTAGAATTTCATTTCATATACATTTTTTCTCGTATTATCATTTCATAGAATAATCAATATGTAGAATAATTACTTTGAAGACTTTTATATCATCGTTTTTTATTTTAAATAAAAT
The DNA here is from genome assembly GCA_963966035.1 of Acleris laterana. Classification (NCBI taxonomy): domain Eukaryota; kingdom Metazoa; phylum Arthropoda; class Insecta; order Lepidoptera; family Tortricidae; genus Acleris; species Acleris laterana. Next base: position 11,907,952 of record OZ014448.1, on the reverse strand, counting down.
TCAATGTTTCTTTTTTCATATCATAGAATAGCAAATTAAATATTCTTTGTTCTCATATTATTTATTTAAAATATAACTTAATAACAATAAAATCATTTTATAGAGTAGGGTGCAGTTTGTGAAGGTGTGTGAAATGAACCGTTTGAAAAAAAGCATACGATTTTATTTTGCAGTCAAATGGTATCGCATAGCTTATTCAAGGGATATAAAAAAAATAACCTCGAAGGCTAAGGCGGGAGCTTGCTTCGCTTCGCTCCCGCCATAGCCTTCTAACCTAACCTATTCAAGTCGGTTCTGCCCAGAGAGGTCTTGCTCGCTCGCTTCGCTCGCTCGCTCACTCATATTTATATCATAATATAGTATTTACCTTATAACCCAACCTTCTAAAAAATGCACTGACCAAACAATATTCGTTGAAAAATAATTATATTGTTTGATAAGTATGTGTAATGAAAAAATAAAATTACAAAATTAAAAGAATTGATTTTCTGTCGAATTTGTTTCTTTCAAGTAAATAGTTAAAAAAAAAATATATACGAAGCAAAAATACAAGGACCAAATAGTATATGAAACATTTTCTGTGAAACAAAATTCTGTAATTTTTCAGTCTGTAAAACAAGGGGACACCCTACTTTTTGCAGTCAAGGACATTTTTATACAGGATAAAATCGCTGAGTATTCAATTATCTGTACAAATGAGTTCTTTTTTGTATTTCAAAGGCCTTGGTTATTAAGCGGTAACTATATATTTTGATTAGCCGGGAAGCCATCGTAATTCATCGAAATATTAACGTAACGAATACTTTAGTATATCTTTCCGTAAATTACAGAAGGCTCCGAGTGTACTGAAGTTATTTCAAATTAACTAGAATTAATTAAGAGAACGTAAAGCTTCTCGAAATATGAATTCTTATTAATTTTCTCGTAAAATATGATGCTTGAAATATTAATTAAAGGTTAATCATGATTACGAATAAATCATGACATTAACATTATTACGTCGACATTTAAGACAAACATAACGAAATTAACATTTAACTAGATAACTCAAATAAACTATAAGCAAGACAAAAAATTGAAAACGATCGCAAATATCCAACGTTACGGTCAATATCTGACACGCGTTTCTAAACAGAGTTTGTATTAAATATTACTATTTACCTACTATTGCTGGTGACTACGACGTTGAGTTCAGAAACGTGAACACACTTCCAACACGTACAAGTTGCAGAAAATTCCCACAAATTGAAAACTTTTTGTCCTTCTTTGGAGAGCATTGAAAATGTTCTCATTCTCATATTTCTTGTCGATACAATTATATTGTCAGCTAATGAAGACTATGTTCCCAGTGCCACCGTCTATCCTGGACAACCTGACGTCGACGGACTTGGTGGTGCGGGAGGGCTCCGACGTGGCTCTGGTCTGCCGCGCCGACGGATATCCGGAGCCCTACGTCATGTGGCGTCGGGAGGACGGTCAGGACTTCAACTATAATGGGGAGTCGGGTAAGTTTGCTGTTGGATCCTGGTTACTTTACAAATTTTCATCCATTTTTATTTTCTAGTCGTTCTTTCTTTTTTCTTTTCTTTTTCCTCAGATCCTCCATTGTAAATCTGCTTTGCCCTTATTGCTATTGCATTGATATGTGTTTAATGAAAGCACTGAAATTGTTGGCAAAACATTAACCAACCTAAATTACTATGTGAACTTGATACCTTATCCTAAGGAATGTCATGTTTCTTCTGTTTTTCTATTAACAAAATAAATAAATAAATTCAATGTAGGTTTTTCCAAAGAGGTCACCAATTTCAGGTCAAGTAGCTAGTTGCTCTGTAGTGGGAGTAAACTTGTATAACAAGGGCAAACAAAAGATGAACAAATAATAATTATCGTAATAATAATGCATTTCTAAATTCAATTAACGTGTTTGGACATACAAATAAAGGAATAAGTTATTATTTATTCCTTCATAATATTGTTACAAAAAATAACATTAAGTACCATATTATTTATAGTAGTGTATATGCTCGTAGTAAGTACCTAAATAAAAATGATGAGCAGTGGAACTGATAATTATAGGACCTAGTGATCCACCACTAAATACAGTTGATAAAACAGCTACTTCGGATAAAAGTAGGAAGAAGGTAGGTAGGCCATTAATTTCAAGTTAGCGTTTTTAAAAATGACCTTAGAAGTACGAACGTGTAGAAACAAGCGATACACTCCTCCTTCTTAGATAAAGGGTCATTGATTTCAAATCGATTTGTTTATTATTTATGCGATTGTTATTAATATTACATACGTATGTCAGTCATATAATTAAAAACAGAAGACTGATAAAATAATAATTAAGTGAAACAATCATTCATAATATATTTATATAGCTACTAGCTTCTGCCCGCGACTCCGTCCGCGTGGAACTCGTTTATATCGTAGCTCTATACTAATTTTCACCCTCTATTTCACCCCAGGGGATGAATTTTGGAAAAAAAACTATCCTATGTCCTTTCCCAGGATTCAAACTAACTTTCGACCAAATTTCACCTAAATTGGTTCAGTGGTTTAAGCGTGAAGAGGTAACAAACAAACAGACAGACTCTCGTTTGTAATTCTTTCTTTACCACCCTTAATACACAATGTACTATAATGTCCTTATTTGCTTAATCGTCTAAGCACCTAACCAATTGGACAAAGAGCGTTTTGGTCTCAAAAGCATAGTAATTTTCCCCTAACTCATATAGTTCCTGAATTTCCCATACTGACTCATTCAGATTGCTCATCCTTAGGGTGTGTCTGTATAGTCATCAGTCTGGTTTTAGTTATTAACTTTTGAATTATTGTAGGTTCTGACTGCTGCGTTTCTGGACTTGCTTCTACTAAGCAGTAGTCTCTTGGAAAGCGCTAGTAGATTTTGTTGTTTAAACCCGCGCGGCTGAACTAAGTAAACCTCTCTTAGTTAACTATTATCATTTTCATGACCAATATTTAAAAAAATACTGACTGTTCAGTGTTGAGTTTCTTCCGGCGTTTCTTCTCAGAAATGGTCTCTTTTTGTGAAGTGCTAGTAGATTTTCGACGTGTTAAAGTGATTAGAACAGCTGAAATAAATAAACCTCTCTTTTTGTCATCAGTAAGCGTGGTGGACGGCGAGACGCTGTCAATATCGAAGGTGTCCCGACTCCACATGGGCGCATACCTGTGCATCGCCTCCAACGGCGTGCCACCCTCCATCAGCAAACGCATCATGCTGATGGTACAGTGTGAGTAGATCCGTATTCCCATACATTGTGCTACCTTCCTAATACATGAACTTATTTCTCATTTCCCCCTGACCAGAACTCAGGTTTTACAAACGTTACCCGCCGCCATTACCTACATTATCCATAATTTTACTTTTTTACGTTGAAAATTCTGGTCTTGGGGAAACAAGGGGGTCTTAATATATCCCACTGGCCAGAATTCAGGTCGTAGTAAAACTACGTCTCTTTTCCCATATCATCCAAAATTTTACCATTTGACGATCTGAATTTTGGTCATCAGGAATCAATGGGGGTGCAGGTGTTCTAGGTATTTTTATAAAAATTAGGGAGGCATAGAATATAAAGTCACATAGTACATTTCCAAAAGAGATTTAATAAGACCATTCAGGAGTTTTGTAAGAATTATTGGTACTAGACAACTACAGAAAAGGCCGTATTAATAAAGTGATCTTGGGCGAGATGATGCACCAAGACATGTCAAATCATAGAATGGAACGGCGTCTAAATGGAACAGTGTGATATTATTACAGTATACGTCTCCACCAAGACCACAGCCTTAAAATTACAGCATGAGAAATCCTCTTTTATATCGGTTCAGAAATATGTAACAATTCAACTTTCCTAAGTCTATAAGGTCTTATCACATTATATCGGCATTTTAGAAATCATTTTCATACCGTATCGTGGCTGAAGATTAACAACACAGTCATTTACAATTCTCAAATTTTGTTGAATTGTTCTAATTTTGATTATAATTTGCAGTTCCACCAATGTTGTCGATACCGAACCAGTTAGAAGGGGCCTACATAGGACAGGATGTGACACTAGAGTGCCACACGGAGGCCTATCCTTCCTCCATCAACTACTGGACCACAGATCGAGGAGACATGATAATTTCTGGTAAACCTGAAACATATTTTAACCAAATGGGTTATTAACCGACGAGCTTAAATTGTCCTGCGTGGCCGTAGGCATAAGATATAGTTCGCTACCTAATGAGTTTGGCTATAGTATAAATAGAAGTACAGTTCATCTTTAAATGAAGGCTTGTGTGTGTGCGTTCTTCGACCGTACGCGCCTCGAGCCACTACATGCAGACTCAACAGGAGGGCCAAGCAGGCTTTAGTCGGGGCCGCGCCGCTGTCGCCTTTGGTTCAGATTAAAATTGTTTATTGCGTATTACATTAAAATTTCAAGATTGTGTATCGAGCGAGTAAATAAGCGCATCGACGTAATTGTACCAGGGTGCTGCCAATAGTCAAAGTAAAGGAAGATGCTGAAAGGGAACGTAACTACATATTACATATTTACCTATATATAATATTAAGATTAAAATAAATAAATCGTAGATAGATCAAAGTACATATGGTCGAAGAGGTGCTATGGCTGAAAAACAAATTTGGACAACCCTGAGCCCCCGACCAGATAGGTAACAAAAACTCCTAAACAGCCGAAGATAACCTGCTTTTCATTTTATACTATGCTTTGGAGGAGGAGGGGCTCTATTGTACTCGGTAAATTGGGTATATTGCTTTTGAGATGTTATCGTTTTGGTCTTAAATCGGCCGCCTTTATTGTCAAGTAAGTAAATAAAAGCTATCATATAGTTGACTGCGATAACATGTCAAAAGCAATATGATTTCACCGAGTAGAATAGAGTCAGTGTTCTGAAGCCGAAACATTTAACTGAAAACTCATCTTTATGTCCACGAGCACTTGAAATAACATTATAATAAGCTCATCGGTTAATAATTCGCAGACAGATACGTGATTTTACTCCTCAATAAAACACGAAACGGTTCAGGGTGAGAAATTAAATCGGGTCAGTGGTAACTCTGTAACCAACAAGATAGGAGAATGTGACCCCATGCTGCCAATTTTAAAATGTTTTTTTTTAAACGGTAATCTCATTTTTTTACAGTTATATTTCTAGAGCTCATTATTTTTCATTGCAACTCTAACAACAAACAACAAAAGAATGTGTGCTTAATTCAAGAAAAATCTCCCGGGATCCAATTCCAGTATTAAAACACAAAAAATAATCAAATACACAATAAAACAGAAAATTAAATAGGAAACAGGAAAGTGAAGGATTTAACACAATAAAATATTCACTATCCTATGCTAGCTACCTATACTAGCTTCAATCCTATGCTTACTGAATGACCAATTATGATTGTAAAGTTGATTAAAAAACAGGTCAACAGCCAATCAACTTCATTTTGATGGCGATTTGAATGCCTGCAATAATCCAGGGATTTATTTTTTATTCATTACATACCTTTTTTTTTCAGGGCCTTTTTTGTCTGTCTGTACTAACTTATAGCAAGCAGCAATGTACAAAAATTGTAGATTAAGAACCAACCACCACTAAGCCACGTCTTAAATTAAATAGAAAAAAATAGTGCTAGTTAGATGAAATAGTTTAAAAAAAATCCTTACTACAACTTGGTTTCCCCAAGTGATTTAAATAAAACTTATTTTAGGGTGACGGAACCAATGACGGACACTTTTAGCTGACAGGCACCAGTAATGGACACTTCACTCTTAATTCAAATATCCTTCGGTCCTAAATTGATTGTTGCAAAACAAATGAATAACCCTCTGTAAAATAAGAATCAGTGTCCATTAATTGATGTCTTATCCATTACTGGTTCCATAGCAATTCAAACTTAAAATTAATTCATTAAACCCCATTAACATTGGTACCCCACAAACGTTAAAATCCTTATTGGCTGGAGGCTTAAAAGGGAGTACCTAATCACAGCTTAAAAAGGTAGTTTGTACATCCTCGAATTGTCGGCTGCCAGCGTACTTCTGACCGGCTTGACTCCTTGGCGCTGCGTAGAGATGTAGCCTCACTCTGCATTCTCTATCGCTTGTACAACGGGGAGTGCTCCGAGGAGCTGTTCGGATTAATTCCTGCCGCATCCTTCCGCCTTCGTCCTACGCGACAGAAATTCCACCACCATCATTTAGATGGCTGGCAGTCCACAACTGTGCGTTTCACACGGAATTTCCTGCCTCGCACAACTAAACTGTGGAATGGTCTGTCGCCTGCGGTATTTCCGGACCGTTACGACCTTCAAACCTTCAAGAAAAGAGCGTACTCTCATTTGAAAGGCCGGCAACGCACCTGTGACTCCTCTGGTGCTGCAGGTGTCTATGGGTGACGGTAATCGCTTTCCATCAGGCGATCCGTCTGCTCGTTTGCCTTCCTATACCATAAAAAAAAAAAAAAAAAAAACAAAATCGCTGAAAAAAAATTCAGGGTATTAAGTAGTATTTGAAAGTCACGAAAACCACTAAACGCAGTCAAAGATACACATTGCACAAACATACATACCGAACTACACGGGTAAATAAAGCAAAAGTCAAATAGACTACCCAATATCGTTGATTTATGAGTTCATAATGAAAATAGTTTCCCGTGTATCGGAACGGAATGGAAGGTGGAGTTAAACGCTTCTCGAATTTACTTACACATGGAAAAGTTTTTGAATAAACTGTGCTATGCCTTGTTTACTGCAGGAATTTTATACTGGCGGCGGTATTTATGGTTTTAATGCAACGATTAATAACAAAAATCTCAAACCGCTTTGTTTGTGCTCCAGCATTCATTTGGGAGTGCAACTTGCACTAAATATCGAGTAGCATGTGTGTGCCTTTAACTTGCGTAATTAAAAAGCAGGCTTTGAACTGCCGACCATATTAACCCCCCTCTTATTACTTTGTTATGTTAGATTACATTAAAGTATCGAAAGAAGACGAGTCTAACGACGCCTTATAATGTTAAAATCTATCAAGCCGTTTAGGTTGCAAAGCGTGCCAAGGAATTAGACATACATACATACACACACCCAAAAACACAACCATCCTTATGACGCAGTCGGGTAAAAAAAAATATGTACATATAAACACACATATCTATAGGTCGATTCACAAGAGCTGTAAGGATCTGATTCATTAGGCGAATGAAGTTTTTTTTTTTCATCTTTTTAGCCCTTGCACGGATGAATGAAGTTATACATGATGTACAAAAAGATACCTATAGGTTTTGCGCTCCAAATTTGAAGTACATTTAAAAGGACAGCACTTATACAATCACAGATGAGTAGTTTCTTTCGTGTCATTTGCAGCAGTTCTAAATCAACCTATACGTAAAAGTTACAAGAATTATAGGTACCTAGATTCACTAAAACTGGCACGATTGGAATGAACAAAAGTAATGTCACCTATCACTGTGCGAGTGCCGTCCTTTGAACCGATGTTCGAATTTCAAACCGAAATCCTGTTTACACACTAGTATACTTTCGTTCACTCATTCAATCCATTCGTGCCAGCTCTTGTGAATCGACCTATACCATATTTTAAATTTTACCTACTGTACATATTACACGAACTAGCGATTATAATAAATAGAACGATGCACAGATGTTACATTTAAGCAGAAATGGAAATTGTAGGTGGCAAGTACGAGGCGTTCCCCATGGACAGCGGCTATAACAAGTTCATGATGCTCAAGATACGTAATATAACCAAGGAGGACTTCGGCTTCTACAAATGCATCGCCAAGAACTCTCTTGGAGAAACCGATGGCATAATCAAGCTGGACGGTAAGGCAATTACACTCTAACTCTAAGCGTTCTCGCACGGATTCGAGAAAACAGAGCTCGAATTACGAAGATATGCCCGCTTTCCACTGCGAGCGGAGCGGACTTTGTACGTACTCCGTTTGGCTTACAACTGTGACTTCAAATGTTTCCAAAGCGAGCTAACCTCTTCAAAGTCACCATTGTAACCCAAACGGAGTCCGTACTGAGCTCGCTCCGCTTGCAGTGGAAAGTGGGCATTAAAGTAGCTCTAGTCAGTTTTGTATGAAAGACTATCCATATGAGTTATATGATGTGGTTTCCCTAGTTTTTATCTGTTAAAGACATGTGTTTGTTTGAGTCCGATTGAAGTCAGATTTAAAGGTAAAATACTAGTTGCAGCGAATACATTGTCATCCGACATGAGCAGAATGGGTTAGGCGGTTACGTGGCGAACTATACCTACTAGTTTATCTATGTAACATACTTGTTTACCGATACCTAGTAAGAAGAGTACAAGCTTAAACCCTGATTACGAACTAGGTGTTTTTTACTAAGATTACCCCATTTAGTTATTTGTTTACGATGCTTACACTGGCTTTTGAAGTCAGAGTCTTACAATGGTTTTTTTTTTTCAGAAATTCCGGCTCCGCCCTCAGCATTCGCTACAACACAGAGGGCTATTTTGGATAACGAGACAATTAAAAAGAAAGGTGAATTGAATATCTATATTTCGATCAATTTAATAACTATTGGTTGTTATTTGACAAGATGCATTCAGTGTTCATGATGCATTTCTAATGACTACTGTGTATGATGACATTGATGACACGAACAACCATTTTGAGTAGGTAGTTAAGCGCTACGATAAAAAGCTGCTATTTTAACGCTGTTAAAACTTTTACACCTCGAAGAGTTGTTAAAAGTCGACTTACTTCGTGCCGCTTACTTGATCTGCTTTCTTTTTTCATATCAATACCTTATTATTATAAGTCGGGTAGAAGTGAAATTCAGACGAACCATAGTTGGAAACAAATGGGGGTCAGCTTTTTATAATGGGCTTTAAAGTCCACTTAGTATCAGCGGGCCTATTATGTTGGGGTTTATCGAATGTGCATACAACATCAGTCTGTCACTTTCTGACTAATATGCAAGTAAGAGTGTGACGGTCGTTTTATCCACCGGGATAAAGCGACAATGACACGGGCCCAGGTGATTTGCCTCGTTTGCCTTCTCGATGCGATAAAAAAGATGCACTAAATGCAAGAATCGTTTCTCCAAAATTTACATTAATGAAATGTGTTTATCCGAAATTTTTTTTCAGGTCACCATGAAGTTTTTCATACCAATGACGCCGTGAGCTCAAATTTTCTAGGTGAAGCTTATGGGGAACAAATAAGGAATTATGGTAGGTAATAACTTAACATGTCTTTTGTGCTACTTATACGACATGTTTTTTTAATGATAGAATATGTCATATTTACTTACCATACTTTTATGGGATTGAAATATCAATTTGCCATTACTTTTAAAAGCATCATTGTAATTAATTTTTAATGGGTGTTGTACCTAAGATAGGTACACGTTTTCTATTATTTTCTAGTAATATTATTTTCATTCAAGAAAATAGCTAATTGTTAACTAATCCAACATTAGAAATTGACTTTTTTTTTATTTAAACTCAAAATAAACAATTTTTCACTTTTGAAATCATAACAAGTTTACTGTTCTTTCACAGGATTCGACAACGCCGAAGACAATTCGGCTTGTACCTACAGAATAAGTTTTATATGTATTTCGATATACCTCGTCAATCTAGTGAAGTTATTATTTGAAAATATGTCTTGATGATTCCCAACATCTGTTCAAATAAATGACTGTATCTATAGCGGTGACTAAAATTTTGTTTCAACAGCTGACAGACAATAAGTACTTATGAATTCATGCAGTTGCTTTATAAATGTTCTTTATAATAAGAAAATTAAATGCAGAGTGTTCTTTTAGATTTTAAAAGTAGCATACCTATCTGTGCTATTGTTAACTATTTTCGTTGCCTCGAGTTATTGACAAATCTTGCGCCAAAAAAGTTGCTTCTTATAATCATTTTATTTATAAATTGTAACAAAAGCATTGTAAATACCTAATGTCCGACTCATTCTTAGCATGAATAAACAAATATAGTAGAACTGAAACCCCAGTCCTAATTGTCGTAAAGTAAAAATCTTATAACTAACAAGTTTATCGTGACCGAAATGTTACGATTCATGGTAATTCATACTAACATCTCGCTTATCTAATAGCGGTAACGCTCAATTCAAGGTTGCTTTATTTTGTTACGAACTCTCAAAGCCTTGACCGTAAAGGTGGTATACTAAGTACCAACTGCACCACACGATGTTAACCACTTAACAGACGATTAGAGCGTTAGCAGTTGTCAAAATGTATGAACTAACAGTCGATGAACATTGATTAAATTTAACATCGTTTGGTGAATTGAGTACTAAACCAAACAATAAGATTTAAAGACATGGAACACTGGTCTATATTTGGCAGTCAAATTTTACTGTTTTCCCCCAAGACCCCCTACTAACGAGCATATAAGATGATTAAAGGGTAAGCTTGGGTGTAATTGTTTAGTTTGGCTGAAAATTGCGCATTTACGCTGGTTTCATACAAAGACAAAACAGTGGACAGCACAGTACTGATATTGTGTTTACTCACACGCCGGGACAGTACAGTACTGTTTTGTGCATTGGCACAGTAGCAGTACCCTACTGGCCATTGTTGTGCCTCACTGTTCTGTCTCCGTGTGAAACTAGCATTACCAGATAATACTGGCTGGTGCGCCAGAAATTGCCAGATAAGTTTTGATTTGTGCCAGTGCTCGGGCTAGGCAGGCTAGCGAGTTGGACGAAGGCCACCTAAACTTGTTTAGTGAATTGTTTTACTAACCGTTTTAAACGTATTATTGTGTACAATAGAATATTCATAGATACATCCATTCCAAATATAGCAATAGGTACTTAATATTATATCGAACTTTAATAAAGGTTATTCTTTCATGCGTAGTTTTAAGTTAAATCGTATGTAAATAAATGCTTTCAACTACAACTAATGATATAGTGCTTCGGGTGATGACAGCTTATAGAAACTTGGTAATAATTGTACTTCTTTCTCTGAATGTAAATCGAAGTCATGTTTTATGCCTCTGTTTCTTGCTTTTGTAGAATTCGTGGATCGTGGATGTTATGTTATAATTTTATTAAAGTAAGTACCTTGATAGTTTTCTAGACTAATTTTATGATGTAAAAATCGTGATGATTGGCTCTAAATATTAGAATAATTAGGCATGGCCGTATCTAGGGACATGTAGACTTTTTGTAATATTACTGCTACGACAAAAACTGCCAAAATGAAGATTCATTAAATAAACAATGCCTGACCGAAGAAACTGGTTTTATTTTAAGTGAATTTAATATATGCCTTATTTACTAGTATGACAGTTCACATTCGCCCTTCTTCAAATTTACAAATGATAGCACATACCTAGTGACCATTCTGCCCGAGCCTTTTTAGGGTTCCGTAGTCAGACTAGGAACCCTTATAGTTTAGAATAAATAGTGAAATATTTTTTTGTTTCTTTTAGGGTACTTATTCAATACGTAACGTGGGGAGGTTTGTTTTTGTCTCGTCTACCCTATGTGAGGGATGTTGTTGGATATTCCTTTCAAAAATATTGCGGGTTTATAATAGTAGATTGTGTTACAAGGTTACAAAATGACATATTTACGGCGAGGGCGTACATTGAGTCCTGAACGTAGAGAAGGGTTCTATAATTGAATAGGTGATGTGAAAAATATTTTATCGATTAAGGGATCACGAAGGAATAAATGTCCGACTACCTACAGGAACGAGAACTACTTATAGTTGGCTGGTGACCTTTTCTGTACAGGCGTATTTGAGCGCGCTTTCCCCGCCTAGATGCAGAAGGTGGTAGCGTGAAAAACTGATGTCATATTTGGAATCCAAGATGGCGGAAAATTTGTTTTTCATTAACATGCTAAGGACATAATATTATACTCGCACGAACGGTCGCACTTCACGCAATTCATCAGTTAATTTATTAAAATGTGACAGTATGATAAACTTTGAATACTTTAGGTAACAATAATTTGCAACAGTCTGCTACAGGTTGTAATATTATGCAATACCTATGAGTCCTCCGTACATTGACGATATAATTATATTCATTTTAGGTTTAAGAGATGTTTTTATTTCTAAGACGTTAAGTTTTTTGAAAAGAAAGAAATTTAGAAAATACATCTATTGACACAAAAATGATACGGATTACAATAAACTAAGAATTCAGACAGAGTTTTTCGTCTTTGCGTCAATGGGACCCACTCGGTACGATGCCGAGGCAAGCCACATCATAAAGCTTAGGTCCTGAAAGAGGACAGGATAGTTTTTTCCGAAAAATCATCTCATTCCTACGGAAATTCAAATTAATTGTTTAATGTAAATTTTCTCACAAGGTGGCGCCACTTTGTATCTAGCCATGTGTGGGTACGCTGTTTTTATTTCTCTTTACGTTAGTCATCCTGTAATTCTTTCAGTTTGTATTCATTGATGTCTGCGAACACACAAAATATGATGATAAGGAAATACACTTTTAGTTCTTCATATATGAACTAGATGGCGCTAGCTCTGATTTAAAACTCGGTATAGTCACTGAGTGATTAAGCGATTTTCCCTATGCAGCGCAATGTTTCGTTGTCGGTTAGGAAAAACGGTTCTCTATCGTTTGACCGAATTTCATATGCAATAATATTATTTGCCCGAATTTCATATGACATAATTTTATATGCCGTAACTAGTGTTGTGCCGTTACCGGTAACTTACTCGAAGCGGGTATTTTACCAGTAACGCTACCAGAAACATTACCAAAAAGCGGTAATATACGGTAACATTCAAATTTCGTAAATATTACCTATGTTTTAAATACATGTTTATACTATTTTAGCACCAGACGGACCCTTTTAAACTAATAATGTTAAGATGGGTTTAGTAGTTTAGTATATTACCAATGTTACTGGTAAAATACTTAATATTTCCGAGTATTTTACCAATGTTACCGGGAATATTACTCCCTCATATTTATACTTCATTAGGGTTTGCAATATTCGTTAAATTTTAGTATTCGAATAATACGAATATTTAGATTTCCAACATTCGAATATTCGAATATTTAGAATAATTAGAATATTTTTGAAAATTAAACAAAATAATGATTCTAAGTTGTGTAATTGCAACAACCTTACAATTCAAAAAAACATTTATGGTATCTTCTCCAGATACCTAGCATGTAGCCGAACTTGCTAGCTCCCTAGCTCGCTACCCTTTTACCAATTACGGTACGGTATTTAGTTCTTTTTAGGGAGTTTGATTTTGGCAAGGATAAAGCAAAATAAGTAATATGTTGTTTGTCTTACATTTGTAGTTATTTTTAACAGAGATGGTCATTTCGTAATCGATTCCTGATTACACGATTAATTGATTTTATTTTGTAATCCGCTACTGCGTGTCAGATTACTTGTAATGTATTCAAGTGACACGGTGAATTACCATTACATATTAAGGAATCAGTAATCATCTATACAAATATTCTAATTACAAGTAATTGGAATCAATGTCGATTCCAAATTACTGGAATTGTTGACTTGATTACTTCCAGATTACTTTTATATATTAAATAGCTTCAGGCACCGCTCACGAAAATTTTACAGACAACAACATAAGTTGGGCTCTGTTAAAAAATAAACGGGTAACATAAATAAACATGTCCTTTTAAAGATTTTCATAATTATTTTATTTTTATATTTTAAATCTGACCGTAATTGGCATTTCCATTTCCTCGCCGAATTTTCATTATTTCTAATTTTGCCATAAGTTCCATATTAAAACAACGGAATTCCTCCGCATCGATAAAGTATGCCATAATGTATAATGTACTCGTCACTCGAAATATAATTAAAAAATATTAAACTTATCAAAGGGATTCAACACCAACAATCAACATTTATTTAAGTAATGTGGTGAAAGACTAGAGTGACACGTTTGTCAAAACAATTTTTTCTTAGCTTAGTGACATTTGAGAAACTTATAAAATAAGGTCAGACTTAAGTAGGTAATCTATCCTGGAATTGGAGTAAAGTAATTCAGATTACTTTAGTACTTGATTACTGAAGAATCAAGAATACAGTATTGGTTTACAATACCGATTCCAAAGGAGTGGATTACAAATGTAATCATGGTACTAGTACTACAGTAATTTAGATTATTCAAGTAATCGATTACTGAGGAATCATGATTACTGGAATGTAAACGTGTAATTAATTCCCAAAGTAATTGATTACGCCCATCTCTGATTTTTAATATTTAAATGTATTTCTACGAACTCGTTAATATGGAGGATAATTAATCCTGGCATTTTGTTAAGGTTTTGCTAAGGTAAATAATTACAGACAAATTTGTGCACTAATCAAAATATTCGTTTTATTCGAATAATGAATATTGTCGAATTCGAATAACATTTATGGCGAATAATTCGAATAATTGAATATTCGAATGTTCGAATTGCAAACCCTAACTTCATACATATCTATCACGTGAAAACCGGATACTTACGAATAAAATAAAAGAACAATCAAGTTTTAAAATTATACACACACAGCGTTACAATAATTACACTTGAAACTAGATGAAAAACAAACATGGGGTTCACTTAGTATGAAGAAAGTAACTTTGCATGATTACACAAAAAGTTGACGGAAAAAAAAATGGCAAGTAGCTTTAAAAACATTCTAAGTTCATAATAATTGTATTTGTGTAAGAAACCACTGAAAAAATATTGAAATACTTCATCAAATTAATGAGTTTTTGTAACATGGACACAAGGAAAATTACAAAAAATCCGACTAAAATGATCAATATCTCCGAAAGTACTAAAAATCGCTGAACATACATGGGGGTGTTTTTGGTAGCCCTGGGTGTGAGCTATTTTTTTTTTCATTTGGACCACTAGGATCCGACACCATGGATTTAATAAATGAATAAAGAAAGGAAACAGAAATACACGATCTCTATGTCCGCTTCTGGTAATATTACCGGTAGCATTGGTAATTTACTGAGTATTTTACCAAATGGTATTATACTGGTAACGAGTAAGTTACCGCCGGCACAACACTAGCCGTAACGAATCATGTGCCATAATGATCATTTGGTATATTTTCACTTGACATAACAGAACTGTTAGGTGCTATAACGATACGTATGCCATACTTTTCATTTTCCCTAATATGAAGTGTTATAAAATTTTATGCTATAAATGTTCAAGGTCATAAAACATTCAGAATGCTTATTATTGCTGGTATAGTTTTCGTAGGCGTTTGTTAGTGGTTTTTTTCTTGTGTCAAATTCATATTATGTAAGTATAGTACGAAAAAAAAGGGTCTGGCTGCAACGTCGCAGTTTTACCTAACACTCCTCGCTTCGCTCGTCATCGTACCTAACGGAGACCTTCCTTACAGTAGGTAGATTAGAATAGGTAAGTTATTATAATAGTAGTACGTAATCCAGACTCTACCAGTACTTCTTTATAACCTGGGTCTGGGTCTGCTTTTTCCGAAATTATGGCAATTTAATGTTATGGCATAAAATATTAGGGATTATAGAAAGTAAATGTTATGAAAAGTGTTATTATGGTATCTCATATTAGGGAAGTAGAACATTATGACACTAGAGTATTATAACATTCAAAAATTATGGTATGTGATATTAGAGAAAATGAAAGTTATAGCCAGAGACCATTATGGCAAATAAAATTATGAAAAATGAAGGGATTATTCATCCTATAGTAAGATCAAATTCTGAATTCCACGCAGACGAAGTCACGGGCAGAAACTAGTATTAAATAAAATATTGTTTTTACTCATTCGCTGTTCGAAGCAAAAAGCAAAGTCGTTCCAGGATGATAAAACTTTAGTAAATAATGATTGAGAAGTAAACAAGATAACAGTACCTAATGGAAATAGTTCAGATAAATATTGACAGTAGGTATAATTATAGTAATTGATTCAATCCATAGTAAACAGTCTCAGTGATAGTAGATGAATGAGTAAATAATGAGTTTGTTTATGTTTTGAGCATTAATATACAGCACGATAAAGAATTTACTCGCATAGAAACCAATTTTGTCATTCACGATGCTTATGAACTTTTTATAGAATACGAATATACCTACTGGGTGACTTGTAAATCGTGATGGGACCCAAATATTATGTTATTCTGGCTTTTTACCGTTAGTTAAAGCACTCTTTAGTAACACTATGCAAAAATATGTAAATGTAGTTTGTAATCATTAATAAAATTGATAATTATAAATTTACCGAGTCTCATGGGTACCCTACTTCTTACGTTTATCTGAGTACTTTAATCTACATAACTCATCTAGTAGAATAGGGTGACCACACTGTTGGTAATTTTTGCTCTTTAAATAAATTATGTTTTACTTTAACAAAGTTTAATTGTTGGTTTTTTGAGTTAGTGTACTGAATTCGCCTTGAAATGCTGCGTTAGAAACCATAATTTCGGTTCACGACTTAGCAGTCACCATGTATACAATTTTACTGTAAATCATTACCACTTCTGATAGCGATTATAACCTTGAAACATGCAAGAAGAATAAGTTAAAGGCTTCCTTATATTTCTATTAACGAAGACACCGCCACCGTCGGGAAAAAATATAAAATAAGAACGTTATTTGTTGTAAGTACCTAAATACAAACCTTTTCCGAACTATGACCTAATCGCGTACCAATTCAAAATATTTTTGTATTAGCTGCCACAGCATTGAATTCTGTACCTAAGTATCCATCAGTAAATTAGGTTCTACGCTAAGGCACACCAATTAACTAAATAATGATCATTAGGAAATCAATTTTTATAAGAAACATTTATGAACTTCCAATAATCTAATTTGCAATTTTATATGAACTTTGGCGCACCCGAATGGGAGACCGATCAAACTCCAGCCAACGACATACAATGCCGGCCTCTATTCAACTCGGTAAAACCATATTGCCCTTGACATGTCATGGTATTGTTTTTAACTCGGCGCCATTACTGTCAAGCAAATAAAAGCTATCGAAACGTTAAACAATAAGGCTTTAACTTGTAGAATCTCAGTCCTGCAATGCTCCTGGAAACTTATGCGCTGCTAGTACACAGGCAAACAAAAACCAGCATAATCTGTGCAGCACTCCTTTGTAAAGAGTTTCAATATAAAATTTGTAATTTTTTGCTCGTAAGTGCTAAAGCAAACAATTTTAACACATTATTTCCTGCACACACTAAAAAATCAATGAATAGGTATCAGTTAGCCAAAATTTATAAATGTCAAACTATCCCTGGTAGACTGAGATAAGTGTTGCTTATTCATTTAGTTTACCCGGGGGCTTATTATGACATGGCTATGCATTTCATTACACGGTGAGCATAAAGGACGGAGCAATGGCAGTTATATAAATCTGTCCTTTTCTCTCAGCGTAAAATGAATTGCACAGATAATTAATAATATTTGAATATTTAAATTTATATAGAACACTGATTATAATTGGCCTCATTGCCCGCCGTGCCGTGGCGTGACTCATCAAAAACAGGCAGTTAGCGTTGACATTTTGTTTACTCTACATTTGACATATGAGTATCATCAATCAATCAAGATAACGACAAACTTTATAATAATTGACTTACCTCGTGTTAATAGTGAAGCGGAAATTTGAATGGCCATTTGTGGTTCCTCACAGGAAAGCGGTTTGCTGAGTAATTAATTTTATAAACGGAAATATTCTTATGCACGTCGTGCATCATACCTAGTTACAATGCCTAAGTTTTTATATTTTTCTTCTCATAACATAAATTATTGATAATTTTTAACATAAATATACAAAAACCTACGGTGACATAATGTTATACATTCCTGGACAGAACGATGTCCATAATAATGATGAAGATAATTCTTTATCACTGGTACTTATGACTCTCACCATATCATAATGTAAAGGTAAATAAAGGAATAAAAAGACTTGTAAGCATTTTCTTAGGATTCATTTCAATCCCTTATACAAACACCTACGCCATAAACTAATTATTTAAAAAAAACCGGGTCAGAGCATGTCGCGTCATGCTCAGTAGGTAGGTATAGGGTTCCGGTGCCGATACTATAAACACGAAAAAATATCTCCAAAAACAACAAATATGAAAGAATTTTCTATTAAAAGTTATTTGATGCTGTAGCCTGTATCCCAGGAGCCAATCAAGCCACTTAGTCGTGTTAGTTTTATTTATTTTTATTTGGCACTTCAACAACGTAACAGTTTATTGTAAACTATAAATAGGCATAGGGAATGTAGTGATACAGTCGCGATAACTCGCCCAGTTAATTGTTTGTCTTCTTCATAAATTTTGTATCGATAGAAAGCAGAAACGTTAGCGGCGTTGACATCTTGGCTAGGCTTACTGTACCGTTACCATAAGTTACATTTACTTTACTCGCTAGCGAGTCGAATGCTCTGTCCCTTGCGCTCTATAACAATACTGTATTTACATTTCGCACAGAGCATTCGAGTCGCTAGCGAGTACGGTAATTGTAACTCATGGTAAGGGTACAGTAAGCCTAGCGAAGATGTCAACGCCGCTAACGTTTCTGCTTTCTATCGATACAAAATTTATGAAGTAGACAAACAATTAACGCGATCTGTCATTAGTTTACATCAGTCCTATACATTTTGTAAATTTTTAAAAATCTCTATCGAAGTGTTTTTCATCTCGTCTTAAGGTAAACGATCAGCGACTAAATCACTGCAAAAAGTCACCATTTTTATCTGCCATAAGAATGTACTTATGCGAAACGGATACGTTGCATTAAAAACAGGATAAAAAGAATACGGTAATTATTAATTACCCTTAAAATATAATAAAAAGTTAATGAATCTATTTTATCTGTCATAATTATTTTAATTCCTAATGTATTTAGGTCATAACTATCGCAAGTCATAAATTTTTTTTTAAACTGCTCCTTTTCAGAACGTGTGAAAATCGAACGTAACTTTACCTAGCCTTTCCAACACATTCGATATTTAAAAAAATCGGAAATGTGTCCAGCGATATAAAATTATGACTTTTAATAATAATGTCAACAAAGACATTATGACCAAAATTAAAACTGGAAACAACAGGCTCCCAAGTCAGATGTTAATGGCAGTGGCCATTATTGGATTCCACATACAAACTTGCGCGATTCCGCTACAATTACAATGCCTTGCAACTCAGAATTATTTCCACTCTGCTCACGTTTCCCGGTAAACGAATAACTACTCGAGCCGAGAACCGTTATAGGTAGGCACCCCATTAATAGGTAACACGGAACAATCTCGGTGCAGTGCCCTTTACTGTCCCAATCGATACTTAGCAATTTACCGCTTTCAAGTTTTACTGCCCGATTCACAATGGTCATGAGCGGGAGTAACTCGGAATCAGTAATAACCTTTGCTCTAACGCATCGTTTTAAACTGGTTTTCAGTTTCTAACATTACAAAATAAAAACAGGTGGAAATGGCTTTGGAAGAAACGATGCATTAGAACAAATGATGTTTCGGAATTTTATAGAACCGTCATGAGCATAACTAACGGAAATAAAGTAATGAAGTCTTGATTATGTATTATGTATAGAGCCAAATCTCAAAACACCTTATCGGAAAAACCTTTTGTTTCACATATTTATCAAAAGTTACAATACGTAAGAATTATCATAATTCCTAATTTATTTTATTTATTTGTACGCATTGCTTCCTAAAGAATGCATTTATCCTGAATGTTTCAATATTTAATTTTAGTAAGTATAAGTTTGTACCATAAATGGTAGTCAGAATTTGAGACTAAGTACCTACCCATTTAAGGAATTAGTAATGAAACATTGTAAGTTACACCAAGTTACAACATTTATATAAAGTTTACAATATGTTAACACAATTATAAGTGGTTACCAATAGGTAACTGACAAAATCACAGGAACTCTCTTTTAAGAGATATCTTCTGATTTCAAACGATTTTCCTGGATATGGACTGAGAAATACAGCCGAAGATACAAATTTACAAATGAAAAAGATTGAAATTATTCAGGCCATAAGCGATATACAAAACGACAGACACACGTGTTTTCATGACTTGAAAAGCTTGTTTATATACTTGAATAACACATTTTCAAAGAACGATTTACTTTTTCTTGGACTTTCCATAATATCATCGTAAAGTTTTACACATATCTCGGAAATTTGGAATTTCAGGAACTTAGTAGGTAAGACTTCGTCGGTACTAAATCGTCTTCGGCAGTAGTTGCCGCGTTCTGAACCCCCGGTGGGGGTTTCTGTAATGGTTTTTTTCCTCGACGTCATTGCATGTGTCACTATTTTTTCTCAACTTTAGCCGATGTTAAGCAGTTGCGTCGCATAAATTGCATAACCTAATTAAATATTTATTTAATTCCTCAAATTTACGAAATATGAATGAGGATAAATGAATTTGTTTGAGTTGTACTTTTTAAATTTGAATTTACGTTACGATTCACGCAACAACCTGAAATAAGGACGAAATGCGAGATAGTAATGAATTGATTTCATCTGAACTACACAGATAAAATATATTATTATTTGAGTAATGCAAGTCCTATTCTAATCTGTCAGTTTCTGAAAGCGTCAGAGAGGTTTTGCGATAAGGGTCTAGATAAAAAGATAAAAATAGGAATTGTGCGTAATAATCGGTAGTCGTGGTCCTGACGGGCTATATTAACGACACGCTGGTGGGTGATGAAGAAGATTTTCTTAAGAGCCGCAGACGGCGGGTTCGAAGCGTCGCTGATGGCTCTTGAGACGTAAATATGAATAAGATGATCAAACACAATCAAACAGTAAAAACACGAAATACAGTTTTGATAGAATACATGCGTCCGAACGCTCATGATTGACAGGAAGAGAGTGTAGTGATAGTAACCTAAAAGAAATGACAGCTCTGATTTTATCATAAACTAAATTCCCTAGTCTATGATTATTAGGACGGCGACAGACACCCACACATTATTGATGAATTACACAATGATATAAAAGTAAATAAAAACATGTTAATTTTCTGTTAACAGGAATGTTATGTAGTCCAAATATTATGCAACTTAAGCAGGAAAGACATACTCGTATCTATTCATCATTCTTTATTCTCATCATGCGGCTTTGAAATTGTGTCATTAGTCATTACTACTACTTACAATAAGTTAAGTGAATTTCCATTACGAGACGTTGTGACCGTAATGAATCATCATAATACGGAAATTAAACACGACTACGACATTAAAACAATAATGAGATCCTTAATGAGGTAGTTGACATTCATTAAATAATGCGCTAACCCCTTAGTTATCCCACAGTATTAAAACCAAGTCAGTCAAAGAACTGTTATCTCTACGGTCGACAAATATATCTCAATAAGTTGTTATTTATCGTTATTAGTGTTATATATAAGAGTGCTGCAATAGAAAATAATTCATTCCATTCGTTGGCTGTTAGTCTATCACTTATGACAAAGGACCAAAAACATACCGATGATGTTCAATAATAGTTTATTTGTGCATGGTTATCAAGATGTCGAAGTGCCCGCGCATCTCAATTTTGGAAAATATATGCTTGATCGACTGCGGTGTAAGAGTGAGGAAAAAGCTGTAGTAAGTAAACTTTATTAATTCTTAACTTACCTTTTAAAGTAAGGCGTTTGCTTTGACATACTTAAACCTTTTTAATATGAATTTTCTCTCTCAGTTTTTGATCGCATTATGACATGTAAGTTTAAAGTTATAGCGAACAGTGAGTTA
Organism: Acleris laterana; assembly: GCA_963966035.1. Classification (NCBI taxonomy): domain Eukaryota; kingdom Metazoa; phylum Arthropoda; class Insecta; order Lepidoptera; family Tortricidae; genus Acleris; species Acleris laterana. The sequence goes on along the minus strand of OZ014448.1, from coordinate 11,886,125 downwards.
TTAGTAAATAGAACAATAATATTATAGTAATAACTTATATAGAAACTCATGGATACTCAAGATACAGGCTCAGCCTATTTAGTCTGGAATCTACTAAAAATAGTTTTGTATCCTTATTTGTGCAAAACTGCAGGATCATTTTTGATATTCCGTGTTAAACTCAGTGGCACCTGATTATTAAAACTAAGTTAATTAATGTTTTATTGTGTCTTATAAATTAAATATTACCTAACTGTTCGCTACATAAATTAGATACAAAAATTTTGTCACGACCACAAGTAACAGAAGTAAGGTAACCACTTTTGATCTAATTTTGACTTACTCAAATTGCCAGATTGTATTTTTTTTTTTTCAAAATTATTAACTCGTACAGGTCGATTCTCAAGAGCTGGCAGGAATGCATTGAATAAGTGGACGAAAGTACCCCTATAAATGTGTGTAAAATAATAACAGGTTTTCGGTTTGAAATTCAAACATCGGTTCAATAGACGGTACCCACACAGTGATAGCTGATATTACTTTCGTTCAATCCATTCGTGCCAGTTCTTGTGAATCGACCTGTACCTAAAGGTAGGTTTCGTGTGTGCAATCTTATATAAAGTTTACAAAATCTAAGGCCTTTATAATTAAGAACCAATCGCTCGCACTACCCGTATAGCATATTCCACAAGCACGTTATTTACGTGGTAAATTTCAACGAACAGCAAATTTATCATTTATATAAAACAACCACAAAAAAACAACTTCTGTCCAAGGTAAACGCAAGCACAAATGACTCGATAACGTATAAGGAGTTTACTAAATACGCCGTGTGCCTGTCGACGTCATTAGCGGAGTTGGGAGTGACGCGGGGGGAACCTGTTGGGATCGGAAGCGAAAAACGAGTAACGTTCATACCAACTGCTCTGGCGGTTGTGTTTGCTGGTGCTACTTATACTCCTTATGACTTGAAAAGTGGAAGAGGTTAGTAATTTTTTTATTGTGATTCCGTTTCAGCGGGCCTAATATGGCTACGTTTATCACGTTACAAAATGTGCATAAAACATCGGTAAACAATAGTGACGAGTGCTTTATCCACATTTTGTCACGCGATACATGCATTACTTTTATCACGGTGGATAAAACATACGTCACTCTCGCAATAACAAACTGGTCAGAGAGGGACAAATGTTTTATCCGTGTTTGTACATGTCGATAATCACGATCATAATGGAGCCCTAACATGGCTGCGTTTATAGCGTGACAAAGTTAGGGTAAAGCATTCTTCACCTTCTGAGTCAGAAGGTGAAGAATGCTTTACCCTAACTTTGTCACCTAACTTTGTTAGAGATGTGCCGTTCTCGAGAATTCTCGGGAACGACGCTCCTTTTGTATGGAGAATGTCGAGAATTCTCCAAAATTCTCGAGAATTCTCGAGAACGGCACATCACTACTTCTGACACGTGAATAAGCACAAGAGTGACGGATGCTTTATCCACATTTGACACACGATATAGACGCATCCATAGTAGGCCCGCAGGTCAATAAAGTAGATATATGGTAAGATATAAATTGCTAACGATGAGGTAAATACTCTTAGGCCCACTTGCATGGACCAGAGGTAAGCGTCTTAACCCGAGGTTAGGCGGCAAACCACGTACAAAAGTAGACGTTTAACTCTGGGTTAAGGGCTAACTCTGGTCTGCGCAAGTCCGCCTTAGGTCCACTTGCGTGGACCAGAGTTAGCGTCTTAACCCGATGTTAGGCGGCAAACCACGTACAAAAGTAGGCGCTTAACTCTGGGTTAAGGGCTAACTCTGGTCCGCGCAAGTCCACATTAATGTCTTAACCCAGAGTTAAATTTTTCTGGGCTAGTGGTTTTTTAAAAGTATTTTAATTTCGGCAATATTGTGGCAAAGGAAGAATAATACAAAACGTTATTTATTTATTTTGTAATTAAATTTCAAACTCAGGATACCGACAGAATACTAAGGAACTCTGAAGTCGTTGCGTCGGTTGACTGCACCCGCGCAAACTGCATTACCAAAGTAGATGAAGATGACACGTGATGTCTTTATTAATTAATATTATAAATCATTCTTATATTAACTACTCGTGTCGTAAACAAAACCAATTCTCTAGAAAATACAGTGACAATCCGATACTTTTTGTTTCAGCTGCATTAAAACACAAATTAGACTTAACCAAACCAAAATACTTTATCTGTTCAAACTTATTTTGGGAAACATACCGTGACATTTTAAGAGATTTGGAATGCATCAAATCTTTCATTTGTTTTGATGAGAATGAGGAAATCGAGTTGTCTATCCAGACGTTAATAGCGAGACAGTCCGACGCTGACGTGGCCAGTTTTGAACCCGCTCCCGTGCGGGGACAGACGGACACCGCGCTCATCCTGTATTCCTCCGGCACAACTGGCATGCCCAAGGGGGTTCAACTGACACATCTTAACTGTATTCTTAACAGTTTACCTGAAGAGTAAGTACAAAAATGACTTACTTCTTTCGAACAACAATTATAGATCGAAACATACATAAAACTTATGTTAATTTATAACTGTTTTTTTTTTAATAATAAGGGCAGGTGATGATTTCCATTCAATATAACCAAAAAATTTTTTTAACAGTTTTAAGGATAAATGTCTTCAAACTGCATTCATGTTTGGAGAGTGGTACCACAATTATGACACATTCATGACGTACAAATTTTTATCTGCTGGAAGACAGATAGTGTTTGTGGATACTGTGACACCGGTTAATCTTCTGAGGAGTGTTCAAGATTATAAGGTAATGTATAAGAACAATCTATCATAAAATAATTACCATAATAGTAAGTAAAGAAGGAATAACACAAGCCTGTATTGGTCTCTTCATCGACAACACATCAATGGTTTCACTGGGTTTGTCGCTCTGTTGCTCGTATTTATAGATATCCAGGTGCGAGCGACACGACCATTTATGGTCGGAATATTTGGGACAGACCTCTGTCCAGCAGCGGACACCTTTTGGCCGATATGACGGCAACGTCGGCTCACAGTTTGCTGAAATTCATTATATTGTAGGTAAACATCGCTATGTTGGTGCCTTCACTCGTCGGCTACTTGTCTAAAGCGGAAGAAGTTGACAAATATGATCTTAGATCTTTGAAAATCATATACTGTCGCTCGTCTCCCCTACACAGAAAAACAATAGAAGCAATCAAAAAGAGGTACACATTCTTGTTTAACTACTCTTTAAAACAGTAGATTGTTCAACAAGGGACTAAAACAAGCCGTAATAACACGAGATGTTTAGCCACGCGAGCTTTGCGGGCGAGGGTGGGCATAGTTCGAGTGTCATTATGGTGGTTAAGCCTCGCGTTAAACACTCTACTTTTCACTTTGAATGCGAGGAAAAAAATACTTACCTATTATACTTAACAAAGTTTCTTGCAAATTTGTTCCGCGATTGTATTTTTATTGTAAAGTGCTGCTTTAAATGCAACAAATTAAAACTTGAAAACTATTTTATAAGCAATTGAACCATTGAATTCATTAAATTCATTGATTGAATTCAACGCTAATATCATTAAATAAATTCATGTCCGTAATCATAAATCGTGTTTCACGTAGCAAAATAATTATTTTTACATCTTTGCACAGTTATCGTTTTGAAGTTATTTCAATCACTGAAAATGGCGATAATCCTCCATTCACAATCAACGTGATTGGACCGTGACCGTGAGGGGTTTCCAAAGTAAATTTAAAAAAAACTTTTGTTCCAAGACATTAATAAGGAGTTTTGATCCTGATATGCAAAGACTGAAGTAACATTTTAAGAGTGTGAAGTGAAAAAAATCTTAACTCTCGTCAAATGTATGTTGCAGATACCCAACTCTAAAGAATGTATTGCAAGGATATGGTATGACAGAATCAGGCGAGTTGACCTCAGAAAGCTGGGGGACTAAGGGTCCAAAGATAGGGAGCGTTGGCATGGCGTCTCCTGGTATTACATTAAAGGTAGGTAACGAATATTATCGAGAAATTCATTGTGCTTATTACCTAGAACTTTTATTTTTTATTAATAAAGATATTATGGTTATAGATTGTTGATCCAGAAACAAGAGAGATTCTAGGGCCTAAACAGCGTGGAGAAATATGTTTGCGTGGGCCTGTTCTCATGAAGGGCTACATAGATATTGATCCATCCAATTATCTTGATGACCAAGGATTTTTCTTAACAGGAGACTTGGGGTACTACGACGAAGATAAATATTTTTATATCGTAGACAGGCTTAAGGAAATCATTTCATATGATGGAAACAAGGTAGGTAACGTAAAACTCTCCAACTATAGTCCTGGCCTACAACAATGGTCCAATTTTACTTTTCACATTATTCTAAAAATTTGACAGATTTAGCTATAGCTAGAGTTTAGAGCTGTCAATTTGAGGCCAAACAGTACATATACCCAGCAATAATAGCAGTAAGGTATCATATTTTAAAATAATGTAATGTGGAATATTGGACTATTGTTGCAGGCTAGGACTTATAGTTGGGTAGTTTTACACTTGCATTTAAAAATTAATAATACAAGTCAGATTAAGAAGACGTAGTACACCATAACCGATATTTTTACTAACGTAGATATGCTTTGAACCCACAAAAATACATTAATTGTGAACTTCTACTCCTGAAATTATTGCTGGAAACATCATCAGCCTACTTCATACTTAATAGACATAGGGAGAGCCCACCTGGAGCCACACACCCCGAACTCTGGCTCTTTTTCTCCAGTAACGCTGAGTATATCGTTGATTCACCTAGCCACAAAGAATAAAAACACGTAATTTATAACACTTGGAATTATCAACAGGTGGCTCCATTGGAGTTGGAGACGATCCTGCAACTGCACCCGGGCGTGCGCGAGGCGGGCGTGGTGGGCCGCCCGGCGGGGGACCTGGGAGAGGAGCCGACTGCCTTCGTGGTGCGCCAACCCGGCGCCACCGTCTCCGACCTCGAGCTCCAGCAGCACGTCGCTGCTGAGGTGGTTACCTCATCCTCCTATATCCTCCATCCACCCACATTTCCTCATCAACATTTATATTCACTAACATTGACAAGCACAGGCTCGCTTACCAATTAAACTTGGTAGCTCACCATTATGCTCATCGGTAGCTGACGTCGATTCGATTATTTTAAAGTATAAAAATGCAACTAAGTACTACAATATAAAAGGTCTTTAAAAAGTGTTCAGAAAGGAAGTGTTTAAAAAGGGTTCAGGTAATATCGGTTAAACTCGGGTAAGAGTGAAAGAGAGCGAGTCAGACAAACACGATAATCATTTTAAGAGCTATATTTCACTAATTACGTCGTTGTTTACGTTCATGACGTTGATACGGCCATCTTACTGAATATCAGTTAATAATGCTGCCCCAAATCTACTGGCCCTAAATTCGACTAGTCTTAAATTTAAATAAGTGAAAACATGCGTCAATCATAATTTTTTTAATTATATTAATGGTACTTAAAAATAAAAGAAAGATGAAAGATTTTTATCAAGTAAGTGATGAGAATCCTGCCTAATGGTATGGTTGTGCAGGTGCCGCCCTACATGCAGCTGCGGGGCGGGGTGCTCTTCGTGCCGGAACTGCCCAGGAACCCGCGCGGCAAAGTACTGCGCAGGCGGCTCAGGGAAATGTTGCAGACTGCTGAATGCCCAAGTTAATCATCAAATCGCTGTAAAAAAAAAGAGACGATAATTACTGAAACAAATAAATAATACACACATATTGGATGTGTTATTAATTATTACTTATCAGTTGAGAGTAGGTCTAGATTTTTTTCCCAACTTTATTTGAATACTGACCACAATGAAATAGTTTAATACAATTGCTACCAAGAAAACCGAAAATTACATTTTACTTAACATTTATCATTTTATTTTATTGTTATTTGTTCATAACTGCCAAAACCATCACAATCGCATCACAATTCGACCGAAGTGTGCTAGCGTCAAGAAAGTACCTACTAGTGCATTGCGGGAGATGCGTTTCTTGTTATATACAGTTAAGTATTTGATTTAATGGCAATTTTACAAAAAGTTTCAAAAATTCCTGAAGGTTTTTTTTTTCTTACAAAATTTAAACAAACATTCAGGGTGTAGCTCGATCTGGTATTTTATCTGTACTAACTTTAACCCACCTTTCACGCCTGATATATCGTAGATATTACCAATGTGTTTAACTAATAACCAAAGTTTATGTCCATGTGGATTAGTTACATATATGAAAACAATCTTGTTTTTTTTACAATAAATAGCACTAAATACGCAGTCAGTCAATAAGACCGACAAACCGATAGACATTTAAAACATCTTAAAATCCTTATTGATTCGGCAGCAGTACAGTCACTAGATTAAATTTAGGACTCACCTTAGGTCCAAAGTCAATTTAACATTTCACAGCAGTAAGGTTGAGTTTCCTGAAAGTAATAAATGACTTGACATCTCTAATGACATTGACGACTTGAAGCATATTTTTCTTGAAATGGGTCCCAAATTAACGCTCGTGACCGTACCTACCCACATTAAGTCTGCACCGAGCAAACGCCGAGCGTCCAGTGGCGCCCTCATTACTATTATTGTGTTTTCTCATTAACTAAAGAATTTCCTTGCTATCAAACGATACGCTTTTGTAGCGCAAGTAAAAACACAATTGATAGCATATGTAACAAACTTTAATAACAATTACCCTTTGAGTAGTCAGCTTAACGGGAAAAGGTGGCCACTTTTATCCGTTAAGTTAATAACTTGAAGGTGAATTGTTATTAACCTTTTAAGTTGTGTTTTCATTTGTAGTACAAAAACCTACCAACCAATTTCAAGAAAATACTTTAGTTTATTAGAAAACACAATAATAGTAATGAGGGCGCCACTGTACATACTACGTACGCTCTGCGCAGTCTTAAGTATCCACATTAGTTGTGTTTTAAAATTGGAAGTCTAAATTTTCGCTAATATTATAGTAACATTTTTTCAGATAAAAATGTTATTTTTTACTTATATTCAGTAATGACATGATGATACAGCTGGGCAAATGCAGAAGCAATGACGCAATAACTAATTATACATTTAGTGTTCCGTAATCTGGGGTCCTAGTGAAAAAAGGTAAAAGTCTCCTGTAGATCAAGTGAAAAAAGGCCCAGTATACTCCGTTTATGTATACACCTTCTTTTTACGAGTAAAATTTACTTATAGCGTTTTTTCGGGTTGGTATCAAATGGTTGAAAACGCAAGTGGTCACGGCATAGACTCGCCTCAAAATCATCTGGCTAAATTCGCGGCTAGTCGAATACATAAAAATTTAGTTTGTCCGGATTGAAACCGGTTTCTTTAGATAAATGATTTTAAGATCATCAAGACCATTTCGCTAATAGATTGAACATTCATCGGTCTATAAAACAATCAGATGAATTCGCAACGCGTCTACAATTTTTATTAAGCGTTTCTTTCTAATCTTTGATTGTTAGGCCACTTATAAGAATTACTTACTTGGTGTTCTATAGAAGGACACTTGAATCTTAATGTTGCATTTAACGCGAGTGGTTTTTTAGCCGACGAGCTATTGAGACCACACGCATTTGAGACGAGTTACTTTATGGCAACCAAGCGACGTAACATGACGAAATGAATTTAAGAGTTGATATTATGAGAGTAGGTAGGCACAATAATGTTGTGACGAGTTACTTAAGGTTCCCTATTGGATGGCATAAAATTATTTGTCATATTATTGTTACGCATAATTGCTTTTAGCCGAATTAGCGATGGGCATACTCATCTTTACGCATTATTTTTTACGCATAAAATTTAAAAGCATAAATACAAAAAGCATATTCGTCATGAAGACTAACGTCAAATAGCATAAATACGAAAAGTCATAATAATAAATTAGCATCATTACAAAGCCCATAACAGTATTTGTCCTAAAAAATATAGTCATGGGCAAATGGCAAGTTTTGTGTTAATATATATTTAGGAAGTAAGGCGAGGTCGACGGAGGTCCGGTTAGCGGATCTCCTATTTTTGCGTTGCTTGGGCGCTTCGCGCCTGGATATCATACTAACCTAACCTAACGTAATGTACCTAACGTAATCTAACGTAACCTCATATTTTGTTGTTCATTTTGTAGGTTCATTCATATAGGGAACTAAAATTATGGTTAATGACATATATAACAAATAATTAATAGCCCAAACAATAATATGCATAATGTGTATTAGTCGAATAGAAATTAGCCCAACTGAAATTATTCTAATAGCTTAATATGCCAAAAAAGTAGTAGGCCAAAGTATTGCTATGCGACAGTACTATTATGCCAATACAAATTATGCTTAATGAATTATGCGAAACAATAATACGTCGCCTCGCGAAAACAGGGTTCTATCTGAAATTTTTTGAGAAACCTGTGTTTTTGAGTATAACTAACTTCCTTCACATTACGGTTTTTTTGCCATATTTAAATTTCGAAAATTCATAATGGATCATAAGAAAAAAAAAGGAACACTAAGTTCTATCAGGAAAACTTACATTTACAAAGTATGAAACAAGGTTCCATCTGTGAGTTTGAATTAATATACATAAAATATTAACAGATCTTTTTAAGTTGATAACCTAATGCAAAGAGGTTAATCGGTAAAGATAAGCTGGCTAGTTTTACATAGAAAAGTAACACATAAACAGTAATTAATAATAATAATTAATAATAATTCCTCCGCCTGTTAAAGAAAGTCAATCTAAAAAAGCCCTACAATGTTGTCGAAATGCAGAAGAATGACATTATTGATTATATCAGTTGCACAAAAGATCTGAATTATGGAATCATTCCCTACACAAAAGTAGTAGCACTGAAATTCACTCAATGTTATTTCACTGTATATTATAAAACCAGTTGGCGTGAAACAGAATGGTCAAGTGCCAGCATTTTGAAAACTCTTAATCGCCCTCGCCGACATGCAAACCAAGTTAGAATTTTACGTGATATACCAAAACCTAAACATGTTAATAAAAAAAAAACATTACCTGCTCACAAGGTTAAGTCTATTAAAGCAATGTTGAAGTGGATGCCTAAAGAAGACGTGGACTACTTCAATGCATTACTAAATTCTGTTGAGTAAAAACATTATAAAATATAATATGTACCTATACAGGGTGAAATCTAAGTCGTGATTCCAATGATCACCTCTGTGTTCTACCCACGAGTATGAACAACTTTCACTATGGGACCAACTCTGAAATATCGAAAAAAAATCAGATGCTTCATACATTTTGGTCGAGTGCGTATTGAACTTTTCTATGAAACAGCTGTTTTTTTTTCGATATTTCAGAGTTGGTCCCATAGTGAAAGTTGTTCATACTCGTGGGTAGAACACAGAGGTGATCATTGGAATCACGACTTAGATTTCACCCTGTATACAGGGTGTCCCAAAACTCAACGATAATCCGCCAAGGGCTGATAGAGCAGCTAAAAAGCTATCGATTTAACACCTATGTATGTTCAGCGATTTTCGCTAGTTTCGGAGATATTGATCATTTTAATCTGAAATTTTGTAATTTTCCCTTATGCCCATGTCACGAAAAATCATTAATTTCGTTATGTATTTCATAAGTTTTTCAGTGGTATCTTACATAATTATAATCATTACGAATTGGCGAAGTTTTTAAACCTATTTGCCCGTTTATTTTATCAGTATTTTTTTTAAGTAATCACATAAAGTTTGTTTCTCCATACTAGGTGTCCCAGTGGTTGCTTTTCACTTTGTATGAACAAAACAACTTTAGGTGATTACTTAAAAAAATACTGATAAAATAAACGGGCAAATAGGTTTAAAAACTTCGCCAATTCGTAATGATTATAATTATGTAAGATACCACTGAAAATCTTATGAAATACATAACGAAATTAATGATTTTTCGTGACATGGGCATAAGGGAAAATTACAAAATTTCAGATTAAAATGATCAATATCTCCGAAACTAGCGAAAATCGCTGAACATACATGGGTGTTAAATCGATAGCTTTTTAGCTGCTCTATCAGCCCTTGGCGGATTATCGTTGAGTTTTGGGACACCCCGTATATTAAATTTTATTACATACGATTTTTTTTCCATGCCTATCCTATCTAATTTTACAAATATTTTGTTACGGCTGATGTACTAAAGTTCTATCTACAATGACTGTAATTGTTTCAAGGTTCCAACTCACATAGAACCTTGTAGTTCTTTAAGCCCGCTGTAGTAAATACAAATTTCAGATAGAACCTTATAAATACGAATTTAATAAATAAACTCATTTGCAATTTGCCACAGGCACATTTTTGTATTTCAATCAATATAATTGAATGTTATTTGTCTCTTTTCAAACACTGTTACTTGAAAATAAGTAAGATAAGGTGTATATAAAAAATGCAAAATTGATTTTATTTGTTATTGAAAACCTGTCTGAGTATCACATAGAACCCTGTTTTCGCAAGGCGACGAATAGTCTAAAAAAATGCGATTGAAAGGGATCCCGTTACTTAATGGGGCAATTACGTATTTGACTACCTGCGATTTAGCCAGATGATTTTTAGGCGAGTTGATGCCGTAGACCACTTGCGTTTTCGCCTTTTTCACAAAGTTCCCAAGGGTAAATTTATTTGGAGAATATTGTCATTTTTTTTTTCAGCGGCTTCGTGTGGTTTTCACATAGTTATTTAGAGGACCTTGAAATACACATAGATATATATAATTTATGGCGTTTAATAATATCAGAGGCGAGATATTTAAGATTTAAGTGTTCAGTTTTGGTACTAAAAGTACGCCTAGTTAAGAATATTAAATATCTCGGCTCCGATGCACTTAAGAGTGTTACATTACATAGCAAAATATGTTTATTATAAATTATTCTATCATAATTTACCACTTTTACTAATGGCCGCTCACCTTGAAATTGTATGACTTTTATAAATGACAACACTTTTACCCAAACCCCTTTGGCAAGAAAAATAAAATGAAAAAAATTCAAAAGTACCTAAATCATAATTATTAATTATTTAAAAAAAGGATTTTTTGTTCCCTAGTTTTTATTTAGTCCATGTAGTATTTTTAACCTTGATTATGCATTCATTTTGATTGTAAAATTAATTAAAAGAAACATTATTTGAAGCCAACTTTAATGCCAATACCTATGTTATACCCAGTAGAGTGCACCATCACCGTTGGTTATAATTTAAAACATTTTTAATCTCGCCTTATAGATGTGCTCTTTCAGATACACTTCCACTCTTTAGGATTTTTTGTGCAATGACACATTTACATACTAAGCTGTTGGAATGTGCAGGTTTCCTCACGATATTTTCCTCTAGAACATTTTACTTCAGCTAGAAAAACCCATTGTACATGGTGACCGCGGTGATTCGAACTCGGTCCTTTACGATCACGAGTCGAATCCCTAAGTCACAAGGCCACCGACGCTCTTTGTTTAAAACAGTACCTACAATGGAACGTAAAATGAGAAGTGGGTTACCTCGTCCTCTTCCTACCCCAATTGATATCCATCTTTCTACTAAAACATGTGAACGTTTGTGGTTTTGCTTGTTATTCCTTCACGCTGCAACGCCTAAACGTACTTTCATGAAATTTGAAATGGATAGCTTAGGATGGAAGTTCCCGGGGGAATAACGATAATCAAAATCTACGTGGATGGAATCGCGGGCAAAAGCTAGTTATATATAAATGAGTATCAGTATGGCAAAGGGTATCCCAATTGTTAACTACGAGTATGCTTGCCCGTTCTGTTTATAATCCCCAAACGGTTGACACCCAATAACGAACCAATCGGTTTGAAAACGAAAACTGGTCCGCCTTCGCATCGGAACATACTCCTTAATTTATTTGGACTACCCTTAAATCGCCGCCTCTCATTTCATAGAATGTTTAACTTCGCCGAATTTTCATTTCATCGACGGGAATTAACACGTGCAGGAGTAATCATTTTTTAGTGGTGACAAGTATATTCATCTTAAAATAACCTACGTAACCCACGATTAAGGTAACTTAAAACAACAAGGTTTCAGCAGAAATCAGCTTTCGATAACATTATACATTTAATTTAAATACTCACGAAATACCTTTTCCAAAACCGACTCGCACTTGAAAGAGAACCCAAGTAGCTGATTATAATAATTTATAAACGAACGTGAAAACAAATGCGTCGAAGCTGAATAAACGCGACATCAGTCAGCAAGATGATTCGCGGCAATGAAGTACAAGTTCCGGCCGATTTACATTTTGGTAAATTTATCTTGAATCGCCTTCGAAATGCAAAACCTGACCACGTCTGCATGGTAAAAAATTAGTTCTTACAATATTTAACGAAAAAAAAAAAAAAAAAAAAAATTTAATATCTAGATAAGATGCGCCTACAACTGTCTTCAAACATCTTTCCTATTGTTTTTTTTTGTATATTATGTTGCCAACAGAGTACAGATATAGAAAAAATAGTAATTGAAAAATTTATACGTCTTGTACATTAATGCTGTATTTATCAAACTCCAGTTCTGATGACGGAATATATGCCTGACGTCCCCCCCTATCGGAATGTATCCCTTTGACTGCCATACATATCGTTGGTCATAATGTATTGTTAGTCTTTTTTTTTTGTCATTACTTCTTTCACGCTGAGGTTACAGTTTTTAATAAACATTTATCGTGTAGATTCGTTAGGTTAGGTTAGGTTAGTTTTATAAAAATCCTGAAAAAATAACCGTGTCTTGAGAAAAATGCATTATGACTTGCGAAAATTATAATTTAAAACACATTATGACTTAAAATAATTATGGCAGTCAATAGAGACCCATTATTATTTGAAAATAAATTATTCTTAACTGTGTGGGGTCAGTTCATGGTTTTTTTTTGGGTATTCTCTTAAGGTAAACGCAGAATCGGGTAAGCAAATGACTTACAAGGAATTGACTCAGTACACCGTGAGCCTCGCAGCGTCTCTGCTGGAGTTGGGAGTCCAACGAGGGGACGCTGTCGGAGTCGGCAGCGAGAAACGACTGACGTTCCTGCCCACCGGCCTCGCCGTGGTCTTCACTGGAGCTGCGTACACTCCGTTTGACTTGGACATTGGGAGAGGTAGCTGTGGATTCTGAATCATCAAAATACTAATAATTCCTTATTCTGAAAAGATTATTAATAATTTCTTGTAATAAAATAAGATTGAGCATTATACTATAAATTTGACACTTCAAAGTAAAAGTAGGTAAAAGCCACGTAAAAATGACAATGTACCTATTTAATAAATATGTACTTATATCAAAACTTGAATCGCAATGAGGTTCTATTTATTAAGGGTTCCGAACTCAAATTAAGAACCCGTATAGTTTCCCCATGTCCGTCTCTGTTCGTCTGTCTGGCTGTAGCTCAGAGACTCTTAGTAAGTAGGTACCTACAATACTGTAATTTACCAAAAATTTACAATGATATCTGTTTTTTTCGGTTATCTCTTTGTAAGAGTTGCCGAAAAAGCGGCACAAGCGGCTGCTGGGGGTGTGGTATTAGCAATAAAAATAACAGCAGCGAGAAACGACTGACATTCCTGCCCACCGGCCTCGCCGTGGTCTTCACTGGAGCTGCGTACACTCCGTTTGACTTGGACATTGGGAGAGGTAGCTGTGGATTCTGAATCATCAAAATACTAATAATTCCTTATTCTGAAAAGATTATTAATTATTTCTTGTAATAAAATAAGATTGAGCATTATACTATAAATTTGACACTTCAAAGTAAAAGTAGGTAAAAGCCACGTAAAAATGATAATGTACCTATTTAATAAATATGTACTTATATCAAAACTTGAATCGCAATGAGGTTCTATTTATTAAGGGTTCCGAACTCAAATTAAGAACCCGTATAGTTTCCCCATGTCCGTCTCTGTTCGTCTGTCTGGCTGTAGCTCAGAGACTCTTAGTAAGTAGGTACCTACAATACTGTAATTTACCAAAAATTTACAATGATATCTGTTTTTTTCGGTAATCTCTTTGTAAGTTTTTGCCGAAAAAGCGGCACAAGCGGCTGCTGGGGGTGTGGTATTAGCAATAAAAATAACTTATACTCGTCAAGCATCCGTTTTCTTTTTCGCCTCTACAACTATGTAATATTTATATTTATATGTTTTATAAATTGTTGTGTTAGTTTATTAGAAGTAAACACCTTTAAATAAATTACAGCATGGGGTTGTGCAGCAAAGACGACATTTTATTCAGAAGCATTAAGATGTATTTTCAAAGTAATATCAAAACGACCCGTGAAGAACCCAACCGGTGCACTAGATAAAAATCGTATCGACCCAAAATTGAGTAAATCGTATATTTTATTAACCACTAGCCACCCGCTCTCGTTTTTCTTCGGTTTATGTCAGTTTTCTGTAACTCCCGAAAATAAGACAGAGACAGATATAACTACTACAGAGTGGGGTAGGCAGAGGTACAAAATTACCTACAACTTTATAAACTAGATATAAACCTTCCTCTTAATAGATCTAAGCGAGGAGACAGCGGAAGCGACTTTTATACTACCTACGTAAAGATACTAAAGTTACACAACACCCTGAAAGTTAACCCAACGTTATTGATACGCAGACTTTTCCATATAGTAGCTCCTCAGTGCCCCACAAATTGTGTGTTTGCCAAAAGGTAGTCATTAACATCAAATATATTGCAAAACTAATATGATTGTGAGCGGCTAATGAAAATTATCTATTAAGACCCACAGTTGCTTCTTCTTATATTAAGTATCCAGAAGGAACACGCCACAAATTTATTATGCTTTAAACTCTTGTGAGGTACCGAATAAATAAGTTTGATTTGATTTCTGATTTTGATGTAACACCCGGAACGTTTTTTTATTCCTGTTATTTAGTAAAAGCACCTTTTGTTTCAGCTGTACTAAAACATAAATTAAGTTTGACCAAATTAAAATATTTCATCTGTTCGTCTTTATTTTGGAAAGCATACTGTGAGATTTTGAAAGATTTGGATCATGTAAAAACGTTTATTTGTTTTGATGAGAATGAGGACATCGAGTTGTCTATCCAGACGTTAATAGCGAGACAGTCCGACGCTGACGTGGCGAGTTTTGAACCTGCCTCCGTGCAGGGACAGACGGACACCGCGCTCATCCTGTATTCCTCCGGCACGACTGGCATGCCCAAGGGGGTTCAACTAACACATCTAAACTGCATTCTTAACAGTTTACCCGAAGAGTAAGTACAAACATATCTTCTTTCTTAATATATACAATATTATATTTAGTAGCATTTTTTTTTAATAATAAAAAATACATAGAAATGTAGAATTCATGGCAATTGCCGATTTCAGCTAAAACTCTTAATAAAACCAGGCAACAGCATGTCGGACCATGCTCAGTGAAGGGTTCCGAAGCCGTTACGACAAACACAAAAAACTATCTCAAAAAACCACATGTATGAACAAATTTTCTATTATTAATGTTATTTCGTGCTGTCTTGTATGATTATGGAATGTGGAAGATGAGAAAGAAATTTGTCAAGATCGTAGCAAGTGGAAATAAGTGGTTTGTGCTTACCCCTCTGTGAAACATTCGTGAATGTATGTGTATGTAGTGCTGTCCTAGATGATTTTTAGTAGGTATAAACACTTTAGTCGCCTGTGTCTCAGGAACTAATTAAGTGTTCGTAATCAAGATATTTTTTCTTTTAATATTTTAATATGCGCTTTCATTTAAGAAATATTTCAGATTTTTTTCATTTGTAGTTTTGGCTGTTTGTTTGGAGACACTGGACTTTGACGAAAATTAGCCCTTTAAAGCTTAATATTTCATAAACGGATCCCTCAATAGAGAAATTGTTTACAAACCCGCAATATTTTTGAACGACCTATCCAACGACTCCCCACACTATGGGGTAGACGAGAAAAAAAATACAATCCCACGTTACGTGAAGGGTAGATAAACAAAAAAAATGTTATGCATGATTTAACCACTTTGTTGGCGTAACTAATATGTGTATTCATGCTAAATGAGAGCTTTCTAAGACTGAGAGTCTCTGTGCTAGACTGCGGACGGCCGGACGAACGGATGGACGGACGGACGGACATGGCGAAACTATAAGGGTTCGCTGTTTAGCTATGGAACCCTAAAAAGGGCCAATTACAAATTTGAATCTCGCTATGATAAAAATAACCTTCTCTTTTCAGTTTTAGGGATGAATGTCTTCAAACTGCATTTATTTCCGGATTCTGGTTCCACAATTATGACACATTTATGACGTACAAATTTTTATCTGTTGGAAGAAAGATTGTTTATGTGGATACTTTAACACCGGAAATTTTTCTGAAGACTTTTCAAGATTATCAGGTAGTTTAGAACGATTAGCAGAATCTGTCATAAACTTATCAACATACTAAATATTAAGCAAAGAAAGAAGGCCTCTGAGGCCCGAGCCAAAATGCTTTACGCTAATCAGCATTTCTATTCGTTTTGTGATTAAACCAATCGCGTCACTGCTAGATAACATGACTTCATCATCAGTGTCATCTACCAGTGACGCGATTGTTTTAAACATGAAACTAATCGAAACGCTAGTGAGCGTAATTCAACTTGGCTAGGGCCCCTGTCCTAATGGATGACTTTCACTGCATATGGGGATGACAAATCTAAGGGATAAGTTCGCCTTTGTACATTCCAATTATGTAAATATTGTATTTGTTTTTCTGCTTTTTGTACAATAAAGTGTTTACATACAAACATACATACAAATTGCTGAATGGTTTACTTCCGACACAAAAAAAGGGGTATTATGTTACAAGTTTGTCAGCTTTGTGTGCGTATGTGCGTATGTGTGTGTCATTAATATATCGGAGGTTTTTAATATATCTAATCGTTATTTAATTTTCTAGGTAAACATCGCTATGATGGTGCCTTTACGAGTCGGTTTCTTGACTAAAGCGGACGAAGTAGACCAATATGATCTTGGTTCTTCAAAAAATTATATACAGTCGCTCGGCTCCCCTTCATACAAAAACAATAGAAGCAATCAAAAAGAGGTCTCAGTATTTGTTTTTTTATTTTGTGTATGGTTAAATCTTAAAATGAACTCGTTTTAACACTCGTCAAATTTGTGTTTCAGATTCCCAAGTCTTCAAAATGTATTGCAAGGATACGGTATGACAGAATCTGGCGAGTTGACCTCAGAAAGCTGGGGGACTAAGGGTCCAAAGATAGGGAGCGTTGGCATGGCGTCACCTGGCATAACATTAAAGGTGGTGTCCCCTTGTTTTACAGACTGAAAAATTACAGAATTTTGTTTCACAGAAAATGTTTCATATACTATTTGGTCCTTGTTTTTTTGCTTCGTATATTTTTTTTTTTTAACTATTTACTTGAAAGAAACAAATTCGACAGAAAATCAATTCAATGAATTTTGTAATTTTATTTTTTCATTACACATACTTATCAAACAATATAATTATTTTTCAACGAATATTGTTTGGTCAGTGCATTTTTTAGAAGGTTGGGTTATAAGATAAATACTATATTATGATATAAATATGAGTGAGCGAGCGAGCGAAGCGAGCGAGCAAGACCTCTCTGGGCAGAACCGACTTGAATAGGTTAGGTTAGAAGGCTATGGCGGGAGCGAAGCGAAGCAAGCTCCCGCCTTAGCCTTCGAGGTTATTTTTTTTATATCCCTTGAATAAGCTATGCGATACCATTTGACTGCAAATTAAAATCGTATGCTTTTTTTCAAACGTTTCATTTCACACACCTTCACAAACTGCACCCTACTCTATAAGTTGATTTTATTGTTATTAAGTTATATTTTAAATAAATAATATGAGAACAAAGAATATTTAATTTGCTATTCTATGATATGAAAAAAGAAACATTGAATTTTATTTAAAATAAAAAACGATGATTTAAAAGTCTTCAAAGTAATTATTCTACATATTGATTATTCTATGAAATGATAATACGAGAAAAAAATTCTATGAAATGAAATTCTAAACAACTTCAGTCTGTAAAATAACGTACAACCATTAAAGGTGGTATAAGTTTTCGAGACATTCACAGTGCTTATAATCTAGGCCTTGTTTTTGAATAATCAAGAACTGTTTACAGGTTGTTGATCCAGAAACAAGAGCAATTCTAGGGCCGGAGCAGCATGGAGAAATATGTGTACGTGGGCCTGTTCTCATGAAGGGCTACACAGATATTGATCCATCCAAGTATCTTGATGACCAAGGATTTTTCTTAACAGGAGACTTGGGGTACTACGACGAAGATAAATATTTTTTTATCGTAGACAGGCTTAAGGAAATCATTTTATATGATGGAGACAAGGTAGGTACTTGCATTTAATAATTAATAATACAAGTCAGAATAAGAAGACGTCCATAACCGATATTTTTACTAACTTAGACATGCTTTGAACCCACAAAAATACATTAATTGTGAACTTCTACTCCTGAAATTATTGCTGGAAACATCATCAGCCTACTTCACACTTTATAGACATAGGGAGAGCCCATTGGAGGCACAAACCCCGAACTCTGGCTCTTTTCCTCCAGTAACGCTGAGTAATCGTTGATTCACCTAGCCACAAGTAATGAAAACACGTAATTTATAACACTTGGAACTATCAACAGGTGGCTCCATTGGAGTTGGAGACGATCCTGCAACTGCACCCGGGCGTGCGCGAGGCGGGCGTGGTGGGCCGCCCGGCGGGGGACCTGGGAGAGGAGCCGACTGCCTTCGTGGTGCGCCAACCCGGCGCCACCGTCTCCGACCTCGAGCTCCAGCAGCACGTCGCTGCTGAGGTGGTTACCTCATCCTCCTATATCCTCCATCCATCCACATTTCCTCATCAACATTTATATTCACTAACGTTGACAAGCACAGGCTCGCTTACCAATTAAACTTGGTAGCTAAATTATCAGTTCACCATTATGCTCATCGGTAGCTGACGTCGATTCGATTATTTTTAAGTAAAAAAATGCAACTACTCTTACTACCTACAATGCAAAAGGTCTTTAAAAAGTGTTTCGGGTTCAGGTAATATCGGTTAAACTCGGGTAAGAGTGAATGAGAGCGAGTCAGACAAACACGATAATCATTTTAAGAGCTATATTTCACTAATTACGTCGTTCTTTACGTTCATGACGTTGATACGGCCATCTTACTGAATATCAGTTAATAATGCTGGCCCAAATCTACTGGCCCTAAATTCGACTAGTCTTAAATTTAAATAAGTGAAAACATGCGTCAATCATGAAAGTTTTAATTATATTAATGGAACTTAAAAATAAAAGAAAGATGAAAGATTTTTATTAAGTTAGTGATGAGAATCCTGCCTAATGGTATGGTTGTGCAGGTGCCGCCCTACATGCAGCTGCGGGGCGGGGTGCTCTTCGTGCCGGAACTGCCCAGGAACCCGCGCGGCAAAATCCTGCGCAGGCGGCTCAGGGAAATGTTGCAGACTGCTAAATGCCCAAGTTAATTGTCAAATCGCTGTAAAAAAAGAGACGATAATTACTGAAACAAATAAATAATACACACATATTGGATGTGTTATTAATTATTACTTATCAGTTGAGAGTAGGTCTAGATTTTTTTCCCAACTTTATTTGAATACTGACCACAATGAAAAAGTTTAATACAATTTGCTACCAGGAAAAACGAAAATTACATTTTACTTAACATTTATCATTTTATTTTATTGTAATTTTTTTTTTTTTTTTTATTATTTTATGGCATCGATTAGACAAACGAGCACACAGGCCACTTGATGGTAAGTGGAAACTGTGACCCATAGACATTCGCAATCACAAGACTGCAATGCAATCCTAAGACTGCAAATGCGTTGTCAACCCTGAGGCTAAGATGGAATGCCTCTATGCTAGTCATTTAACCGGCTGTCTTATCCCCAAACCGAAACACAACAATGCGAACACTGCTGTTTGGCGGTAGGTTAACGGATAAGATGGTGGTAGCGATCCGGACGGACCCTGCACAAGGTCCTATTGTTATTGGTTCATAACTGCCAAAACCATCACAATCGCATCACAATTTGACCGAAGTGTGCTAGCGTCAAGAAAAAACCTACTAGTGCATTGCGGGAGATGCGTTTCTTATAATTACAGTTAAGTATTTGATTTAATGGCAATTTAACAAAAAGTTTCGAAAATTCGTGAAGATTTTTTTCTTACAAAATTTAAACAAACATTCAGGATGTTAGTTCGATCTGGTATTTTATCTGCACTAACTTTAACCCACCTTTTACGCCTGATATATTGTAGATATTACCAATTTGTTTAACTAATAACCAAAGTTTATGTCCATGTGGATTACTTACATAATGTATGAAAACAATCTTGTTTTTTTTACAATGAATAGCACTAAATACGCAGTCAGTCAATAAGACCGACAAACCGATCGACATTTAAAACATCTTAAAATCCTTATTTATTCGGCAGCAGTACAGTCACTAGATTAAATTTAGGACTCACCTTAGGTCCAAAGTCGATTTAACATTTTACAGCAATAAGGTTGAGTTTCCTGAAAGTAATACATAAATGACTTGACATCTCTAATGACATCGACGACTTCAAGCATATTTTTCTTGAAATGGGTCCCAAATTAACGCTCGTGACCGACCCACATTAAGTATCCACGTTATTTTTGTCTTTAAATTGGAAGTATACATTTTTCCTAATATTATATAAATTTTTCTTCGGATAAAAATGTATTTTTTTACCTATATTCAGTAATTACTTGATGATACAGCTGAGCAAATGCAGAAGCAGTGACGCAATAACTAATTATCCATTTAGTGTTCCGTAATCTGGGGTCCTAGTGAATAAAGGTATAAGTCTACTGTAGATCAAGTGAAAAAAGGCCCAGTATACTCCGTTTATGTATACCTACACCTTATTTTTACGAGTAACGTTGACTTATACCGTTTTTCGGGTTAGTATCAAATGGTTGAAAACGCAAGTGGTCACGGCATAGACTCGCCTCAAAATCATCTGGCTAAATTCGCGGTTAGTCGAATACATAAAAATTAAGTTTGTCCGGATAGAAACCAGTTTCTGTAGATAAATGGTTTAAAGATCATCTAGACCATTTCGCTAATAGATTGAACATTCATCGGTCTATAAAACAATTAGATGAATTCGCAACGCGTCTACAATTTTTATTAAGCGTTTCTTTCTAATCTTTAATTGTTAGGCCACGTATAAGAATAACTTACTTGGTGTTCTAAAGAAGGACACTTGAATCTTAATGTTGCATTTAACGCGAGTTGTTTTTTAGCCGACGAGCTATTTAGAGCACACGCATTTGAGACGGGTTACTTTATGGTAACCAAGCGACGTAACAAGACGAAATGCATTTAAGAGCTGATATTATGAGAGTAGGCACAATAATGTTGTGACGAGTTACTTAATGGGCCGATTACGTATTCGACTACCTGCGATTTAGCCAGATGATTTTTAGGCGAGTTGATGCCGTAGACCATCTGCGTTTTCGCCTTTTTCACAAAGTCCCCAAATTATTGAAGTACATGTAGAAACTATTAAAGGGCATTGGGTAAATTTATTTGAAGAATATTGTCACTTTTTTTTCAGCAGCCTCGGATGGATTTTACATAGTTATTTAGAGGACCTTGAAATACACATAGATAAATATTATTTATGGCGTTTAATAATATCGGAGGCGAGATATTTAAGTCTTAAGTGTTCAGTTTGTGGTACTAAAAGTACGCCTAGGTAAGAATATTAAATATCTCGGCTCCGATGCACTTAAGAGTGTTACATTACATAGCAAAATATGTTTATTTTAATTATTTTATCACAATTTACCATTTTACTAATGGCCGCTCACCTTGAAATTGTATGACTTTTATACTCGTAAATGACAACACTTTTACCCAAACCCCTTTGGCAAGAACAATAAAATGCAAATAAATCACAAGTACCTAAATCATAATTGTTATACTCATAAAAAAAATAGTGTTTTATGTTCCCTAGTTTTTATTTAGTCCATGTAGTATTTTACCCTGATTATGCATTCATTTTTATTGTAAAATTGATTTAAAAAATATATATATTTGAAGCCAAGTTTAATGCTAATACCTATGTTAAACGAAACGTGTTGTTGTGTGTTATGTGGAACGAGATCATACGACATAAGACTAAGGTGTTTGATATAGTCCAAAAATGTATCAAGCTGAAGTGGCAGTGGGCTGGCCATGTCTGCCGCAGAACCGACGAGAGGTGGAGCAGGAAGGTTCTCGAATGGAGACCACGCTTAGGCAAACGTAGTGTAGGACGCCCCCCGGCTAGATGGACCGATGACCTGAAGAAGGAAGCTGGCAGTGACTGGATGCAAAGGGCGGGAGATCGTGCGCGGTGGCGCTCCTTGGGGGAGGCCTATGTCCAGCAGTGGACTGCAACACGCTGATATGATGATGATGATGATGATGACCTATGTTATACCTAGTAGAGTGCACCATCATCGTAGCTTATAATTTAAAACATTTTCTTATCTCGCCTTATGGATGGGCTCTTTCAGATACACTTTCACCCCTTAGGATATTTTGTGCAATGACGCATTTACATACTAAGCTGTTGGAAAGTGCAGGTTTCCTCACGATATTTTCCTCCGACTGTAAGAACATCGGGTAATATACTTCAGCTAGTGAAAGCCATTGTACATGGTGACCGCGGTGATTCGAACTCGGTCCTTTACGATCACGAGTCGAATCCCTAAGTCACAAGGCCACCGACGCTCTTTGTTTAAAACAGTAAATGGAACGTAACATGAGAAGTGGGATACCTCGTCCTCTTCCTACCCAAATTGATATCCATCTTCGTACTAAAACATATGAACGTTTGTGTTTTTGTTTGTTATTCCTTAACGCTGCGACGCCTAAATGTACTTTCATGAAATTTGAAATAGATAGCTTAGAATGGAAGTTCCCGAGGGAATGACGATTATCAAAATCTACGTGGATGGAATCGCGGGCAAAAGCTAGTTATAGATAAATGAGTATCAGTATGGCAAAGGGTATCCCAATTAGTATTGTTAACTACGAGTACGCTTGCCCGTTCCGTTTATAATCCCCAAACGGTTGACACCTCATAACGAACCAATCGCTTTGAAAACGACAACTGGTCCGCCTTCGCATCGGAACATACTCCTTAGTTTATTTGGTTTACCCTTAAATCGCCGACTCTCATTTCATAGAATCTTTAACTTCGCCGAATTTTCATTTCATCGACCGGAATTAACACGTGCAGGAGTAATCATTTTTTAATGGTGACAGGTATATTTAACATAAGCTAACCTACGTAACCCATGATTAAGGTAAGTAACTTAAAACAACAAGGTTTCAGCAGATATCAGCTTTCGATGACATTATACATTTAATTTAAATACTCACGAAATACCTTTTCCAAAAGCAACTCGCACTTGAAGGAGAACCCAAGTAGCTGATTAAACTAATTTATAAACGAACGTGAAAACAAATACGTCGAAGCTGAATAAACGCGACATCAGTCAGCAAGATGATTCGCGGCAATGAAGTACAAGTTCCGGCCGATTTACATTTTGGTAAATTTATCTTGAATCGCCTTCGAAATGCAAAACCTGACCACGTCTGCATGGTAAGAAATTAGTTCTTACAATATTTAACGAAAAAAAAATATAAATAAATAATTAAAATATTAATATCTAGATTAGATGCGCTTACAACTGTCTTCAAACATCTTTCCTATTGTTTTTTTTTGTGTATATGTTGCAAACAGAGTACAGATATGAAAAAATAGTAATTGATTAAGTAATATACATCTTGTACATTATTGCCGTATTTATCAAACTCCAGTTCTGATGACGGAATATATGCCTGACGTATTATTATTTGAAAATAAATTATTCTGTACTATGTGGGGTCAGTTCATGGTTTTAATTTTGGGTATTCTCTTAAGGTAAACGCAGAATCGGGTAAGCAAATGACTTACAAGGAATTGACTCAGTACACCGTGAGCCTCGCAGCGTCTCTGCTGGAGTTGGGAGTCCAACGAGGGGACGCTGTCGGAGTCGGCAGCGAGAAACGACTGACATTCCTGCCCACCGGCCTCGCCGTGGTCTTCACTGGAGCTGCGTACACTCCGTATGACTTGAACATTGGGAGAGGTAGCTGTGGATTCTGAATCATCAAAATACTAATAACTTCTTATTCTGATAAGATTATAAATAGGTAAATTCTTGTAATAAAAAAGATTGAGCATTATACTATAAATTTGACACTTCAAAGTAAGAGTAGATAAAAGCCACGTAAAAATGACAAAGTACCTATTTAATATGTATTTATATCAAAACTTGAATCACAATGAGGTTATATTTATTAAGGGTTCCGAACTCAAATTAAGAACCCGTATAGTTTCCCCATGTCCGTATCTGTTCGTCTGTCTGGCTGTAGCTCAGAGACTCTTAGTAAGTAGGTACCTACAAAACTGTAATTTACCAAAAATTTACAATGATATCTGTTTTTTTCGGTAATCTCTATGTAAGTTTCTGCCGAAAAAGCGGCAGAAGCGGCTGCTGGGGGTGTGGTATAAGCAATAAAAATAACTTATACTCGTCAAGCATCCGTTTTCTTTTTCGCCTCTACAACTATGTAATATTTATATTTATATGTTTTATAAATTGTTGTGTTAGTTTATTAGAAGTAACCACCTTTAAATAAATTGTAGCATGGGGTTAAGAGCAAAGACGACATTTTATTCAGAAGCATTAAGATGTATTTTCAAAGTAATATCAAAACGACCCGTGAAGAACCCAACCGGTGCACTAGATAAAAATCGTATCGACCCAAAATTGAGTTAATCGTATATTTTATTAACCACTAGCCACCCGCTCTCGTTTTTCTTCGGTTTATGTCAGTTTTCTGTAACTCCCGAAAATAAGACAGAGACAGATATAACTACTACAGAGTGGGGTAGGCAGAGGTACAAAATTACCTACAACTTTATAAACTAGATATAAACCTTCCTCTTAATAGATCTAAGCGAGGAGACAGCGGAAGCGACTTTTATACTACCTACGTAAAGATACTAAAGTTACACAACACCCTGAAAGTTAACCCAACGTTATTGATACGCAGACTTTTCCATATAGTAGCTCCTCAGTGCCCCACAAATTCTGTGTTTGCCAAAAGGTAGTCATTAACATCAAATATATTGCAAAACTAATATGATTGTGAGCGGCTAATGAAAATTATCTATTTAGACCCACAGTCGCATCTTCTTATATTAAGTATCCAGAAGGAACACGCCACAAATTTATTATGCTTTAAACTCTTGTGAGGTACCGAATAAATAAGTTTGATTTGATTTCTGATTTTGATGTAACACCCAGAACGTTTTTTTATTCCTGTTATTTAATTAAAGCACCTTTTGTTTCAGCTGTACTAAAACATAAATTAAGTTTGAGCAAATTAAAATATTTCATCTGTTCGTCTTTATTTTGGAAAGCATACTGTGAGATTTTGAAAGATTTGGAGCATGTAAAAACGTTTATTTGCTTTGATGAGAATGAGGACATCGAGTTGTCTATCCAGACGTTAATAGCGAGACAGTCCGACGCTGACGTGGCGAGTTTTGAACCCGCTCCCGTGCAGGGACAGACCGACACCGCGCTCATCCTGTATTCCTCCGGCACGACTGGCATGCCCAAGGGGGTTCAACTAACACATCTAAACTGCATTCTTAACAGTTTACCCGAAAAGTAAGTACAAAAATATCTTCTATCTTAATATATAAATATTATATAACTATTTTTTTTTTTATAATGAAAAATACATAGAAATATAGAATTCATGGCAATCGCCGATTTCAGCTAAAACTCCTAATAAAACCGGGCAACAGCATGTCGGACCATGCTCAGTGAAGGGTTCCGAAGCCGTTACGACAAACACAAAAAAACTATTTCAAAAAACCACATGTATGAACAAATTTTCTATTATTAATGTTATTTCGTGCTGTCTTGTATGATTATGGAATGTGGAAGATGAGAAAGAAATTTGTCAAGATCGTAGCAAGTGGAAATAAGTGGTTTTTCCCTACCCCTCTGTGAAACAGGCGTGATTTAATGTAGGTATGTGTAATTAGGATGGTCCAAAAAAAAGTTTTTTTTTTATTTTCCTTCTCCACAAGGGTATTTTTATTCGATTAGACTTTAAATACCCGTGTGCAAAATTTGAGTGAAATCACACAATATTTAGGGGTCGCTATGATTTGCAACTTAAATACGCCAAGTATCCACGACAGTAATTTTTGATAAAAATGACTAGCATAATTTAATTTCACTTTATGTTTATTTCACATAAACCATTCGTATTAAAGAAGTGCGCACAATAAATGTAATTTTTTTTCTTTTTATCAAAAAAATCGCCAAATCATAGCGACCCCTAAAAATTATCCGATTTCACTCAAATTTTGCACAGAGGTATTGAAAGTCTTATCGAATAAAAAGACCCTTGTGGAGGAAAATAAAAAAAAACTGATTTTTGGACCACCCTTATGTGTATGTAGTGCTGTCTTAGATGATTTTTAGTATGTATAAACTCTTTAGTCGCCTGTATCTCAGGAACTGATTAAGTTTTCGTAATCAAGATAATTTTTTTTTAATTTTTTATATGCGCTTTCATTAAGGATAGTTTTCAGATTTTTTGCATTTGTAGTTTTGGCTGTTTTGTTTGTTTGGAGACACTCGACTCTATCGAAAATTTGCCCTTTAAAGCTTAATATTTCATAAACGGATCCCTCAATAGAGAAATTGTTTACAAACCCGCAATATTTTTGAACGACCTATCGAACGACTCCCCACACTATGGGGTAGACGAGATAAAAAATACAACCCCACGTTACGTGTAGGGTAGATAAACAAAAAAAATATTATGCATGATTTAACCACTTTGTTGGCGTAACTTATATGTGTATTCATGCTAAATGAGAGTTTCCTAAGACTGAGACTCCCTGTGCTAGACTGCGGACGGACGGACGGACGGACATGTTGAACCTATAAGGGTTCGCAGTTTGGCTATGCAACCCTAAACAGGGCAAATTATAAATTTAAATCTCGCTATGGTAAAAATAACTTTCTCTTTTCAGTTTTACGGATGAATGTCTTCAAACTGCATTTATTTCCGGATTCTGGTTCCACAATTATAACACATTTATGACGTACAAATTTTTATCTCTTGGAAGAAAGATTGTTTATGTGGATACTTTAACACCGGAAAATTTTCTGAAGACTTTTCAAGATTATCAGGTAGTTTCGAACGATTAGCATAATCTGTCATAAACTTATCAACATACTTAATATTAAGCAAAGAAAGAAGGCCTCTGAGGCCCTAGCCAAAATGCTTTACGCTAATCAGCATTTCTATTCGTTTTGTGATTAAACCAATCGCGTCACTGCTAGATAACATGACTTCATCATCAGTGTCATCTACCAGTGACGCGATTGTTTTAAACATGAAACGGAGGCCATTTGCAACGTTAAAAGATGGCGGATTTGTAATTTGTTTTAGTTTTATTTTTTTGTGTATTTAGGTGTTCAAAGTTCTTTTCTGATAGTGATTTGTACTTTTTATGCCATTGTGTTGCACAGTGATTGAAAACTTGGACTTATTTCGCGTTTCTGGCATCTTTCTTTTCGTTACAAGTGGTCTCGAAGTGGTACATAGGTTAAAACTATCTTGACCTCTGTCCTACAAACTACCGAACAACGTTGCCCCCAATCTTCCCAGAGAAGATTGGATTGTATTTTATTGCTATATTGATTTATACTTATATACACTTGACACTGGCGAAATCACTGATTCGTGGAAACGCCATAGCCCGGCGGTAGTAGCTGTTGAAGTCGCCGCGGGGCAAAAAAAAAAAAAAAAAAAAAAAAAACATGAAACGAATCGAAACGCTAGTGAGCGTAATTCAACTTGGCTAGGGCCCCTGTCCTAATGGATGACTTTCACTGCAAATGGGGATGACAAATCTAAGGGATAAGTTCGCCTTTGTACATTCCAATTATGTAAATATTGTATTTGTTTTTCTGCTTTTTGTACAATAAAGTGTTTACATACAAACAAACATACAAATTGCTGAATTGTTTACTTCCGACACAAAAAAAGGGGTATTGTGTTACAAGTTTGTCAGCTTTGTGTGCGTATGTGCGTATGTGTGTGTCATTATTATATCGGAGGTTTTTAATATATCTAATCGTTATTTAATTTTCTAGGTAAACATCGCTATGATGGTGCCTTCACGAGTCGGTTTCTTGACTAAAGCGGACGAAGTAGACCAATATGATCTTGGTTCTTTAAAAATTATATACAGTCGCTCGGCTCCCCTTCATACAAAAACAATAGAAGCAATCAAAAAGAGGTCTCAGTATTTGTTTTTTTATTTTGTGTATGGTTAAATCTTAAAATGAACTCGTTTTAACACTCGTCAAATATGTGTTGCAGATTCCCAAGTCTTCAAAATGTATTGCAAGGATACGGTATGACAGAGTCAGGCGAGTTGACCTCAGAAAGCTGGGGGACTAAGGGTCCAAAGATAGGGAGCGTTGGCATGGCGTCGCCTGGCGTAACATTAAAGGTGGTATAAGTTTTCGAGACATTCACAGTGCTTATAATCTAGGCCTTGTTTTTGAATAATCAAGAACTGTTTACAGGTTGTTGATCCAGAAACAAGAGCAATTCTAGGGCCGAAGCAGCATGGAGAAATATGTGTACGTGGGCCTGTTCTCATGAAGGGCTACACAGATATTGATCCATCCAAGTATCTTGATGACCAAGGATTTTTCTTAACAGGAGACTTGGGGTACTACGACGAAGATAAATATTTTTATATCGTAGACAGGCTTAAGGAAATCATTTCATATGGTGGAAACGAGGTAGGTACTTGCTTTTAATAATTAATAATACAAGTTAGATTAAGAAGACGTACTACACCATAACCGATATTTTTACTAACGTAGACATGCTTTGAACTCACAAAAATGTATTAATTGTGAACTTTTACTCCTGAAATTATTGCTGGAAACATCATCAGCCTACTATAGGGAGAGCCCGCTGGAGCCACACACCCCGAACTCTGGCTCTTTTTCTCCAGTAACGCTGAGTATGTCGTTGATTCACCTAGCCACAAAGAATGAAAACACGTAATTTATAACACTTGGAATTATCAACAGGTGGCTCCATTAGAGTTGGAGACGATCCTGCAACTGCACCCGGGCGTGCGCGAGGCGGGCGTGGTGGGCCGCCCGGCGGGGGACCTGGGAGAGGAGCCGACTGCCTTCGTGGTGCGCCAACCCGGCGCCACCGTCTCCGACCTCGAGCTCCAGCAGCACGTCGCTGCTGAGGTGGTTACCTCATCCTCCTATATCCTCCATCCATCCACATTTTCTCATCAATATTTTTATTCACTAGCATTGACAAGCACACAGACTCGCTTACCCGTTAACTTTGGTAGCTAAATTATTAGTTCACCTTATGCTCATCGGTAGCTGACGTCGATTCGATTTTTTTTAAGTACAAAAATGCAACTAGTCTATACCTACTACTCTTACTACCTACAATGCAAAAGGTCTTTAAAAAGTCTTTCGGGTTCAGGTAATATCGGTTAAACTCAGTTATGAGTGAAAGAGAGCGAGTCAGACAAACACGATAATCATTTTAAGAGCTATATTTCACTAATTACGTCGTTGTTTACGTTCATGACGTTGATACGGCCATCTTACTGAATATCAGTTAATAATGCTGCCCCAAATAGCAACCGCCAAACAGCAGTGTTCGCATTGTTGTGTTCCGGTTTGGGGATAAGACAGCCGGTGAAATGACTAGCATAGAGGCATTCCATCTTAGCCTCAGGGTTGGCAACGCATTTGCAGTCTTAGGATTGCATTGCAGTCTTGTGATTGCGAATGTCTATGGGTCACAGTTTCCACTTACCATCAGGTGGCCTGTGTGCTCGTTTGTCTACTCGATGTCATAAAAAAAAAAAAATAAAAAAAAATCTACTGGCCCTAAATTCGACTAGTCTTAAATTTAAATAAGTGAAAACATGCGTCAATCATAAATTTTTTAATAATATTAATGGTACTTAAAAATAAAAGAAAGGTGAAAGATTTTTATCAAGTAAGTGATGAGAATCCTGCCTAATGGTATGGTTGTGCAGGTGCCGCCCTACATGCAGCTGCGGGGCGGGGTGCTCTTCGTGCCGGAACTGCCCAGGAACCCGGGCGGCAAAATCCTGCGCAGGCGGCTCAGGGAAATGTTGCAGACTGCTGAACGCCCAAGTTAATTGTCAAATTACTGTAAAAAAGAGACGATAATTACTGAAACAAATAAATAATACACACATAATATTGGATGTGTTATTAATTATAACCAGGGCCCGTAATTTTCATGCCGCTGACGTAAAAATGACGTCACGCTACATACAGTGTGATTCCAATTAATATTTCGTCATAATCATTTTTTAACCTCTTTAAAAAAATATAAAAATAGATAAAAGATGTTTATTCAGTAAGTCGGCCGTACGGGCACTGTTACACGTCAAGAATCTACCAGCGCTTCCCAAGAGAAGACACTGCTGAGAAGAAACGCCGCAAGAAACTCAGCAGTCAATCATTTTTTAAACATATTATAATGGAACTACTTAATGTAGCATTATATAAAGCAATTAATATTAAATTCAATATAATATTCAATAACATGCGTAGATCAGCAGGAAAACATGCCACAAATCTTACGTGAGAGATAAAGGAAGAAAAAGGAAAACTAAAACCCACCAACTCATATGTGTGTTTATAACTTATAACACGATGCAAGATGACCACATAAAAGTTTCGATATGTTTTCTTACATCAACGGTGTCCCCTAGACAAGATAAAGCTTTTGCAATTGATCAAATTATTATTGACTATGTTTCGGGTTTAGAGTTTAATACGCTTTAGACATTAAGGACTTTTTCAAGTAATTTTTAAGTGCTGGAAGGGGTAACTTTAAAACTACGTCAGGTAATTTATTATAGAAATGAATGCATTGACCAACAAATGATTTATATACTTTACGAACGCGGAATTTACGAATAGCGATTTTATTTTTATTTCTAGTATTTAAATTATGTACATCAGAATTCTTGGTGAAGGAATCTTAATTCTTAATATCATAAATAATATTTTCATAAATAAATTGAGACGCTACAGTTAAGATATTAATTTCTTTAAAAAGTTCTCTTAACGAGTCACGGGAATTTAAGTATAACGAACGAATAGAACGAATGGCTCGTTTTTGTAAAACAAATATAGTTTGTATGTCAGCAGCCTTACCCTAAACCAGAATACCGTACGACATGACACTATGGAAATAACTATAATAAACTAAGCGAGCTGTCTCAACATTGGTTAATTGTCTAATTTTCCTAACGGCGTAAGCTGCCGAGCTTAATTTACCTGCCAGTATAGCTATATGGGGACTCCCTTCCAAATTTGTATCTATTGTTATGCCTAGGAAAACTGCCTTATCTACCATTTGCAAACACACGTCGTCTAGAATCTACCGGTTTAACATTTAGGCAAAGAGAATCTAACACATTTAGTTTTCTTAGCATTTAGTAGCAAATTGTTGGAAGTAAACCAATTAAGTACTTTAACTAGTGTGGCGTTTATCCTACTGTAGTCTACAGTTTTTCTTTCTACCTTGAAAATTAGTGAAGTATCGTCAGCGAAAAGTACAATATCACAAAGTTTATCTACTGTTGGTGGCAAGTCATTTATATACACCAAAAATAAAAAGGGACCTAAAATAGAGCCTTGTGGCACACCTATTTTCACTGTAGCTCCAACAGATTGAGTTTTGTTTACAACAACTGTTTGAGTTCTATCACGTAGATAAGAAGTCATAAGACTTAAAGCTTTATTGGCCAATCCATAATGTTCTAATTTTAAAATAAGGGTCGTAATGATCCACGCAATCAAAAGCTTTAGAGAGATCACAAAATATTCCTACTGCATCGCAAGATTTCTCCCAACTGTTATTATATATATTTAATGAGAACAGATGCCGCATCAATAGTGGATCGTCCTCTGGTGAAGCCGAACTGGTTACTGTTAAGCAGTTTATTTCTATTGAAGTGACCTAACATAATCATTTAACATTATCTTCTCAAAGACTTTACTTAAAACTGGTAGTATGGAAATGGGACGGAAGTTCTTTAAATCACTCATCTCGCCCGATTTATAAAGAGATATGACTTTACTATTTTTCATGAGATCTGGAAAGATCCGCTCCGATATGCAATTATTATAAATTAATGCTAGATGGGGTGCAATTACATCTATGATATGAAAGAGTACTTTAACTGATGTGCCCCACAAATCCTCGGTCTTTTTTAAACTAAGCGATTTAAATACCTTGACTATTGAAACTGAACTTACATGGCTGAATTCAAAGTTTATATTACATTTACTGACATTAGTGCAAAGTAATGATTGAGCTTTTTTTAATTTAGTTGGCCGGTATCGATGAAATAATCAAAACATGACGTTTAAATAACTGTGACTATTGTCACTCAAATAAAGAACAGATTGTCAAATAATTAAATAATTCATACTTATGTTCCTTAGATTTTAATAGTTATTGTTTACGTTTGCTATTGTGACAGGAGTTTCGCAACAAACATCCGTTTTTAATCGTAAACGACAGAAACGATTATTGTATTAATTGTGATCAAAATATAACATCAATTATCAGCACTGTCACAACTCATATAATTAGATTAAAATTATATCGAGGGGTCACGGGCTATTTGTATTAAGCGAGATTTTTGGAACTTTACAGGAGAGCATTATAAAAGTTTAATTTTTCGAAAAAAAATCATAACAAAAAAGGTATCAATATTTTTACAAAAAAGTGTCCAAGGTTATTTTCCTTATCTAAATCCGCGCAATTTAGCCTAGTTGTCATTTTTTTAAAGTTGTTTTTACCAAAAATAAAGGTTGCTTGACACAAAATGACCTCGAATCACTTTTATTTAGAAACAGGCTAATTCATTGAAGCGCCATAAACTGAACATTTTAGGTTCAGGAAAAAGGATTTAAGCGATACTAGGGTGTTGCGCTTGTGTAAAGCTAAATGTATTAACAACCATCGCGATATTAAAATAGAATCAGGATAGTCCGCTTAAGCACCTGAAGTATAATAAAGTAGATGCAGATCATAATGATTTATGTAGCACTTTACACTAAAAGTAAACTGTTTGAAATGACAGTAAAACTGTGTGTATAATAAAGATTGGCGGCTAGAACAAAATTATTTTGCAGGATTTTAAAGTCTGTCTGAGTGATAGATTTGAATGAAATTTTAAATTGAAACCAAAAATTTTATAAATCAAAAAACTTGTTGCTTTGTTGTAATAATAACCTAATAAACAACATTTTTGGCTAAAGCTTAAAGCTTGTTCTAACAATAAGTTTCATAAATCTTAGATATAGAATAGAATATAAAGTTAATGAACGATTAAGTTGCCCCTTAGTATAATTATATTAGATTCCTCGTAATATGAAATCTTTACTAATGGACAACTTAATCTTTCATTTACTGAACGAGTGCGGCCATAATACAGTATGTAAATGAACGAAAGGCAAATAATTAAACCCGTCAATGTTTAGGCGAGAGAAATGGATGTGGTACCTAATTTAATGAAATCAGGAAACTTTTTACTGATAGTGTAAAATAATAATAATAATGTAATAAAAATGTAACTCCCTGTCTCATTTGTTTACAATCTTATCAGTGACAATGACAACAACGTAAACGTCATAATGTCAGTTAAAGTATAAAGGTGTGCGACGCAGTTCTATGTGTCATCCGCCGTTATGGACACATCTCAGCAAGCGACGATAATTATTATTGTCATGCTCTAAACTAGGATTTTCTCGAATACGGCGTTTGATTTTCTCGAAAGCTTGAACTATTCGTAATTCCATTTCTTCGCGAGTACTTGATTCTTTTTTGAACAACTGTTTCACCCAACCCCAAAAGAAATAATCAAGCGGAGTGAGATCCGGCGAACGTGGAGCCCAAGGGATTGGTGCGAACCGCCAGATCCATTGGTTTCCAAACATGTCGTTTAACCTGTTCCGTACTCGAATCGCGATATGAGGAGGAGCACCGTCATGTTGGAACCATGTCTGTGTACGTTGTGACTGAGAGGTAAGCTATCAACATAGCGACTGAGAGGTCCGTTAAGCACTTGGAGATACCGGTCAGCGTTTGTTGTGCCAATTATGAACACTGGCCCAATGATATCTTTGTCTCTTATACCGGCCCATACATTTATTGACCACCTGGTTTGATGAGACAGTTCGCGACCCACGTGTGGATTTCGAACTTTTGGAGCCCAATGATGGACAACCCGTCGATTCCACATAGTATTCCTTGTAAAGAGGCTCTCATCACTCCAAATAACTTTTCTTAGAAAGTGAGGATCTTCTCTTTTTTTTTCTAACGCCCAATTAGCACACTCAACCCGTCTGGGATAATCGTCAGGTTTCAACGCTCGAACCTTATAGTTACGGAGAAAGGATGTTGCCGATCGCGTTTTAGTATTTTGTGTACGAGGGTGTGACTCAAGCCTAAATTGCGTCCTGCTCGCCTAGTACTAGAACCTGGTTGGTTTTGAAAATGATCCAATACCTGTTCTTCCCGCGTAACATGAACACGTTGAGGACCACCTGAGTTCACAGGCACCGGCCGATTGTTATTTCGCAGCCGTGTAATGGCATTAACGATGACACGAGCATTACTTGGTTGCCTTCTTGTAGGATACCTCTCGGAGTACAAGCGGAGCGCTGCATTCCCATTGCCCCTGCACTCTCCGTACGCAAGGATCATATCGATTATCTCAACCGTAGTAAAATTTAAAGGCATTATTATTGCAATAACGATTTAAATTTATATGACGAAAGTGAAGGATGTCTAATATCAAATTGAAAGAAAATACAATTTATTGGTAGCCTAACTTTTTTGTTATAAAAAAAAAACTGTCGTTCTATTGTTTGAGACAATCATGACAGAGCAAACATGTCAGAGACGATGTTTATTAGTCTTTGTTATTTATTTACACATTTTAGATCAATTTGTTCTACTGGTCAATCAGTTTCTACGCCGAGCAACAGCTTTGCAACTGCTGCAACCGCCAGAATACGTCATCGGCAGTTAGGTAATGGTCACTCAATCATAGTAACCGGTTGCCACTACAAAAATTGGATTGGATTGCTTAAAATTCATTGTGCAGTGCGGTTAAGAGTGTGTGTTCTAATGTTAACTTGATACGGTAATGTAGTCATAGTTGAAACTGCAATAGCCTGATATGCAGAATTAGATTATTTGTAAATACCTAGTTTGTTTACTTTAGTTATGAAGTGATAACTAATGTCAAACTTGCATCACAGGATATTATTAAGCTCGTTAACCGACTGATGAGAAAGAGGTTAAGTTATTACATTTAGTAAAATTATAAACAAATAAAGTGATTGAATTAAAACAAAAAGTGGTTAATTGTATTATACCCGTTTTTAACATCCACCGGTTTTAAGGTTTGCCTTTCGTTCATTTACATACTGTATTATTATGTTCAATAATATTGTTAACAGAGTCTCTTTAAATTTAATATAAGTTGGAACATTTTCTAAACACATGGAGCCCCTTTGTCTTTGTATAGTATGAAATAAACTGGCCCGCAAAACTAAGTATCACACTTTATTTTTTTATTTTTTTTGGAATCTATGGACGTTAGAGATTTAAAATAAAAAACTTTTATAGCAAATTTTATCAGCTTTCTTTCCAAGTATTGTAAACTAAGTTTGATACCTAGTTTTGCAGGCCAGTGTAGTATAAAAATTGAAATTTTCAGTCTTCACAGTCCACATAAAACGAAACTTAACATCATTTTGTACATTATAATAATCTCACTATCTTGCAACAAAAAAAGACTCTTCTAAAATTATAACAATTAAGTAGGTGACAAAACAATTAGGTAACTTTGATTATTTTTGAGAAGAATTATTTTTACAATAAAAAGTACAAATAATTCTTCTATAATAACATAAAATAAACCTTATTTACTTCTCCTTGAGTTCTCTCTTTTTTTTTATAGTTAGGTACCTATATGAGGGAGTTTTTTTTAAAAAATGTACAAGATAAAAAAAAAAACAGAATTAGTTTTTTTTTCGTTTTTCTTACTCAGAATCGTTGATACTATCGATTTATACAAGAAAAAAAGTGTCCCAAATTTTACTATGAAAGTTTGATTTTCCACTGCGTCACGACCATTAATACTTATAAATAAAAAGTTGAAGGCAACTGAAGCGCCGCGGGGGGCACGCGCTGTGTTTATACTAACGCGGTTCAAAGGCGCCGGCGCCGAAAACACTTTGTATTAGCCGACAGCGTGTAAAAGATTCATACAAAATGTTGACTGTCATAACGAACATAGCTTTCCTAAATTCGGTACAGGAAAAATGTTTTAATTTACACCACTTACATTTTCGATATGTCTGATGCGACAGATGATTATTAAATTTGTCCAAAACAAAGAGTTTAACCACCAAGTAAAAATAATTTGCATTAAAAATCAAAATGTTTAAAGCGCCTATGCGTATTAATATGGGTGGATGGATAAATGTTTGAAGCGACATCCAGGTATCGATTTCAGGTGCAGGTTAAGTGTTTGAAGCGACATCAAGGATGGATTTCAGGTGCAGGCTAAGTGTTTGAAGTGACATCAAGGATGGATTTCAGGTGCAGGCTTAATGTTTGAAGCGACATCAAGGACGGATTTCAGGATGCAGGCATAACGATTTAAACGCCCTATAATACGTAGTGTATGTCAGGAAAAACCGCTTAAGTCAAAATCACGAAATATCTTGTCGGTATGAAGTCCATCTTTTCTATAATTGAATAAAATTTGTGTCGCATCAATCACATCAGACTCAAACTACACCTTAATTTACTCATGTTTCAAGCGACAAAAAAGTGCTCAGATCGCCACGAAACCGGGCTCAAACGACGCAGAAAAATCTGGCGATTCCAAATATGTATATAACTCAATATCGGCCAGAATGTCGCTTAATACAAATAGCCCGTGAACCCTCGATATAATTAGATTTTGTTAATTTGTCTATCCTTCGGCATTGACCTTGCTTATTCTACTCCAAGGTTAAGTGGAAGAGATCCCAGATGGGATAAGTTCGTCTATGTAAATTATTTATATTGATGCAAACATGTCTTGTCATTGTTTATGTGCAATAAAGAGTTTACATACATACATACACATATGTGGACAACTAAACATATTGAAAGAGAAGAAGGAAATTAAACACAAAAGGACTTTAACCTGGATCTTACGAATTTTATGATGCATCAGGGGCATAAAATACAAAACAAATAGTTTCATTCACGTTTTATGTATCAAGCAGGTATTTTTTTTTACGCGTCAATAGATTACTTGGCTCTGTTGTACATGATTAAATGATTGACGAGGAATGGTTAATCACTACATAGTATAAAACAAAGTCGCTTCCCGCTGTCTGTCCCTATGTATGCTTAGATCTTTAAAACTACGCAACGGATTTTGATGCGATTTTTTTTAATAGATAGAGTTATTTAAGAGAAAGGTTTTTGTGCATAATAAACTCTGCTTTACGTACGGGTGTTACAGAAAACTCACATAAACCGAAGCGAAGCGAGGGCGGGTCGCTAGTAATTACAATAAAACAATATGAATCATTGAACATACAATATGAACTCTATGTAGCGTGACGTCATTTTTGCGTCAGCGGCATAAAAATTACGGGCCCTGATTATAACTAATCAGTAGAGAGTTTGTCTAGATTTTTTTCCCAAGTTTATTTGAATACTGACCACAATGAAATAGTTTAATACAATTTACTACCAGGAAAAACAAAAATTACATTTTACTTAACATTTATCATTTTATTTTATTGTTATTTGTTTATAACTGCCAAAACCATCAAAATTCGACCAAAGTGTGCTAGCGTCGAGAAAATCGATCTGGTATTTTATCTGTACTAACTTTAATCCACCTTTTACGACTCATATATCGTAGATATTACCAATTTGTTTAACTAGTAACCAAAGTTTATGTCCATGTGGAATTGTGGATTAGTTACATATATGAAAACAATCTTGTTTTTTTTACAATGAATAGCACTAAATACGCAGTCAGTCAATAAGACCGACAAACCGATAGACATTTAAAACATCTTAAAATCCTTATTGATTCGGCAGCAGTACAGTCACTAGATTAAATTTAGGACTTACCTTAGGTCCAAAGTCAATTTAAAATTTCACAGCAATAAGGTTGAGTTTCCTGAAAGTAATAAATGACTTGACATCTCTAATGACATTGACGACTTGTAGCATATTTTTCTTGAAATGGGTCCCAAATTAACGCTCGTGACCGTACCTACCCATATTAAGTCTGCACCGAGCAAACGTCGAGCGTCCAGTGGCGCCCTCATTACTATTATTGTGTTTTCTAATTAACTAAAGAATTTCCTTGCAATCAAACGATACGTTTTTGTAGCGCAAGTAAAAACACAATTGATGGCATATGTAACAAACTTTAATAACAATTACCCTTTGAGTAGTCAGCTTAACGGGAAAAGGTGGCCACTTTTATCCGTTAAGTTAATAACTTGAAGGTGAATTGTTATTAACCCTATAAGTTGTGTTTTCATTTGTAGTACAAAAACCTACCAACCAATTTCAAGAAAATACTTTAGTTTATTAGAAAACACAGTAATAGTAATGAGGGCGCCGCAGTCTTAAGTATCCACATTAGTTGTGTCTTAAAATTGGAAGTCTAAATTTTCGCTAATATTATAGTAACATTTTTTCAGATAAAAATGTTACTTTTTACTTATATTCAGTAATGACATGATGATACAGCTGGGCAAATGCAGAAGCAATGACGCAATAACTAATTATCCATTTAGTGTTCCGTAATCTGGGGTCCTAGTGAAAAAAGGTAAAAGTCTCCTGAAGATCAAGTGAAAAAAGGCCCAGTATACTCCGTTTAGGTATACACCTTCTTTTTTTTATTGTTTATTTATTATCAAAAAAACTTATACCGTTTTTCGGGTTATTATCAAATGGTTGAAAACGCAAGTGGTCACGGCATAGACTCGCCTCAAAATCATCTGGCTAAATTCGCAGCTAGTCGAAAACATAAAAATTAAGTTTGTCCGGATTGAAACCAGTTTCTGTAGATAAATGGTTTAAAGATCATCTAGACCATTTCGCTAATAGATGGAACATTCATCGGTCTATAAAACAATTAGATGAATTCGCAGCGCGTCTACATTTTTTATTAAGCGTTTCTTTCTAATCTTTAATTGTTAGGCCACTTATAAGAATTACTTACTTGGTGTTCTAAAGAAGGACACTTGAATCTTAATGTTGCATTTATCGCGAGTTGTTTTTTAGCCGACGAGCTATTTAGACCACACGCATTCGAGACGAGTTACTTTATGGCAACCAAGCGACGTAACAAAACGAAATGAATTTAAGAGTTGATATTATGAGAGTAGGCACAATAATGTTGTGACGAGTTACTTAATGGGCCGATTACGTATTTGACTACCTGCGATTTAGCCAGATGATTTTTTGGCGACCACTTGCGTTTTCGCCTTTTTCACAATGTCCCCAAATTATTGTAGTACATATAGAAACTATTAAAGGGCATTGGGTAAATTTATTTGAAGAATATTGTCATTTTTTTTTAGCAGGCTCGGATGGTTTTTACATAGTTATTTCGAGGACCTTGAAATACACATAGATAAATATAATTTATGGCGTTTAATAATATCGGAGGCAAGATATTTAAGATTTAAGCGTTGTCACGTCCCACCGGGTGGCAAGTAAAAAACACGAAGTAGTTTAATTGGTTTATTGAAAAGTACGCCGGTAGTGTGAACAGAAGAGGTAGGGTAGGTTCGTAGGGGTGGTCTGGTTCTGCGAAGCGAGCTAGCACTTCCCTCGCAGTTTGGTGACGTGGAGCGGCAGAGACGAAACCGTCGGCAGCCCGACGGCGTGCGATGACAGGACCCTGGCGTCGGGGGTAGCACCCGGTGTGTAGCACCGGAACCCACTCGACGATCCTGGTCACCAGCGGTAGAGGCCGCTCCGGCCAAGTAGTCGACAGAAGATAGTCAGGGCGTAGAACCCGACTCGGCAATGGTAAGCTCCTAGCGGAGCTGTACCCCTAGCGTTGCAGTAGCGTAGCTCCTAGCGTAGCAATACCCCTAGCGTTGCTCCCTGAGAATCCCAAGCATTGGCTGTGTGAGCCTGGTGTCCAGCATTGGGATAGTCCATGCCAGCCGCCGTTGAGGGGTGGAGACCTGAGGGAATAGCGCGTAGTTTAATTATTGGCGGTGGCAAGAACTATCGGAACGGAGTAACAATATAGAAAATGAAGCGAAGCCGAAAGAACAATTTAGTAGATACCAATGACCGTTATAAAGTAACGGTCAGATATTTAGACAAAAAGGTTATAAGAACAATTTGGAAGAATTTAGAAAACACAGTTATAATAAAATGTAAAAACACAAATACAGTACACAGCAAAATAGAAATAAGATAGATAGGTAATTAGTTCGTTGCACTCACTTACCCGATTTGGGGAATTGCACCGATTCTAAGGTATAGGTAAAAGTAATAACGTAACAATGATGTGTATCACCAACTGTTTCACGGTAAGAGTTGAGGCGGCAAAGAGGCCGAATGAAGTGAACATGGCCTATTTATAACCTTTCGCCCTTTTCGGTTAATTTTGAATGTTAGAAGGGCGAACAAAGGAATCGTAGCAAGTTACTGCGCGTCATGAGTGGAAAATAACTGGTCATGTATGAAAGACACCAACTTACCCTCAATTATTTTCTCATGCGCTGAATAAAAATAATTTACCTACATAAAAAGAACGATGATCAATATTTAATTGTAATTATGTTGATTATATTATTAAATGATTATTTACATTTACGTTGACTGTTAATTTAATAAAATAATTGAAGATTACAAGAGGTAATGGAGAATAGCTAGTGCCGCCATCTGTTGGCTAAGCGTCGCTAACATTTGACAATGTCAATATAGGAATGTCACATCACCGCTAAATCTATGGTGATGTGCTGTCTGTTTGACAGTTACAGATGTTGATAAACAAATTCAAGATGTGAAAGTGATTTTAAGTGATATTTAAGTGATATTAAGGCTAGTTTGTCTATAAAATGCACACAGGTAAGGAGCGTAACAACTGCATTGTTATAGTGTTCAGTTTTTGGTACTAAAAGTACGCCTAGGTAAGAATATTAAATATCTCGGCTCCGATGCACGTAAGAGTGTTACATTAAATAGCAAAATATGTTTATTTTTAATAATACTATCATAATTTACCATTTTACTAATGGTCGCTCACCTTGGAATTGTATGACTTTTATAAATGACCATACTTTTACTCAAACCCCTTTGGCAAGAACAATAAAATGCAAAAAATTCAAAAGTACCTAAATCATAATTGTTATAATTATTAAAAAAAGTATTTTTTGTTCCCTAGTTTATATTTAGTCCATTCATTTTGATTGTAAAATTAATTAAAAGTAATATTATTTGAAGCCAACTTTAATGCCAATACCTATGTTATACCCAGTAGAGTGCACCATCATTGTTGGTTATAATTTAAAACATTTTTAATCTCGCCTTATAGATGTGCTCTTTCAGATACACTTCCACCCTTTAGGATCTTTTGTGCAATGACACATTTACATACTAAGCTGTTGGAATGTGCAGGTTTCCTTACGATATTTTCCTCTCACTGTAAGAACATCGGCTAATATACTTCAGCTAGAAAAACCCATTGTACATGGTGACCGCGGTGATTCGAACTCGGTCCTTTACGATCACGAGTCGAATCCCTAAGTCACAAGGCCACCGACGCTCTTTATTTATAACAGTACCTACAATGGAACGTAAAATGAGAAGTGGGATACCTCGTCCTCTTCCTACCCCAATTGATATCCATCTTCGTACTAAAACATGTGAACGTTTGTGGTTTTGCTTGTTATTCCTTCACGCTGCAACGCCTAAACGTACTTTCATGAAATTTGAAATGGATAGCTTAGGATGGAAGTTCCCGGGGGAATAACGATAATCAAAATCTACGTGGATGGAATCGCGGGCAAAAGCTAGTTATATATAAATGAGTATCAGTATGGCAAAGGGTATCCCAATTGTTAACTACGAGTATACAAATACAAATACAAATACAAATACAAAATTCTTTATTCATAAAATACATGAGGTAAATGATACAAGGGATGGAGTCACCCTTTAGGCAAAATGTTGCCTGTGTTGGGAGACGCCGCTCTTCCTCCGACAACATGAGGTAAAAAGTAATTACACTAATTAAGCTAACTAAGTACAGTTTGTTTATTTCCTAGATTTACATATAGATAAAATTAAAACAAGTATTTAAGTAATTAAGACATTATGTATAGTATGCTTGCCCGTTCCGTTTATAATCCCCAAACGGTTGACACCCAATAACGAACCAATCGGTTTGAAAACGAAAACTGGTCCGCCTTCGCATCGGAACATACTCCTTAATTTATTTGGATTACCCTTAAATCGCCGACTCTCATTTCATAGAATGTTTAACTTCGCCGAATTTTCATTTCATCGACGGGAATCAACACGTGCAGGAGTAATCATTTTTTAGTGGTGACAAGTATATTCATCTTAAGATAACCTACGTAACCCACGATTAAGGTAACTTAAAACAACAAGGTTTCAGCAGAAATCAGCTTTCGATAACATTATACATTTAATTTAAATACTCATGAAATACCTTTTCCAAAACCGACTCGCACTTGAAAGAGAACCCAAGTAGCTGATTAAAATAATTTATAAACGAACGTGAAAACAAATGCGTCGAAGCTGAATAAACGCGACATCAGTCAGCAAGATGATTCGCGGCAATGAAGTACAAGTTCCGGCCGATTTACATTTTGGTAAATTTATCTTGAATCGCCTTCGAAATGCAAAACCTGACCACGTCTGCATGGTAAGAAATTAGTTCTTACAATATTTAACGAAAAAAAAAAAAAAAAAAAAAATAATAATATCTAGATAAGATGCGCCTACAACTGTCTTCAAACCTCTTTCCTATTGTTTTTTTTTGTGTATATGTTGCCAACAGAGTACAGATATAAAAAAAAATAGTAATTGAAAAATTTATACGTCTTGTACATTAATGCTGTATTTATCAAACTCCAGTTCTGATGACGGAATATATGCCTGACGTCCCCCCCTATCGGAATGTATCCCTTTGACTGCCATACATATCGTTGGTCATAATGTATTGTTAGTCATATCTTTTTTTGTCATAACTTCTTTCACGCTGAAGTTACAGTTTTTAATAAACATTTATCGTGTAGATTCGTTAGGTTAGGTTAGGTTAGTTTTATAAAAATCCTGAAAAAATAACCGTGTCCTGAGAAAAATGCATTAAGGCTTTCGAAAATTATAAATTAAAACACATTATGACTTAAAATAATTATGGCAGTCAATAGAGACCCATTATTATTTGAAAATAAATTATTCTAAACTATGTGGGGTCAGTTCATGTTTTTTTTTGGGTATTCTCTTAAGGTAAACGCAGAATCGGGTAAGCAAATGACTTACAAGGAATTGACTCAGTACACCGTGAGCCTCGCAGCGTCTCTGCTGGAGTTGGGAGTCCAACGAGGGGACGCTGTCGGAGTCGGCAGCGAGAAACGACTGACATTCCTGCCCACCGGCCTCGCCGTGGTCTTCACTGGAGCTGCGTACACTCCGTTTGACTTGGACATTGGGAGAGGTAGCTGTGGATTCTGAATCATCAAAATACTAATAATTCCTTATTCTGAAAAGATTATTAATAATTTCTTGTAATAAAATAAGATTGAGCATTATACTATAAATTTGACACTTCAAAGTAAAAGTAGGTAAAAGCCACGTAAAAATGACAATGTACCTATTTAATAAATATGTACTTATATCAAAACTTGAATCGCAATGAGGTTCTATTTATTAAGGGTTCCGAACTCAAATTAAGAACCCGTATAGTTTCCCCATGTCCGTCTCTGTTCGTCTGTCTGGCTGTAGCTCAGAGACTCTTAGTAAGTAGGTACCTACAATACTGTAATTTACCAAAAATTTACAATGATATCTGTTTTTTTCGGTTATCTCTTTGTAAGAGTTGCCGAAAAAGCGGCACAAGCGGCTGCTGGGGGTGTGGTATTAGCAATAAAAATAACAGCAGCGAGAAACGACTGACATTCCTGCCCACCGGCCTCGCCGTGGTCTTCACTGGAGCTGCGTACACTCCGTTTGACTTGGACATTGGGAGAGGTAGCTGTGGATTCTGAATCATCAAAATACTAATAATTCCTTATTCTGAAAAGATTA
Organism: Acleris laterana; assembly: GCA_963966035.1. Taxonomy (NCBI): domain Eukaryota; kingdom Metazoa; phylum Arthropoda; class Insecta; order Lepidoptera; family Tortricidae; genus Acleris; species Acleris laterana. Next base: position 11,841,471 of record OZ014448.1, on the reverse strand, counting down.
TTAATTATTTCTTGTAATAAAATAAGATTGAGCATTATACTATAAATTTGACACTTCAAAGTAAAAGTAGGTAAAAGCCACGTAAAAATGATAATGTACCTATTTAATAAATATGTACTTATATCAAAACTTGAATCGCAATGAGGTTCTATTTATTAAGGGTTCCGAACTCAAATTAAGAACCCGTATAGTTTCCCCATGTCCGTCTCTGTTCGTCTGTCTGGCTGTAGCTCAGAGACTCTTAGTAAGTAGGTACCTACAATACTGTAATTTACCAAAAATTTACAATGATATCTGTTTTTTTCGGTAATCTCTTTGTAAGTTTTTGCCGAAAAAGCGGCACAAGCGGCTGCTGGGGGTGTGGTATTAGCAATAAAAATAACTTATACTCGTCAAGCATCCGTTTTCTTTTTCGCCTCTACAACTATGTAATATTTATATTTATATGTTTTATAAATTGTTGTGTTAGTTTATTAGAAGTAAACACCTTTAAATAAATTACAGCATGGGGTTGTGCAGCAAAGACGACATTTTATTCAGAAGCATTAAGATGTATTTTCAAAGTAATATCAAAACGACCCGTGAAGAACCCAACCGGTGCACTAGATAAAAATCGTATCGACCCAAAATTGAGTAAATCGTATATTTTATTAACCACTAGCCACCCGCTCTCGTTTTTCTTCGGTTTATGTCAGTTTTCTGTAACTCCCGAAAATAAGACAGAGACAGATATAACTACTACAGAGTGGGGTAGGCAGAGGTACAAAATTACCTACAACTTTATAAACTAGATATAAACCTTCCTCTTAATAGATCTAAGCGAGGAGACAGCGGAAGCGACTTTTATACTACCTACGTAAAGATACTAAAGTTACACAACACCCTGAAAGTTAACCCAACGTTATTGATACGCAGACTTTTCCATATAGTAGCTCCTCAGTGCCCCACAAATTGTGTGTTTGCCAAAAGGTAGTCATTAACATCAAATATATTGCAAAACTAATATGATTGTGAGCGGCTAATGAAAATTATCTATTAAGACCCACAGTTGCTTCTTCTTATATTAAGTATCCAGAAGGAACACGCCACAAATTTATTATGCTTTAAACTCTTGTGAGGTACCGAATAAATAAGTTTGATTTGATTTCTGATTTTGATGTAACACCCGGAACGTTTTTTTATTCCTGTTATTTAGTAAAAGCACCTTTTGTTTCAGCTGTACTAAAACATAAATTAAGTTTGACCAAATTAAAATATTTCATCTGTTCGTCTTTATTTTGGAAAGCATACTGTGAGATTTTGAAAGATTTGGATCATGTAAAAACGTTTATTTGTTTTGATGAGAATGAGGACATCGAGTTGTCTATCCAGACGTTAATAGCGAGACAGTCCGACGCTGACGTGGCGAGTTTTGAACCTGCCTCCGTGCAGGGACAGACGGACACCGCGCTCATCCTGTATTCCTCCGGCACGACTGGCATGCCCAAGGGGGTTCAACTAACACATCTAAACTGCATTCTTAACAGTTTACCCGAAGAGTAAGTACAAACATATCTTCTTTCTTAATATATACAATATTATATTTAGTAGCATTTTTTTTTAATAATAAAAAATACATAGAAATGTAGAATTCATGGCAATTGCCGATTTCAGCTAAAACTCTTAATAAAACCAGGCAACAGCATGTCGGACCATGCTCAGTGAAGGGTTCCGAAGCCGTTACGACAAACACAAAAAACTATCTCAAAAAACCACATGTATGAACAAATTTTCTATTATTAATGTTATTTCGTGCTGTCTTGTATGATTATGGAATGTGGAAGATGAGAAAGAAATTTGTCAAGATCGTAGCAAGTGGAAATAAGTGGTTTGTGCTTACCCCTCTGTGAAACATTCGTGAATGTATGTGTATGTAGTGCTGTCCTAGATGATTTTTAGTAGGTATAAACACTTTAGTCGCCTGTGTCTCAGGAACTAATTAAGTGTTCGTAATCAAGATATTTTTTCTTTTAATATTTTAATATGCGCTTTCATTTAAGAAATATTTCAGATTTTTTTCATTTGTAGTTTTGGCTGTTTGTTTGGAGACACTGGACTTTGACGAAAATTAGCCCTTTAAAGCTTAATATTTCATAAACGGATCCCTCAATAGAGAAATTGTTTACAAACCCGCAATATTTTTGAACGACCTATCCAACGACTCCCCACACTATGGGGTAGACGAGAAAAAAAATACAATCCCACGTTACGTGAAGGGTAGATAAACAAAAAAAATGTTATGCATGATTTAACCACTTTGTTGGCGTAACTAATATGTGTATTCATGCTAAATGAGAGCTTTCTAAGACTGAGAGTCTCTGTGCTAGACTGCGGACGGCCGGACGAACGGATGGACGGACGGACGGACATGGCGAAACTATAAGGGTTCGCTGTTTAGCTATGGAACCCTAAAAAGGGCCAATTACAAATTTGAATCTCGCTATGATAAAAATAACCTTCTCTTTTCAGTTTTAGGGATGAATGTCTTCAAACTGCATTTATTTCCGGATTCTGGTTCCACAATTATGACACATTTATGACGTACAAATTTTTATCTGTTGGAAGAAAGATTGTTTATGTGGATACTTTAACACCGGAAATTTTTCTGAAGACTTTTCAAGATTATCAGGTAGTTTAGAACGATTAGCAGAATCTGTCATAAACTTATCAACATACTAAATATTAAGCAAAGAAAGAAGGCCTCTGAGGCCCGAGCCAAAATGCTTTACGCTAATCAGCATTTCTATTCGTTTTGTGATTAAACCAATCGCGTCACTGCTAGATAACATGACTTCATCATCAGTGTCATCTACCAGTGACGCGATTGTTTTAAACATGAAACTAATCGAAACGCTAGTGAGCGTAATTCAACTTGGCTAGGGCCCCTGTCCTAATGGATGACTTTCACTGCATATGGGGATGACAAATCTAAGGGATAAGTTCGCCTTTGTACATTCCAATTATGTAAATATTGTATTTGTTTTTCTGCTTTTTGTACAATAAAGTGTTTACATACAAACATACATACAAATTGCTGAATGGTTTACTTCCGACACAAAAAAAGGGGTATTATGTTACAAGTTTGTCAGCTTTGTGTGCGTATGTGCGTATGTGTGTGTCATTAATATATCGGAGGTTTTTAATATATCTAATCGTTATTTAATTTTCTAGGTAAACATCGCTATGATGGTGCCTTTACGAGTCGGTTTCTTGACTAAAGCGGACGAAGTAGACCAATATGATCTTGGTTCTTCAAAAAATTATATACAGTCGCTCGGCTCCCCTTCATACAAAAACAATAGAAGCAATCAAAAAGAGGTCTCAGTATTTGTTTTTTTATTTTGTGTATGGTTAAATCTTAAAATGAACTCGTTTTAACACTCGTCAAATTTGTGTTTCAGATTCCCAAGTCTTCAAAATGTATTGCAAGGATACGGTATGACAGAATCTGGCGAGTTGACCTCAGAAAGCTGGGGGACTAAGGGTCCAAAGATAGGGAGCGTTGGCATGGCGTCACCTGGCATAACATTAAAGGTGGTGTCCCCTTGTTTTACAGACTGAAAAATTACAGAATTTTGTTTCACAGAAAATGTTTCATATACTATTTGGTCCTTGTTTTTTTGCTTCGTATATTTTTTTTTTTTAACTATTTACTTGAAAGAAACAAATTCGACAGAAAATCAATTCAATGAATTTTGTAATTTTATTTTTTCATTACACATACTTATCAAACAATATAATTATTTTTCAACGAATATTGTTTGGTCAGTGCATTTTTTAGAAGGTTGGGTTATAAGATAAATACTATATTATGATATAAATATGAGTGAGCGAGCGAGCGAAGCGAGCGAGCAAGACCTCTCTGGGCAGAACCGACTTGAATAGGTTAGGTTAGAAGGCTATGGCGGGAGCGAAGCGAAGCAAGCTCCCGCCTTAGCCTTCGAGGTTATTTTTTTTATATCCCTTGAATAAGCTATGCGATACCATTTGACTGCAAATTAAAATCGTATGCTTTTTTTCAAACGTTTCATTTCACACACCTTCACAAACTGCACCCTACTCTATAAGTTGATTTTATTGTTATTAAGTTATATTTTAAATAAATAATATGAGAACAAAGAATATTTAATTTGCTATTCTATGATATGAAAAAAGAAACATTGAATTTTATTTAAAATAAAAAACGATGATTTAAAAGTCTTCAAAGTAATTATTCTACATATTGATTATTCTATGAAATGATAATACGAGAAAAAAATTCTATGAAATGAAATTCTAAACAACTTCAGTCTGTAAAATAACGTACAACCATTAAAGGTGGTATAAGTTTTCGAGACATTCACAGTGCTTATAATCTAGGCCTTGTTTTTGAATAATCAAGAACTGTTTACAGGTTGTTGATCCAGAAACAAGAGCAATTCTAGGGCCGGAGCAGCATGGAGAAATATGTGTACGTGGGCCTGTTCTCATGAAGGGCTACACAGATATTGATCCATCCAAGTATCTTGATGACCAAGGATTTTTCTTAACAGGAGACTTGGGGTACTACGACGAAGATAAATATTTTTTTATCGTAGACAGGCTTAAGGAAATCATTTTATATGATGGAGACAAGGTAGGTACTTGCATTTAATAATTAATAATACAAGTCAGAATAAGAAGACGTCCATAACCGATATTTTTACTAACTTAGACATGCTTTGAACCCACAAAAATACATTAATTGTGAACTTCTACTCCTGAAATTATTGCTGGAAACATCATCAGCCTACTTCACACTTTATAGACATAGGGAGAGCCCATTGGAGGCACAAACCCCGAACTCTGGCTCTTTTCCTCCAGTAACGCTGAGTAATCGTTGATTCACCTAGCCACAAGTAATGAAAACACGTAATTTATAACACTTGGAACTATCAACAGGTGGCTCCATTGGAGTTGGAGACGATCCTGCAACTGCACCCGGGCGTGCGCGAGGCGGGCGTGGTGGGCCGCCCGGCGGGGGACCTGGGAGAGGAGCCGACTGCCTTCGTGGTGCGCCAACCCGGCGCCACCGTCTCCGACCTCGAGCTCCAGCAGCACGTCGCTGCTGAGGTGGTTACCTCATCCTCCTATATCCTCCATCCATCCACATTTCCTCATCAACATTTATATTCACTAACGTTGACAAGCACAGGCTCGCTTACCAATTAAACTTGGTAGCTAAATTATCAGTTCACCATTATGCTCATCGGTAGCTGACGTCGATTCGATTATTTTTAAGTAAAAAAATGCAACTACTCTTACTACCTACAATGCAAAAGGTCTTTAAAAAGTGTTTCGGGTTCAGGTAATATCGGTTAAACTCGGGTAAGAGTGAATGAGAGCGAGTCAGACAAACACGATAATCATTTTAAGAGCTATATTTCACTAATTACGTCGTTCTTTACGTTCATGACGTTGATACGGCCATCTTACTGAATATCAGTTAATAATGCTGGCCCAAATCTACTGGCCCTAAATTCGACTAGTCTTAAATTTAAATAAGTGAAAACATGCGTCAATCATGAAAGTTTTAATTATATTAATGGAACTTAAAAATAAAAGAAAGATGAAAGATTTTTATTAAGTTAGTGATGAGAATCCTGCCTAATGGTATGGTTGTGCAGGTGCCGCCCTACATGCAGCTGCGGGGCGGGGTGCTCTTCGTGCCGGAACTGCCCAGGAACCCGCGCGGCAAAATCCTGCGCAGGCGGCTCAGGGAAATGTTGCAGACTGCTAAATGCCCAAGTTAATTGTCAAATCGCTGTAAAAAAAGAGACGATAATTACTGAAACAAATAAATAATACACACATATTGGATGTGTTATTAATTATTACTTATCAGTTGAGAGTAGGTCTAGATTTTTTTCCCAACTTTATTTGAATACTGACCACAATGAAAAAGTTTAATACAATTTGCTACCAGGAAAAACGAAAATTACATTTTACTTAACATTTATCATTTTATTTTATTGTAATTTTTTTTTTTTTTTTTATTATTTTATGGCATCGATTAGACAAACGAGCACACAGGCCACTTGATGGTAAGTGGAAACTGTGACCCATAGACATTCGCAATCACAAGACTGCAATGCAATCCTAAGACTGCAAATGCGTTGTCAACCCTGAGGCTAAGATGGAATGCCTCTATGCTAGTCATTTAACCGGCTGTCTTATCCCCAAACCGAAACACAACAATGCGAACACTGCTGTTTGGCGGTAGGTTAACGGATAAGATGGTGGTAGCGATCCGGACGGACCCTGCACAAGGTCCTATTGTTATTGGTTCATAACTGCCAAAACCATCACAATCGCATCACAATTTGACCGAAGTGTGCTAGCGTCAAGAAAAAACCTACTAGTGCATTGCGGGAGATGCGTTTCTTATAATTACAGTTAAGTATTTGATTTAATGGCAATTTAACAAAAAGTTTCGAAAATTCGTGAAGATTTTTTTCTTACAAAATTTAAACAAACATTCAGGATGTTAGTTCGATCTGGTATTTTATCTGCACTAACTTTAACCCACCTTTTACGCCTGATATATTGTAGATATTACCAATTTGTTTAACTAATAACCAAAGTTTATGTCCATGTGGATTACTTACATAATGTATGAAAACAATCTTGTTTTTTTTACAATGAATAGCACTAAATACGCAGTCAGTCAATAAGACCGACAAACCGATCGACATTTAAAACATCTTAAAATCCTTATTTATTCGGCAGCAGTACAGTCACTAGATTAAATTTAGGACTCACCTTAGGTCCAAAGTCGATTTAACATTTTACAGCAATAAGGTTGAGTTTCCTGAAAGTAATACATAAATGACTTGACATCTCTAATGACATCGACGACTTCAAGCATATTTTTCTTGAAATGGGTCCCAAATTAACGCTCGTGACCGACCCACATTAAGTATCCACGTTATTTTTGTCTTTAAATTGGAAGTATACATTTTTCCTAATATTATATAAATTTTTCTTCGGATAAAAATGTATTTTTTTACCTATATTCAGTAATTACTTGATGATACAGCTGAGCAAATGCAGAAGCAGTGACGCAATAACTAATTATCCATTTAGTGTTCCGTAATCTGGGGTCCTAGTGAATAAAGGTATAAGTCTACTGTAGATCAAGTGAAAAAAGGCCCAGTATACTCCGTTTATGTATACCTACACCTTATTTTTACGAGTAACGTTGACTTATACCGTTTTTCGGGTTAGTATCAAATGGTTGAAAACGCAAGTGGTCACGGCATAGACTCGCCTCAAAATCATCTGGCTAAATTCGCGGTTAGTCGAATACATAAAAATTAAGTTTGTCCGGATAGAAACCAGTTTCTGTAGATAAATGGTTTAAAGATCATCTAGACCATTTCGCTAATAGATTGAACATTCATCGGTCTATAAAACAATTAGATGAATTCGCAACGCGTCTACAATTTTTATTAAGCGTTTCTTTCTAATCTTTAATTGTTAGGCCACGTATAAGAATAACTTACTTGGTGTTCTAAAGAAGGACACTTTAATCTTAATGTTGCATTTAACGCGAGTTGTTTTTTAGCCGACGAGCTATTTAGAGCACACGCATTTGAGACGGGTTACTTTATGGTAACCAAGCGACGTAACAAGACGAAATGCATTTAAGAGCTGATATTATGAGAGTAGGCACAATAATGTTGTGACGAGTTACTTAATGGGCCGATTACGTATTCGACTACCTGCGATTTAGCCAGATGATTTTTAGGCGAGTTGATGCCGTAGACCATCTGCGTTTTCGCCTTTTTCACAAAGTCCCCAAATTATTGAAGTACATGTAGAAACTATTAAAGGGCATTGGGTAAATTTATTTGAAGAATATTGTCACTTTTTTTTCAGCAGCCTCGGATGGATTTTACATAGTTATTTAGAGGACCTTGAAATACACATAGATAAATATTATTTATGGCGTTTAATAATATCGGAGGCGAGATATTTAAGTCTTAAGTGTTCAGTTTGTGGTACTAAAAGTACGCCTAGGTAAGAATATTAAATATCTCGGCTCCGATGCACTTAAGAGTGTTACATTACATAGCAAAATATGTTTATTTTAATTATTTTATCACAATTTACCATTTTACTAATGGCCGCTCACCTTGAAATTGTATGACTTTTATACTCGTAAATGACAACACTTTTACCCAAACCCCTTTGGCAAGAACAATAAAATGCAAATAAATCACAAGTACCTAAATCATAATTGTTATACTCATAAAAAAAATAGTGTTTTATGTTCCCTAGTTTTTATTTAGTCCATGTAGTATTTTACCCTGATTATGCATTCATTTTTATTGTAAAATTGATTTAAAAAATATATATATTTGAAGCCAAGTTTAATGCTAATACCTATGTTAAACGAAACGTGTTGTTGTGTGTTATGTGGAACGAGATCATACGACATAAGACTAAGGTGTTTGATATAGTCCAAAAATGTATCAAGCTGAAGTGGCAGTGGGCTGGCCATGTCTGCCGCAGAACCGACGAGAGGTGGAGCAGGAAGGTTCTCGAATGGAGACCACGCTTAGGCAAACGTAGTGTAGGACGCCCCCCGGCTAGATGGACCGATGACCTGAAGAAGGAAGCTGGCAGTGACTGGATGCAAAGGGCGGGAGATCGTGCGCGGTGGCGCTCCTTGGGGGAGGCCTATGTCCAGCAGTGGACTGCAACACGCTGATATGATGATGATGATGATGATGACCTATGTTATACCTAGTAGAGTGCACCATCATCGTAGCTTATAATTTAAAACATTTTCTTATCTCGCCTTATGGATGGGCTCTTTCAGATACACTTTCACCCCTTAGGATATTTTGTGCAATGACGCATTTACATACTAAGCTGTTGGAAAGTGCAGGTTTCCTCACGATATTTTCCTCCGACTGTAAGAACATCGGGTAATATACTTCAGCTAGTGAAAGCCATTGTACATGGTGACCGCGGTGATTCGAACTCGGTCCTTTACGATCACGAGTCGAATCCCTAAGTCACAAGGCCACCGACGCTCTTTGTTTAAAACAGTAAATGGAACGTAACATGAGAAGTGGGATACCTCGTCCTCTTCCTACCCAAATTGATATCCATCTTCGTACTAAAACATATGAACGTTTGTGTTTTTGTTTGTTATTCCTTAACGCTGCGACGCCTAAATGTACTTTCATGAAATTTGAAATAGATAGCTTAGAATGGAAGTTCCCGAGGGAATGACGATTATCAAAATCTACGTGGATGGAATCGCGGGCAAAAGCTAGTTATAGATAAATGAGTATCAGTATGGCAAAGGGTATCCCAATTAGTATTGTTAACTACGAGTACGCTTGCCCGTTCCGTTTATAATCCCCAAACGGTTGACACCTCATAACGAACCAATCGCTTTGAAAACGACAACTGGTCCGCCTTCGCATCGGAACATACTCCTTAGTTTATTTGGTTTACCCTTAAATCGCCGACTCTCATTTCATAGAATCTTTAACTTCGCCGAATTTTCATTTCATCGACCGGAATTAACACGTGCAGGAGTAATCATTTTTTAATGGTGACAGGTATATTTAACATAAGCTAACCTACGTAACCCATGATTAAGGTAAGTAACTTAAAACAACAAGGTTTCAGCAGATATCAGCTTTCGATGACATTATACATTTAATTTAAATACTCACGAAATACCTTTTCCAAAAGCAACTCGCACTTGAAGGAGAACCCAAGTAGCTGATTAAACTAATTTATAAACGAACGTGAAAACAAATACGTCGAAGCTGAATAAACGCGACATCAGTCAGCAAGATGATTCGCGGCAATGAAGTACAAGTTCCGGCCGATTTACATTTTGGTAAATTTATCTTGAATCGCCTTCGAAATGCAAAACCTGACCACGTCTGCATGGTAAGAAATTAGTTCTTACAATATTTAACGAAAAAAAAATATAAATAAATAATTAAAATATTAATATCTAGATTAGATGCGCTTACAACTGTCTTCAAACATCTTTCCTATTGTTTTTTTTTGTGTATATGTTGCAAACAGAGTACAGATATGAAAAAATAGTAATTGATTAAGTAATATACATCTTGTACATTATTGCCGTATTTATCAAACTCCAGTTCTGATGACGGAATATATGCCTGACGTATTATTATTTGAAAATAAATTATTCTGTACTATGTGGGGTCAGTTCATGGTTTTAATTTTGGGTATTCTCTTAAGGTAAACGCAGAATCGGGTAAGCAAATGACTTACAAGGAATTGACTCAGTACACCGTGAGCCTCGCAGCGTCTCTGCTGGAGTTGGGAGTCCAACGAGGGGACGCTGTCGGAGTCGGCAGCGAGAAACGACTGACATTCCTGCCCACCGGCCTCGCCGTGGTCTTCACTGGAGCTGCGTACACTCCGTATGACTTGAACATTGGGAGAGGTAGCTGTGGATTCTGAATCATCAAAATACTAATAACTTCTTATTCTGATAAGATTATAAATAGGTAAATTCTTGTAATAAAAAAGATTGAGCATTATACTATAAATTTGACACTTCAAAGTAAGAGTAGATAAAAGCCACGTAAAAATGACAAAGTACCTATTTAATATGTATTTATATCAAAACTTGAATCACAATGAGGTTATATTTATTAAGGGTTCCGAACTCAAATTAAGAACCCGTATAGTTTCCCCATGTCCGTATCTGTTCGTCTGTCTGGCTGTAGCTCAGAGACTCTTAGTAAGTAGGTACCTACAAAACTGTAATTTACCAAAAATTTACAATGATATCTGTTTTTTTCGGTAATCTCTATGTAAGTTTCTGCCGAAAAAGCGGCAGAAGCGGCTGCTGGGGGTGTGGTATAAGCAATAAAAATAACTTATACTCGTCAAGCATCCGTTTTCTTTTTCGCCTCTACAACTATGTAATATTTATATTTATATGTTTTATAAATTGTTGTGTTAGTTTATTAGAAGTAACCACCTTTAAATAAATTGTAGCATGGGGTTAAGAGCAAAGACGACATTTTATTCAGAAGCATTAAGATGTATTTTCAAAGTAATATCAAAACGACCCGTGAAGAACCCAACCGGTGCACTAGATAAAAATCGTATCGACCCAAAATTGAGTTAATCGTATATTTTATTAACCACTAGCCACCCGCTCTCGTTTTTCTTCGGTTTATGTCAGTTTTCTGTAACTCCCGAAAATAAGACAGAGACAGATATAACTACTACAGAGTGGGGTAGGCAGAGGTACAAAATTACCTACAACTTTATAAACTAGATATAAACCTTCCTCTTAATAGATCTAAGCGAGGAGACAGCGGAAGCGACTTTTATACTACCTACGTAAAGATACTAAAGTTACACAACACCCTGAAAGTTAACCCAACGTTATTGATACGCAGACTTTTCCATATAGTAGCTCCTCAGTGCCCCACAAATTCTGTGTTTGCCAAAAGGTAGTCATTAACATCAAATATATTGCAAAACTAATATGATTGTGAGCGGCTAATGAAAATTATCTATTTAGACCCACAGTCGCATCTTCTTATATTAAGTATCCAGAAGGAACACGCCACAAATTTATTATGCTTTAAACTCTTGTGAGGTACCGAATAAATAAGTTTGATTTGATTTCTGATTTTGATGTAACACCCAGAACGTTTTTTTATTCCTGTTATTTAATTAAAGCACCTTTTGTTTCAGCTGTACTAAAACATAAATTAAGTTTGAGCAAATTAAAATATTTCATCTGTTCGTCTTTATTTTGGAAAGCATACTGTGAGATTTTGAAAGATTTGGAGCATGTAAAAACGTTTATTTGCTTTGATGAGAATGAGGACATCGAGTTGTCTATCCAGACGTTAATAGCGAGACAGTCCGACGCTGACGTGGCGAGTTTTGAACCCGCTCCCGTGCAGGGACAGACCGACACCGCGCTCATCCTGTATTCCTCCGGCACGACTGGCATGCCCAAGGGGGTTCAACTAACACATCTAAACTGCATTCTTAACAGTTTACCCGAAAAGTAAGTACAAAAATATCTTCTATCTTAATATATAAATATTATATAACTATTTTTTTTTTTATAATGAAAAATACATAGAAATATAGAATTCATGGCAATCGCCGATTTCAGCTAAAACTCCTAATAAAACCGGGCAACAGCATGTCGGACCATGCTCAGTGAAGGGTTCCGAAGCCGTTACGACAAACACAAAAAAACTATTTCAAAAAACCACATGTATGAACAAATTTTCTATTATTAATGTTATTTCGTGCTGTCTTGTATGATTATGGAATGTGGAAGATGAGAAAGAAATTTGTCAAGATCGTAGCAAGTGGAAATAAGTGGTTTTTCCCTACCCCTCTGTGAAACAGGCGTGATTTAATGTAGGTATGTGTAATTAGGATGGTCCAAAAAAAAGTTTTTTTTTTATTTTCCTTCTCCACAAGGGTATTTTTATTCGATTAGACTTTAAATACCCGTGTGCAAAATTTGAGTGAAATCACACAATATTTAGGGGTCGCTATGATTTGCAACTTAAATACGCCAAGTATCCACGACAGTAATTTTTGATAAAAATGACTAGCATAATTTAATTTCACTTTATGTTTATTTCACATAAACCATTCGTATTAAAGAAGTGCGCACAATAAATGTAATTTTTTTTCTTTTTATCAAAAAAATCGCCAAATCATAGCGACCCCTAAAAATTATCCGATTTCACTCAAATTTTGCACAGAGGTATTGAAAGTCTTATCGAATAAAAAGACCCTTGTGGAGGAAAATAAAAAAAAACTGATTTTTGGACCACCCTTATGTGTATGTAGTGCTGTCTTAGATGATTTTTAGTATGTATAAACTCTTTAGTCGCCTGTATCTCAGGAACTGATTAAGTTTTCGTAATCAAGATAATTTTTTTTTAATTTTTTATATGCGCTTTCATTAAGGATAGTTTTCAGATTTTTTGCATTTGTAGTTTTGGCTGTTTTGTTTGTTTGGAGACACTCGACTCTATCGAAAATTTGCCCTTTAAAGCTTAATATTTCATAAACGGATCCCTCAATAGAGAAATTGTTTACAAACCCGCAATATTTTTGAACGACCTATCGAACGACTCCCCACACTATGGGGTAGACGAGATAAAAAATACAACCCCACGTTACGTGTAGGGTAGATAAACAAAAAAAATATTATGCATGATTTAACCACTTTGTTGGCGTAACTTATATGTGTATTCATGCTAAATGAGAGTTTCCTAAGACTGAGACTCCCTGTGCTAGACTGCGGACGGACGGACGGACGGACATGTTGAACCTATAAGGGTTCGCAGTTTGGCTATGCAACCCTAAACAGGGCAAATTATAAATTTAAATCTCGCTATGGTAAAAATAACTTTCTCTTTTCAGTTTTACGGATGAATGTCTTCAAACTGCATTTATTTCCGGATTCTGGTTCCACAATTATAACACATTTATGACGTACAAATTTTTATCTCTTGGAAGAAAGATTGTTTATGTGGATACTTTAACACCGGAAAATTTTCTGAAGACTTTTCAAGATTATCAGGTAGTTTCGAACGATTAGCATAATCTGTCATAAACTTATCAACATACTTAATATTAAGCAAAGAAAGAAGGCCTCTGAGGCCCTAGCCAAAATGCTTTACGCTAATCAGCATTTCTATTCGTTTTGTGATTAAACCAATCGCGTCACTGCTAGATAACATGACTTCATCATCAGTGTCATCTACCAGTGACGCGATTGTTTTAAACATGAAACGGAGGCCATTTGCAACGTTAAAAGATGGCGGATTTGTAATTTGTTTTAGTTTTATTTTTTTGTGTATTTAGGTGTTCAAAGTTCTTTTCTGATAGTGATTTGTACTTTTTATGCCATTGTGTTGCACAGTGATTGAAAACTTGGACTTATTTCGCGTTTCTGGCATCTTTCTTTTCGTTACAAGTGGTCTCGAAGTGGTACATAGGTTAAAACTATCTTGACCTCTGTCCTACAAACTACCGAACAACGTTGCCCCCAATCTTCCCAGAGAAGATTGGATTGTATTTTATTGCTATATTGATTTATACTTATATACACTTGACACTGGCGAAATCACTGATTCGTGGAAACGCCATAGCCCGGCGGTAGTAGCTGTTGAAGTCGCCGCGGGGCAAAAAAAAAAAAAAAAAAAAAAAAAACATGAAACGAATCGAAACGCTAGTGAGCGTAATTCAACTTGGCTAGGGCCCCTGTCCTAATGGATGACTTTCACTGCAAATGGGGATGACAAATCTAAGGGATAAGTTCGCCTTTGTACATTCCAATTATGTAAATATTGTATTTGTTTTTCTGCTTTTTGTACAATAAAGTGTTTACATACAAACAAACATACAAATTGCTGAATTGTTTACTTCCGACACAAAAAAAGGGGTATTGTGTTACAAGTTTGTCAGCTTTGTGTGCGTATGTGCGTATGTGTGTGTCATTATTATATCGGAGGTTTTTAATATATCTAATCGTTATTTAATTTTCTAGGTAAACATCGCTATGATGGTGCCTTCACGAGTCGGTTTCTTGACTAAAGCGGACGAAGTAGACCAATATGATCTTGGTTCTTTAAAAATTATATACAGTCGCTCGGCTCCCCTTCATACAAAAACAATAGAAGCAATCAAAAAGAGGTCTCAGTATTTGTTTTTTTATTTTGTGTATGGTTAAATCTTAAAATGAACTCGTTTTAACACTCGTCAAATATGTGTTGCAGATTCCCAAGTCTTCAAAATGTATTGCAAGGATACGGTATGACAGAGTCAGGCGAGTTGACCTCAGAAAGCTGGGGGACTAAGGGTCCAAAGATAGGGAGCGTTGGCATGGCGTCGCCTGGCGTAACATTAAAGGTGGTATAAGTTTTCGAGACATTCACAGTGCTTATAATCTAGGCCTTGTTTTTGAATAATCAAGAACTGTTTACAGGTTGTTGATCCAGAAACAAGAGCAATTCTAGGGCCGAAGCAGCATGGAGAAATATGTGTACGTGGGCCTGTTCTCATGAAGGGCTACACAGATATTGATCCATCCAAGTATCTTGATGACCAAGGATTTTTCTTAACAGGAGACTTGGGGTACTACGACGAAGATAAATATTTTTATATCGTAGACAGGCTTAAGGAAATCATTTCATATGGTGGAAACGAGGTAGGTACTTGCTTTTAATAATTAATAATACAAGTTAGATTAAGAAGACGTACTACACCATAACCGATATTTTTACTAACGTAGACATGCTTTGAACTCACAAAAATGTATTAATTGTGAACTTTTACTCCTGAAATTATTGCTGGAAACATCATCAGCCTACTATAGGGAGAGCCCGCTGGAGCCACACACCCCGAACTCTGGCTCTTTTTCTCCAGTAACGCTGAGTATGTCGTTGATTCACCTAGCCACAAAGAATGAAAACACGTAATTTATAACACTTGGAATTATCAACAGGTGGCTCCATTAGAGTTGGAGACGATCCTGCAACTGCACCCGGGCGTGCGCGAGGCGGGCGTGGTGGGCCGCCCGGCGGGGGACCTGGGAGAGGAGCCGACTGCCTTCGTGGTGCGCCAACCCGGCGCCACCGTCTCCGACCTCGAGCTCCAGCAGCACGTCGCTGCTGAGGTGGTTACCTCATCCTCCTATATCCTCCATCCATCCACATTTTCTCATCAATATTTTTATTCACTAGCATTGACAAGCACACAGACTCGCTTACCCGTTAACTTTGGTAGCTAAATTATTAGTTCACCTTATGCTCATCGGTAGCTGACGTCGATTCGATTTTTTTTAAGTACAAAAATGCAACTAGTCTATACCTACTACTCTTACTACCTACAATGCAAAAGGTCTTTAAAAAGTCTTTCGGGTTCAGGTAATATCGGTTAAACTCAGATAAGAGTGAAAGAGAGCGAGTCAGACAAACACGATAATCATTTTAAGAGCTATATTTCACTAATTACGTCGTTGTTTACGTTCATGACGTTGATACGGCCATCTTACTGAATATCAGTTAATAATGCTGCCCCAAATAGCAACCGCCAAACAGCAGTGTTCGCATTGTTGTGTTCCGGTTTGGGGATAAGACAGCCGGTGAAATGACTAGCATAGAGGCATTCCATCTTAGCCTCAGGGTTGGCAACGCATTTGCAGTCTTAGGATTGCATTGCAGTCTTGTGATTGCGAATGTCTATGGGTCACAGTTTCCACTTACCATCAGGTGGCCTGTGTGCTCGTTTGTCTACTCGATGTCATAAAAAAAAAAAAATAAAAAAAAATCTACTGGCCCTAAATTCGACTAGTCTTAAATTTAAATAAGTGAAAACATGCGTCAATCATAAATTTTTTAATAATATTAATGGTACTTAAAAATAAAAGAAAGGTGAAAGATTTTTATCAAGTAAGTGATGAGAATCCTGCCTAATGGTATGGTTGTGCAGGTGCCGCCCTACATGCAGCTGCGGGGCGGGGTGCTCTTCGTGCCGGAACTGCCCAGGAACCCGGGCGGCAAAATCCTGCGCAGGCGGCTCAGGGAAATGTTGCAGACTGCTGAACGCCCAAGTTAATTGTCAAATTACTGTAAAAAAGAGACGATAATTACTGAAACAAATAAATAATACACACATAATATTGGATGTGTTATTAATTATAACCAGGGCCCGTAATTTTCATGCCGCTGACGTAAAAATGACGTCACGCTACATACAGTGTGATTCCAATTAATATTTCGTCATAATCATTTTTTAACCTCTTTAAAAAAATATAAAAATAGATAAAAGATGTTTATTCAGTAAGTCGGCCGTACGGGCACTGTTACACGTCAAGAATCTACCAGCGCTTCCCAAGAGAAGACACTGCTGAGAAGAAACGCCGCAAGAAACTCAGCAGTCAATCATTTTTTAAACATATTATAATGGAACTACTTAATGTAGCATTATATAAAGCAATTAATATTAAATTCAATATAATATTCAATAACATGCGTAGATCAGCAGGAAAACATGCCACAAATCTTACGTGAGAGATAAAGGAAGAAAAAGGAAAACTAAAACCCACCAACTCATATGTGTGTTTATAACTTATAACACGATGCAAGATGACCACATAAAAGTTTCGATATGTTTTCTTACATCAACGGTGTCCCCTAGACAAGATAAAGCTTTTGCAATTGATCAAATTATTATTGACTATGTTTCGGGTTTAGAGTTTAATACGCTTTAGACATTAAGGACTTTTTCAAGTAATTTTTAAGTGCTGGAAGGGGTAACTTTAAAACTACGTCAGGTAATTTATTATAGAAATGAATGCATTGACCAACAAATGATTTATATACTTTACGAACGCGGAATTTACGAATAGCGATTTTATTTTTATTTCTAGTATTTAAATTATGTACATCAGAATTCTTGGTGAAGGAATCTTAATTCTTAATATCATAAATAATATTTTCATAAATAAATTGAGACGCTACAGTTAAGATATTAATTTCTTTAAAAAGTTCTCTTAACGAGTCACGGGAATTTAAGTATAACGAACGAATAGAACGAATGGCTCGTTTTTGTAAAACAAATATAGTTTGTATGTCAGCAGCCTTACCCTAAACCAGAATACCGTACGACATGACACTATGGAAATAACTATAATAAACTAAGCGAGCTGTCTCAACATTGGTTAATTGTCTAATTTTCCTAACGGCGTAAGCTGCCGAGCTTAATTTACCTGCCAGTATAGCTATATGGGGACTCCCTTCCAAATTTGTATCTATTGTTATGCCTAGGAAAACTGCCTTATCTACCATTTGCAAACACACGTCGTCTAGAATCTACCGGTTTAACATTTAGGCAAAGAGAATCTAACACATTTAGTTTTCTTAGCATTTAGTAGCAAATTGTTGGAAGTAAACCAATTAAGTACTTTAACTAGTGTGGCGTTTATCCTACTGTAGTCTACAGTTTTTCTTTCTACCTTGAAAATTAGTGAAGTATCGTCAGCGAAAAGTACAATATCACAAAGTTTATCTACTGTTGGTGGCAAGTCATTTATATACACCAAAAATAAAAAGGGACCTAAAATAGAGCCTTGTGGCACACCTATTTTCACTGTAGCTCCAACAGATTGAGTTTTGTTTACAACAACTGTTTGAGTTCTATCACGTAGATAAGAAGTCATAAGACTTAAAGCTTTATTGGCCAATCCATAATGTTCTAATTTTAAAATAAGGGTCGTAATGATCCACGCAATCAAAAGCTTTAGAGAGATCACAAAATATTCCTACTGCATCGCAAGATTTCTCCCAACTGTTATTATATATATTTAATGAGAACAGATGCCGCATCAATAGTGGATCGTCCTCTGGTGAAGCCGAACTGGTTACTGTTAAGCAGTTTATTTCTATTGAAGTGACCTAACATAATCATTTAACATTATCTTCTCAAAGACTTTACTTAAAACTGGTAGTATGGAAATGGGACGGAAGTTCTTTAAATCACTCATCTCGCCCGATTTATAAAGAGATATGACTTTACTATTTTTCATGAGATCTGGAAAGATCCGCTCCGATATGCAATTATTATAAATTAATGCTAGATGGGGTGCAATTACATCTATGATATGAAAGAGTACTTTAACTGATGTGCCCCACAAATCCTCGGTCTTTTTTAAACTAAGCGATTTAAATACCTTGACTATTGAAACTGAACTTACATGGCTGAATTCAAAGTTTATATTACATTTACTGACATTAGTGCAAAGTAATGATTGAGCTTTTTTTAATTTAGTTGGCCGGTATCGATGAAATAATCAAAACATGACGTTTAAATAACTGTGACTATTGTCACTCAAATAAAGAACAGATTGTCAAATAATTAAATAATTCATACTTATGTTCCTTAGATTTTAATAGTTATTGTTTACGTTTGCTATTGTGACAGGAGTTTCGCAACAAACATCCGTTTTTAATCGTAAACGACAGAAACGATTATTGTATTAATTGTGATCAAAATATAACATCAATTATCAGCACTGTCACAACTCATATAATTAGATTAAAATTATATCGAGGGGTCACGGGCTATTTGTATTAAGCGAGATTTTTGGAACTTTACAGGAGAGCATTATAAAAGTTTAATTTTTCGAAAAAAAATCATAACAAAAAAGGTATCAATATTTTTACAAAAAAGTGTCCAAGGTTATTTTCCTTATCTAAATCCGCGCAATTTAGCCTAGTTGTCATTTTTTTAAAGTTGTTTTTACCAAAAATAAAGGTTGCTTGACACAAAATGACCTCGAATCACTTTTATTTAGAAACAGGCTAATTCATTGAAGCGCCATAAACTGAACATTTTAGGTTCAGGAAAAAGGATTTAAGCGATACTAGGGTGTTGCGCTTGTGTAAAGCTAAATGTATTAACAACCATCGCGATATTAAAATAGAATCAGGATAGTCCGCTTAAGCACCTGAAGTATAATAAAGTAGATGCAGATCATAATGATTTATGTAGCACTTTACACTAAAAGTAAACTGTTTGAAATGACAGTAAAACTGTGTGTATAATAAAGATTGGCGGCTAGAACAAAATTATTTTGCAGGATTTTAAAGTCTGTCTGAGTGATAGATTTGAATGAAATTTTAAATTGAAACCAAAAATTTTATAAATCAAAAAACTTGTTGCTTTGTTGTAATAATAACCTAATAAACAACATTTTTGGCTAAAGCTTAAAGCTTGTTCTAACAATAAGTTTCATAAATCTTAGATATAGAATAGAATATAAAGTTAATGAACGATTAAGTTGCCCCTTAGTATAATTATATTAGATTCCTCGTAATATGAAATCTTTACTAATGGACAACTTAATCTTTCATTTACTGAACGAGTGCGGCCATAATACAGTATGTAAATGAACGAAAGGCAAATAATTAAACCCGTCAATGTTTAGGCGAGAGAAATGGATGTGGTACCTAATTTAATGAAATCAGGAAACTTTTTACTGATAGTGTAAAATAATAATAATAATGTAATAAAAATGTAACTCCCTGTCTCATTTGTTTACAATCTTATCAGTGACAATGACAACAACGTAAACGTCATAATGTCAGTTAAAGTATAAAGGTGTGCGACGCAGTTCTATGTGTCATCCGCCGTTATGGACACATCTCAGCAAGCGACGATAATTATTATTGTCATGCTCTAAACTAGGATTTTCTCGAATACGGCGTTTGATTTTCTCGAAAGCTTGA
Organism: Acleris laterana; assembly: GCA_963966035.1. NCBI lineage: Eukaryota > Metazoa > Arthropoda > Insecta > Lepidoptera > Tortricidae > Acleris > Acleris laterana. The sequence continues at coordinate 11,821,117 of OZ014448.1, read as the reverse complement.
ACTATTCGTAATTCCATTTCTTCGCGAGTACTTGATTCTTTTTTGAACAACTGTTTCACCCAACCCCAAAAGAAATAATCAAGCGGAGTGAGATCCGGCGAACGTGGAGCCCAAGGGATTGGTGCGAACCGCCAGATCCATTGGTTTCCAAACATGTCGTTTAACCTGTTCCGTACTCGAATCGCGATATGAGGAGGAGCACCGTCATGTTGGAACCATGTCTGTGTACGTTGTGACTGAGAGGTAAGCTATCAACATAGCGACTGAGAGGTCCGTTAAGCACTTGGAGATACCGGTCAGCGTTTGTTGTGCCAATTATGAACACTGGCCCAATGATATCTTTGTCTCTTATACCGGCCCATACATTTATTGACCACCTGGTTTGATGAGACAGTTCGCGACCCACGTGTGGATTTCGAACTTTTGGAGCCCAATGATGGACAACCCGTCGATTCCACATAGTATTCCTTGTAAAGAGGCTCTCATCACTCCAAATAACTTTTCTTAGAAAGTGAGGATCTTCTCTTTTTTTTTCTAACGCCCAATTAGCACACTCAACCCGTCTGGGATAATCGTCAGGTTTCAACGCTCGAACCTTATAGTTACGGAGAAAGGATGTTGCCGATCGCGTTTTAGTATTTTGTGTACGAGGGTGTGACTCAAGCCTAAATTGCGTCCTGCTCGCCTAGTACTAGAACCTGGTTGGTTTTGAAAATGATCCAATACCTGTTCTTCCCGCGTAACATGAACACGTTGAGGACCACCTGAGTTCACAGGCACCGGCCGATTGTTATTTCGCAGCCGTGTAATGGCATTAACGATGACACGAGCATTACTTGGTTGCCTTCTTGTAGGATACCTCTCGGAGTACAAGCGGAGCGCTGCATTCCCATTGCCCCTGCACTCTCCGTACGCAAGGATCATATCGATTATCTCAACCGTAGTAAAATTTAAAGGCATTATTATTGCAATAACGATTTAAATTTATATGACGAAAGTGAAGGATGTCTAATATCAAATTGAAAGAAAATACAATTTATTGGTAGCCTAACTTTTTTGTTATAAAAAAAAAACTGTCGTTCTATTGTTTGAGACAATCATGACAGAGCAAACATGTCAGAGACGATGTTTATTAGTCTTTGTTATTTATTTACACATTTTAGATCAATTTGTTCTACTGGTCAATCAGTTTCTACGCCGAGCAACAGCTTTGCAACTGCTGCAACCGCCAGAATACGTCATCGGCAGTTAGGTAATGGTCACTCAATCATAGTAACCGGTTGCCACTACAAAAATTGGATTGGATTGCTTAAAATTCATTGTGCAGTGCGGTTAAGAGTGTGTGTTCTAATGTTAACTTGATACGGTAATGTAGTCATAGTTGAAACTGCAATAGCCTGATATGCAGAATTAGATTATTTGTAAATACCTAGTTTGTTTACTTTAGTTATGAAGTGATAACTAATGTCAAACTTGCATCACAGGATATTATTAAGCTCGTTAACCGACTGATGAGAAAGAGGTTAAGTTATTACATTTAGTAAAATTATAAACAAATAAAGTGATTGAATTAAAACAAAAAGTGGTTAATTGTATTATACCCGTTTTTAACATCCACCGGTTTTAAGGTTTGCCTTTCGTTCATTTACATACTGTATTATTATGTTCAATAATATTGTTAACAGAGTCTCTTTAAATTTAATATAAGTTGGAACATTTTCTAAACACATGGAGCCCCTTTGTCTTTGTATAGTATGAAATAAACTGGCCCGCAAAACTAAGTATCACACTTTATTTTTTTATTTTTTTTGGAATCTATGGACGTTAGAGATTTAAAATAAAAAACTTTTATAGCAAATTTTATCAGCTTTCTTTCCAAGTATTGTAAACTAAGTTTGATACCTAGTTTTGCAGGCCAGTGTAGTATAAAAATTGAAATTTTCAGTCTTCACAGTCCACATAAAACGAAACTTAACATCATTTTGTACATTATAATAATCTCACTATCTTGCAACAAAAAAAGACTCTTCTAAAATTATAACAATTAAGTAGGTGACAAAACAATTAGGTAACTTTGATTATTTTTGAGAAGAATTATTTTTACAATAAAAAGTACAAATAATTCTTCTATAATAACATAAAATAAACCTTATTTACTTCTCCTTGAGTTCTCTCTTTTTTTTTATAGTTAGGTACCTATATGAGGGAGTTTTTTTTAAAAAATGTACAAGATAAAAAAAAAAACAGAATTAGTTTTTTTTTCGTTTTTCTTACTCAGAATCGTTGATACTATCGATTTATACAAGAAAAAAAGTGTCCCAAATTTTACTATGAAAGTTTGATTTTCCACTGCGTCACGACCATTAATACTTATAAATAAAAAGTTGAAGGCAACTGAAGCGCCGCGGGGGGCACGCGCTGTGTTTATACTAACGCGGTTCAAAGGCGCCGGCGCCGAAAACACTTTGTATTAGCCGACAGCGTGTAAAAGATTCATACAAAATGTTGACTGTCATAACGAACATAGCTTTCCTAAATTCGGTACAGGAAAAATGTTTTAATTTACACCACTTACATTTTCGATATGTCTGATGCGACAGATGATTATTAAATTTGTCCAAAACAAAGAGTTTAACCACCAAGTAAAAATAATTTGCATTAAAAATCAAAATGTTTAAAGCGCCTATGCGTATTAATATGGGTGGATGGATAAATGTTTGAAGCGACATCCAGGTATCGATTTCAGGTGCAGGTTAAGTGTTTGAAGCGACATCAAGGATGGATTTCAGGTGCAGGCTAAGTGTTTGAAGTGACATCAAGGATGGATTTCAGGTGCAGGCTTAATGTTTGAAGCGACATCAAGGACGGATTTCAGGATGCAGGCATAACGATTTAAACGCCCTATAATACGTAGTGTATGTCAGGAAAAACCGCTTAAGTCAAAATCACGAAATATCTTGTCGGTATGAAGTCCATCTTTTCTATAATTGAATAAAATTTGTGTCGCATCAATCACATCAGACTCAAACTACACCTTAATTTACTCATGTTTCAAGCGACAAAAAAGTGCTCAGATCGCCACGAAACCGGGCTCAAACGACGCAGAAAAATCTGGCGATTCCAAATATGTATATAACTCAATATCGGCCAGAATGTCGCTTAATACAAATAGCCCGTGAACCCTCGATATAATTAGATTTTGTTAATTTGTCTATCCTTCGGCATTGACCTTGCTTATTCTACTCCAAGGTTAAGTGGAAGAGATCCCAGATGGGATAAGTTCGTCTATGTAAATTATTTATATTGATGCAAACATGTCTTGTCATTGTTTATGTGCAATAAAGAGTTTACATACATACATACACATATGTGGACAACTAAACATATTGAAAGAGAAGAAGGAAATTAAACACAAAAGGACTTTAACCTGGATCTTACGAATTTTATGATGCATCAGGGGCATAAAATACAAAACAAATAGTTTCATTCACGTTTTATGTATCAAGCAGGTATTTTTTTTTACGCGTCAATAGATTACTTGGCTCTGTTGTACATGATTAAATGATTGACGAGGAATGGTTAATCACTACATAGTATAAAACAAAGTCGCTTCCCGCTGTCTGTCCCTATGTATGCTTAGATCTTTAAAACTACGCAACGGATTTTGATGCGATTTTTTTTAATAGATAGAGTTATTTAAGAGAAAGGTTTTTGTGCATAATAAACTCTGCTTTACGTACGGGTGTTACAGAAAACTCACATAAACCGAAGCGAAGCGAGGGCGGGTCGCTAGTAATTACAATAAAACAATATGAATCATTGAACATACAATATGAACTCTATGTAGCGTGACGTCATTTTTGCGTCAGCGGCATAAAAATTACGGGCCCTGATTATAACTAATCAGTAGAGAGTTTGTCTAGATTTTTTTCCCAAGTTTATTTGAATACTGACCACAATGAAATAGTTTAATACAATTTACTACCAGGAAAAACAAAAATTACATTTTACTTAACATTTATCATTTTATTTTATTGTTATTTGTTTATAACTGCCAAAACCATCAAAATTCGACCAAAGTGTGCTAGCGTCGAGAAAATCGATCTGGTATTTTATCTGTACTAACTTTAATCCACCTTTTACGACTCATATATCGTAGATATTACCAATTTGTTTAACTAGTAACCAAAGTTTATGTCCATGTGGAATTGTGGATTAGTTACATATATGAAAACAATCTTGTTTTTTTTACAATGAATAGCACTAAATACGCAGTCAGTCAATAAGACCGACAAACCGATAGACATTTAAAACATCTTAAAATCCTTATTGATTCGGCAGCAGTACAGTCACTAGATTAAATTTAGGACTTACCTTAGGTCCAAAGTCAATTTAAAATTTCACAGCAATAAGGTTGAGTTTCCTGAAAGTAATAAATGACTTGACATCTCTAATGACATTGACGACTTGTAGCATATTTTTCTTGAAATGGGTCCCAAATTAACGCTCGTGACCGTACCTACCCATATTAAGTCTGCACCGAGCAAACGTCGAGCGTCCAGTGGCGCCCTCATTACTATTATTGTGTTTTCTAATTAACTAAAGAATTTCCTTGCAATCAAACGATACGTTTTTGTAGCGCAAGTAAAAACACAATTGATGGCATATGTAACAAACTTTAATAACAATTACCCTTTGAGTAGTCAGCTTAACGGGAAAAGGTGGCCACTTTTATCCGTTAAGTTAATAACTTGAAGGTGAATTGTTATTAACCCTATAAGTTGTGTTTTCATTTGTAGTACAAAAACCTACCAACCAATTTCAAGAAAATACTTTAGTTTATTAGAAAACACAGTAATAGTAATGAGGGCGCCGCAGTCTTAAGTATCCACATTAGTTGTGTCTTAAAATTGGAAGTCTAAATTTTCGCTAATATTATAGTAACATTTTTTCAGATAAAAATGTTACTTTTTACTTATATTCAGTAATGACATGATGATACAGCTGGGCAAATGCAGAAGCAATGACGCAATAACTAATTATCCATTTAGTGTTCCGTAATCTGGGGTCCTAGTGAAAAAAGGTAAAAGTCTCCTGAAGATCAAGTGAAAAAAGGCCCAGTATACTCCGTTTAGGTATACACCTTCTTTTTTTTATTGTTTATTTATTATCAAAAAAACTTATACCGTTTTTCGGGTTATTATCAAATGGTTGAAAACGCAAGTGGTCACGGCATAGACTCGCCTCAAAATCATCTGGCTAAATTCGCAGCTAGTCGAAAACATAAAAATTAAGTTTGTCCGGATTGAAACCAGTTTCTGTAGATAAATGGTTTAAAGATCATCTAGACCATTTCGCTAATAGATGGAACATTCATCGGTCTATAAAACAATTAGATGAATTCGCAGCGCGTCTACATTTTTTATTAAGCGTTTCTTTCTAATCTTTAATTGTTAGGCCACTTATAAGAATTACTTACTTGGTGTTCTAAAGAAGGACACTTGAATCTTAATGTTGCATTTATCGCGAGTTGTTTTTTAGCCGACGAGCTATTTAGACCACACGCATTCGAGACGAGTTACTTTATGGCAACCAAGCGACGTAACAAAACGAAATGAATTTAAGAGTTGATATTATGAGAGTAGGCACAATAATGTTGTGACGAGTTACTTAATGGGCCGATTACGTATTTGACTACCTGCGATTTAGCCAGATGATTTTTTGGCGACCACTTGCGTTTTCGCCTTTTTCACAATGTCCCCAAATTATTGTAGTACATATAGAAACTATTAAAGGGCATTGGGTAAATTTATTTGAAGAATATTGTCATTTTTTTTTAGCAGGCTCGGATGGTTTTTACATAGTTATTTCGAGGACCTTGAAATACACATAGATAAATATAATTTATGGCGTTTAATAATATCGGAGGCAAGATATTTAAGATTTAAGCGTTGTCACGTCCCACCGGGTGGCAAGTAAAAAACACGAAGTAGTTTAATTGGTTTATTGAAAAGTACGCCGGTAGTGTGAACAGAAGAGGTAGGGTAGGTTCGTAGGGGTGGTCTGGTTCTGCGAAGCGAGCTAGCACTTCCCTCGCAGTTTGGTGACGTGGAGCGGCAGAGACGAAACCGTCGGCAGCCCGACGGCGTGCGATGACAGGACCCTGGCGTCGGGGGTAGCACCCGGTGTGTAGCACCGGAACCCACTCGACGATCCTGGTCACCAGCGGTAGAGGCCGCTCCGGCCAAGTAGTCGACAGAAGATAGTCAGGGCGTAGAACCCGACTCGGCAATGGTAAGCTCCTAGCGGAGCTGTACCCCTAGCGTTGCAGTAGCGTAGCTCCTAGCGTAGCAATACCCCTAGCGTTGCTCCCTGAGAATCCCAAGCATTGGCTGTGTGAGCCTGGTGTCCAGCATTGGGATAGTCCATGCCAGCCGCCGTTGAGGGGTGGAGACCTGAGGGAATAGCGCGTAGTTTAATTATTGGCGGTGGCAAGAACTATCGGAACGGAGTAACAATATAGAAAATGAAGCGAAGCCGAAAGAACAATTTAGTAGATACCAATGACCGTTATAAAGTAACGGTCAGATATTTAGACAAAAAGGTTATAAGAACAATTTGGAAGAATTTAGAAAACACAGTTATAATAAAATGTAAAAACACAAATACAGTACACAGCAAAATAGAAATAAGATAGATAGGTAATTAGTTCGTTGCACTCACTTACCCGATTTGGGGAATTGCACCGATTCTAAGGTATAGGTAAAAGTAATAACGTAACAATGATGTGTATCACCAACTGTTTCACGGTAAGAGTTGAGGCGGCAAAGAGGCCGAATGAAGTGAACATGGCCTATTTATAACCTTTCGCCCTTTTCGGTTAATTTTGAATGTTAGAAGGGCGAACAAAGGAATCGTAGCAAGTTACTGCGCGTCATGAGTGGAAAATAACTGGTCATGTATGAAAGACACCAACTTACCCTCAATTATTTTCTCATGCGCTGAATAAAAATAATTTACCTACATAAAAAGAACGATGATCAATATTTAATTGTAATTATGTTGATTATATTATTAAATGATTATTTACATTTACGTTGACTGTTAATTTAATAAAATAATTGAAGATTACAAGAGGTAATGGAGAATAGCTAGTGCCGCCATCTGTTGGCTAAGCGTCGCTAACATTTGACAATGTCAATATAGGAATGTCACATCACCGCTAAATCTATGGTGATGTGCTGTCTGTTTGACAGTTACAGATGTTGATAAACAAATTCAAGATGTGAAAGTGATTTTAAGTGATATTTAAGTGATATTAAGGCTAGTTTGTCTATAAAATGCACACAGGTAAGGAGCGTAACAACTGCATTGTTATAGTGTTCAGTTTTTGGTACTAAAAGTACGCCTAGGTAAGAATATTAAATATCTCGGCTCCGATGCACGTAAGAGTGTTACATTAAATAGCAAAATATGTTTATTTTTAATAATACTATCATAATTTACCATTTTACTAATGGTCGCTCACCTTGGAATTGTATGACTTTTATAAATGACCATACTTTTACTCAAACCCCTTTGGCAAGAACAATAAAATGCAAAAAATTCAAAAGTACCTAAATCATAATTGTTATAATTATTAAAAAAAGTATTTTTTGTTCCCTAGTTTATATTTAGTCCATTCATTTTGATTGTAAAATTAATTAAAAGTAATATTATTTGAAGCCAACTTTAATGCCAATACCTATGTTATACCCAGTAGAGTGCACCATCATTGTTGGTTATAATTTAAAACATTTTTAATCTCGCCTTATAGATGTGCTCTTTCAGATACACTTCCACCCTTTAGGATCTTTTGTGCAATGACACATTTACATACTAAGCTGTTGGAATGTGCAGGTTTCCTTACGATATTTTCCTCTCACTGTAAGAACATCGGCTAATATACTTCAGCTAGAAAAACCCATTGTACATGGTGACCGCGGTGATTCGAACTCGGTCCTTTACGATCACGAGTCGAATCCCTAAGTCACAAGGCCACCGACGCTCTTTATTTATAACAGTACCTACAATGGAACGTAAAATGAGAAGTGGGATACCTCGTCCTCTTCCTACCCCAATTGATATCCATCTTCGTACTAAAACATGTGAACGTTTGTGGTTTTGCTTGTTATTCCTTCACGCTGCAACGCCTAAACGTACTTTCATGAAATTTGAAATGGATAGCTTAGGATGGAAGTTCCCGGGGGAATAACGATAATCAAAATCTACGTGGATGGAATCGCGGGCAAAAGCTAGTTATATATAAATGAGTATCAGTATGGCAAAGGGTATCCCAATTGTTAACTACGAGTATACAAATACAAATACAAATACAAATACAAAATTCTTTATTCATAAAATACATGAGGTAAATGATACAAGGGATGGAGTCACCCTTTAGGCAAAATGTTGCCTGTGTTGGGAGACGCCGCTCTTCCTCCGACAACATGAGGTAAAAAGTAATTACACTAATTAAGCTAACTAAGTACAGTTTGTTTATTTCCTAGATTTACATATAGATAAAATTAAAACAAGTATTTAAGTAATTAAGACATTATGTATAGTATGCTTGCCCGTTCCGTTTATAATCCCCAAACGGTTGACACCCAATAACGAACCAATCGGTTTGAAAACGAAAACTGGTCCGCCTTCGCATCGGAACATACTCCTTAATTTATTTGGATTACCCTTAAATCGCCGACTCTCATTTCATAGAATGTTTAACTTCGCCGAATTTTCATTTCATCGACGGGAATCAACACGTGCAGGAGTAATCATTTTTTAGTGGTGACAAGTATATTCATCTTAAGATAACCTACGTAACCCACGATTAAGGTAACTTAAAACAACAAGGTTTCAGCAGAAATCAGCTTTCGATAACATTATACATTTAATTTAAATACTCATGAAATACCTTTTCCAAAACCGACTCGCACTTGAAAGAGAACCCAAGTAGCTGATTAAAATAATTTATAAACGAACGTGAAAACAAATGCGTCGAAGCTGAATAAACGCGACATCAGTCAGCAAGATGATTCGCGGCAATGAAGTACAAGTTCCGGCCGATTTACATTTTGGTAAATTTATCTTGAATCGCCTTCGAAATGCAAAACCTGACCACGTCTGCATGGTAAGAAATTAGTTCTTACAATATTTAACGAAAAAAAAAAAAAAAAAAAAAATAATAATATCTAGATAAGATGCGCCTACAACTGTCTTCAAACCTCTTTCCTATTGTTTTTTTTTGTGTATATGTTGCCAACAGAGTACAGATATAAAAAAAAATAGTAATTGAAAAATTTATACGTCTTGTACATTAATGCTGTATTTATCAAACTCCAGTTCTGATGACGGAATATATGCCTGACGTCCCCCCCTATCGGAATGTATCCCTTTGACTGCCATACATATCGTTGGTCATAATGTATTGTTAGTCATATCTTTTTTTGTCATAACTTCTTTCACGCTGAAGTTACAGTTTTTAATAAACATTTATCGTGTAGATTCGTTAGGTTAGGTTAGGTTAGTTTTATAAAAATCCTGAAAAAATAACCGTGTCCTGAGAAAAATGCATTAAGGCTTTCGAAAATTATAAATTAAAACACATTATGACTTAAAATAATTATGGCAGTCAATAGAGACCCATTATTATTTGAAAATAAATTATTCTAAACTATGTGGGGTCAGTTCATGTTTTTTTTTGGGTATTCTCTTAAGGTAAACGCAGAATCGGGTAAGCAAATGACTTACAAGGAATTGACTCAGTACACCGTGAGCCTCGCAGCGTCTCTGCTGGAGTTGGGAGTCCAACGAGGGGACGCTGTCGGAGTCGGCAGCGAGAAACGACTGACATTCCTGCCCACCGGCCTCGCCGTGGTCTTCACTGGAGCTGCGTACACTCCGTTTGACTTGGACATTGGGAGAGGTAGCTGTGGATTCTGAATCATCAAAATACTAATAATTCCTTATTCTGAAAAGATTATTAATAATTTCTTGTAATAAAATAAGATTGAGCATTATACTATAAATTTGACACTTCAAAGTAAAAGTAGGTAAAAGCCACGTAAAAATGACAATGTACCTATTTAATAAATATGTACTTATATCAAAACTTGAATCGCAATGAGGTTCTATTTATTAAGGGTTCCGAACTCAAATTAAGAACCCGTATAGTTTCCCCATGTCCGTCTCTGTTCGTCTGTCTGGCTGTAGCTCAGAGACTCTTAGTAAGTAGGTACCTACAATACTGTAATTTACCAAAAATTTACAATGATATCTGTTTTTTTCGGTTATCTCTTTGTAAGAGTTGCCGAAAAAGCGGCACAAGCGGCTGCTGGGGGTGTGGTATTAGCAATAAAAATAACAGCAGCGAGAAACGACTGACATTCCTGCCCACCGGCCTCGCCGTGGTCTTCACTGGAGCTGCGTACACTCCGTTTGACTTGGACATTGGGAGAGGTAGCTGTGGATTCTGAATCATCAAAATACTAATAATTCCTTATTCTGAAAAGATTATTAATTATTTCTTGTAATAAAATAAGATTGAGCATTATACTATAAATTTGACACTTCAAAGTAAAAGTAGGTAAAAGCCACGTAAAAATGATAATGTACCTATTTAATAAATATGTACTTATATCAAAACTTGAATCGCAATGAGGTTCTATTTATTAAGGGTTCCGAACTCAAATTAAGAACCCGTATAGTTTCCCCATGTCCGTCTCTGTTCGTCTGTCTGGCTGTAGCTCAGAGACTCTTAGTAAGTAGGTACCTACAATACTGTAATTTACCAAAAATTTACAATGATATCTGTTTTTTTCGGTAATCTCTTTGTAAGTTTTTGCCGAAAAAGCGGCACAAGCGGCTGCTGGGGGTGTGGTATTAGCAATAAAAATAACTTATACTCGTCAAGCATCCGTTTTCTTTTTCGCCTCTACAACTATGTAATATTTATATTTATATGTTTTATAAATTGTTGTGTTAGTTTATTAGAAGTAAACACCTTTAAATAAATTACAGCATGGGGTTGTGCAGCAAAGACGACATTTTATTCAGAAGCATTAAGATGTATTTTCAAAGTAATATCAAAACGACCCGTGAAGAACCCAACCGGTGCACTAGATAAAAATCGTATCGACCCAAAATTGAGTAAATCGTATATTTTATTAACCACTAGCCACCCGCTCTCGTTTTTCTTCGGTTTATGTCAGTTTTCTGTAACTCCCGAAAATAAGACAGAGACAGATATAACTACTACAGAGTGGGGTAGGCAGAGGTACAAAATTACCTACAACTTTATAAACTAGATATAAACCTTCCTCTTAATAGATCTAAGCGAGGAGACAGCGGAAGCGACTTTTATACTACCTACGTAAAGATACTAAAGTTACACAACACCCTGAAAGTTAACCCAACGTTATTGATACGCAGACTTTTCCATATAGTAGCTCCTCAGTGCCCCACAAATTGTGTGTTTGCCAAAAGGTAGTCATTAACATCAAATATATTGCAAAACTAATATGATTGTGAGCGGCTAATGAAAATTATCTATTAAGACCCACAGTTGCTTCTTCTTATATTAAGTATCCAGAAGGAACACGCCACAAATTTATTATGCTTTAAACTCTTGTGAGGTACCGAATAAATAAGTTTGATTTGATTTCTGATTTTGATGTAACACCCGGAACGTTTTTTTATTCCTGTTATTTAGTAAAAGCACCTTTTGTTTCAGCTGTACTAAAACATAAATTAAGTTTGACCAAATTAAAATATTTCATCTGTTCGTCTTTATTTTGGAAAGCATACTGTGAGATTTTGAAAGATTTGGATCATGTAAAAACGTTTATTTGTTTTGATGAGAATGAGGACATCGAGTTGTCTATCCAGACGTTAATAGCGAGACAGTCCGACGCTGACGTGGCGAGTTTTGAACCTGCCTCCGTGCAGGGACAGACGGACACCGCGCTCATCCTGTATTCCTCCGGCACGACTGGCATGCCCAAGGGGGTTCAACTAACACATCTAAACTGCATTCTTAACAGTTTACCCGAAGAGTAAGTACAAACATATCTTCTTTCTTAATATATACAATATTATATTTAGTAGCATTTTTTTTTAATAATAAAAAATACATAGAAATGTAGAATTCATGGCAATTGCCGATTTCAGCTAAAACTCTTAATAAAACCAGGCAACAGCATGTCGGACCATGCTCAGTGAAGGGTTCCGAAGCCGTTACGACAAACACAAAAAACTATCTCAAAAAACCACATGTATGAACAAATTTTCTATTATTAATGTTATTTCGTGCTGTCTTGTATGATTATGGAATGTGGAAGATGAGAAAGAAATTTGTCAAGATCGTAGCAAGTGGAAATAAGTGGTTTGTGCTTACCCCTCTGTGAAACATTCGTGAATGTATGTGTATGTAGTGCTGTCCTAGATGATTTTTAGTAGGTATAAACACTTTAGTCGCCTGTGTCTCAGGAACTAATTAAGTGTTCGTAATCAAGATATTTTTTCTTTTAATATTTTAATATGCGCTTTCATTTAAGAAATATTTCAGATTTTTTTCATTTGTAGTTTTGGCTGTTTGTTTGGAGACACTGGACTTTGACGAAAATTAGCCCTTTAAAGCTTAATATTTCATAAACGGATCCCTCAATAGAGAAATTGTTTACAAACCCGCAATATTTTTGAACGACCTATCCAACGACTCCCCACACTATGGGGTAGACGAGAAAAAAAATACAATCCCACGTTACGTGAAGGGTAGATAAACAAAAAAAATGTTATGCATGATTTAACCACTTTGTTGGCGTAACTAATATGTGTATTCATGCTAAATGAGAGCTTTCTAAGACTGAGAGTCTCTGTGCTAGACTGCGGACGGCCGGACGAACGGATGGACGGACGGACGGACATGGCGAAACTATAAGGGTTCGCTGTTTAGCTATGGAACCCTAAAAAGGGCCAATTACAAATTTGAATCTCGCTATGATAAAAATAACCTTCTCTTTTCAGTTTTAGGGATGAATGTCTTCAAACTGCATTTATTTCCGGATTCTGGTTCCACAATTATGACACATTTATGACGTACAAATTTTTATCTGTTGGAAGAAAGATTGTTTATGTGGATACTTTAACACCGGAAATTTTTCTGAAGACTTTTCAAGATTATCAGGTAGTTTAGAACGATTAGCAGAATCTGTCATAAACTTATCAACATACTAAATATTAAGCAAAGAAAGAAGGCCTCTGAGGCCCGAGCCAAAATGCTTTACGCTAATCAGCATTTCTATTCGTTTTGTGATTAAACCAATCGCGTCACTGCTAGATAACATGACTTCATCATCAGTGTCATCTACCAGTGACGCGATTGTTTTAAACATGAAACTAATCGAAACGCTAGTGAGCGTAATTCAACTTGGCTAGGGCCCCTGTCCTAATGGATGACTTTCACTGCATATGGGGATGACAAATCTAAGGGATAAGTTCGCCTTTGTACATTCCAATTATGTAAATATTGTATTTGTTTTTCTGCTTTTTGTACAATAAAGTGTTTACATACAAACATACATACAAATTGCTGAATGGTTTACTTCCGACACAAAAAAAGGGGTATTATGTTACAAGTTTGTCAGCTTTGTGTGCGTATGTGCGTATGTGTGTGTCATTAATATATCGGAGGTTTTTAATATATCTAATCGTTATTTAATTTTCTAGGTAAACATCGCTATGATGGTGCCTTTACGAGTCGGTTTCTTGACTAAAGCGGACGAAGTAGACCAATATGATCTTGGTTCTTCAAAAAATTATATACAGTCGCTCGGCTCCCCTTCATACAAAAACAATAGAAGCAATCAAAAAGAGGTCTCAGTATTTGTTTTTTTATTTTGTGTATGGTTAAATCTTAAAATGAACTCGTTTTAACACTCGTCAAATTTGTGTTTCAGATTCCCAAGTCTTCAAAATGTATTGCAAGGATACGGTATGACAGAATCTGGCGAGTTGACCTCAGAAAGCTGGGGGACTAAGGGTCCAAAGATAGGGAGCGTTGGCATGGCGTCACCTGGCATAACATTAAAGGTGGTGTCCCCTTGTTTTACAGACTGAAAAATTACAGAATTTTGTTTCACAGAAAATGTTTCATATACTATTTGGTCCTTGTTTTTTTGCTTCGTATATTTTTTTTTTTTAACTATTTACTTGAAAGAAACAAATTCGACAGAAAATCAATTCAATGAATTTTGTAATTTTATTTTTTCATTACACATACTTATCAAACAATATAATTATTTTTCAACGAATATTGTTTGGTCAGTGCATTTTTTAGAAGGTTGGGTTATAAGATAAATACTATATTATGATATAAATATGAGTGAGCGAGCGAGCGAAGCGAGCGAGCAAGACCTCTCTGGGCAGAACCGACTTGAATAGGTTAGGTTAGAAGGCTATGGCGGGAGCGAAGCGAAGCAAGCTCCCGCCTTAGCCTTCGAGGTTATTTTTTTTATATCCCTTGAATAAGCTATGCGATACCATTTGACTGCAAATTAAAATCGTATGCTTTTTTTCAAACGTTTCATTTCACACACCTTCACAAACTGCACCCTACTCTATAAGTTGATTTTATTGTTATTAAGTTATATTTTAAATAAATAATATGAGAACAAAGAATATTTAATTTGCTATTCTATGATATGAAAAAAGAAACATTGAATTTTATTTAAAATAAAAAACGATGATTTAAAAGTCTTCAAAGTAATTATTCTACATATTGATTATTCTATGAAATGATAATACGAGAAAAAAATTCTATGAAATGAAATTCTAAACAACTTCAGTCTGTAAAATAACGTACAACCATTAAAGGTGGTATAAGTTTTCGAGACATTCACAGTGCTTATAATCTAGGCCTTGTTTTTGAATAATCAAGAACTGTTTACAGGTTGTTGATCCAGAAACAAGAGCAATTCTAGGGCCGGAGCAGCATGGAGAAATATGTGTACGTGGGCCTGTTCTCATGAAGGGCTACACAGATATTGATCCATCCAAGTATCTTGATGACCAAGGATTTTTCTTAACAGGAGACTTGGGGTACTACGACGAAGATAAATATTTTTTTATCGTAGACAGGCTTAAGGAAATCATTTTATATGATGGAGACAAGGTAGGTACTTGCATTTAATAATTAATAATACAAGTCAGAATAAGAAGACGTCCATAACCGATATTTTTACTAACTTAGACATGCTTTGAACCCACAAAAATACATTAATTGTGAACTTCTACTCCTGAAATTATTGCTGGAAACATCATCAGCCTACTTCACACTTTATAGACATAGGGAGAGCCCATTGGAGGCACAAACCCCGAACTCTGGCTCTTTTCCTCCAGTAACGCTGAGTAATCGTTGATTCACCTAGCCACAAGTAATGAAAACACGTAATTTATAACACTTGGAACTATCAACAGGTGGCTCCATTGGAGTTGGAGACGATCCTGCAACTGCACCCGGGCGTGCGCGAGGCGGGCGTGGTGGGCCGCCCGGCGGGGGACCTGGGAGAGGAGCCGACTGCCTTCGTGGTGCGCCAACCCGGCGCCACCGTCTCCGACCTCGAGCTCCAGCAGCACGTCGCTGCTGAGGTGGTTACCTCATCCTCCTATATCCTCCATCCATCCACATTTCCTCATCAACATTTATATTCACTAACGTTGACAAGCACAGGCTCGCTTACCAATTAAACTTGGTAGCTAAATTATCAGTTCACCATTATGCTCATCGGTAGCTGACGTCGATTCGATTATTTTTAAGTAAAAAAATGCAACTACTCTTACTACCTACAATGCAAAAGGTCTTTAAAAAGTGTTTCGGGTTCAGGTAATATCGGTTAAACTCGGGTAAGAGTGAATGAGAGCGAGTCAGACAAACACGATAATCATTTTAAGAGCTATATTTCACTAATTACGTCGTTCTTTACGTTCATGACGTTGATACGGCCATCTTACTGAATATCAGTTAATAATGCTGGCCCAAATCTACTGGCCCTAAATTCGACTAGTCTTAAATTTAAATAAGTGAAAACATGCGTCAATCATGAAAGTTTTAATTATATTAATGGAACTTAAAAATAAAAGAAAGATGAAAGATTTTTATTAAGTTAGTGATGAGAATCCTGCCTAATGGTATGGTTGTGCAGGTGCCGCCCTACATGCAGCTGCGGGGCGGGGTGCTCTTCGTGCCGGAACTGCCCAGGAACCCGCGCGGCAAAATCCTGCGCAGGCGGCTCAGGGAAATGTTGCAGACTGCTAAATGCCCAAGTTAATTGTCAAATCGCTGTAAAAAAAGAGACGATAATTACTGAAACAAATAAATAATACACACATATTGGATGTGTTATTAATTATTACTTATCAGTTGAGAGTAGGTCTAGATTTTTTTCCCAACTTTATTTGAATACTGACCACAATGAAAAAGTTTAATACAATTTGCTACCAGGAAAAACGAAAATTACATTTTACTTAACATTTATCATTTTATTTTATTGTAATTTTTTTTTTTTTTTTTATTATTTTATGGCATCGATTAGACAAACGAGCACACAGGCCACTTGATGGTAAGTGGAAACTGTGACCCATAGACATTCGCAATCACAAGACTGCAATGCAATCCTAAGACTGCAAATGCGTTGTCAACCCTGAGGCTAAGATGGAATGCCTCTATGCTAGTCATTTAACCGGCTGTCTTATCCCCAAACCGAAACACAACAATGCGAACACTGCTGTTTGGCGGTAGGTTAACGGATAAGATGGTGGTAGCGATCCGGACGGACCCTGCACAAGGTCCTATTGTTATTGGTTCATAACTGCCAAAACCATCACAATCGCATCACAATTTGACCGAAGTGTGCTAGCGTCAAGAAAAAACCTACTAGTGCATTGCGGGAGATGCGTTTCTTATAATTACAGTTAAGTATTTGATTTAATGGCAATTTAACAAAAAGTTTCGAAAATTCGTGAAGATTTTTTTCTTACAAAATTTAAACAAACATTCAGGATGTTAGTTCGATCTGGTATTTTATCTGCACTAACTTTAACCCACCTTTTACGCCTGATATATTGTAGATATTACCAATTTGTTTAACTAATAACCAAAGTTTATGTCCATGTGGATTACTTACATAATGTATGAAAACAATCTTGTTTTTTTTACAATGAATAGCACTAAATACGCAGTCAGTCAATAAGACCGACAAACCGATCGACATTTAAAACATCTTAAAATCCTTATTTATTCGGCAGCAGTACAGTCACTAGATTAAATTTAGGACTCACCTTAGGTCCAAAGTCGATTTAACATTTTACAGCAATAAGGTTGAGTTTCCTGAAAGTAATACATAAATGACTTGACATCTCTAATGACATCGACGACTTCAAGCATATTTTTCTTGAAATGGGTCCCAAATTAACGCTCGTGACCGACCCACATTAAGTATCCACGTTATTTTTGTCTTTAAATTGGAAGTATACATTTTTCCTAATATTATATAAATTTTTCTTCGGATAAAAATGTATTTTTTTACCTATATTCAGTAATTACTTGATGATACAGCTGAGCAAATGCAGAAGCAGTGACGCAATAACTAATTATCCATTTAGTGTTCCGTAATCTGGGGTCCTAGTGAATAAAGGTATAAGTCTACTGTAGATCAAGTGAAAAAAGGCCCAGTATACTCCGTTTATGTATACCTACACCTTATTTTTACGAGTAACGTTGACTTATACCGTTTTTCGGGTTAGTATCAAATGGTTGAAAACGCAAGTGGTCACGGCATAGACTCGCCTCAAAATCATCTGGCTAAATTCGCGGTTAGTCGAATACATAAAAATTAAGTTTGTCCGGATAGAAACCAGTTTCTGTAGATAAATGGTTTAAAGATCATCTAGACCATTTCGCTAATAGATTGAACATTCATCGGTCTATAAAACAATTAGATGAATTCGCAACGCGTCTACAATTTTTATTAAGCGTTTCTTTCTAATCTTTAATTGTTAGGCCACGTATAAGAATAACTTACTTGGTGTTCTAAAGAAGGACACTTGAATCTTAATGTTGCATTTAACGCGAGTTGTTTTTTAGCCGACGAGCTATTTAGAGCACACGCATTTGAGACGGGTTACTTTATGGTAACCAAGCGACGTAACAAGACGAAATGCATTTAAGAGCTGATATTATGAGAGTAGGCACAATAATGTTGTGACGAGTTACTTAATGGGCCGATTACGTATTCGACTACCTGCGATTTAGCCAGATGATTTTTAGGCGAGTTGATGCCGTAGACCATCTGCGTTTTCGCCTTTTTCACAAAGTCCCCAAATTATTGAAGTACATGTAGAAACTATTAAAGGGCATTGGGTAAATTTATTTGAAGAATATTGTCACTTTTTTTTCAGCAGCCTCGGATGGATTTTACATAGTTATTTAGAGGACCTTGAAATACACATAGATAAATATTATTTATGGCGTTTAATAATATCGGAGGCGAGATATTTAAGTCTTAAGTGTTCAGTTTGTGGTACTAAAAGTACGCCTAGGTAAGAATATTAAATATCTCGGCTCCGATGCACTTAAGAGTGTTACATTACATAGCAAAATATGTTTATTTTAATTATTTTATCACAATTTACCATTTTACTAATGGCCGCTCACCTTGAAATTGTATGACTTTTATACTCGTAAATGACAACACTTTTACCCAAACCCCTTTGGCAAGAACAATAAAATGCAAATAAATCACAAGTACCTAAATCATAATTGTTATACTCATAAAAAAAATAGTGTTTTATGTTCCCTAGTTTTTATTTAGTCCATGTAGTATTTTACCCTGATTATGCATTCATTTTTATTGTAAAATTGATTTAAAAAATATATATATTTGAAGCCAAGTTTAATGCTAATACCTATGTTAAACGAAACGTGTTGTTGTGTGTTATGTGGAACGAGATCATACGACATAAGACTAAGGTGTTTGATATAGTCCAAAAATGTATCAAGCTGAAGTGGCAGTGGGCTGGCCATGTCTGCCGCAGAACCGACGAGAGGTGGAGCAGGAAGGTTCTCGAATGGAGACCACGCTTAGGCAAACGTAGTGTAGGACGCCCCCCGGCTAGATGGACCGATGACCTGAAGAAGGAAGCTGGCAGTGACTGGATGCAAAGGGCGGGAGATCGTGCGCGGTGGCGCTCCTTGGGGGAGGCCTATGTCCAGCAGTGGACTGCAACACGCTGATATGATGATGATGATGATGATGACCTATGTTATACCTAGTAGAGTGCACCATCATCGTAGCTTATAATTTAAAACATTTTCTTATCTCGCCTTATGGATGGGCTCTTTCAGATACACTTTCACCCCTTAGGATATTTTGTGCAATGACGCATTTACATACTAAGCTGTTGGAAAGTGCAGGTTTCCTCACGATATTTTCCTCCGACTGTAAGAACATCGGGTAATATACTTCAGCTAGTGAAAGCCATTGTACATGGTGACCGCGGTGATTCGAACTCGGTCCTTTACGATCACGAGTCGAACCCCTAAGTCACAAGGCCACCGACGCTCTTTGTTTAAAACAGTAAATGGAACGTAACATGAGAAGTGGGATACCTCGTCCTCTTCCTACGCCAATTGATATCCATCTTTCTACTAAAACATGTGAACGTTTGTGGTTTTGCTTGTTATTCCTTCACGCTGCAACGCCTAAACGTACTTTCATGAAATTTGAAATGGATAGCTTAGGATGGAAGTTCCCGGGGGAATAACGATAATCAAAATCTACGTGGATGGAATCGCGGGCAAAAGCTAGTTATAGATAAATGAGTATCAGTATGGCAAAGGGTATCCCAATTAGTATTGTTAACTACGAGTATGCTTGCCCGTTCCGTTTATAATCCCCAAACGGTTGACACCTAATAACGAACCAATCGCTTTGAAAACGAAAGCTGGTCCGCCTTCGAATCGGAACATACTCCTTAATTTATTTGGTTTACCCTTAAATCGCCGACTCTTATTTCATAGAATGTTTAACTTCGCCGAATTTTCATTTCATCGACGGGAATTAAACACGTGCAGGAGTAATCATTTTTTAGTGGTGACAGGTATATTCAACTTAAGATAACCTACGTAACCCACGATTAAGGTAACTTAAAACAACAAGGTTTCAGCAGAAATCAGCTTTCGATGACATTATACATTTAATTTAAATACTCACGAAATACCTTTTCTAAAACCGACTCGCACTTGAAAGAGAACCCAAGTAGCTGATTAAACTTATTTATAAACGAACGAGAAAACAAATGCGTCGAAGCTGAATAAACGCGACATCAGTCAGCAAGATGATTCGCGGCAATGAAGTACAAGTTCCGGCCGATTTACATTTCGGTAAATTTATCTTGAATCGCCTTCGAAATGCAAAACCTGACCACGTCTGCATGGTAAGAAATTAGTTCTTACAATATTTAACGAAAAAAAAAAAAAAAAAATTTAAATATAAATATCTAGATAAGATGCGCCTACAACTGTCCTCAAACATCTTTCCTATTGTTTTTTTTTGTGTATACGTTGCCAACAGAGTACAGATATAAAAAAATAGTAATTGAAAAAGTTTATACGTCTTGTACATTAATGCTGTATTTATCAAACTCCAGTTCTGATGACGGAATATATAGTGCAGTCATTGAAGCGAAAAATACGGTCTTACCTCCGATTTTTTTTACTGTGAACCGATTTGCATTAAATTTTGGAATTAGTCTCATCTTACCCTTAACTTCAAAAGTGAAAATGATCTGAACTCCGCCTATTAATTTTAAGGGTTGTAAACAACCCCTTAATGGAAAAATTTACATTTTACCATTTTATCGCTAGAAAACATGTCTAATAGTAAGTGGTGAAATTGTAAAGTGTTTTCTAACACAATTACCTCATATTAAAATCATTTTCAACCCCTTGAAAATCTTACAACCCTTGCAAACAACCCCTGAATTGAAAAAATCACAAAAAAATATTTTGGTATGACATAAAAAGATGTAAGTATAGAGTAAGTAATATTTTATATTCTCTATAATAATTATCAAAGGACATGGCCCGTTTTACTATGGCCCTGTGCCCCAGAATGTACAGCAATCATTTATATCTCAAATACAAGCGAAAAAAATGTACTTTCAATATGTATTTGTCATTTTACATATAAAGCAGCGGTTTTAAAGTAATTCGATACTTAGTTTTTTACATAACCTCAAAACACATCATAACGTGCAAGGCGCTGTCACCTCAAACTGCAATAATGATCTCTCTTTAAAGGCCTACTGCTCCTAAACGGATTGTTCAAATTGCTTTGGAAAAATATATGTTACGTGCAATAATATCAATAGTAAAAAGTTGTTGTTTTTCTAGTCCTTACTGTTATTTTTGTCAGAAAATAGAAACAAAAAAAAAAAAAAACTGCTATAGCGCGAAAAGGGCGCGAACCTTAGGCGAACCACCTTAATTTTTTATTTTATTTTGCATTCCGAGTCTTTAATCCAAAAAGGCGGCATGCCAAGTTAAACGTCCTCTAGTGAAAGGTACAGAGTGATGTCATATGGCTCTGTCCCTTTCGTTGCCTAGAACTTGACAGTTTTAAGAATTTGTAATACAGCCTCCAGGGATTCACCTTTTTCAATAACACGCCGGGTGGTTTCCGGCACACAATATCTTTTTTATATTTACTTTTTTTCCGCTGCTTGTACAGAGATTTAATTAATCACACGTGTAATTAATAATTATTTAATGATTTTTCACATAATATGTGAAAAATCATTAAAATGTCTCATTCGTGTACAAATTGGGGCACAAACGGGCCATGTCCTTTTGAACCCCCTTTCTTCAACCCTTAAAAAGTACCCCTTGATAAAAAATAGTTTTTTTTTTTATAAAATGAAAAATATTTAAATATTATTCCACACTCTCGAAAATGATTATCATATTCTTAAGCTTTTCTGCCCTTAAAACTACCCCTAAATTAAAACAGTAAATATATATGATTTCTGGTACCATTTTACGTATATAAGTTAGTAACGTACATTTTTGGACCATAACTCCTTCAATTTTCATGCTATCATAATTTATAAAAAACCATTGTAAAGGTAATTAAGAGAGCTACAACATCCTTTATTGCAATACATAGTAAAAAACCTTTTTCTAAAACGGTGAAAGGTTAAAGGGCTTAAGAGAGGCTGTGATTGCGCTGCCACGCGCTCTTTAAACAATCATATCTCCGTCATTTTTTGTTTAACAGAAAAAACAAAAAAACCAAATTGTTTGTCAGAAAAATACCTAATTTTTTTATTCCTACACTTTTATACGTATCTGTCGTCATTTTTGAGATATTATGAAAAAAAGGTGGGTGTTTTAAGAATTTGAAATTTTTTGATTTTTTTTTAAATGTGACTTTTTTGAAAAATATGTTTCCTGAAGCAGCCAAACTGATACAATCTATCAAACTCTTTATAATAAAGTTAATTCTAGGCGGAATACGATTAATTTTAATTTTGGTGGAAATGGCACTTATGAAACCCATTGATTATTAAGGATAAACATTAGATGCTCCTCTTATTTGCAATACAGCTCACTTATTTTACGTGCAAAAGACTTTTAATAGTGCTCATTTTAAAGCTTATTTCAAGCACTACAAAACCCTGTTTTATTAAAATGCATAAAATGCATCTGCTCGCCGCTAGATGGCATTGACCACATCGATTAAATTTCAGACAATATAAAATCGGCTTTGATCTTTAATATCTAGCTTAATATTGCACTTAGAATACTTTATAAAAAACCAAATTGTTACGTTTTTTACCTACTACAATTTTGTTTTGTATAAAATTTTCGATAAAACGTATTATTTTGGAGATATTTGCAAAAAACCGATGAAAAACGTGAAAGAATTGCGAATTTTCAATTGCCAATAACTTGAAAAGCATTGGATTTTTCTAAAAACTTTATCGACGATTTTTGCTTAAAATTAGGCCTTCTAACGATATCCGAGGTTATTTTGAAGAAAAAAACAAACACCCCCGAGAAGTGGTGGCAACCACCCCCAGGGTGGTTGCGGAGTTCAAATCATTTTCACTTTTGAAGTTAAGGGTAAGATGAACCTAATTCCAAAATTGTATGCAATTCGGTTCACAGTAAAAAAAATCGGACCAATAATGCTTCAATGACTGCACTAATATGCCTGACGTCCCCCCCTATCGGAATGTATCCCTTTGACTGCCATACATATCGTTGGTCATAATGTATTGTTAGTCATATTTTTTTTTGTCATTACTTCTTTCACGCTGAGGTTACAGTTTTTAATAAACATTTATCGTGTAGATTCGTTAGGTTGGGTTAGGTTAGTTTTATAAAAATCCTGAAAAAATAACCGTGTCCTGAGAAAAATGCATTATGACTTGCGAAAATTATAAATTTAAACACATTATGACTTAAAATAATTATGGCAGTCAATAGAGACCCATTATTATTTGAAAATAAATTATTCTAAACTATGTGGGGTCAGTTCATGGTTTTTTTTGGGTATTCTCTTAAGGTAAATGCAGAATCGGGTAAGCAAATGACTTACAAGGAATTGACTCAGTACACCGTGAGCCTCGCAGCGTCTCTGCTGGAGTTGGGAGTCCAACGAGGGGACGCTGTCGGAGTCGGCAGCGAGAGACGACTGACGTTCCTGCCCACCGGCCTCGCCGTGGTCTTCACTGGAGCTGCGTACACTCCGTTTGACTTGGACATTGGGAGAGGTAGCTGTGGATTCTGAATCATCAAAATACTAATAATTTTTTATTTTGATAAGATTATAAATAGGTAAATTCTTGTAATAAAAAAAGATTGAGCATTATACATCGAAATATAATAAGTATGGAAGAGTAATCGACGCTCAAAATCTGCCCCACTGACTTAGTGCCGGCGGGGGTGGAGCTACGAGGGTGAATTGAAAAGTTTTGAGCCTGAGGTTGATAATGAAATTAAAAAGAAAAAATAATACTGGCACGTAAGACTTACATATTTATTTATCATAATGCACTATCTTTTGTTTTTCTTATGTCACAATTGCAAATTTTGTAATCGATTTACTAAACGAGGTTCGCGGTTTCCATTAGAATGGATAAAATTGAGCACCGTTCTGTCATAAAGTACATACAAAAAAAAGGTTTAACGCCGAAGAAAATTTTTGAAGATATGTGCCATACTTTAGGAGAATCCGCTCCATCATATGCCACCGTAAAACGATGGGTAACAGACTTTAAACGGGGCAGAGAAGCAGTTGAAGATGAACCCAGGTGTGGTAGACCAATAACGGCTTCCACAGACGAAAATGTCAATAAAATACTAGATATGGTTATGAACGACAGGCGGTTGAAAGTTGCAGAGATAGCAGAGAAAATTGCCATTTCCTATGAGCGAGTACAGAACATAATCACCAAGGATCTTGGATTTTCTAAGGTCTCTGCAAGGTGGGTACCTAGACTACTTTCAGCTGAAAATAAACGCACCCGCCATACAGTGTCACAGGATTGTTTGGATCTGTTTCAATGCGACCCACAAGATTTTCTCGGTCGTTTCATAACTATGGACGAGACTTGGGTCCACCACAATACACCGGAGTCAAAAGTGCAGTCCAAACAATGGAAAAGGTCAGGGTCTCCACCTCCTAAAAAAGCTAAGGCAATTTTATCAGCGAAGAAGGTAATGGCTTCAGTTTTTTGGGATTGCAAAGGGGTCATCATGGTGGATTATCTCGAAAAGGGTAAAACCATACATGCTGATTACTATTGCACCCTCTTACAACGTCTGCGTGAAGAAATTAAAACGAAAAGACCTGGTATGATATCTAAAAAAGTGTTGTTACACCAAGATAATGCACCTGTCCATACTGCAGCGAAATCTATAGCACAAATACATAACTGTGGGTTTGAATTGTTGCCGCATCCACCCTATTCGCCGGACTTGGCCCCCTCTGATTATCATCTTTTCCCGAACCTAAAAAAACACTTGGCAGGACGGAAATTTTCGACGGATATTGAGGTACAAGAAGCTGTGACTGAATATTTCGATCACCTTGAAGATTCTTTTTTTTTACAAGGAATAATGAAGTTAGAAGCCAGATGGCAAAAGTGTATAGATCGTTTTGGAGACTATGTAGAGAAATAAAATTGTTATAAAAACTCAAGTATTTATTTTACAGGTTAGGCTCAAAACTTTTCAATTCACCCTCGTATCAATGAGTGCCGAACTGTCTATCAGTCGACTTTCTGACGTAGTGTCAAACAGTTGTTTACAATCACAAAAGAAAAAAATCGATATTAATGATTACCGGATTTAAATGACGCTGCAACCATGCCAAGTTGCATTGTAAATTGGTGCAGGACCCACACAGATGCAAAACAAAGCGATATTTATTTTCATTAGAAAGTTATTGAATTTTTAATATTCGCATACCAAAATGTCATGGCCGATGTTATGCAATATATCTTTGAAAAATGTGAATTACAAGCAACTACTTCGAATGAATAGGAAATTAAATTTTATGTCATCTTTACTATCGTTAGTTTATGTACATAATAAAAAAAACGAAATATAATACCTTTTTAAGTTTTCCAAAAAATTAAGAACGCCGTCTGGTAAATTTATTTATTTATTTAATTTATCTGCCATTTAAAGTTGGCTCTCTCCTTGTCTATTTTCAAGTGTAAGAAAGAGAAAGGGCTAAATTTATCTGTCACATACGCTTCACTTGTCGATTGTGAAACAGGTGGTTAATATAAATTATACTGTCACGTATCTTTATGACTATAAGAATAAAAAAGGGGTTGCAATATATTTGGCACTTTAGATGCTAAAGACTATTTGACGCTGACTACTCTTACAACATAATATCTTCTGATATACTATTTTATAACTTTATAATAGTGTAACATAAGTATGTTAAATGATTCAAGGGGAACAATCATTCAATCATATAAAAAAAATATTAATAAAATTCATTATTCAATTACTGTGTTGTTTTTGTATTAAACCATCCACGTCAAATGTTGAAAGACATGGCCGCGTTCAAATAACCTTTATGAAAAAAAAAATTTACAAATGGTAATCTTGTGTCAGAGAGCTTGTAACCAATTGCAGATTTTTGTCTTTCAAACGGTATAAAACCTTATTGAAATTACTGTCTACTCAAACGTTATACCAGCATCTGACATAAATGACTTCATACCTTAATTCAATTAATATTTAGTTGATTATTGAAACCACTCGATACATAAGATCTTTTCATTTCAAAAAGTGGGCGTTTTGGAGCGGATTTGTCAGTCGTTTTTGTTAGACGTTACTCTTCCACACTTATTATATTTCGATGGCATTATACTATAAAGGACCCCGAACCTAAAGTATGGAAAATGTGGTTTCAGTTAAATATCCTGAGATTTTGATAATATGTTATAGATTTGAAAGTCCTGAACAAAAGTCTCTAGGGGTGCTACCACTGTTTCCAAGTCCTTTTCAGAGTTTCGACAGATTTTGTACCAGATAACAAAAACTATAAACAATGGATGAAATGAAAGAAAAATAGCGTTACAGGTTAAATCTTATCAATCTATATTTACATATTTATAGAATACACATGTACCGAATCACATATTTTACAAATGTACACGTTTAACTTAGTTTAGGTAATACATTTAACTTGCATTTTGAGTTTGATTTTGAGTTCGATGAACTAAATGTAAAATATGTGATTCGGTACATGTGTATTCTATAAATATGTAAATATAGATTGATTGATTTAACCTGTAACGCTATTTTTCTTCCATTTCATCCATTGTTTATAGTTTTTGTTATCTGGTACAAAATCTGTCGAAACTCTGAAAAGGACTTGGAAACAGTGGTAGCACCCCTAGGGACTTTTGTTCAGGACTTTCAAATCTATAACATATCAAAATCTCAGGATATTTAACTGAAACCACATTTTCCATACTTTAGGTCCGGGGTCCTTTGACACTTCAAAGTAAGAGTAGATAAAAGCCACGTAAAAATGACAAAGTACCTATTTAATATGTATTTATATCAAAACTTGAATCGCAATGAGGTTATATTTATTAAGGGTTCCGAACTCAAATTAAGAACCCGTATAGTTTCCCCATGTCCGTCTCTGTTCGTCTGTCTGGCTGTAGCTCAGAGACTCTTAGTAAGTAGGTACCTACAAAACTGTAATTTACCAAAAATTTACAATGATATCTGTTTTTTTCGGTAATCTCTATGTAAGTTTCTGCCGAAAAAGCGGCAGAAGCGGCTGCTGGGGGTGTGGTATAAGCAATAAAAATAACTTATACTCGTCAAGCATCCGTTTTCTTTTTCGCCTCTACAACTATAATATATAATATTTATATTTATATGTTTTATAAATTGTTGTGTTAGTTTATTAGAAGTAACCACCTTTAAATAAATTGTAGCATGGGGTTAAGAGCAAAGACGACATTTTATTCAGAAGCATTAAGATGTATTTTCAAAGTAATATCAAAACGACCCGTGAAGAACCCAACCGGTGCACTAGGTAAAAATCGTATCGACCCAAAATTGAGTTAATCGTATATTTTATTAACCACTAGCCACCCGCTCTCGTTTTTCTTCGGTTTATGTCAGTTTTCTGTAACTCCCGAAAATAAGACAGAGACAGATATAACTACTACAGAGAGGGGTAGGCAGAGGTACAAAATTACCTACAACTTTATAAACTAGATATAAACCTTCCTCTTGATAGATCTAAGCGAGGAGACAGCAGAAGCAACTTATATACTACCTACGTAAAGATACTAAAGTTACACAACACCCTGAAAGTTAACCCAACGTTATTGATACGCAGACTTTTCCATATAGTAGCTCCTCAGTGCCCCACAAATTCTGTGTTTGCCAAAAGGTAGTCATTAACATCAAATATATTGCAAAACTAATATGATTGTGAGCGGCTAATGTAAATTATCTATTTAGACCCACAGTTGCTGCTTCTTATATTAAGTATCCAGAAGGAACATGCCACAAATTTATTTATGCTTTAAACTCATGTGAGGTACCGAATAAATAAGTTTGATTTGATTTCTGATTTTGATGTAACACCCAGAACGTTTTTTTATTCCTGTTATTTAGTAAAAGCACCTTTTGTTTCAGCTGTACTAAAACATAAATTAAAATTGACCAAAGTAAAATATTTCATCTGTTCGTCTTTATTTTGGAAAGCATACTGTGAGATTTTGAAAGATTTGGAGCATGTAAAAACGATTATTTGCTTTGATGAGAATGAGGACATCGAGTTGTCTATCCAGACGTTAATAACGGGACAGTCCGACGCTGACGTGGCGAGTTTTGAACCCGCTCCCGTGCAGGGACAGACGGACACCGCGCTCATCCTGTATTCCTCGGGCACGACTGGCATGCCCAAGGGGGTTCAACTAACACATCTAAACTGCATTCTTAACAGTTTACCCGAAAAGTAAGTACAAAAATATCTTCTTTCTTAATAATATATAATATATTACTAAGATTTTTTTTAATAAAGAAAAATACATATATATTTAGAATTCATGGCAATCGCCGATTTCAGCTAAAACTCTTAATAAAACCGGGCAACAGCATGTCCATGCTCAGTGAAGGGTTCCGAAGCCGTTACGACAAACACTAAAAACTGTCTCAAAAAACCACATGTATGAACAAATTTTCTATTATTAAAGTTATTTCGTGCTGTCTTGTATGATTGTGGAATGTGGAAGATGAGAAAGAAATTTGTCAAGAACGTAGCAAGTGGAAATAAGTGGTTTTTCCCTACCCCTCTGTGAAACAGGCGTGATTTAATGTAGGTATGTGTAACCCCTAAATATTATCCGATTTCTCTCAAATTTTGCACAGAGGTATTGAAAGTCTAATCGAATAAAAAGACCCTTGTGGAGAAGGAAAATAAAAAAAAACGATTTTTGGACTACCCTAATGTGTATATATGTAGTGCTGTCTTAGATGATTTTTAGTAGGTATAAACTCTTTAGTCGCCTGTATCTCAGGAACTAATTAAGTTTTCGTAATCAATATAATCAGTAGATAAACAAAAAAAATGTTATGCATGATTTAACCACTTTGTTGGCGTAACTTATATGTATATTCATGCTAAATGAGAGTTTCCTAAGACTGAGACTCCCTGTGCTAGACTGCGGACGGACGGACGAACGGATGGACGGACGGACGGAAAGACATGGCGAACCTATAAGGGTTCGCAGTTTGGCTATGCAACCCTAAACAGGGCAAATTACAAATTTGAATCTCGCTATGATAAAAATAACCTTCTCTTTTCAGTTTTAGGGATGAATGTCTTCAAACTGCATTTATTTCCGGATTCTGGTTCCACAATTATAACACATTTATGACGTACAAATTTTTATCTCTTGGAAAAAAGATTGTTTATGTGGATACTTTAACACCGGAAAATTTTCTGAAGACTTTTCAAGATTATCAGGTAGTTTCGAACGATTAGCAGAATCTGTCATAAACTTATCAACATACTTAATATTAAGCAAAGAAAGAAGGCCTCTGAGGCCCTAGCCAAAACTTTACGCTAATCAGCATTTCTATTCGTTTTGTGTTTAAAACAATCGCGTCACTGCTAGATAACATGACTTCATCATCAGTGTCATCTACCAGTGACGCGATTGTTTTAAACATGAAACGAATCGAAACGCTAGTTAGCGTAATTCAACTTGGCTAGGGCCCCTGTCCTAATGGATGACTTTCACTGCAAATGGGGATGACAAATCTAAGGGATAAGTTCGCCTTTGTACATTCCAATTATGTAAATATTGTATTTGTTTTTCTGCTTTTTGTAAAATAAAGTGTTTACATACAAACAAACATACAAATTGCTGAATTGTTTACTTTCGACACAAAAAAAGGAGTATTGTGTTACAAGTTTGTCAGCTTTGTGTGCGTATGTGCCTATGTGTGTGTCATTATTATATCGGAGGTTTTTAATATATCTAATCGTTATTTAATTTTCTAGGTAAACATCGCTATGATGGTGCCTTCACGAGTCGGTTTCTTGACTAAAGCGGACGAAGTAGACCAATATGATCTTGGTTCTTTATAGTACATTGTGTATTAAGGGTGGTAAAGAAAGAATTACAAACGAGAATCTGTTAGAAGCCCGAAGCCGTAGGCTGAGGGCTTTAATGACTCGAGCTTTGTATTTCCTTTACCACCCGTGTAACATACAATGTTTTTCATCACAATTGCGAGGAAATGAAATAAAATCAGACAAAAGATCATATTTTTAACTTATTAGCGGCAGACTACATCATTGTCTGTGACTTTCCACAGATAATGTCAAACGTGTTCGGAGTCCGATTCTAGTGACATATGAGATCAATAGTTTATTATGCGAGATTGTTAGGAAATAGTATTCAACTGACATTTCATCTCGAATGAAACTTCATATCGAATGGCACAAGAATTGGGGTCCTGACGTATTGTGATAGTTTGAGTCCACGTATAATATTAAAAAAAAAGCTATTACGCACTTAAGTAACGTAATGGTAAAAAAAAGGCCCGCGGGTATTATTTTGGATTTACGGTCGGTTTTTCTAGCATGTTAGGACACTATTTACGAGCAAGTGTGATGAAAAAAATTATATACAGTCGCTCGGCTCCTCTTCATACAAAAACAATAGAAGCAATCAAAAAGAGGTCTCAGTATTTGTTTTTTTATTTTGTGTATGGTTAAATCTTAAAATGATCTCGTTTTAACACTCGTCAAATATGTGTTGCAGATTCCCAAGTCTTCAAAATGTATTGCAAGGATACGGTATGACAGAGTCAGGCGAGTTGACCTCAGAAAGCTGGGGGACTAAGGGTCCAAAGATAGGGAGCGTTGGCATGGCGTCGCCTGGCGTAACATTAAAGGTGGTATAAGTTTTCGAGACATTCACAGTGCTTATAATCTAGGCCTTGTTTTTGAATAATCAAGAACTGTTTACAGGTTGTTGACCCAGAAACAAGAGCAATTCTAGGGCCGAAGCAGCATGGAGAAATATGTGTACGTGGGCCTGTTCTCATGAAGGGCTACACAGATATCGATCCATCCAAGTATCTTGATGACCAAGGATTTTTCTTAACAGGAGACTTGGGGTACTACGACGAAGATAAATATTTTTATATCGTAGACAGGCTTAAGGAAATCATTTTATATGATGGAGACAAGGTAGGTACTTGCATTTAATAATTAATAATACAAGTCAGATTAAGAAGACGTCCAAAACCGATATTTTTACTAACGTAGACATGCTTTGAACCCACAAAAATACATTATTTGTGAACTTCTACTCCTGAAATTATTGCTGGAAACATCATCAGCCTACTTCACACTTTATAGACATAGGGAGAGCCCATTGGAGGCACAAACCCCGAACTCTGGCTCTTTTCCTCCAGTAACGCTGAGTAATCGTTGATTCACCTAGCCACAAGTAATGAAAACACGTAATTTATAACACTTCGAGCTATCAACAGGTGGCTCCATTGGAGTTGGAGACGATCCTGCAACTGCACCCGGGCGTGCGCGAGGCGGGCGTGGTGGGCCGCCCGGCGGGGGACCTGGGAGAGGAGCCGACTGCCTTCGTGGTGCGCCAACCCGGCGCCACCGTCTCCGACCTCGAGCTCCGGCAGCACGTCGCTGCTGAGGTGGTTACCTCATCCACGTATATCCTCCATCCATCCACATTTCCTCATCGACATTTTTATTCACTAACATTGACAAGCACAGGCTCGCTTACCAATTAAACTTGGTAGCTAAATTATCAGTTCACCATTATGCTCATCGGTAGCTGACGTCGATTCGATTATTTTTAAGTAAAAAAATGCAACTACTCTTACTACCTACAATGCAAAAGGTCTTAAAAAAAGTGTTTCGGGTTCAGGTAATATCGGTTAAACTCGGGTAAGAGTGAATGAGAGCGAGTCAGACAAACATGATAATCATTTTTAGAGCTATATTTCACTAATTACGTCGTTCTTTACGTTCATGACGTTGATACGGCCATCTTACTGAATATCAGTTAATAATGCTGCCCCAAATCTACTGGCCCTAAATTCGACTAGTCTTAAATTTAAATAAATGAAAACTAATTTTTAATTATATTAATGGTACTTAAAAATAAAAGAAAGATGAAAGATTTTTATTAAGTAAGTGATGAGAATGCTGCCTAATGGTATGGTTGTGCAGGTGCCGCCCTACATGCAGCTGCGGGGCGGGGTGCTCTTCGTGCCGGAACTGCCCAGGAACCCGCGCGGCAAAATCCTGCGCAGGCGGCTCAGGGAAATGTTGCAGACTGCTGAATGCCCAAGTTAATTGTCAAATCGCTGTAAAAAAAGAGACGATAATTACTGAAACAAATAAATAATACACACATATTTGATGTGTTATTAATTATTACTTATCAGTTGAGAGTAGTTTTAGATTTTTTTCCCAACTTTATTTGAATACTGACCACAATGAAATAGTTTAATACAATTTGCTACCAAGAAAACCGAAAATTACATTTTACTTAACATTTATCATTTTATTTTATTGTTATTTGTTCATAACTGCCGAAACCATCACAATCGCATCACAATTCGACCGAAGTGTGCTAGCGTCAAGAAAAAACCTACTAGTGCATTGCGGGAGATGCGTTTCTTATAATTACAGTTAAGTATTTGATTTAATGGCAATTTAACAAAAAGTTTCGAAAATTCGTGAACATTTTTTTCTTACAAAATTTAAACAAACATTCAGGATGTTAGTTCGATCTGGTATTTTATCTGCACTAACTTCCCACCTTTTACGCCTGATATATTGTACAAAGTTTATGTCCATGTGGATTACTTACATAATGTATGAAAACAATCTTGTTTTTTTTACAATGAATAGCACTAAATACGCAGTAAGTCAATAAGACCGACAAACCGATCGACATTTAAAACATCTTAAAATCCTTATTTATTCGGCAGCAGTACAGTCACTAGATTAAATTTAGGACTCACCTTAGGTCCAAAGTCAATTTAACATTTTACAGCAATAAGGTTGAGTTTCCTGAAAGTAATACATAAATGACTTGACATCTGTAATGACATCGACGACTTCAAGCATATTTTTCTTGAAATGGGTCCCAAATTAACGCTCGTGACATATCCACATTAAGTATCCACGTTATTTTTGTCTTTAAATTGGAAGTATACATTTTTCCTAATATTATATTAATTTTTCATCGGATAAAAGTGTATTTTTTTACCTATATTCAGTAATTACTTGATGATACAGCTGAGCAAATGCAGAAGCAATGACGCAATAACTAATTATCCATTTAGTGTTCCGTAATCTGGGGTCCTAGTGAAAAAAGGTAAAAGTCTCCTGTAGATCAAGTGAAAAAAGGCCCAGTATACTCCGTTTATGTATACCTACACCTTCTTTTTACGAGTAACGTTGACTTATACCGTTTTTCGGGTTAGTATCAAATGGTTGAAAACGCAAGTGGTCACGGCATAGACTCGCCTCAAAATCATCTGGCTAAATTCGCAGCTAGTCGAAAACTTAAAAATTAAGTTTGTCCGGATAGAAACAAGTTTCTGTAGATAAATGGTTTAAAGATCATCTAGACCATTTCGCTAAAGATTGAACATTCATCGGTCTTTAAAACAATTAGATGAATTTGCAACGCGTCTACAATTTTTATTAAGCGTTTTTTTCTAATCTTTAATTGTTAGGCCACGTATAAGAATTACTTACTTGGTGTTCTAAAGAAGGACACTTGAATCTTAATGTTGCATTTAACGCGAGTTGTTTTTTTAGCCGACAAGCTATTTAGAGCACACGCATTTGAGACGGGTTACTTTATGGTAACCAAGCGACGTAACAAGATGAAATGCATTTAAGAGCTGATATTATGAGAGTAGGCACAATAATGTTGTGACGAGTTACTTAATGGGCCGATTACGTATTCGACTACCTGCGATTTAGCCAGATGATTTTTAGGCGAGTTGATGCCGTAGACCACCTGCGTTTTCGCCTTTTTCACAAAGTCCCCAAATTATTGGAGTACATTATAGAAACTATTAAAGGGCATTGGGTAAATTTATTTGAAGAATATTGACACTTTTTTTTCAGCATCCTCGGATGGATTTTACATAGTTATTTAGAGGACCTTGAAATACACATAGATAAATATAATTTATGGCGTTTAATAATATCGGAGGCGAGATATTTATTATTATTATTATTATTATTTATTATAATACACTAGCAGCTCTTCGAGCTGATGCGTGTATATTTCTGCACTTGTGTCTATAAGGTTTTTAAAAACTTATCAAGTCTATTTTTAAAGGAGTTCACTGAGGGTGCACTAATAACAGCTTAATGAAAGCCATTGTACATGGTGACCGCGGTGATTCGAACTCGGTTCTTTACGATCACGAGTCGAACCCCTAAGTCACAAGGCCACCGACGCTCTTTGTTTAAAACAGTACCTACAATGGAACGTAAAATGAGAAGTGGGATACCTCGTCCTCTTCCTACCCGAATTGATATCCATCTTCCTACTTAAACATGTGAACGTTTGTGTTTTTGTTTGTTATTCCTTCACGCTGCAACGCCTAAACGTACATTCTTGAAATTTGAAATGGATAGCTTAGGATGGAAGTATCCGAGGGAATAACGATAGTCAAAATCCACTTGAATGGGATCGCGGGCAAAAGCTAGTTATAGATAAATGAGTATCAGTATGGCAAAGGGTATCCCAATTAGTATTGTTAACTACGAGTATGCTTGCCCGTTCCGTTTATAATCCCCAAACGGTTGACACCTCATAACGAACCAATCGCTTTGAAAACGACAACTGGTCCGCCTTCGCATCGGAACATACTCCTTAATTTATTTGGTTTACCCTTAAATCGCCGACTCTCATTTCATAGAATCTTTAACTTCGCCGAATTTTCATTTCATCGACCGGAATTAACACGTGCAGGAGTAATCATTTTTTAGTGGTGACAGGTATATTTAACTTAAGCTAACCTACGTAACCCATGATTAAGGTAAGTAACTTAAAACAACAAGGTTTCAGCAGAAATCAGCTTTCGATGACATTATACATTTAATTTAAATACTCACGAAATACCTTTTCCAAAAGCAACTCGCACTTGAAGGAGAACCCAAGCAGCTGATTAAACTAATTTATAAACGAACGTGAAAACAAATAGGTCGAAGCTGAATAAACGCGACATCAGTCAGCAAGATGATTCGCGGCAATGAAGAACAAGTTCCGGCCGATTTACATTTTGGTAAATTTATCTTGAATCGCCTTCGAAATGCAAAACCTGACCACGTCTGCATGGTAAGAAATTAGTTCTTACAATATTTAACGAAAAAAAAATATAAATAAATAATTTAAATATTAATATCTAGATTAGATGCGCCTACAACTGTCTTCAAACATCTTTCCTATTGTTTTTTTTTGTGTATATGTTGCGAACAGAGTACAGATATGAAAAAATAGTAATTGATTAAGTAATATACGTCTTGTACATTATTGCCGTATTTATCAAACTCCAGTTCTGATGACGGAATATATGCCTGACGTATTATTATTTGAAAATAAATTATTCTGTACTATGTGGAATCAGTTCATGGTTTTTATTTTGGGTATTCTCTTAAGGTAAACGCAGAATCGGGTAAGCAAATGACTTACAAGGAATTGACTCAGTACACCGTGAGCCTCGCAGCGTCTCTGCTGGAGTTGGGAGTCCAACGAGGGGACGCTGTCGGAGTCGGCAGCGAGAGACGACTGACATTCCTGCCCACCGGCCTCGCCGTGGTCTTCACTGGAGCTGCGTACACTCCGTATGACTTGAACATTGGGAGAGGTAGCTGTGGATTCTGAATCATCAAAATACTAATAATTTCTTATTCTGATAATATTATAAATAGGTAAATTCTTGTAATAAAAAAATATTAAGCATTATACCTACTATAAATTTAACACTTCAAAGTAAGAGTAGATAAAAGCCACGTAAAAATGACAAAGTACCTAATTAATATGTATTTATATCAAAACTTGAATCGCAATGAGGTTATATTTATTAAGGGTTCCGAACTCAAATTAAGAACCCGTATAGTTTCCCCATGTCCGTCTCTGTTCGTCTGTCTGGCTGTAGCTCAGAGACTCTTAGTAAGTAGGTAAGTACCTACAAAACTGTAATTTACCAAAAATTTACAATGATATCTGTTTTTTTCGGTAATCTCTATGTAAGTTTCTGCCGAAAAAGCGGCAGAAGCGGCTGCTGGGGGTGTGGTATACGCAATAAAAATAACTTATACTTAAGTAATATTTATATTTATATGTTTTATAAATTGTTGTGTTAGTTTATTAGAAGTAACCACCTTTAAATAAATTGTAGCATGGGGTTAAGAGCAAAGACGACATTTTATTCAGAAGCATTAAGATAATATCAAAACGACCCGTGAAGAACCCAACCGGTGCACTAGGTAAAAATCGTACGAGGGTCATGCCAAAAGAAATTAGATACTCCATGCTCATTTGTTTGATACTGGCCAGTTATACACCATAGTGAAGGCTGATTATATAGCTATAAATTTAAAAATGGAATACTCCGGAAATCTGCGTAATTATTTTTTAAATATTTTTTTTCTGATTGAATCTGACGGGAATTTGCGGTTACAATGGAACTTAGTCGACGAGATTTTCGTGTTATGATTTACTATGACTTTAAAAAAGGTTTAAAGCCCCAAGAATGTTTTGAACTTTTAACCACGACTTTTGGTGAGTCTGCTTGTTCTTGTGCAACTGTTTTTAACTGGTTTGCTGAATTCAAAAGAGGGCGGGAGAGCTTTGAAGATGAGGCGAAGTCGGGGCGACCGCCAACCGCAGTTATTCAAGAAAATGTGCAAGCCGTGGAAAAAAATATCCGTGAGAACCGACGAATTACATACGTAGAGCTTGAACGAGATCTAGGCATTGGATCAGCAGCACTGCAAACCATAATTCATGGACAACTGTCCCTCCATAAGCGTTGTTCGAGATGGGTGCCGCATAAACTCAACGATTTGCAGAAAGAACGCCGCGTGGATTGGTGTAAATTTATGATAAATAAATTCGACGCTGGCGAGAAGAAAACTGTGTATGATATACTGACAGGTGACGAAACATGGCTGTATAACTACGATCCTGAAACAAAGCGGCAGTCAACGGTATGGTGCTTCGAAGATGAACCGACTCCAACAAAATGTCGCCGAGCACGAAGCACACAGAAACAAATGGTTGCCTCATTTTTCTGCAAGACAGGGCATATTGCGACTGTGGTGCTAGAGGATCAAAGAACTGTCAACTCAGAATGGTATGTGACAGTTTGTGTTCCACAAGTGTTGTCAGCTTGGTGTGACAAGCGGCCAAAGTCAGGAACCCAGCACCTGCTCTGGCACCACGACAACGCCGCCCCGCACACTTCTGCCCGAACACTCGACTATTTTAGTTCGAAAAATATCACTATACTCCCTCACCCACCATATTCTCCTGACCTGGCACCCTGTGACTTTTACCTGTTTCCGAAAATTAAAGAAAAATTAAAAGGAAGGCGATTTGAAACCAAAGAAGATGCCCTGGCTGCCTATAATTATGAAGTTTCTGAGGTACCCAAAGAAGAATGGTCATTGACATTTTCCAAGTGGTTTAGCCGAATGAAAAAGTGTATACGTGCTCACGGTGAATACTTCGAGAAAATAGATAGCAATAATAAAGAATAAACTTTGTAGTTTTTGAATATCTAATTTCTTTTGGCATGACCCTCGTTTCGACCCAAAATTGAGTTAATCGTATATTTTATTAACCACTAGCCATCCGCCCTCGTTTTTCTTCAGTGTATGTCAGTTTTCTGTAACTCCCGAAAATAAGACAGAGACAGATATAACTACTTCAGAGAGGACAACTTTATAAACTAGATATAAACCTTCCTCTTGATAGATCTAAGCGAGGAGACAGCAGAAGCGACTTATATACTACCTACGTAAAGATACTAAAGTTACACAACACCCTCAAAGTTAACCTCACGTTATTGATACGCAGACTTTTCCATATAGTAGCTCCTCAGTGCCCCACAAATTCTGTGTTTGCCAAAAGGTAGTCATTAACATCAAATATATTGCAAAACTAATATGATTGTGAGCGGCTAATGAAAATTATCTATTAAGACCCACAGTCGCTACTTCTTATATTAAGTATCCAGAAGGAACATGCCACAAATTTATTATGCTTTAAACTTTTGTGAGGTACCGAATAAATAAGTTTGATTTGATTTCTGATTTTGATGTAACACCCAGAACGTTTTTTTATTCCTGTTATTTAGTAAAAGCACCTTTTGTTTCAGCTGTACTAAAACATCAATTAAGTTTGACCAAATTAAAATATTTCATCTGTTCGTCTTTATTTTGGAAAGCATACTGTGAGATTTTGAAAGATATGGAGCATGTAAAAACGTTTATTTGCTTTGATGAGAATGAGGACATCGAGTTGTCTATCCAGACGTTAATAACGGGACAATCCGACGCTGACGTGGCGAGTTTTGAACCCGCTCCCGTGCAGGGACAGACGGACACCGCGCTCATCCTGTATTCCTCGGGCACGACTGGCATGCCCAAGGGGGTTCAACTAACACATCTAAACTGCATTCTTAACAGTTTACCCGAAGAGTAAGTACAAACTATCTTCTTTCTTAATATATACAATATAATTATTTAGTAATATTTTTTTTTATTATAAAAAATACATAGAAATGTAGAATTCATGGCAATCGCCGATTTCAGCTAAAACTCTTAATAAAACCGGGCAACAGCATGTCGGACCATGCTCAGTGAAGGGTTCCGAAGCCGTTACGACAAACACAAAAAACTATCTCAAAAAACCACATGTATGAACAAATTTTCTATTATTAATGTTATTTCGTGCTGTCTTGTATGATTATGGAATGTGGAAGATGAGAAAGAAATTTGTCAAGATCGTAGCAAGTGAAAATAAGTGGTTTGTGCTTACCCCTCTGTGAAACATTCGTGAATGTATGTGTATGTAGTGCTGTCCTAGATGATTTTTAGTAGGTATAAACACTTTAGTCGCCTGTGTCTCAGGAACTAATTAAGTGTTCGTAATCAAGATATTTTTTCTTTTCATATTTTAATATGCGCTTTCATTTAAGATATATTTCAGATTTTTTTCATTTGTAGTTTTGGCTGTTTTGTTTGTTTGGAGACACTTGACTCTAACGAAAATTAGCCCTTTAAAGCTTAATATTTCATAAACGGATCCCTCAATAGAGAAATTGTTTACAAACCCGCAATATTTTTGAACCACCTATCTAACGACTCCCCACACTATGGGGTAGACGAGAAAAAAAATACAATCCCACGTTACGTGAACGGTAGATAAACAAAAAAAATGTTATGCATGATTTAACCACTTTGTTGGCGTAACTAATATGTGTATTCATGCTAAATGAGAGCTTTCTAAGACTGAGAGTCTCTGTGCTAGACTGCGGACGGCCGGACGAACGGATGGACGGACGGACGGACATGGCGAACCTATAAGGGTTCGCAGTTTGGCTATGGAACCCTAAAAAGGGCCAATTACAAATTTGAATCTCGCTATGATAAAAATAACCTTCTCTTTTCAGTTTTAGGGATGAATGTCTTCAAACTGCATTTATTTCCGGATTCTGGTTCCACAATTATGACACATTTATGACGTACAAATTTTTATCTGTTGGAAGAAAGATTGTTTATGTGGATACTTTAACACCGGAAAATTTTCTGAAGACTTTTCAAGATTATCAGGTAGTTTAGAACGATTAGCAGAATCTGTCATAAACTTATCAACATACTAAATATTAAGCGAAGAAAGAAGACCTCTGAGGCCCTAGACAAAATGCTTTACGCTAATCAGCATTTCTATTCGTTTTGTGATTAAACCAATCGCGTCACTGCTAGATAACATGACTTCATCATCAGTGTCATCTACCATGTGACGCGATTGTTTTAAACATGAAACGAATCGAAACGCTAGTGAGAGTAATTCAACTTGGCTAGGGAGGTTTTTAATATGTCCTAATGGATGACTTTCACTGCATATGGGCATGACAAATCTAAGGGATAAGTTCGCTTTTGTATATTGCAATTATGTAAATATTGTATTTGATTTTCTGCTTTTTGTACAATAAAGTGTTTACATACAAACATACATACAAATTGCTGAATTGTTTACTTCCGACACAAAAAAAGGGGTATTATGTTACAAGTTTGTCAGCATTGTGTGCGTATGTGTGTGTCATTATTATATCGGAGGTTTTTAATATATCTAATCGTTATTTAATTTTCTAGGTAAACATCGCTATGATGGTGCCTTTACGAGTCGGTTTCTTGACTAAAGCGGACGAAGTAGACCAATATGATCTTGGTTCTTTAAAAATTATATACAGTCGCTCGGCTCCCCTTCATACAAAAACAATAGAAGCAATCAAAAAGAGGTCTCAGTATTTCTTTTTTTATTTTGTGTATGGTTAAATCTTAAAATGAACTCGTTTTAACACTCGTCAAATATGTGTTGCAGATTCCCAAGTCTTCAAAATGTATTGCAAGGATACGGTATGACAGAGTCAGGCGAGTTGACCTCAGAAAGCTGGGGGACTAAGGGTCCAAAGATAGGGAGCGTTGGCATGGCGTCGCCTGGCGTAACATTAAAGGTGGTATAAGTTTTCGAGACATTCACAGTGCTTATAATCTAGGCCTTGTTTTTGAATAATCAAGAACTGTTTACAGGTTGTTGATCCAGAAACAAGAGCAATTCTAGGGCCGAAGCAGCATGGAGAAATATGTGTACGTGGGCCTGTTCTCATGAAGGGCTACACAGATATTGATCCATCCAAGTATCTTGATGACCAAGGATTTTTCTTAACAGGAGACTTGGGGTACTACGACGAAGATAAATATTTTTATATCGTAGACAGGCTTAAGGAAATCATTTTATATGATGGAGACAAGGTAGGTACTTGCATTTAATAATTAATAATACAAGTTAGATTAAGAAGACGTCCAAAACCGATATTTTTACTAACGTAGACATGCTTTGAACCCACAAAAATACATTAATTGTGAACTTCTATTCCTGAAATTATTGCTGGAAACATCATCAGCCTACTTCACACTTTATAGACATAAGGAGAGCCCATTGGAGGCACAAACCCCGAACTCTGGCTCTTTTCCTCCAGTAACGCTGGGTAATCGTTGATTCACCTAGCCACAAGTAATGAAAACACGTAATTTATAACACTTGGAACTATCAACAGGTGGCTCCATTGGAGTTGGAGACGATCCTGCAACTGCACCCGGGCGTGCGCGAGGCGGGCGTGGTGGGCCGCCCGGCGGGGGACCTGGGAGAGGAGCCGACTGCCTTCGTGGTGCGCCAACCCGGCGCCACCGTCTCCGACCTCGAGCTCCAGCAGCACGTCGCTGCTGAGGTGGTTACCTCATCCTCCTATATCCTCCATCCATCCACATTTCCTCATCAACATTTATATTCACTAACATTGACAAGCACAGGCTCGCTTACCAATTAAACTTGGAAGCTAAATTATTAGTTCACCATTATGCTCATCGGTAGCTGACGTCGATTTGATTATTTTTAAGTAAAAAAATGCAACTACTCTTACTACCTACAATGCAAAAGGTCTTTAAAAAGTGTTTCGGGTTCAGGTAATATCGGTTAAACTCGGGTAAGAGTGAATGAGAGCGAGTCAGACAAACATGATAATCATTTTAAGAGCTATATTTCACTAATTACGTCGTTCTTTACGTTCATGACGTTGATACGGCCATCTTACTGAATATCAGTTAATAATGCTGCCCCAAATCTACTGGCCCTAAATTCGACTAGTCTTAAATTTAAATAAATGAAAACATGCGTCAATCATTAAAATTTTAATTATATTAATGGAACTTAAAAATAAAAGAAAGATGAAAGATTTTTATTAAGTTAGTGATGAGAATCCTGCCTAATGGTATGGTTGTGCAGGTGCCGCCCTACATGCAGCTGCGGGGCGGGGTGCTCTTCGTGCCGGAACTGCCCAGGAACCCGCGCGGCAAAATCCTGCGCAGGCGGCTCAGGGAAATGTTGCAGACTGCTGAATGCCCAACTTAATTGTCAAATTGCTGTGAAAAAGATAAGATAATTCGCAAAACAGATTAAAATAAAACACATATTGGATGTATGAACAATTATAACTCATCAGCTGTGACTTTGTCTAGCTTTTTTCCCAAATTAATTTGAATAATGACCACAATGAAATAGTTTACTACAAACCACCAGGAAAAACGAAAATAAAATTTTACTTGAAAACAATGTTGTTTGATTTGTACATAACTGCCAAAATCATCACAATCCCATCACAATTCGACCGCAGTGTGCTAGGGTCAAGAAATGTTCCTACTGGTGCATTGCGAGAGATGCGTTTCTTATAATTACAGTTATTTTATTCAATGGCAATTTTACAAAAAGTTTCGAAAATTCATGAAGGTCGTTTAATTTTTGACTTACATAATTTAAACAAACATTCAGGATGTAGCTCGATCTGGTATTTTATCTATACTTACTTTAACCCACCTTTTACGCTTGTTACTCGTAGAAATATTACCAATGACAATGTGTTTTAAATAATAACCAACGTTTATGTCCATGTGGATTAGCTACATATTGTACTAAATATACAGTCAGTCAATAAGATCGACAAACCGATATACATTTAAAATCATTATTGATTCGGCACTAGTACAGTCACAATATTAAATCTGGGACCCAAAGTTAATCTGTCATTTGGTCCAAAGTTAATCTGTCATTTTACAGCAATAAGGCTTTGCTTCCTAATATTTACAAATGACTTGACATCTCTAATAGCATTGAAGACTTCAAGCATATTTCTTGAAATAGGTCCCAAATTAACGCTC
Organism: Acleris laterana; assembly: GCA_963966035.1. Taxonomy (NCBI): domain Eukaryota; kingdom Metazoa; phylum Arthropoda; class Insecta; order Lepidoptera; family Tortricidae; genus Acleris; species Acleris laterana. The sequence continues at coordinate 11,777,933 of OZ014448.1, read as the reverse complement.
GTGACCATACCTACCCAAATTTTGTAACCACATTAGTTTGGTCTTAAAATTGGAAGCTTTAATTTACATCATATAATTTTCAGTAATGACTTGATTTAATGTTTTTGACATCCTGTCATCTGTCATTAAGAATTCCATAGAATCTATGGCTCTCTTATATTTTGAGCTCGGCACTGTTAACTATGAGCCGCATGTATAATTCATTTTGTAGTAACACAGTTTGTGTATCATATTCTTCATAGAATATGTTCTTGAGATGGCCATCTTTCTCAAGATCAGTTTTTAATACGGCCCGAGGCCTAATTACCTGCTCTAAATTCGACTACTAGCCCTACGTTTTTTAAAAAACTTAAACGCGTCAATCGTGAGAATTGTAATGATAGTTAGATATTAAGCTTAGTGGCAATATTCATGAGGATCCTGTCTGACGATATGATTGTGCAGCTGCCGGATCATATGCAGCTGCGGGGCGGGGTGCTCTTCGTGCCGGAACTGCCCAGGAACCTGCGCGGCAAAATCCTGCGCAGGCGGCTCAGAAAAATGTTGCAGGCTGCTGAATTCCTTGTAAAATAGTGTAACTGTAGTAAAGAAGAAGCAAAACACCTTTATAGTAAAACACATGGTAATGTAATGTTAAATATTTGGTCACTAAGTTACACTTAACTAAGTTGTCTTAATGACACAGCTGGGCCAATCCAGAACCAATGACGCAATGAACCAATTATCCAATTAGTGTTCCGTAAAATATTTAGGTAATAGAAATCAGTTTGGTGAGAACAGTCGCTACACATACACTTAAAATGTGAACCATTTTTATGTTTTTATTTGGATCTTAAGGATTTATTTTATCTTTAAAATTAACAATAAAAATAAAAATCAAGGCAACTTTAAAAAAAGCCATAAGCCCACGTCTCCATCCGCGTAGAAGTCGGGTATCGCTATTCCCTCGGGAATTTCCTGGATTAACCTTTATTATGTGTGCGAAGTTTTATCCCGATCCGTTCAGTAGTCGAAGCGTGATTAAGTAACAAACATCCAAAAATCCTGACTTTCTTTTTTATAATATAAGTAGGTAAAATAAAACTGATAAGGTAAGGTAAGAGGACTACAATTTATTTAATACCAGTTTAAAACATTACCATCAAAAGTAAACTGAAAGGTGAGTTTCTGTTTTCCTCAAATGGGTTTCAAATTACCTAACATCGCGAAGTTAAGTACGTCCCAATTAGCAGAGTATTGTTTACTTACTACTACGAGTAGTATGGCTGCTCTATGCTCATTCTGTTTATAATCCCCAAGCCGTTAGCTTGAAAAAAAAAACACACTTTAAAACATAAACAAACAATCAAATGTCAGGGGACAATTATTATTATCGGAAACACCTTAAATGCCGAATATTCATTTGTACGAATGTTCATTTTTCCGAAGCTTCTTTTTTGATGTTATGATGGAGCTATCTGAAATTTAACGCATAATGTAATTGCTAAACATGGGTAAGGTTAGGTATGATTTATGAGCAATATCAAAAAATTCAGTCTTCTGTCAAAACTGCATGCGGAATTATGAAAATTGGGCATTTTGATCTTTTCGAAATTACGACTCTTCGGAATAATGTCACACAGATTGACCTAGACCAAACTAAGTTCTAGGCTTGTCCTGTGGGTACTGGACCACGATAAACTTACTTATATAGAGAAATACATACTTAAATACATAGAAAACCTCCAAGACCCAGGAACAAGTATTCGCGCTCATTAGGCACATTTATTACCAACTACGTATAGGTAAACGTGTCGTCAAAACGGGAAATGTTACCTCTTTGAAGCGGAGAAGACTTATAATTTTATTTAAATTCCCACGGAATATCTTCTCCGTCAGTTCGACTCACACTTGTAATAAAATGCAACAAGTAGTAAGTTATACGTTTTCTATTTGGAAACGTGGAACCAAATGCGTAGAAGCTGAACAAACGCTAAGCGAGTAAGCAAGATGATTTGCGGCAATGAAGTAGAAGTTCCGGCTGATTTAAACTTTGGTAAATTAATGTTGCGACGCCTTCGTGATGCCAAACCTGACCACGTTTGTATGGTAAGAAATATATTTTTAATTTCATATTTTACAAAGATTTACATACATACATACATTAAATCACGCATGTTTCCCAGGCAGAAACCACTTCTTTCCATTTGCTACGATCTTGACCAATTTATTTCGCTTCTTCCACATTCATACATCGAGTCATACACGCACGTCGGTTTCGGGTACTTAAGATTCGGCCCTTTTCCAGTATTTCTCCGATTTGACTCGAAAAAGTACGCCTAAGGCCCCTTCCGACCTGTCCACTCACTTTCGATCTGTATATCTCTTTCGTCAATCTTCTTTCATCCATCCTTTCCAAATGCATTTTGTATTTTTTTAAGTATGGATGGCACCTAAAACTAACTGTCTTTGCATTTATTAACAATTTCAAAAAACAATCTCTCTTGTATAACATGCAGTGCTGTAGTTTTTTTAAGGATGACCACGAGCAGGCCTTTGAAGTAATCAACACGACATAAATTAGGATTAGGGTACCTACTTATTCACAATAATATTATTATTACGCAACCAATAAAAACACGTTCCGTTGCGGAAAAATATTCAACGCGACATCGCTGGGTTTCACTACATGATCTGCGTCTGTTGCACTTATATTACTTAGTTGCTCAACAAGAAGTCAAGACAACCTGCTGGCACACTTGCAACATAAAATTACTGAATCGTCTTAGATCCGAATAGGAGACGATCTTCACCCAGCTGTTCAATAAAAAGTATTTTATATCAAAGGATCATGGGCAATTTTGTATCAAAATTGGGTGAGGCGCCAACAGAATTGAAACCTAGTGTATATTTAAAATGTAATTACAGTCTGTGTCAATTGCAACTGCCAAAAATGTAAACAAATTAGTAATTTTTGACACATAACTTCAAATATTCATCGTCTGTTTTCATTTAAAATAACGCATAATGAATAGTTATTGAATCTTAAACTTAATGTGAAAGTAAAGATCAAGTGTATATGTATATAAATCATTACTAAGACCTCACTTGATCTTTAAAAGCACGTAATTATCTAGTAATAATGGTATATTGATCCGTTTGGTTGTGTTAACATCTTTGCCAATTTTAATTGGCACAGATTATAGTTAAAACATCATTTCTTACTATGGCCGCAACAATATGGGCACTTGAAAACAAGATATTATTATTATGTATTGTCTATGTGAACTTTGGCTAATACGAGTATACAGGGTGTTTAGCAGTCGGGTGTAGGGGTTTTAAGGGATGATAGCTGTTAGGGTCATTCTGGACATTTTTGACCACATTTACTATTATGCTTAGTTTCACGGTTTCCGAGATATTCATCATTTTTTCCGTGGTTGCTTAATCGAAGGTTATGTTGATGATTTAGTTTTATATTCTCTCATTGTAAAGCATCCTGACAGAGCCATCTATTGAGATACTTTGTACCTGTTGTTACGATTATTTCTAAATAACAAGTTGAAAAATAAACACCACTGTAAAAATTTTATTTTTTTCTATTAGCATATTATGACTCCTAAAAAGTTCTTAATAAAAATTGGACACGCTACTACGGCTTTGGATTAAAAATGTCGTGGGGCGCTGACTTTAGTTGCCTGACGTATTTTATTTGAAAATAAATTATTCTATAGGTACTATATGTATTCCTTTATCCTGAACATTGTGGATTCCCTGTATTTAAATAACTGCGGCATGTTATATGCCCCTAGGAATAAATAATTAATTAATGTGCCGTGTAATTACTAACACTACTATAAGTTTTTAAATTGTTACTATCCATTGTTGGTCGTGAATAAAATGATTATTAGTATTATATATTATATGGAGGCAGTTCATGGTTTTTAATTATTATTTTTTGGGAATTTCTCCAAAGGTAAACGCAGAATCGGGGAAGCAAATGACATATAAGGAGTTGACTCAGTACACTGTGAGCCTCGCTGCGTCTTTGCTGGAGTTGGGAGTCCAACGAGGGGACACTGTCGGAGTCGGCAGCGAGAACCGACTGACGTTCCTGCCCACCGGCCTCGCCGTGGTCTTCACTGGAGCTGCGTACACTCCGTTTGACCTGAAAATTGGGAGAGGTTTGTAACTCTTTCTCTCTCTCTGTGTCGACACTTTTTATCTGCTTTAAATATGCATTTATAATAAAAACAATATGTAGGGCACAGCTGAAAAAAACGCTTTCTGGACTTGTTTATGTATGAGCATTCTATATACTCGATCAGCAACCGTTTGTTTCCAGGCCTCATCAAAAATGTCCTATTATCACCAAATTTTTAAGTCAATTCGTTATTACTTCAACACGAGTAATATCTGTAATGATATAGTAATGAACATTTTTCTCCCACATCCTCGGAAGTGTTAACCATACTGTTGTAAAATCAGCCCGCGAAATTCAGAAACCAATCGCCTAACGCACTTGCAATCACAATCGACTTCAAAGTTGAACAATAGTTTTCATTTTGTATGCAGACAAGCCTTCGATTTTCAAAATGGAAACGATTGTGATTGCGAGTGCATTAGGCAAAAGCCCCTCTTGTCCAAGCAAAATAAAAAATAAAAAATTACCAACGGCAGCGGCCGCGAAAATGTATAAAATTTCATTACGTGGTCTGGGGTTTTACTTTTTAAAACCATTTATGGACTAGGAGTTAATCTCCAAACAGAAATAGAGGACAGATACAACAACAGATCAAATAAAAAATAAATAAATAAAATAAAAATAAATATATGATGTCATGCATAAGGCATGGTATGCATAAAGGTACCAAGCAAAAAACTAATTAACTTAACATAACTGCCTAATTATAATGTAATATTTCTATAAATGTCAAAGTCCACTAATTTAAATGCTTTTTCAGCTGTGTACATTTACAGTTGAAGATATTCATGGCTATAAGTTTTATATTTTTATTAAATAGTTTACAAGCACGCTTGACAAATACATTCCCGCCGTAACTATTCCCACTGAAAGGAATACAGAGAAGGTATTTTTATGGCGCTCTTGTCTTCGCGGAAATCTAAAACTTACTTTTTGTAATAAATATTTGCTATTGATTATTGGAGAAAAGCACCACACAAGCGTCAGCCAGGAAGGGCGGTTGCTGGACTCGTATATAGCGCGGCCTCGACTGCGTCTCAGCCACGCTATCTCTACTCATCCTGCAACAGCCACTTTCCCGGTCTCTGCAGTAATTTACTATTGGTTTCAGCTGTACTAAAACACGAGTTGAGTTTGACCAAACTAAAGTATTTCATCTGTTCATCTTTATTTTGGAAAGCATACGGTGACATTTTGAGAGATTTGGAGCATGTAAAAACTTTTATTTGTTTTGATGAGAATGAGGACATCAAATTGTCTATCCAGACGTTGATTGCAAGAAATCCGGACGCCGACGTGGCGAGTTTTGAACCAGCTCTTGTGCAGGGACAGACCGACACAGCACTTATTCTGTATTCCTCCGGCACCACCGGCATGCCTAAAGGAGTTCAAATGACGCATCTTAACTGTATAGTTCACAGTTTCATCGGAAACCTAGAAAAGTAAGTTTGAAGAACCCTCATCGACTACGCAGTCCACATGTGTCTTTCGAATAAATCGTAAATGACTTGTATCCTGTATATCTTACAACCTGTTTCCCGTGGCTCAATCTGCGTAAAAGTCGTTTGCTCGTATTGCTATTCTTGGGAACTGTCTATTTTTTTTGGATAAAAGTTCCCTATGTTCTTCCTGGGGGTTAAAGTAAACTATACCATTCTTTACTTTATGCTTAGTACTAGCGACCCGCCCTCGCTTCGCTTCGGTTTATGTGAGTTTTCGGTTACGCCCGTACATAAAACAAAGTTTATTATACATGAAAACCTTCCTCTTGAATCACTCTATCTATTAAAAAAAACCGCATCAAAATCCGTTGCGTAGTTTTAAAGATCTAAGCATACATAGGGACAGACAGCTGGAAGCGACTTTGTTTTATAATATGTAGTGATTAGTATTGAGTTTACGAAAAAATATTCCGCTTTTAGGGTTTTGTATGATTAAGAAGGTTTTACACCTAAAATGAGCAATGAAAGTGTTAACGAACAATATGCGTATGAATATTATTGTTATGTCCTTTTTACCATGATGAATTTGTATTTTTAGAGTAAATGGAAAATCCCTCGAAACCATCTTTATATACGGAGCTTGGACAACTAGTTACGACATTTATACAACCTTCAGGTTTTTATGTGTTGGAAAAAAAATCGTGTATGTGGATGATATTTCACCGGTTAATATTTTGAAGAGTATTGAGGATCATCAGGTAAGGTTATACTATGAAATTCACGTAAGAAGTAGAATAGCGAAAAAAAAGAGTGGAATGCGCTTCTTGCGTCTGTATTTCCGAGTGCATACAATTCAAATTCCAAACCAATTGAAAGCTAGGGTGAATAGGCATCTTTTGGGGGAACTCGCTTCAACAACGACAAAATCTTCGCCCTCCAGGGGCAAGAGTTGGTTAAGAGCAAACGCATTTTGATACCAAAAAAATATGACATATTTTGTACAATAATGACTCCGTTGAAAGTCTTTTTAAATAAGATTATTATTTAAAAAGTTTTTTTCAGTATTTTGGTTACATTGGTTGCTGTGCTAACTAATTATACTTGTTTTAGGTGAACATCTTGATATTAGTGCCATCGACTGTCAGTTTGTTATCAAAAGCCGACGAAGTAGAAGAATATGATCTTAGATCTTTGAAAATAATTTACTGTGCCGGATATCCCCTACGGAAAGAGTTAATGGAGACAATGAAAAAAAGGTACAGTTTTAACAAAAGAGCTTGCAGATGACTTCCTTTCCCTTCCCAGATTTCTTTCTTCACAAAATCCTTGCAACGCCTCAGCTGTTTCACTCTTGGTGCTCTTCAACTAGGCTTAGGTGGTTAATTTCCAATTGGCACCCTGCTCGCACGTTTATCTCACCAAGCATTAAAAATTACCACCTCGTGTCCTCATCTACAGGTTTCCAAATGTAGAAAACTTACTACAACTATACGGTGCTACTGAATTAGGAGACGTGGCTTCTGAAATCTGGGGTACTAAGGGCCCAAAACCAGGTAGCGTTGGTATGGCTGCGCTTGGCGTGACGTTAAAGGTAAATACACTGAAAAAAAAAACGATTCTTACAAGATTGTGATTATCGTACATAGGCGTCTTGATTCCACACAAGCCTAACAAGACGTTTGATACATCAACTAAGATGCAAGTTGAATCACTAAAGAACTTGCTGCTGTTACGATGACTTATGGTTGATATAATTAAGATCATAACTATTATATTCATTTTATGTCAACTAAGAGAAAATTTATCTTGTTTAGCTCACTTTTTTTTGAACGTAGATTAAGATTATTAAATGACGTAGCCTTATTGCGGAAAAAGTGGTTAAAGACGTATCATCCTTTTTTTGGAGTTGGCAATTCTGTACCTGGGAATGAAGGCGAAAAATATATTTTCCATTACAGATTGTTGATCCAGTAACACGCCAAATTCTAGGGCCGAACCAACATGGAGAAATATGTGTACGTGGGCCAAATAGGATGAAGGGCTATATTGATATAGCCCCGTCTAAGTATCTTGATGACCAAGGATTTTTCTTAACAGGAGACTTGGGTTACTACGACGAAGATCATTATTTGTTTATAGTTGACAGGCTTAAGGACATAATATGTTACGATGGATTTAAGGTACGTAAATTATTATCGTTTAATCGTTTAATCGATCATCAATTCATCGTTTTTTTAAGTGATAAGTTCTTAAGGAGCACTTTCAGAACATTCACAAAACTGAGGCCCTACCCAAGATGCATTACGCTGGCTAGCATTTCTATTCGTATCGTTTTTAAACCAATTGCGTCACTGTTAGATCACGTGACTTTTCGTATCACGTCATCTGGTCTACTTAGCTTTAAATCGCGTTTACTCAGCTCTAGTCGACCTCAACTGTTATTACATTTAAATGTTATTATTATCATCATTTGTCATCACCTGACCTAATTATGACAACGACTATATGTCATTATGACAGCCACGTGTCACATTTTTCTAGATAATGATCTGATGTACCAAAACGGTCCTAACTAAAGTCGGGGTCAATAGAAATGACAAAATATCTAAACAAATCAGTACTGTTTGACACATAACCTGAATATTTCTGCAAAAGAGTTTTGATTTAAAAAAAACGAACAATTAATAGTTATTTAATCTTAAACAGACTGTAAAAGTAACAAACAAGCGTGTACATCATTAAATATAGGTACCTCACGTGATGTCCAAAAGTACGTGATTATAGTGTAATGGTAAATACGAGGTAGGTCCGTTTGGTTTTATTTACATCTTTTGTCATTTCTATTTACCCCGACTTTAGTGTGGGTTACCGCTATACCCAGAGACATTTTAGAGACAATTAACTCGTTCACTTTTTAAACCGGAGTATGATCAATTGGTAATAAGAAACAACATATTTATCGTTAACCTGAGTGTCTGTGGCCGTAAGTAAAGTAAAGAAGTGCGTTTCAAATAGGCGCTGAAATCAAACTGGCAAGTAGCACAAAATATCGAATGTACCTACATTAAATATTTGATTTTGACGATTAATTACGATTTGCAAAAATTAATAACTTTTTCAAAAATATTTCTACTAATACGGTTATGAAAATTTCCGCGTGCTATTATAATAATTAATGCGTATCACCCAGAGGCTTGGCAGATTTCGTTGTTGGAGCTGATATACCAATTTTATGAGGACGCCGAGATGGTGGTTAATTTTCGGGTACTTTCGATGTATGTCAGCTACTCGTACTACTGCGGTATGATTCTCTTATAAACGGGGTCGATCGAACGAACGACTGAATGTCGCAGCGGCGAGTTTAAGTAGTCCCGTCAGAGCGAACAAAACGCATTTTAGCGCGTGCATTCTCAATTGGGCAGCCTTGTACGTTCGATCTCATCGACAGAAGCCATGCTGCCCTAAAGTCAGTACTTAAACTCGCCACTGCGACATTCACTAAACTTGTTTGTTCGTCCGACCGCGTTTTTTGAGAGAATCACAACCGTGATGAAAAATGGTAAAAGTACTTGCACTTAGGACACCTTTGGACTCATGGATCAGTTACCTCAATGTTTATGAATACTACATAAATGTTATTATACTGTTAATGATTATTTTAATGATGCTGAACTTGACATTGAAAGACAAAAAGTGTAATTTGTAATCAATTGTAATCATGTTTTGACATTAATATTCTTATATCATTATTATTTTGTATTAGTTTAAGTTTTAAATAATTTATAATTTGTATTTCGTATGCCAAAAGGCGCTTCATGGAATGCTGCATATTTTACCACATTGTCACCTGATAATTACCTGTGATGACGAAATAAAGACTATTCTATTCTATTTTACATACTTGTGTCAGATACTGAGCGGAAAGACACCTATGAGTGGTTTGCTAATTCTATTCAAATTGCTGCACTATGATTAGTTTCGCAGTAGGAAACCAAGCAGTGGTTGGTCGTGTCTTTCGTGTTTTTTGTAAGTTATTACTTATATAGTGTGTTTATAAGCATAAACATTGCCATAAGTTCTTCTCATTTTGTTTGTTATTTGAAAAAGTGCTTAGTGTACGGTGAAAAAACTTCACATTTCTCTTTACAATGCTTTAGGGTGCGATGGTTATTAAACGTCTTACTTAACTTTATTTTAGTTTAGTTATTTATTCATCAATGTAATATTACAATACAAATTACATGGCATGTCAAAAAATACGAAATTAAATTACATTGAGATCGTCAACATAATTACTAATAATCAAAGAATACAAAAATAATTAAAACAACAACAATTAAACATCCAAAAAAAAGACACCGTGTCCGATGTCAATGTACAAGCATTAATAAATGACAATACAATAATAATTTTACAATTTCAGTTGCAGATTAAGTCACAAAGGGACACAATGTTAATATTTTTAACTGTCCTACAGATAGCTCCAATAGAGCTGGAGACGGTCCTGCAGCTGCACCCAGGCGTGCGAGAGGCGGCTGTGGTGGGCCGTCCGGTGGAGGACCTGGGCGAGGAGCCGACAGCCTTCGTGGTGCGCGAGCCCGCTGCCACCGTCTCTGAGCATGAGCTCCAGCAGTACGTCTGCAAGGAGGTCAGAGCTTACTCCAACCATATTTCTTACACTTAAGTATCTCGAATCAGTAAAGCTGTGATGAGGACTAAGAGAGACCTAGGTTATGACACCTAGGAGAAAGGTCAGCAGGAAGAAAACATACCTACCATAATTTTGGTTACCAAATCTTGTGTAACCTGGACCTTGATCTTGCTTTTGCAACTGTAGTAAGGATGCATTTGCATTTTCAATGAGTTTCAACATTTGTTGTCAAAATGGTAAATAGTATTATTATAAGCTACGTATTAGTTCACAAAATTTAGACGAGAATGCTCATATGCCTTGATGTTGCATGTGCCACCATACATGCAGCTTCGTGGGGGAGTATATTTCGTCTCGAAACTGCCTAGGAATCCATTTGGAAAAATACTTCGCCGAAAGCTCAGAGAAATGTTGGTCTAGATTTCTGAATTAAAGCGCTTGAATAATCAATTACTTTCTATTTTCAATTTGTAAAATTTTCGTTGAGAGTGTTATTTTGCTGATTGATACTTATACCCACGTCTAACACTATTAAAAAAAAAGGTTTCGTTTTATTTAAATGAACCCGTTTTATACCGGAGCCATTTGGGCCGAAATTGGTCCCTGCGGCCTGTAATAGGTTCTTTAGAAGCAAATCGAGTTAAACAGCCGTGATGGGACTTCATTCTGAAATAGGTTTAATCCAGAAGATTAAAGAAACACTCTTGAGCTAGCTGTGTTAAGGTTGATAAGAATAATTTTTTTTTGTTCTTGGCAGAAATGAAACCCTGTTTTGGTCACGCCATAACTCGAGAACGGCGCAACAACCACCGATTTGATATTTTTTCTGTTGTGTTCGTAATTCGCAGCACAGGGTTTGTATGAAACAAAATACACCGAGCGGTCCCTGTGTATTTTTTTTATTATAAGAGTTTATTCAGTAAGAAGACCGTAAAGGCACTATAACATGTCAAAAATCTACCAGCGCCTCCCAAGAAGCTATTGCTGAGAAGAAACGCCACCAGAAACTCAACAGTCTGTCATTGTTTAAATATTGCTTATGACAATGTATCATTTAACCAAGCATTATATAAAACAATGAATATAAAATAAAAAAGAGACTGCAGATAAAAATATCATGAGATATGACATTTTTGGTTCTCTGACTTTTGACAGAAATGTTTGGCCGAATGTATCGTGTCCCAACCGTTTCATTTGCCAACCCGCTTTTATTTCTGTAACTGTAAATATTTCAGGAGTTTTATAAAACTAACCTAACCTAGCCTATAAGGTTCTACACGATGGTATTGAATCAAATGCTGATATATTTACAGTTGTAGAAAAAAAAGCGGGTTGGCAAATGAAACGGTTGGGAAGCGATACATTCGGGCAAACATATTTCAACCAAAAGGCGGTATACCGATATTTTTATGAAATGGGTGAATTGCAAAAATATTGTACATAGTTAAGGGCTCAATTAAAAAATCCTTAACAATCCTTAACTTTTTCCTTTGTGTAACGAAGATTAGTCATACAATCATATGGTTAACTTTCGTTACACAAAGGAAAAACAATGGAAGAAAGTTAGTTCGTTGTCTCAATTAGGTCCTTAACTATGTACAATATTTTAGCGATTCACCCAAATGGGTCATTATTCGAGCGATTCAACCGCCTCACTTTTGTAGACATATTTTTGAAGAATTGGGTGAATATTTAGATACCATTTTTGGATATTTATTAGATGTCCGGTAAACTTAAATACCTAAGCAGAAACGAAATCGAAATCTGCAGCCACTTCTACAAAAATGTGACCACGAAAGTGATTCGGAACAAACGCCCAAATAATGACCCAAATATATTTATTTCATAGAACCAAAACGAAACTTTAATTGAGATTAAACTTTAAAAGTCTTCGTAATGATTTTTGGAGAACGTAATAAACCGAACTTAACGTTAGCGTTATCTATTCATCGAGCCTTGTTTGTTTTAATTAAGAGAGTGCCGTCTCGACGTGGCCGGTCGTCATACCAGCATAAACAGATCCTGAATAAGTAAATGTAATAAAATAAATCCACTAAGCTGTTGTAACGCCCGGGGTTTAGCGGCTTACTTGCGCTAAAAGATAAACGCTACCCCATATGCCTTATGTTGAGCGATGAAATATAACTATAATAATAGTAGTGACGATAATGCGGCTGGCTTAGCTTTGAGAGACCTTCCTATGAAACTATAGCAGTCTCGAACTTGATCCCCGGTAAATAAAATAATTTTAAATATTACAGGAAAATCTCAATAAAACTATACTCTAGGCTTGTACTAGGGGTACTAGAAAAAGATTCATATACTTAGAGAAATACTTACTTACTTAAGTATGTAAAAAACATCCACGACTCAGTAACAAATACTCGTATCATATAATAATTGGGTCCATATTGACTCACATAAAATTCTTATTCCTATTTTTTGTTTTCCTACCGATTTGTATTCATAATAATCGCTCTTCATATTTTTTTGCCTCATACTTTTTTGTTCATACTTTTTAAGTCATAATTATCGCAATTCATAATGCATTTTATTTTAAGAAACTGTTACATGTTGAGATTTTTTATAAATCTAACCTAACCTAACCTAACCTTATTACACGTAAGATATTTAAGAAATTGTGGAAAGTTTGCGGCTTCATTAATATTGGCGTTATGAATTCAGATGATTATGAGTTCCGATCGTTAGTACTAAAAAAATGTATGAAGGAAGAGTATGAAGAGTGATCATTATGATGTAAAATGGTATGAGAAACATTTTCGGACTTCCGATAATAGGACTTAAAAAGTTATGTGAGTAGATACGCACCCATAATAATTATGTATTTGCCCAAATTGAGAAACGAACCGCGCTTCTTAATATTTGTATGACGTGTAATATTGGTCTAGTCTTGAACGTTTCCAATGTAATCAAGTAAAATTGTATTTACCTTTGACTCCTAATTTTAATCCTCCTAGTTCCCCTAATTTTGTCTTTGACTTCTAATTTAACAACGGTTTAATTATTTATACATATACATACACCTATATTAAATCCTACTCATATTATAAATGGGAAAGTTTGAGTGTTTGTCTGTTACTCCTTCACGCTGCAACGGCTGAATGGATTCGGTTAAAATGGAGATAGCCATACCCTGGATTAACACTTTTCACCCTGAAACATTTTAAAGTTCCCTAGGAAATACAGATATTCTAAATCTACGTGGATCAAGTCCCGGGCAGAAGCTAGTTGGTTATAAATTAGTGAAGAAATTATGATAAATCTTGGTCACATTCTCTAGACTAATAAGGCTGGTTTGAAAGCAATATTATCATGTAAATATTAAATGCTGCCTGTAGGTTTGTTCGACGCTGGGTGCTGGCTATAGCTTCTAGGAAACACCGCTTGCTTCAGGCAATCAAATGGGGCGTGGAGTGATATTCTTAACCACAGTTAAGTCGACCTCGACTCGAATTCTTTGGCAATACTTTATTTTGTACTAGCTTATGCCCGTGACTCCGTCCGCGTAGAAGACTTTTATCACTCTGCCCTTCGGATAAAAAGTAGCCCGTGCTATTCCAGACTATAATCAACCTTATGCCAAATTCAATCTAGATCCGTTGAGGCGTTCTTGCGTGATTGAGTAACAAACATCCAAACTTTCGCATATAACGTACGTAATAAGTAATTAGTATAATTACTGCAGTCTGTGTGTAAATTACACTGGCTAATGATGGTAAGCGGACTACTATAAACCCTTTTGATTTCTACAATGTCAACATTGGAAGTGCGTGGAAAATTCACTGGCTTTCATATTCAACACACAAGGCATTAAGTTCTTCATTTGTACAGTCAACTGCAAAATAAATTAATGAAAATGGGTCTCAAAATAGTAAATACAATAAATCAAGTCAGATGCCACTGATTATTCCAGTTTAGCATAAGTAAATTAACTCGTAATGACATGCCATTCACACATATTAAACATTCAAGTCATTACTGAGTGTTTCAAATTATTAAACTGATTCTCTCAAATCGCAGTCAACACTACCAACCTATCATAATTATGTAAGTGAGTAATATTTTTCCTTTAAATTTCCTTTAAAGAGAGTTATGACATCGTTTATTCTTTTTCCGCTTCGACATATTGATTTGTCATTTTGCTTTTGTGTTATTATGATCCTTTTCTTTTGACTAATTTAATATTCAGTTGAAAATGACACTTTGGTATAATGTTATATCTGGGGCTTCGTGCTAGAACATGATATTTTGAAATGTGGATTTTATATACTTACTTTTGACGTTGACTGTACCTATTTTCTGTATGGTACAAAGTTTAAATAAATACACTTTAAAAACGAAAGAACTTATAAAATCACTTAAAACTACACTAATCTAACAAACCGCTACCAGTGGGCATTGTTCCTAAAATGCTGGCAGCATTGCCACGTTGAATGGCAATGCTTAATCTTTGTGCCAAGTACAGGCCAGCATTTTTGTCACGTGATGCGTCGATCAGGCGCTTTGACAAATCTTTAAAAATACGGTGTGCTACTGGTCCCCACGGCCGAAAAAAAAAAAACGAATTACCGAAACTGCGAAACTGTTGCTTAGCGCCTTGGCGGTAAGTTAGGGGGAAAGATTATGGTGGCTGTGTGGAAGGACTCTGTCGAGAAGTCAGTAACAAAAAAAACGGTGAGGCGAGAAGTGAGTCGAGCTCTATGTCGTATATAGGGGATCGGATCAAAATTTTAAATGGCCATTATATAGAATCCATCAGGTTAGGTAATTAATCAATTTATTATCAAGGTTAGGTTAAGTTACGTTTGTTTTTAAACAATCCTGAAAAGTTTACGGTTATGACCATTATGTATTTTGAATTTTATATTACGATACGGACCCCGTATACTACCTAATTGAGAATGCACGTGCTGAAATATGTTTTGTACGTCCTGGCTGGACTACTGAAATTCGCTGGTTAATCTTATCTGCGTCGAATTGAAAAGTGATATGCTTAAGTGTTGGAGGTTTTATTTAAACCAGTTAATCCTGGCTGACAACAACTTGATATCCTGAGAGTGTGTATTGTTTTTTATGACACATGTCACTCAAAAATAAATTGTTCTCGTATTTGCTCTGCTAATGTTTTTTAATGTAATTTTAAACATATAAAATTAAGATCCAAAGAATTAAGGTCTAGACCAGAATACAAGATGCGTGGCGAGATTGTTATCGTTATCGAAAATGTATAGGATTGATGTAAGCTGCCAGATGGTCGTGTCAAGCGCTTATATGTCAGTTCCATACACTTTGACAGTTTTCGAAAATCGTCCTACCGTCCTACCACCACCACTCCACTACCACTACCACTAAATATTACCACATATTTGTTTAATAGTACATAATATATATATATATATTTTTTTTTTTTTTTTTTTTTTTTTTCCTTATTACACTATTCATTCGTTTAGCGTACCGTCCGTCTGTCACTCTCGGAGCTGGCTGAAAATCAGCGCTGTAGGTGTTTAATACCTCAGCATTATGCTGAGCCAGTGTCCGATTCACTGCCGCGAGAACACACTAACTACTTGTTTTTTTGCAGTTTTCTGTTTTTACTTTTTTCTATGTGTCTTGTGTCTGTAGTGAATAAATGTATTTTTCTTTTCTTCTTTTCTTCTACCACCAGCAAAATTAACTATTAGTCTCTTAATAGATGATATTGTGTACTTGATTAAGAATAACACCGCAGAGTGGATCCGACGCCATGAATATAAGTAGCTACCGTAAAACTCCCTTTACAATGCGCCGCATAATATAGGTATGTACCCGTATATGGACTCAAGCTGCAAGGAAATTATAAATATTTAAAACTAGGTGCTTTATATTCGTTGCTTTAGTCACGACACGATTATGCGACTTAACAGTTAAGACTGCAAGATCGGTAGTAAAAAAGGAATAATTTTCGACTAACTACACAATTTTCTGATTTCTAATTAAGCATTTGTCTTGAAAAAAATGGTGCATCTTTTATTTGTGAGTTTATCGTTTGTTTGGTTTTAAACAAATGTGTATATACCTACAAAGTCTCTATATAATTAGTAACAAAACAAACTCTACCACCGCCACTTCTATCTGTCTGTCTGTACGTTCGCAATAATCTCAAAAACTACTGATTGGATTATCATGCGGTTTTCACCATCATCAGTTAGATAATTTTTCACGGAAGATTTTATGTATTACTAGCGACCCGCCCTCGCTTCGCTTCGGTTTATTTGAGTTTTCTATAACACACGTACATAAAACAAAATTTATTATACATAAAAACCTTCCCCTTGAATCACTCTATCGACTAAAAAAAACCGCATCAAAATCCGTTGCGTAGTTTTAAAGATCTAAGCATACATAGGGACAGACAGCGGGAAGCGACTTTGTTTTATACTATGTAGTGATGATAAACTTTGGTTTATGTACGAGTGTTACAAAAAATCCGTATAAATCGAAGGGACGTGAGGGCGGGTCGCTGCTTAAGGACTAAAATTAAGAATAGGTAACTTTACCATCGCGTCACGAATCCATACTTCTATAAGACAAATAGTGGTACAGTAAAACACAACCAATATGGCTTACCGATGTACCTGCGCAATGTAATTTTTTCGAAGCGCGGGACCCAATCAGCGTATTGTAGTTGTATTGTGTGCTATTATTGGTTATTAGTAACGCTATTTTGTCACGCGCCCGCGTGTCATTCAGTCAGCTGTCAAACGTGCGTGAGTGAGATGGAAAAAATAGATGCAATTTAATTTGCACCTTATAACTATTAGATTGAAAAGGGCATGCTTCGATGGTTCGGTCATTTGGAAAGGATGGATGAAAGAAGATTGACGAAAGAGATATACACATCGATAGTGAGTGGACGGGTCGGAAGGGGCCGCCCTAGGCGTACTTTTTCGAGTCAAATCGGTGAAATACTGGAAAAGGGCCGAATCTTAAGTACCCGAAACCGACGTGCGTGCATGACTCGATGTATGAATGTGGAAGAAGCGAAAGGAATTTTGTCAAGATCGTAGCAAGTGGAAAGAAGTGGTCTCTGCCTACCCCTCTGGGAAACAGGCGTGATTTAATGTATGTATATATGTATGTAACTATTACGTACATGTCTGATCATGGGTTTTAATCGTGCTTTCGGAAATCATCGGAATCGTTGTTCGTGTCTGCGCGAACGAAGATTCACGACACGCCATATCGGTTGTGTTCTACTGTATCATAGACAACACCTGTAGCAAGTGCAACCATACTAACGGGTAAGAATTAATTCTGCTTCGTTTATTGAATTTAAGATACCACCTATTGGTACGAGTGTTGACTGCTTAGAAAGTTTATCCACTTCTTTAGTAAAACACCGAAGCGAAAAGACTCTCCAACTATTAAAAAGTCATCCATCAAAATACTATAACGTCTTGGAACAAAGGCGTCTAGTTTAATCGATTATATTTGTGGATTATTAGCAACTAGTTGTTGCCTGCGACTCCGTCCGTGTAGATATCAATTATCGCTATTCCTTCTAGAATTGTCCAACTTTCCAAGATACCCTAAGTCCTTTTCCCAGGATTTAAGCTATTTCCATACCTACCTAATTTTAATAAATTTGATTTAGTAGTTCACTTTAATAAGCGTAGCAAACAAATAAACAGGGCTACTTTCGCATTTAAAGTATTAGTCTAGTTTTTTTTTAACATAAGTAATTAAAGGCCTTTGGTATATAAAACTACAGAGCGATAGCTCTTATGCCCGGTTCCTATATTCAAGAAACGTATCGTTTTCCTTACGTCTCGTTAAAATTTGACACATTTTGTACGTAGCAAATGTCAAATTTTAACGAGCCGTAAGGAAAACGATTCGTTTCTTGAATATAGGAACCGGGCATTAGAAGTCGCTTCGGCTTTGTACTTGCCTCTCACTACCTCCCATACTCTCGTATTAAGAACGAGTGAGAGAGAATTACAAACCTGGAGCACCTTTTAAGTGCAGACTGTACATCCATTGATGCTCCGGGCATACCATCACCCGTCGTTGCCTTGCCTAACGAGATAAAAAAAACTGTCTGACGTTTCAAATTACAGTGAGTTTTAAATCCACAGAATTGAATTTACCTGTTACTTAGTTAAGGAGAGCTTATTATTTGTTATGTAATGTTATGCTATAAGTATTATATTGAAATTTTACTGTACAAATAAAAGAGATTACAATTCAAATAATTATGAAAAAACCAAAACGTACAAAGGTGTGTGATTCCTCATCATGATTAAATTAGATTATTTATTGATAAATGTATTATTTCAGTTTAAATTTTGCAGTACTTATGTCAAATTATCTTAAATAACATTGTGGTCATCAGAATTACAAATAAACATATAATCCATAATATAAAGGGTTATTAGTAAGTTACTATTCCCGTCTAGGGATGATGGGAAAGGTCATTTGCAATCATTTTGGTCCCATAATGCCCTTTGCAAAAGTGAACCATTTGTGAGATAATTTAAATTAAAGTTTTAGTCAAAAAAGTCCTGAAACAATACTCGCGCTTATCACGCAAATACTTGCCCGTACCGGGAATCGAACCCGGAACCACTAGCTTCGTCACTACCAAGGTAAGCTAAACGCGTAGTCTATTATGTACAGTCAAGGGCAATAATATGTATACACTTTCTTTAGTACCTTGTCACTTTAACCACTGTGACAGTTCATATGTGGCAGTTCAAATATGACGACAATTAGACAAGGTACTAAAGTGTATACATATTTTTGCCCTTGACTGTACCTACATCGACTATTAAAAGAAGAAGGAGTCGATGACCAAAGTAAATGAATTCGTTATTAATATTTTGATTTAATGAAAATATATAACAATATTTATTCCCATACAAAATGTAAAAATATAATAATTAATATAATTACTAACTATAAATATAATACCCTTGCAGTTCACCCGCTCTTTGCATGGACCCTAAAATGTCGGCCGCGTTCCCCCTTTTGCACGAAAAAAATATTAATTTAAAAACTTAGTTGGTTTCAGTTGGTTCATCCAGGCATGCCCTCTTCGCGACTTTGACTATCTTTAATTAAAGCTCTTGCAGAAAGCTCCCTTTTTAAATTGGTTCATACGCTAAGCTGTAATTACGGTATTACGCCACACGTAGCAGGAAAAACATTCAGATGTATTAATAGTACATTGTGTATTAAGGGTGGTAAAGAAAGAATTGCAAACGAGAGTCTGTTAGAAGCCCGAAGCCGAAGGCTGAGGGCTTTAATGACTCGAGCTTTGTATTTCCTTTACCACCCGTGTAACATACAATGTTTTTCATCACAATTGCGAGGAAACTAAATAAAATCAGACAAAAGATCACATTTTTAACTTATTAGCGGTAGACTACATCATTGTCTGTGACTTACCACAGATAATCTCAAACGTGTTCGGAGTCCGATTCTAGCGACAGTCGAGATCAATAGTTTATATGCGAGATTTTTAGGAAATTGTATGCAACTGACATTTAATCTCGAACGAAACTTCATATCGAATGGCACAAGAATTGGGATCCTGACGTATTGTGATAGTTTGAGTCCACGTATAATATTTAAAAAAAAAGCTATTACGCACTTTGGTTACGTAATGGTAAAAAAAGGCCCTCGGGTATTATTTTGGATTTACGGTCGATTTTTCTAGCATGTTAGGACACTATTTACGAGCAAGTGTGATGAAAAAATACAAACGGTCAGCAGTTTTGCAATTTGAAACAGCTGAGGGCGTCACGACGGTATTTCAGACTAATTTGAGCTATAAGTACATGGTGCTAAAAGTATAAGTAAAAATGCAGAAAATTAATGAATTAAATTACAACGATTCTCGTCTTATTACCTAGTTATTTTTCTTTATTTGAGAATAAATATTTACTTGAAAAATACTACTTTTTAAATAACGTGCGGTACGCGTCGGAAACCCGCAAAGAATGAAACGGGATTTGCCACTAGTACCAAAAATTTAAATCTAGTAAGTATTCTAGTCTTTTCTAGTACTGACAAATTAATATCAAGTTTCACTGCTTTAACTTATATTGACTATTGTGTGTGCCTTATTAGTAAAGCGTTTGTGAAATGTTTTAGTGTTATTACAATATTTATTTGATAACAATCTCAAAGTTAAGGTAAAGCTAGGTGTCCAGTTGAGTTCTCACGGTAAAATGTTAGTTCTGGGTTTGAGTCCTGTCTTCAGCAACAAAATCACATTCCCAATTCATACCACTAATTCATCATTCCGTGTTTGAACATTATCTTTAAAACTAATTCCTACATACAATTTAATAAACAATCTCATATGATGTAAAATGTCGATTAAATAATTATATAAGAAATTAAAAAAAAACATTAAATACACAGCCGCAGAGGCGATTACATTTAAAACTAGCTAAGTGGTCTCATAGCAGTCCATGACTTAGAGATCTGATTAATACCAGGCCTCACGGCCCGACGCGCCGCGACGTACAGCCTAATACATCACGTAGTGGGGCACGCCACGTAAACAAAGCGTCGCGGCCGCCCGGGGATGTTTATCGGGTCGCCCGCGATGTACGTCGTCGGTGGCAACTACACTTTACATTTTTAAACATCCCCCTGTGCAAGTTACATTCGCCTTAGGCGGCACTGGCGACTTGGGCAAAGATTACTCGCCTCGAGAAATCTTTGCCTCGGACTCTATAGTTAAATAAGTTACATAAGAGTTACGAATAATAGTTGCCTGCAATGTGTTAGCAAACTTATGCGTATGCACTTTACCACGAGTTAACCATAACTTACAAACACATTTATACCTATATTATTATGTTCCTGTGAGTAGGATCTTTTTATCGAGAAAAACGAATTTATTAAAAAGCATAAGTAACTTTAAAAACCCTAATTATGATATTTTTGACCTCTAGAGCGTCTGAGCTGAAAATTCGAAACTTTAATTGAATTTAGTGAAAATGCAATGAGTGACAATTTAACTAAAAAAATAAATATCAAACGCTTATACAGGCTCTTCAGAATCATAATTAAAGGATCAATAGGGTTTAAAAATAACCTGTGACACTCTTCCACATCTCCATTCCACTCCATGGGTACAGACCAGACATAGGAATCCAGGGGTCATTATTTTAAGACGTAAGGAGTTCCTATATCGATAAACTCACTTATCGATGTTTTTTCTATATACTAGTAATCAATCCAAGTTTTTTTTGTTAAACTTTTTTTTATTTAAAATAATCAAAATTTTAACGTAAAATTGTCTTCTTCATTATTAAATGATTTTTGATACTTTACTCATTATATTTTTTTTCTTCATTACTGTCCCATCTTTGGTCCAACTTTTGGGCTTTAAACGTCTCCGTCTTGGCTGATCAATCAATTTTAGGTGGCTAAAGGACTTTTCAATTTCTGTGGAGGTAATTCGGTCAGAACACTTTTTTTATATATTCTGTGTGAACTTCATACTCGTCTTCAGAATAATACTTACAAAAAAATACATACAATGCTGGAGGCGATCACTAGTATGTGGAAAAAGCATCGATAATTGAGTTTATCGATATAGGAACTCCCTACCTGTCATAAAATGTTACCTCCTGGATTCTTATGTCTGGTAAAGACGAATTCAACAACACATACACAAATGAGAGCCTGTGTAATATGTACTACGAAAAAATATTGAAAAAAAAATACTTACACACGATATAATAAAAACAATGATCATAAGCACACACACACACATGAAATACAGATCGAAAGTGAGTGGAAGGGTCGGAAGGGACCGCCCTCGGCGTACTTTTTCCAATCAAATCTGAGAAATACTGGCAAAGGGCCGAATCCTAAGTACCCGAAACCGACGTGCGTGAATGACTCGATGTATGTATGTGGAAGAAGCGAAAGAAAGTCAAGATTGCAAGTGGAAAGAAGTGGTCTCTGCCTACCCCTCTGGGAAATAGGCGTAATTTAATGTATGTATGTGTGATCATAAGCATTGCACTAACATTAATAACCAAAGATACATTCCAAACCCACTCGGAACCAAGATAGCAAACTCTAGTATTCAGCTCAGTTAGCTAACGCTTGCAAATGGGGCGCCGAATTGCAACATCCAACTAATTACCTTAAAGTTTACGCTATGATTTCCCTTAGCAACTACGCGAGCTACGTGTTAACTTAGAGTAGGTACACATCAATAGCAGATGAACATAACAAGTGTGAAAAACAAAATTTTAAAACAAAAGTTACCTACCTATTCATCTCAATAAGTATGTGGCGTTTATTTTAAAATAATTTAAAGTACTTTATTGTATTAATAACTCGCTTTGTTTAGTTCATGTAACTTTTCTGTAACACCCTGTACCTACATAATCTAGAATTTATTATTCATAAAAACCTTCTTCTTCAATTAATCTATCTATTAATGAAAACCGCATTAATATTCAATTGTATACCTACTAAGTAAAAATTCACACAATTTTTTTCAGATTCACGTTAGGTATTAAGTTTATTTACATAGTGACACTTGCGATTGCGACGTTAGTCGTGCTTACATGGCCTGTACAATATTCTACCGGGAAAACCCAAATCACTTTAGACATGTTATCGTATTGAATTTAGTTTAACTAATATTACTGTCAAGTAAATAAGAGCTATTGTAACGTTATCAATGCGATAAAACATGCCATAAACAATATATTTTTAGAGTTTCGCCCGGAATCCTTAAAAACGTTTGTTCTAACACATCGTTCGTCCGAATTATTGTTTGTAGCTTTAGCGGTAAGGTAAGGTTAGGGTTGTAACGTATTATAAGTATTATAACAACACCAAAAACATCTAAATTCAGGCATAGGATAAACGTAAATTCGGAGAAATGATGCATTAGGAGAAATTACGATTAGGAATTTCAATATAGATCCATTGTATTACCAAGTACGATGGAACCCAAGATCATAAATATTCCCTTTTTCCAGAGCAGTCGAATAACACCTTATTCCGTGTTATGTTTTACACTGAACAGCCATAGTGTAATAAAAAGTTTGCAAATAAATCTCCCTCGAGCATAGTCGTTTATTGTGTAAGTAATTTTACTGTGATGGCCGCATCGTTGCCGGCGAGTGTCTGTATTGTTCTGCAGTCAAAACCAAGGTAATTGTCGTGGTTTAGTGCTGCGAGCGCCGCTTTGTTCTACACCAGCTAAAAATACTTTTTAACACATTTTGTTTTCTTTAATTAAATGGATGCTGACTTGTTCACTCTGTTTTTAGGGTTCCGTAGTTGTACAAGAAAGTTATGTTTCGTTATGCATAAAAACCTTTTGCGAAAAATAATCTGATAGTGAACGGGATGAAAAACCGTTTAGTAGTTTTTAAGATCATAGCGAACAAACATACCGACAGACAGACAGATCGGGGGACTTTGTTTTATAATAAATAATTATTTGCTTTTGTAGTAACAGCTTCGATACTCTAGACCAGCGTCGCTATTGCCTAACGCACTCGCAATCTCAATTGACTTCAAAGCAGAACAATTGCTTTCATTTTGTATGCAGACAAGCCTTCGATTTTCAAAATGAAAACAATTGCGATTGCGAGTGCGTTAAGCAACAGACCCTCGGTTCTGTTTATGAATTTTATTACCCTTTTACATTCGCGTACCAACAAATTTTATTACGAAACATGTTGTCCTAGTGAAAATGGATTTAAGTCGACTTAGCTCTTACCTTAGCTCCAGGTTACTTTAGCTCCATTACCTATTTTGTGTTAATCGTCTTAGATTAATTAATTGTGTTTTAACTTTTCTCACCAGGGGCGTTATTCTCTCAAAAACAACGGACGGGCGGACAAACGAGTGAAATCACAGCGGCGAGTTTAGGTAGTCCTGTCAGAGCGAACAAAACACATTTTAGCGCGTGCATTTTCAATTAAGCAGCCTTACACGTTCGATCCATCGGCAGAAAACATGCTGCTAAATTGAAAATGCGCGCCCTGAAATATGTTTTGTTCGCACTGACGGGACTACTTAAACTCGCCGCTTTGACATTCACTCGTCCGTCCGTCCGACCGTCGTTGTTCAGAGAATCACTACCCTGATGGTGAGTGATGACCGTCGCCCGTGGACACCTTAGTCCTTACTTATTTAAAAGCCTTAAAATAACTATAGTGAGCTTATAAGCTTTTGCTTTAGGGCTTCCTGTCTTGTTCCCATAAAGTGTGTCCTTAAGTTGTGTCCACTGCACTCTTGCAAATGGGTCACCTAATTGCAGTGCACTGGGCGCGCATAAAGATGAGGACAGTTTTTGGCCCGACCCTTGCCGCCTGCAATAAATGCAGCGGACAAACAAAGGCCCGCTCCCGAGCCAATATTTTGCGGGCGGGCGAAAAGATAGTGTGATAGGTTGAAAATAGCGAAGCAGTACAATTTTATGCATAGAAACAAGACTACAATGAATATTTACTCGGTATTACAATATCATTATTTGGTAAGGCTGTTTACAACTTTTCTTGGTTCTGAAAAGAACTAAGTAATTCAAAGAAATGAACAAAAGATTTAAACAAACGAACATCACAACAATAACGACATGGAAGATATATTCTTCGATACAACGGATAATGAATAGTAATTAATCTCAAAGTGAATATAATGCACATCCTTGCACTTTTCTCAATCTCTCAAGGGTTGGTTGGAAGAGATCGCTTAAAGGGATAAATTCGCCTTTATACATATTTTTATATTAATTGTATTGTTCTGGTCTTTCTTTTGTAAAATAAAGTGTTTACATTCATATAAACGAAAAGTTAAGTATATACCTAAATCTTAAACACACCTATGTGTGATTTTTAATGTTACAGAGGTTTACTTATGTTTTACCAAACCATCATTTTACAAACTATATATCACTTTACAAACTTTCATTTCGCAAGAGATACCTCCCCCCGTATTATTTCTCAATTTCATGTGGTCAAAAGTTTTACCTAACCCTACGTATTTAATAAGCCCATCTAACCTTTGTAATAATATGTAAATAATGGTTTTTGCAAACACGTTTAAGAAAATGAAATTTTGTTAAATTATAATAGTTTGTTAAATTATGATTTGGTCAAAAGGCAGGATACCGGTATAAGGACATAAATACTTCGTTCTTATATCTTTTTAAAAAGTTTAGTTTTAGAGCCAATTAAAAAGAGCCAGCCCTTGATTTAGTTGAAACCAGTTGCAGCTGTCTTTCTAGAGCGACAGCTATAGTTAATTAAAGTGGGTACCTAACTTTGAATAGTCTCTGCTTGCCCGTATTTACTTCTTATTAACTCTTTGGTACCGATCCAAGTGCAATTTGTAAAAATAATATAATTTTTAAATATCTATGCGTACAGGCAACAGTCCCTCTTAAACCATAGTTCTTAGCATATGACAGAACAGGAAGAGAAGAGAACTATGATTTAAGAAGTGGAACTGTTGCAGTTCTTTTCCTATGACAGGACAGCAGATCTTCTGTGGCGTAGTGGCTTAGGGGGTCAACTCGTGATCGTAGGGTACCAAGTTCTAACCCGCGGTCACCATGTACCAATGAGTTTTTCTAACTTAAGTGCATTACCCGATGCTCTTACGATGAGGGAAAAATATCGTGAGGAAAATTGCACATTCGAACAACCGAGTGTCGAAAGGGTCGAAGTGTATCCGAAAGGGCCTATTTGTAAGATAAGATAAGATAAGACGACAAGACAGCTATTAGCATCTGGTAGAAGCCTAATATATTAAATATATTACATAAATGTCTCTATGCAGAGTAAACTACATAGCGATATAAAGGCTTCTGCCAGGTACCCTTCAAAAGCGCAGACTATTGAGAACCTGTCGGCAACTAACGACGACCGGCGACCGCATTCGTCAATGTCAAGTTTTGACTTCGCGTCGTCGGTGTCTCTATTGTAATTGGAAACATACATAGTTGCATGTGAAATAAAACAACAAATAAAGTAAACAGTGGTATACTTAATGAAAAAAGTATCGAATGTTAAAGTAGCAGTGAAATTAAAAAAAGTTCAAGGCCTCTATTCTAGGTGGAAAAAGCCATATTGTTTTTGACTTGTAATAATATTGTTAACATTTTGATAGCTCTTATTTAATATATACAGGATGTTCCAAAAACCACCACCAAACATGATAGGGCTGATAGAATAGCTAAAAAGCTATCAGCTCAGTTTTAGCGTTGATTTTTGGAACATCCAGTATTATAATAGGTCAAAGACGATATGGTTTTTACCGCCTAGTATAGAGGCTCTGTATGCAACGGTACATAACTTTACTACAAGCTTCAAATGAAGGTGGTACAAGAAAAAAGAGAAGAGAAAACCAGTATTTGGTTCTTGGCACATTCCTACCCGATATAACGATTGGCTACGCTTCGTATTCGTGCTTCGCCATTCTTTTGCAAGTCTTAATTACGTGACAGTTGAATAAATAACTATTTTAGTACCCCTAGCCGCACTTAACGGTCGCAACAGCACACGTTAATAAACTTTTACGTTTAGATGGTCGGAAAAAACAAAATAAAGTGCCAGAGTTAACAAGCACCTGGCGAAATATTGGCGCAGCTTCGGCCACTTCGTGATCGATTGCACTCAGCACTTTCAGCGCTTAGAGCAACACTTAACGCGAACGACGCGACGATGAACGGAAAAATACTTCGACTAATTCGTAGCTGCAAGGGTGCAAGCGCTGAAGCGCTGTTATTGCTAATAGGTTTTTGTTCGTTTTTTAATGTTTCATGTTGTGCTTATGTCTATGAAGCAGGGGGAAACTCTTGGTGCCGATGACGTGAAAGACTGAAGTGTGGTTATGAAAGGTTGAAATTCGGTCATCGCAGGCCAATTCTGCATAAACCCTTATTAAAATTCCTGAGTTCATCGGTACTGACATTGATTCGATGTATAGCCAAGATCATCGATTAACATTATCATTAAAAAACCGTTCCTATGTTACAATAACAATTTGTACGATTCAATCCTCGTACTATTCTGGCATTATTATTTTGATTTGACTAAATTTGTAATTTTTTATTGCAATTAGCTGTATTTAACTGTAATCATTATGCCGCTGCTTATTTATATAATTTACCTACTTACTAGTAGTGTAACAGTTAATACTTAAATACCTGCTAAGTGAGAGCACCCTGTAAGCAAATTTTTGGTCACTTTGACGTCATCGGCGCCAACAGTTTGACCCCTGCTCATGAGTTTGATTATGTCTTAATTAAAACCGTAACAATCCTTAAACATTAAACCTTACTAAAACTATACCACTCCCGCAAAACGCCAATAAAACTGTTGGGAAGACATATTTATTGGTCTACTCATATACTGTGCATAAGCTAAACAACCGCAAACATCCTTTAACTATTTCTGAGTGCCTAAAATACCTCCTCTAATCTACCAAGAGCAGCATGTTTGATCCTAAGCGCTACCTTCTCAAATTTTACACGAAGCATCTTTAAACTTTAATATTATTAACCCTGTTTAATAAAACCACACAAAAGAATATTTGGAATCCCAACCCTTATTTAAGGTAAAAAGAGGGTCCTCAAAGGAGCAAATATTTGAGGCTTTACGCCAACTCTGTGGAAGCAAGTGGCGGCACTCGCATGGAGACATGAACAGTTGCCTATTTGTCTTTGATCTTTCACTTGATCTTTTGCAAATCCTTTTGTTTTTGGAGCGTTTGAATAAATGATGTCCGATTCGGTTTGTAATATGAAAGAACCCATCGGATTAAACAGCACAGTTAATAAGTGTTAAATACTATACTTTATTTTCGACTTCATTATGAGAGTTGTTTGTTAGACGTACCTATGTAATTATAACCGTCTTTAATTGGTCTTTACCTGATCCCACCCGTGAGCCTATGAGTCATACGACGCTAAACTTCCATTATGTAGGTACTCAAACTAGGTACTACAGTTGAAGAAAGTTGAATACTTTCATTTTTTAGCGCAAGATTCGTGCCTGAAACACCCTAAAATATAAAGTTAATAATACGAATAATTTATACTTCATCAGATTTTGTTAGCTCCATGAGGTCAGTCGATAACACCCGTCCGCTAAGTCAAAGTAACTCGTAATCTCATAAAAGATTGAGTGCGTCACAAAATATAAAGAAATAGCCGTTAATTAATTAGAGACCGTCATGTTTTCCCTATGTGGGTGTGGCCTTTCTCCCTGTTTGCCGACTAAGGGCAAAAAGAAAGTTGGATTAAATGCGGCTCATTGTTCGTCCATTGTTGTTACATACGTATGGCGAGCGATGTGGGCACTCGGATCACTAGCACTCGTGATTGCGTTGTGAGATTGTTCTGGTCCTTTTAGTTTTTCTTGATAAGCTGCCAAAGGATCTTATTTTACGTACTGTGATTCCCATCTTTCAGCTTAATTAAACCAGCGAGCTTCATTTTTTCTGGCATGAAGAATATATTTGTTGATACTTGGTAAATGCGACCATATCATGAGAAGTGCAAAAAGGAGTAATCGGAAAACTTCGTCTTGTACATTTCCTTCTATGAATTCTACTGGCATATTTTCGGAATATCAGAAATATTCCAACGACTGCACAGGTACAAGCTTAAAGGTTTCGTTCCTCAAAAATATTTAGTAATTAGTTACTACGGAATTGATAGTTATTACATTTATTTGATGCCGTAGGTACAATTGGCTCTGTAATTTCTACTGTTAGATCTGTGGCTGTTATACGATCTTATTCAGTCTCAGCAGAATGAATTGAAATTTGAGTAACATCAATTTGTAAACCACTGGATCAAAAGGCCGAACCCCGTAAGTTGCCAAGGACGGTCTATTAAAATTTGAAACTTCGTTTTACAGGATAAATTGCTTCCTCACCCTAGCAATCTTCAGGATAAATACAAACTGTAATCTGCGCGTTCACAAACGAATGAATTAAAGTCAAAATTATTTTCTTGTTTGCGTTTTGCGATTTCAAATTGACGCCATTTTTAACACCCGGGTTGTGGCGGCTAAGGATTTAAGTTATTTATTTGGATGAGGGAAATATAGATATGTAGCAAGATTTGTAGTTTATTCATGTTATTTCAGTTTGACTCGATATACATTTGACATACACTGTAATCTAGATTTAACTTGGTACCATATTTTGAATTAGCTCTTAGGGCGAGTTGTTCGAACCGTAGTTGGGTGGTCTTCAAAAAAAGTGTCCCTACTTGGACTTAAAATAGGAAAAGGTAACTTTAGTAATGTGATGTGAGTAATAAAAATTAACTATACTGCTATAATAAGACGAATCTTAGGTGAAACTGCAAA
Organism: Acleris laterana; assembly: GCA_963966035.1. NCBI lineage: Eukaryota > Metazoa > Arthropoda > Insecta > Lepidoptera > Tortricidae > Acleris > Acleris laterana. Next base: position 11,748,278 of record OZ014448.1, on the reverse strand, counting down.
ACCGCGTAAGTAACATTTTTAATGAGGAGCAAAATGCACCTCTTTTCTAAGAAGTTAAGGTTCATTATGCGCTGTAATAAATTTGTTGATTACGCGGTTTTGCAGTATGACCGGTGGAATGGTGTTATCTGAGACAACACTCCTATAGCAAGTGCGACCAACTAACGGGTGAGGATTGAATCTGATTCGCGAATAAACTATTTTGAGATACCGCCTATTGAGAACTCACCTGACGAAATGTGGTGAATTTTCGATTCAGTTTTCATAATTTAACCATTTGTTATCTTTATTTGTGATCAAAATGATATTAATTTATTTTATTGACCTACCTAACCACTTCAGCCCCCTACATTATGTGAACTCCTTTGTTGAGCAGAGTCATAACTTGCAGCAGCCCTGAAATTGTAATAACGAAGGTGAAAAAACATCGCATTAAGCATTGTTGCATGGGAGTTTGGTGGCTACACACGTTTTTGGGTCGAGCCCGGTCACGCGTTCAAATCTGAGTCCTAACCGCAATTTAAGAACCTGATATTTGTAATTTACCTCTATTCTGCTCGGTAAATTACATTGCTTTTGACATGTTATAGTATTGTTTTCAACTCTGCCGCCATTATTGTCAAGTAAAAAAGCGCTATCATAACGTTGACAATACGGTAACATGTCTACAATAATATGGTTTTGACGAGTAGAATATAACCCAACGTAGCTCTATGATATTGCTTAAGTTATCTCAAACCAAGTGTCATAAAAATGAGTTCTGCAATTTAGGCACCAGATAAAGACAAACGTACTGACAGACTTATTTTCCCAATTATAATACGAGTATTACTAAGTGGTTTTATCTCACGAAAGCGGATTTGCCATACTTGTGCGTGCACGTTGTCTCTGAGTGTGTAGCTGACGTCGCTAAGCAACGCCGTGCCTAGTGTGGGTGTTTATACGTGTGACAATTACAAGTATTGCAAACTATATTTCGTGAGATAAAACAACTGTAGTCTTTCTTTTTTTATAGTATCGAGTAGACAAACGAGCACACAGGCCACCAGATGGTAAGTGGAAACTGTGACCCATAGACATTCTCAATCACAAGACTGCAACGCAATCCTAAGACTGCAAATGCGTTGCCAACCCTGAGGCTAAGACGGAATGCCTCTATGCTAGTCATTTCACCGGCTGTCTTATCCCCAAACCGGAACACAACAATGCGAACACTGCTGTTTGGCGGTAGGTTAATGGATAAGATGGTGGTAGCGATCCGGACGGACCCTGCACAAGGTCCTACCACCCGCACTAGTCTGTGAGCACTTAGGTGCTTCAGGTTTGTACTTCTCTCATACGCTTTTATTAAGAGCACGTCAGAGACAAGTACAAGCCCGAAGCAACTTCTAAGAGCTATCGCACTGTAGTAGGTATTGAAACCTTAGGTTATGTCACTATAAATTAAGCTCGTAAAACTTCAAGCTGCATTTTCTAAAACGCGGATTTTACACGTTCGATAAATTATAAATACATTTAGCAGCGCACGTTTCGAACCATTTCTCTTCGTGCTCGACTAGCCCATTTGCAGATCTCCAAACGGCGCCATTACTCAGCAATAAATTGGCATTTGCGCCGTCATACATAAATTACACGGGCGTACCGAAAACCAACTTCTCCCGCACTCGTTTTTTGTGTATTATGGAAAAATAAATGGAAGTCATAGAGCCAAGCTAAGCAGAGCCAGGCCGGTTCTTCTCTTACTTAATTACTTAAGGGGATTTCAGGCGACGTTTAAATCATGTAGCTTTCATATTCCATGCAAATATTGCTCCGCGTGATTACGTTTATCACCTCTTAAATGAAGTCCGTCCATGACTTTTGAATATGTTGTAGGTAATATGAAAAACTAGGTTTGTACATTTTCGTTTGATAAATTTTTTAATTCGTTTATTTTTTGAAATATTTTTAGGGAAAGGGAAACATACAGAAATCGTAAAACATTGGACTAGGTTTAACAGGAGAGAAACGTAGGCGAAATTTTCAGCCTCACAATTCTTAAATTATTTATTTGTTTAATTTATTTAAAGATCTTTGGTGATTTAATCATACAGGGTGAGAATTCTATGTCTCATTATGAGGAATTCGATAACCCATGAGCTAGGGTAATTTGTTCACGAAACAAAAAGCCTCGATTTTGAATAAGAATAAACCACATTTAAAGATCAAACAAAACGGTCCAAATAAAGTATAATATCGCAAAACTTCACTGCTTAGGTTGGGACGTGAGCCATATTCATTGTGTTCTACTTTGCTTTCGCTGACTTGCTTAACTTCAAAGGCATGTTTCAAAAAAAAAACTGTTGCATATAAAAGGTGATTTAAAAAAAATATATATTACCATTCAATTTTTAAACTGAAACTCACACATTTACAAAACAGATATTGGTTCGCAGTCAGCCAGGTGTATCTACTTTTTGTAGGTAGGTACCTATTGTGAAACGAGGATACAGGCCACCTACCTGATAGTAAGTGGGTTCTGTAACTTATAGATATTTGCAGTCTCAGGACTACAATCTTAAGACTGCAATCCTTAGACCGCAAATGCGTTGCCAACCCTGAGGCCTGCTTATTAAAGGATACGATGATGGTTCACTGAAAAACCGAATGATGAATAAAAACCACACATTGAAAAGGTTGCTTCAACCTTTTTCCTGGTTAACTCAATCAAACTCACGTGTAAGTCCTATTTTAACCATAAAACTTAGTAAAATCAACCCATTTGTTTTTTCAGTGTAGGGATCCGGACGTACCTCATCATCATCATCATCACCCGCAAAGCGCCTGCTGGACAAAGGCCTTCCCGAAGGTTTTCCACAACGATCGGTCCTCTGCTGCTGTCATCCAGCAGATTCCCGCTATCTAACGGACGGACCTAATCTATACTTAATATTATAAAGCTGAAGCGTTTCTTTGTTTGTTTGCTTGAACGCGCTAATCTCAGAAACTACTGCTCCGATTTATTGAGGAAGGCTATGGGCTATTATATCATACTCACATAAAGCGAAGCGAAACTGTTACATAAAATGTCACTTATTTGAATAACCACCGTCCCGTGCCACAAATCTGACTAATAGGCATGATCTGATAATCTGCTATTCCGAATAAACTTGTTACAAAACAAAACAAGCTGATGTTACAAATCAGCCCGAAACACAAATACAGCCGGACGAGGATCGACTAACAAATGCACCGTGCGCACTCAATAATGCATTGTATCTTTAAACCACCGCTATGTGAACTGTAGAACATAAAGCACATAATTGAAATGTGTTTCTTTCTGCGAGTCCGTTTGCGTAGAAATGGTTCGTTGATATTCCCACGGAAACTATCCAATGTTCGTCTCGGCGGTAAACTGTCTTTGTACCAAATTTCAAGACGATATCGATTAAACACACTTTCTCATCAATAATATTAGCCAGGTACAAGTTAGGTTTGGGAATGCTCGTCACTATAAATATGTTTCAATAAAGTCTATCTACACTAATATAACGAGCAAAGATTTGTATGTTTGTATGTTTGTAACGAACCATTGGAATGCTTCATTATCTCTGAGTAACAAAGGTTATGTTTATATAAAGTGATCCCATCTGTCAGGTTAGAAAAACGTTATAAAGGAACATCCGGGGCATGCTAAAATTCTCCCTTATAGTAATAATTAGGTACCATAACTTTTTTGCCTGCTGATTTCAGCTCATTCGCGGAATAGAAGAATTTAAAAATAATAAAGTTTTTTTTCTTAATATTTAAATCTAGTACCTTAACATGGCATTTTTTTAATGTAAAGAGTACGGTATTTTTAGATAGAGCGCTGGTTTTTGTCGCTCAACGTCATGTGCTTATATCACATACTTCACAAGTAATCGAAAGCAGCTGCAACCCTAAGGAAACAGAACACCTTGCGTTTATAGAGTAATTTTCAAAACAATCACGTCGCTTATAATAAAGGCACGTCCTTACATGAATCGCTCGCGGCTTCAGTCCTAATGAAACTCATAAGCATGGTTCTAATACCACCCATTAACACCTCCGAATTGCCCTTCGGAGGGCGAAAAACTTCCCCTTTGTGAGCCATGTCTCGCGCCGTGTCTTAAGGCTATTAAACTTGACACAAATTAACTGAAACATAGCCGCCGTACGCATTTGGAAGCTTCGCCGAACAATTTATCTCATTCCCATTAAACGAAGTGTAACTACCACATATGTTATCATGTGATCCCCATCAGTGACGTCACAGGCGTCTTTAATATCCTCATACCTACAAATGTCTGAAACGTAAAATTGACTTATTAACGGAGCATTTGACAGTCAAATGTACGTTTCTGACATTTTTGTTTAATGGCATGGGGAAAGAACCTGATGGTAAGGGATCTAGGACTTACTTATAGATGTTTGCATTCTCAAGACTGAATATTCTAATCGCAAATGCGTTACCAACTATGAGGCCCAAGATGCCTTTTAAATGCTAGTAATTTCACCTGTTGTCTTATCCCTAGACCGGAATACAACAATGCGAATACTGTTGGTGGTAGTGATCCGGACGGAGCTTGCACAAGGTCCTGCCATAATTAAACTTATTTTGTACTTTGAACCTAAAGATGCGTCCAGTCAACACATTTTTTTGATCCAGGATTAATTAATTTAGTCTTATAAGATAAACCTAAAAAACCAATCCGTTAATTATTAACTTACCGTGCCGTAGTTTTGATACACACATAACTGTTTTTAATTTACATTATCAAACAACATGTTATAAACAGGTAGGTACTTAGTTATTAGTAGGGATACTCTCTACAAAGAGATGTCGGAAACATTGATATTGGGTATCTGAGCGTTACTGAGTAATTATTAGCACACATTGTTCATGCATCCCACGCAAACAAATCTACCCAATTTAATCAGAGATACCTTTTGTTTATTTCAATAATGTAATACCTTTAAACGATCAATTCTTATATATATCTACATACATACCTACCTACACACCTTCACGCATGTAATCCCAGAGTGGGGTAGGCAGAGCTACAGAATTACCTAGAGCTCTAAAAACTTGTTGATACTTCAGCTATTGATAGTCAGAAGCTACGGAAGTGGATTTTACTAGTAAGGTAAATGCGAAAATGTGAGAGTTTGTTACTTACTTATGCCAAAACGGCAGAACAGATGTGAATGAGTTTCGGTACAGAGATAGATTATAGTCTAGAATAGCATGTAGGCTACTTTTTATCTCGGAAAATTGGAGAGTGTTCAAGAAAATAGATATAAACGACTTCAAAGCGGAGTGTGTTTAATAAGCGTTACCTACTTATAGTCAACACTATCTACCTACTCTAATATTTTAAAGAGGAAAGATTTAAGTATTTGTTTCTTTGTTTGCATTGAACAGGCTCCGAAACTACTGAAGCTATTTGAAAAAAGTTCACCATTAGAATGCTACATTATTCCTGATTAACGTAGCTATGCTAGTTAAGTTATAAACCAAACTGTTTAAGCTTGTATTATTAATGAGACGTGTGTGAAATGTATTGATTAATGGACGTAATATTAACATTTGATGTAACTAATCGATTAATATATCATGATGATTTATTTGTTTAGTGACGCATTTGTCGTTGCCCAGCCCAGGGCCTGAACAGGTAAATCAAAGCGCTTTTTCATTTCAAAACTAATTTCAGTGATGTTTAGTTACGAAGTTGCATTACATAATTATAGAATAGAACCAAATGGTCAATAATAAACTTTGGTTTCATAAAATAGAAGTAAAAGGTACGAAAAATTAAACGTTATTTTCTGGTTCAGGAGCTATCTGTGAATTTTAGTCCCAGTGTAATGCTTCCATTTATTGACGGAAAACCGTAAAGAGGCCACTTAAAGAAATATCAGCGAGATGCCTTGCAGCTTTCAAGTTTGCTTAATACTTTAAACTGGTAATGAAGGCATTAGGGCACGCTGAATGCATAACGAATGAGTTGCCGCCACAAGCTTTATATAATTAACCCTTATTAGCTTTAGGTATTATTCGCCTCTGCGTCTGATCGCCAATTAGTATTACTATTTGTGTACGATTGTTGTCCACGACTTGGACGTTCACGAACTCGTTTAGAATCATTTCCGCTGGGAAAAGAGTCAATGCTATAAATTTCAATCGGTGGTGTTTAGCGATAGCGAGAGCTTCGAATCTTCATTTTAGAGAAAAAAAAAATTTACCGACAGACAGACAAAAACTAATCATCACAAAATATTTTATTACTTTGTACGGAACCCAAGTTACATATAATAATATTAAATTTGATGTAGACTGCCTTGACGGAATCCTACTTCACGCGGCAAAGCTAGAAGTAATATCAGTAAGTGTCCCTAGAAACATTAAGTGGGTGGTTTTACTGCGGCCATACCGCGTAGGTTACTCTTTACTGCTAGGTATTGTCCGTACCTAAACACACTAATAATTTCAAGTGGATGGGTAGGTGCAGTTGTTTACAGCTTCTGGGAATCGACTCGGGTAAATGTTAGGTCTTAGTAGTAAATGACTAGCTATTCAGTCGAGGACGTGTTGGTTTCCATAATACTCGTATGAACCTGGTATTGAGTTGTCGGGATTGAATGGCTAAATGGAGTCATAGAATCTGGGGGAATTATGGAAAAACAATGTTATACTTCTAACCAGTTCGTAGCCATCTTATCTGTTAGTGGTTGGGTTTATTTCGGGCAGACTAACATATTTTCATCAGAATATAGAACTTTGAACTAACAAAGATGACTAAACAGCGTCCTGATTTGGTGAAGTTGACATCGTGGTCTCTGCTAGTAGGCTGCCTCAAAGCCGCCAGAACACTACATCTTTCGGCCAGACAGAAGTCAGAACACTCGACGATAAACCGCGTCATGCAAACTCCGTGGTTACACCCGATTCTCTCGTTCTACAATATTCATTATCAAAAACAAATCTGCCCCCATATAGTAGGACAAACAAAGTGTAACTACCAAGTGTCGTAGAAACCTGGACCCTAAACACAATATCGTAACTATAAGCAGCATGTTGGGGCAATATCGGAGTACATTCCGATCGAAAGGGTTGGAGATGTTAGCAACTAATTCCATAAAGTCATTGAGAAGTTCGGCTGCCCGGTATCGCCACGTTTAATCTCCATTCACTGCCTTCCGATCTTGTTAAATGGCAATTTTGACGTGTTAATAGGTAAAGTTTATTTGCACCCAGCGAACAGGCGTTTTATTACAATGGGAAATCATTTTTGGTTTACAACGACTTCTGTGGTCGGAGGATATCAGATATCTTTTTTACAGCGCCGCAATGGTTTTGAAATTATTTGGAGGTGTAAATTCATCGATTTGTTCAGAAAATAAGTCGATGAACTATGTATCACGTAAACATTTCTTAAAAGACTTGGTTCCACAAATTAGCATGATATGTAGTGCTGGTCCTGGAGATTGAATAACTTTGTAAGGTTAAACTTCAAATAATATTTATTCCCTTGCACTATTCATGCTGGATGCTAGACACATTTCATAATATGGAAACATTGGAAACATTGAAGCGGCGCATTATTTGCGATTTGTTAGATGGATTCCGCGAAAGCGTTATTTCGTTGTAGTTTTTTTCCGATTCGCATTTTTCCGCGATCGATAAATTTCCTCTTCGCCTCTTTACTCGTAGCTTTATTTAATGTCTCGTTGCTCCGTTATAGTGTTTTTTCCGCAGAGTTTTTTTTCGCGATCGGTAAATATCCTCTTCGCCTTTTTACTCGTAGCTTTATTTAATATCTCTTTGCTCCGTGAGTGTTTTTTTTATCACAGAGCTTTTTTCCGCTATCGATAAATCTCCTCTTCGCGTTTGCACACCTGTCTATTGTTCCGTAATCGCTACATTTTTGCCTGGCATAGTACTATCGATACTTTAAAATTATATTTATCGATACTTTAATGTAAACATTAAGATGCACTATACTTTAATGTAAATATTAAGATGCAACTACTTATACAGGTTTCTTAATACAGGTAGGCCATTTGCTTACCATTTCTGAACATATTATGATAGGGATGTAGATAAAGTTATACTATTACATCGACTATTAGAGCCTACCTTGAAATAAAACAAACATCTCTCATCTAATTCTCATTTATTTCAAATCAATTATTTCCCTCATCAAGACCGTGACTTGTGGCGCTCTTTGGGGGAGGCCTTTGTCCAGCAGTGGACGCCCCCGGGCTGATGATGATGATGATGATTTCCCTCATCAAAAACTAAGAACTGAGGGAACTCCTCAAATATTATAGGCATACATACATAATACCAATTTCAGTATTTGTAGTACTAAGTTCAGTATTTGCATTCAGAAAGTATCTTTTGGTGAAGAGGAACTGATGATGAAGACCACAGATGGCCAACGGCCAACTCCTCAACGTTACCTATTTCAAGGGCGACGATAAGATATCTCGATTAAGGTAGTTGAGTGACAAACAAAGAACATTTAATTGTCTAAATATGACTATGACTTTCCTGCGGCGTTACTTGCAGTTAACTTGAAATATCTTAAAGTTTCATATCAAGTAAGTAGTGGGCGGGCCTACATAACAGCTTATTAAGATCACTAAAAAGTATAAAATAAAATTAATGTTTTAAAAAACAAAACCTGCCTTCAAAAACGCAAAAAATAACTTCTTTTAAAATGGTAGGTATAGGTCAGTCCCAATTGAAGTCGACGAACACAATGTTTTTAACCAAAAGCTGACTTCAGTTGGATGAACCTATACCTACATACCTACTATTTTAAAATTAGTTATTTTTTGCGTTTTTGAAGGCTGTTTTTTGTTTTTTAATCAGTATTCAGCTTCTGCTGGTGACCGGACTATAATATTATGTTATACGAATTTTAGGCATTAAGATGGCTACAAGCAATAAAATGTAAGTAGGTATATACAGATTTCGGGTAAATGCGAGGCAAAAAAGTAGCGATTACAGAACAATAGACAGGTGTGCAAACGCGAAGAGGAGATTTATCGATAACGGAAAAAAGCTCTGTGAAAAAAAAAACACTCACGGAGCAACGAGATATTAAATAAAGCTACGAGTAAAAAGGCGAAGAGGATATTTACCGATCGCGAAAAAAAACTCTGCGGAAAAAACACTATCACGGAGCAACGAGACATTAAATAAAGCTACGAGTAAAGAGGCGAAGAGGAAATTTATCGATCGCGGAAAAATGCGAATCGGAAAAAAACTACAACGAAATAACGCTTTCGCGGAATCCATCTAACAAATCTTATTTGCGATGAGTTCGTTATCCCCATAACTGTGACAAATGTGACAATGATATAGTCACGGTAAGAAAAGGTTCGTCACTTTTGGACCTTAAAAGCGTTGAAATAGTCGAAATTGATGAACTTTTTTTATAGTGACTATACCTACTACTTCTCAAAGGTTACAAACATTTAGACGATTGTACAGAAATTAATGATATCTACATAAAACATCCGTTTAATTGTTCATAAACTCCTCGGTAAATTCCGATAGTTGCTATGTGTAATTTTCATTCTTAACATTCTTGCACTTTAGAGTATTAATTAGGTTAAAAATTTAAACGGCACTAATTCGAAAATGCAGTAAAAGTAAGACCTTGGGCCAACCTATATTCTGATAACCAATAAACAATTTGATTGTATATCCCTTAAACAAAATTTTAAATGTATAAGTACCGCACATTCTCTTATTGTGGTGTCTTCATATAGAACTTGGCATAATACGCCCTGGGGGGTTATTATGACATGGCTATGCAGTTCATTTTACGGTGAGCGTAAAGGACGGAGATATAGCAGTTACATAACTCTCTCCTTTTCTCTCAGCGTAAAAAGAATTGCACAGATACGTCGTAATAACCCCACTGTTTAGACAAGAAAGCGTTAATCTCTAAAGAAAACCATATTTCTTTGACGATCTAAATCCTTGCGGAAAACCTTAATGAGAATGGATTTCGGGTAACATGATGTTGATGATTTTAAAAGGACTAAAATTAAATCCTATAAAAACTGTATTAGTGAATTAAATGTGTGGTTAACATCACTTCTTAAGTACACAAATCTAATTAATTTATGTATCTCTTTACCTAAAGTAATTTATTATGGAATTATAGCTGTATTAAGATTACATTTGTAATTAAAATTCTAAAAATCCGCATCAAAGGAGACTTGCGAAAAGATCTCAGTCACATGGAAAATAAAAACAGAAAATAGGTATTCACTTCCTGCTAAATTAATTAAGAGAAAAAATCTTCTCTGGAAGCATTCAAAACATGAGGAGGTCGTTCATTAAAACACTAATTGAACGCGATTCATTATCCGCCAGTGAATTAATTCAGGTAACCAGTCATTTAAATGTTTTAATGGACATTAATTTATCATTTGTTTACCGGCCAAAATTCGAAAACATACGTTTGTGTTTACATCCCGTAAATAATGACATGTGCTGGACAAGTGCGTATTTTATCCGTTTTCCAATTAACGCAATGATTGAAAACGATACAAGTTCACAAATTCGGATATTTTGAAAGCTATAAATAATTTTTAAATGAATTATATTTCTTTTATTTTCGACATCGTCAGAGTTTTTGTAGATAATCACTTTTGCTACCGCTATCAGCCGTACAAGACCCTCGGTGTGCGATTCCATCTCGCACTTGAATAGTTTTTTAAACAGCACACTGACAGAGTGAATTAATATTATGTACCTAGCCTTTATGTCGAAAACAAAATAAGTCAAACCAAGAGCATCTCGAAAACGGAAAACGACGATACTAGAATGTATCAAAACAAGAAAAATTTCGAATCAGGATTACCACTAAAAACCGAGTTCGATCGTACAATTTTACTGTCATCGGAATTAATCCATATACATCCAATATGGAAAATAGCTCATTCGGCGATTATAAGTAGTTCTACATAGGTCCTTATTTACATACAGGTTAGCCTAAAAATCCGCTAGTTTTTGGTAGAGCGTATAGGCGCGCATTTCCCACACGCGCAACTCTTACGCGTATTGACGTTCCTATAAGCTTGAATAAGCGCGTGTACAGTAAAACACAACTTTCTGATATGGCTTCCAGATATACTCGTACCTGCGCAGATGATTTTTTTTCGAATCGCTGGAACCAATCAGCATGATCCACGCGTTGCGCGTTTGTATTCTGTGCTATTATTGGTTATTAGGGAAACCATGTTAACGCGCGCCCGCGTGTCATTCAGACAGCCGCCAAACGTGTGTGAGTGAGATGGAAAAAATAGATGGAATCTAATTTGCACCTTATAACTATTACGTACAAGTCTGATCGTGGGTTTTAATCGTGCTTTCGGAAATCAATGGAATCGTTGTTCGTGTCTGCGCGAACGAAGATTCACGACACGCCTTATCGGTTGTGTTCTACTGTACGCGCGTACGATTTTTTGAAACGGGGAATGTAGCGCGTATATTAAGCGCGTATGACGATGCTAGTCTAAAGCGTATTAAACCACAATTCAACGCCGAAAAATAGTACGATATACTCGAGGATAACTTTACTAGCTGATTTTAGAAACGCCGCAGCTTGATTTTGTATACCTATGAAGAGTCGGCAACGGTATACGATAAGAAATCGTTTATAGGTTTTTTTTTTTCTTGGGGTGGATTGTATAAGAATCCTCCCTTTAGTTCATAATCAAAGGCAGGAATTTCAATTTAAGTAGGCTTTGCGTTATTTGTCAGATACGCGATATTTTTAAATGATTCCTGTTTAAGGAGAAGCTGGGAAAGACCGTGTATTTTTTCGACAATATATTTTCTGAGTTCCTAGAAGTAGTGGCTTACTGTTTTGTATCATGTTTTATTTGTTTTCATACAATGTATTGCTGTTGATGCCCCAAATAAATAAAATAAAATAAAATAGTCTGAATAAGAATAAAAAATATATATTTTCTTACGTGATTTTATACTCGTAATGGTTAGGTATTATACTAACCACCTGTTTCACAATTGACAAATAAAGCATATTTGACAGATAAATTTAGCCCTTTCTCTTTCTACACTTGAACATAGACAAGGACAGAGCCAACTTTTAATGCCAGATAATTTTACTTGTCGATTGTTAAACAGGCCCTAAGTTAAATAAAGTGTTTGACGCATTGTAGAGTACAAGAAATATTGGGGCTCTATTCTATTCGGTAAACCATTACTGCTTTTGACATGTTATGCTAAAAACTCAGTCGCCATTTATGTTAGGTAAATAAAATAAAAAAAAGAACGAAGTCAAATGATTTATTATCACATTTATCGCATAATACAATTATCAACAAACAAATATTAATAAAAAAACAAAGGTATAAATAGTTTAGCATATGGTAAATGGAGCAAATTCAACAAATGCATAAATAAGAGTTATCATTATATGTCAGCAATATTGTTTTCCCTCGTAGAATAGAGGTCGTGTGCAAAGTCAATATCGTGTATAACAGACTATACAGTACCTATCTGTGAGATAACGATGTCAGTGGCCGGATAAAAGAGCGCTAAAATACAAACGTGAAAAATTGTAAATTAGTGGTAGCTCCAGAATGAGGTACCATCCAAACCCCAGGGCTTATTGGGATCAGCCGGAGCACGTCAGAAGATCCTCCCCGTTAGCTACGCGTTAATAGGATCAAAACGGGCTTTATAGGGGACGTGTCCACGCGATTTCACCTAACTTATCGAATTTGCAAATCGGCTTACACTTCATTAACCGTCACAGTATGTGCTGGCTCGATAACGCCCAAAGAACTGGTTTTGTGGTAGAATCTATTTAACGTTCGCACATGGCGGTCAAGACAATATGATACTTATCTTCTAAATATATAGTACCGTGGATGAGTGACCATGACTGACAAATAACTCACAGCCTAAATCGCTGGACGTAGGGAATATTCCTTGAGTACCCTAAGAAAGACATTTCTGAAAATCGATCCTCAACGGGTAGAATCAGGGGGAGTAGTGGAAAACCAATTATACGCGTACGAAGTCGCGGGCGTCATCTTGTCATGGATAAAAACAAGTTGATAAACAATAACATAATATATTTATCTTGTTAACAATTAAATAATATTAATTTTAAATCGTTTTGGTAGGTGTTAAACTAATTATAAAGGCGATTTGTTGAAAAATGCCCGTCTACAATACTATCCCCTGATGTGTATGTTTGTTTGTAACTTATTCACGCTGCAACGACTGACTGTTTATGAAATTTGGAATGAAGATAGCTTAAGTATATCCTGGATAAACACATAGGATTATTTTCATCTCGGAAAATTTAAAACTTCCCGAAGGAATAACGATAATCAAAATGCCCCACGACATGGGATCGCTGAATAACTAATTCGTAATTTAGTAATAAAAAGGAAAAGATAATTGATGAAGGAAAATATAGATCCCGTGTAGCTAGATTGGTTTACCCTTGAAATATCGACTAATGTTTCATCGAACGCTTTGTTACGTCGCATTTTCATTTCATCGACAGGCATTTCCACATGCAGGTGCAATAGTTTTTTGACTGTCGCAAGTGTAACCTAACCTAACATACGTAATCAATGATATAGATGACCAGAAAACAATAAGGCTTCAGGAGAAAATAGCTTTCGATGAAATGAAATTCGACGTCATTATGTTTGAAACGTTTGTCGATATTTCAAGCGGCACCACTTTTTTCTCCTGTGTTCAACACAACTTGTAGCTAATATTACTATCACTACATATTATAAAACAAAGTCGCTTCCCGCTGTCTGTCCCTAATGTATGTTTAGATCTTTAAAACTACGCAACGGATTTTGATGCGGTTTTTTTTAATAGATAGAGTGATTCAAGAGGAAGGTTTTCATGTATAATAAACTTTGTGTTATGTACGGGTGTTACCGAAAACTCACATAAACCGAAGCGAAGCGAGGCCGGGTCGCTATTCTTGATAAACCGCACGTCACTGACTGCAAACTTACGCACACTAATGCAGAGTTACTTATGACGACACTTTTTTAGGGCATTTGTAACAGTTGCGAAGAATCTTATTATATTAGCCGTTTTTATACTCCTTCTATGCTTTCCTAGCTCTATGGGAAAGATAAAGAACTAAAAAGATAAACTTAACCTTTGACAGGATTGCTTGCCGGATTGTTTTCCTTACCCAGCCTAAGTACTTATTATCGTTGCCATTGAACATAGTTTATGCTCTGTCTCATCTTGAAATTGAGTCAGACATTTACTCGACTACACAACATACATATCGCAAGAGGATTGCAGCAAAACAAAACAATTTTAGTTTAAGTAGAAAATAGAAGAGCCCCCTCGCTAAGTCCGCTAAATTATTAACCTTTGTAAGGGCGATACGCAGAAAGGTTCTGTCGTGTTTACGCGCTAAGGGAGACGGGGCAGGGAACTTAATACCCTATATCACTGTCGGGATAATACAAACTAGCGGGGTCGCAACCTTTTCCACTAAATTACGTATCAGCACACGGGATAATCCTAAGTTAGTTGAATAACTACACGTTAAAGCGACGAAAACTAAGTGAAGCTTTGCTCTAATCTTTCTTCTTAATTGGTAAGGTATTATTTTTTTAATGTCTATTTTTAGTTTATTGGATGTGTCTTTGATCAATAGTTCTTCTACTATTATGAGTAGAATATAAATTGAAAAGCTAATTCTTAAAGTAGTCTGGTGCAGATGATATGTCTAAGATATCCATAAATTTCATATTATTATATGTTATTAAACAGTCATATCATAAAGCTGAAGAGTTTGTTTGTTTGTTTGTTTGCTTGAACGCGCTAATCTCAGGTCCGATGTGAAAAATTCGTTCAGTGTTAGATGGCCCATTTATCGAGAAAGAGTAGGCTATATATTATCATCATACTCGCATAAACCGAAGCGAAGCGAGGGCGGGTCGCTAGTATAGCAATAAATGAAACAGATTTCTATTTTAAACGATAGTATTCTTCGCAGCGACCTCAGTTTTTTTCGTTTCGCAAACTGGATGACTGGAAGAGAATGCAATGGGGCATTAAGCTGGCCATTTGTACTTTAGTGTATTCTTGTAAATAAATTTAAATAAACAAATAATACCTGTTTCAATTCCTAAAGTAACTTATTTGTAATCTGTAATGGATAAATTGAAGATATAAATCACTTTCTACAAGACATAAAAAAATAACTAGAAGATTACTTTTATTTATCTAACGTACGGGATCACGTAATAAACCAAACAATACATAAATTATTACGTATCGATTGCTCTCCGGTAATGCCGCACGTGGTCCTGCGACGCGGGGCGTCAATGGACGTTAATAATGGATTACACTGATAGAATCAATCTCGGTTAGGAGACGGCGGTGCGGTAAATAATCACATCACACTAATTACCACTAAATACACTCAGTGGCCCTAGACAAGATGCGTTGCGAGAACGTTATCGTTAAATGTACAGGGGTGTGATTCTGTAAATAAGCAAAGGTGAACGAATGCACGAGTGATACCAAGCGGCGAGATTAAGTAGTCCCGTCAGTGCGAACAAAACACATTGTTAGCGCGTGCATTTTCAATTTAGCAGCACGATAGGTCGAACGTATAAGGCTGCTTAATTGAAAATGCACGCGCTACAATGTATTTTGTTTGCACTGACGGGACTACTTAATCTCGCCGCTTGGTATCACTCGTGCATTCGTTCACCTTTGCTTATTTACAGAATCACACCCCAGGATTGACGTAAGCAGCCGGACGGTCGCGCCGAACGCTTGTTAATTCCATACATTTTCACAGTTTTCGTTAATCGTTTACGTTACTTAACTAGGGCCTCTGATAACTCATTCATCGCCACCAGTACGATTGGTGGTGATCTTACCATGCGTTTTGCGTCACTGGCCCTAAATTACAGTAAACAGAGGTTTATAAAACTCGGGAAAACTAAATTGCTTTGGCATGTTATCGTGTTGTTTTTAACTCGGCAACCGTTATTGCCAAGTAAGTAAGAGCTATCGTAACGTTGACAATACAATAACATGTCATTAGGAACTACCAAGCAGAAAAGACCCTTAGCTATTTGAAAGGTCTTCGTGTTTGTAGTTCACTTCCACTCGCTCTTGTTGTGTCTTATACTCGTATGTCTAACAGACTTGACCCAACACTCAAATCACTATTTAAGAGTCCTGCAGTTTGGCCTACTGGTTGACTGGTAGAGAATGCCATTGGGCATTAAGTCCGCCATTTGTACTAGTATTTTGTGCAAAGAAGTTTAAATAAATAAATAAAGAATTTGGCCAAATGATGTCCAAAATGTTTACTCGGTTTACTTAATTTAGAACAAAAGAGCTGTTTCAACCAAAACGGGGTCATTTTGAGGTTAGATAGTTGTTTACTAAGTAAGAAAGAATGAACACGGTTTAGATGGCAAGATCGCATCTCAACTAGAGATGAAGTGCGATATTTATTTATTTATTTAACCGTAATGATAAAGTTGCACAACAAAATTGCACTCATGCCACGGTGCCTGTGCGAGATTGAATGTCAGCAGAGATTGTCGTTCATTTGTTAGCGCTTATATAACAGAAAGCGAACGCATGGTTGAAATAAGTAATCTACTTAAATAAAATGTAATCCTGTACGTAGCTTAAAATAAGGAAATCTTAATATTAGCGGTGTTTGATTGTGAACGATTCTAAGTCACAGCTAGTGCTAGTAGACTTATACAAAAACAAAACGCGTTGACAACTTAACCGGAAGAGATCCCTTAAAGGGATAAGTTCACCTTTGTACATACCTTTTGTGTTTGTCTATTTTGTTGTTTGTTATTTTCCTTTTTTTCCAATAAAGTATAACATACATACAAACCAAATGACATCATTCCGACCACTACTTCAAAACGGGCGCGTAACAAACACTAATATTTTTTGTTTTTAAATAGTATACTTGTGAGATTTAAAAACCTCTTTAATTAACACGATTTTTAGCAGAATACTTTTTCAAAAAATGCTTTTGTTAATTGTTAAAACGGACAATAAAATTGTAACCAAACATTCTAACAACGCCTTGCCTCGCTACCATATTATTCCAATGTTGGCTTCGACCCCTTACTACTAGCTAACAACACACCCAGCATCAAAAACTGAGTAACTAAAGAATTAAAAATTGATGAAGTGAAATAAAATTGCTGTGTTTCACCCTCCAAAGTGGCGCGAGCAGATTTCTCTGCAGCTCTCGAGGCGACCATAACCTGGAAGTGCCACTTACCTGTTATTGAATTATTTACGAAACTATCCGCCTTATTAGATTGAAATATCGTAGTACAGAGCTTATTCAATGAACGAGGCCATTGCAGCACCAATAGTCGTCAATAAACTATGAGGAACTTTACGATTGAGACCGTGATTAGTCCGTAAAGCGGCTTCTATTAATTCTTCATTAGAAAAAGTTTGTACGACGCGATCGAGTCAGAGCTCCGAAGAACAAAGTTAAGTTAGTTGGAATCCAATTACCGCCTGAAATTGATGTTAATACCGTTTAATTTAATAGGCCAGTAATGACTTGGACTTAATACGCGTTCCGTCTACGAGTAGTTAGGGTAAAGTTTTATCGGCCAATGTGTAAAGAATAAGTACTTATTCCCGTTTATTGCTCTTCGTCCAGTCAGTTCCGGGGCAGTTAAATTCGCCGGAGACGTCGTATAAAACGTACGGATCGATTCCTCATAAACGAAAGACGTATCGTCTAGAAATTTATGGAGCCTGACCTCGATGTAACCGATTAGGTAATCAAAGCAGAAAGTATTTAAAATGTTGATAGAAATTATTTGATTGGATAATGTATTTATAGGGTGCCGTTCAATAAAAAAACCTTTTGTAGTGTCACTGACTCCTAGCATTATTCATGTCAAAAATCGAAAAGTTTCAGAAAACCATCAGAAAACTAACAAAAATCAGGAAAAATATGACATTACATTACATTAAATCACGCCTGTTTCCCAGAGGGGTAAGCAGAGGCCACTTCTTTCCACTTGCTACGATCTTGACAAATTTCTTTTACTTCTTCCACATTCATACATCGAGTCATGCACACACGTCGGTTTCGGGTACTTAAGATTCGGCCCTTTTCCAGTATTTCTCCGATTTGATTCAAAAAAGTACGCCTAGGGCGGCCCCTTCCGACCCTTCCTCTCACTTTCGATCTGTATATCTCAAAAAATATGAATATGAATGTATGAATTTAGACTTTTTTTCTGCGGAAAGGCCACTTATCCCTGGCTGAAGTAGATGAGTAAGGACATGCACGGGCTAGATTAGACAAACATAAGTTTCACACAAATACATACAAATAAAAACATGAAACGACGCTTATCAGAAAATACTAATCAAACATGTTTTCAATTACGTGAAATTATACATACTTAATTCAAAACCAACCAACTGCATTTATAGATTTCAACTTAAGATAACAATATTCTAGTTCCCAATACTCCAAAACTGATATTCAATTAAGCACAAGTTTTGAACGTGAGTGACCATCAGATTAGGGCAGAATTAATTGGCTCATCTATATGTTGTTGTAGCTAAGACCCTCATCTCTGAGGATTTATGTCACCCTGGTGGACAGCACACAGACAAAGATTCTCTACGGGTGTAATCTTTCGTTTATGTATTTAAATATGCTTTGAACATAAATGTCGGCCTAAATCCAGATCAAACTAAAGGCTAATCCGATGACATATAGCAATTTCGAGCTTAAGCCAAAAGCTTAAAAACCAAAACAATATTGAGTGCAAAACCAAGCTCATTTTGTATTAACAATAGACTAAAAATAGCCTAAATGTTATGTATGAGTTTGAAGTAAAAACAATAAAGTATTTTTTAGTCATGCGGTTAAGCCAATAATTATAGTCTACCGGTGCAATGCGTTGCATTCTCACTTTATACTAAAGGACCATACCCGTAGATATGAACGGTGTGGCTATGTGAATAGCGTGTAAGAATCATACATGTGAGCATTAACTCAATTATCCGGTAAGAAGCGACTACGAAATTAAAAAAACCATTTTCAATAATTATCTCTGCGTAACGACAGTGCACAAAAGTACTATTAAAATAACTATCTAGCATGTCCAGCTATTTATTTTAATGGTTCGATAACAATTTAATAATATGGACATGCATGGAGTAAGAAAGTCTTTGCAAGATTGAGATTTTAGTAGTCGTTAAGTAGTAAACAAGGCATTTTAGCCTGAGAACCCAGACAGGGCGGCACCTAACTTGGACTATTATTACGGCCAGCTTATTTTATGCGAACATTATTAGGTAGAATGTATAACTTTACTATGGTAGAAGGAATATTATTTTCATTTACTTTTCAAATGGTGTTCGTTAGTTCTAATGTTTTTTAAGTCCATATATCGAGAAATATTTCCATTATGCTATTTATACATTATGTAGATAAATTATCAACCCAAAGTTAACAAATCTATCTAGGTATATTACGAATATTGGGAACGAGGATAATAGCTTTAATACCTCTGGAAGGTGTCTTTGCGATAACGATCAAAAAGATTTTAAGTTCACATTTAAATTTGTGCCGCCAGTAGGTATAAAACCACCTTTTACCGTAGACCGTCACAAAAAGGGCTTTACACATGTAGCCCCCGCGTCACGACAGACGTGCCCAACATTCATAAAATTGGGGTAACTACGTCTGGATTTTTACATTTCAACATAATATGGAAATTGGAAAACGTTTTTGGGAAATAAGCTTACTGAATAACTTTTTATTATTGAATTTTATAACTACTCTATAACTAAAGAATAAGTTATTATTATTACCAAATTCTCATAGAAATCTGAATAAGTATATAAATAAACATCCGGAGACTATCGACCACGAATTGACCTAGGCCCAAATTAGGCTTGTACATAATATGGATAAAAGACAACAATAAACACATACATATGGGTAAAACACCCAAGACTTTGAAACAAAATACCTACACTCGTCTTACAATTATTTTCCCTGACCGGGAATCGAACCCCGGACCGCCAGTTTCATAGGCGGGTCACTACCAGCTAGGCTAACTTTCTCGTCAAATAATGACTCGCTTTTCATCATTCGATTTCATTCATTTTAAATGTTTAGTTACTAGCTTCATTCTGCCCACAACTTCGTCCGCGTCGCGACGTAATTTTGGCATCCTTCGGGAATAATGATTTATTTCGGGATCAAAGGTAGCCTATTCCAGACTATAATCTATCTAGGTGCCAAATTTTATTCAGATCCATTCACCGATTCTGGCGTAAAAGTAATAATAATATTAATAATAAAAATATTTATTCACAACAACACACTAAAAAGAAAAAGAATACACATTTAATGAAAAAATAAAGGTTGTTGTGAAACGGTCCCAACTCAGCAACATATGTTTTAAGTAACATTAGATATATTTAAAATTAAGTAAATTTACTATAAGGAGTCATCAAACACATGATGAACAAATAAATAGGTAACTTATTTTAAAAGTCCTAGATTAAATGTTAGAAATAGATTTCTTTAATCTTTTTACGAATAAAAATATTGATATTGATGATTTTTTAAATTGCTAGTGATGTCAGTAAACGTGTTAAAATACACTTATAAGGAAGCACTTTTTGACAAAGTCAAGCTCCGTGACGGCGTGGCATCGCAGATTCACGAGTGAGGAGGCACATCTGTTACCGGCTCCCTCGCTCCCCTGACTTGTAATAATGGAATTAACGGGCTGGTTATGAACAAACGGCGTCTTCATTTCCAGCAGCCCGTTTGTTCGTCCTTGCTCTATTTCACTGCCACTCCATTTCACTCAATTAACCGGCGACGTTGAGCTTATTTTTGATAGGCCTCGACGTTAAGTGGTCACGTGAGCGCTGAGGTGTGGCAACAATTTAGTTTTAAATTTAGAATACGAATCACTTATATCATTTCAAAAGATTTCAGTTTCCGGTAATGGGCTCTAAGAAATGTAATCGCCTTCCTGACGATGTTATCGCTGCAAATAATCTGTCGACATGATTTAATACCTGTAAATTTAATATAGAGATCTATTTTTATGAAAATGAATCATACATACATACAAATCACGCCTGTTTCCCAGAAGGGTAGGAAGCACCACTTCTTTCCACTTGCTACGATCTTGACAAATTTCTTTCGCTTCTTCCACATTCATACATCGAGTCATGCACGCACGTCGGTTTCGGATACTTAAGATTCAGCCCTTTTCCAGTATTTCACCGATTTGACTCGAAAAAGTACGCCTAGGGCGGCCCCTTCCGACCCGTCCACTCACAATCGATCTGTATATCTCTTTCGTCAATCTTCTTTCATCCATCCTTTCCAAATGACCGAACCATCGAAGCATGCCCTTTTCAATCTTAGTCAATACATCTTCTTTTATTCCACATTTCAAATGAATCAATGTTTTATATATTATGTACCAATTAGTGTTACAATTATTTTTATACCATCATTATATTTTTATCTGTAATTATTATCTACCTACTATGAATAAAATGAACTAAGAGTATGAACTTATCACCAAGCACCTTATTACACAGAGGTCGTCAGAAATAGAAATAAATAGAACATAAAACAACATTTTCTTAAAAAATCTAATTAACATTATTAACAAACTAGCGGTTGCCTGCGACTCCGTCCGCGAGAAGTCGTTTCTCGTGGGTAAAAGGGCCATTCTACTTTTCGTTGTACATAACTTTTAGCCACGCTCTCACTAAACTATTTTTATTTCAACAAACGGTAAAGTGCTGCTTTTTCTAACTTAAAACTAGAAAAGGGACGTCAATAAGCTTATGTATAGAATTAACCTAATTCATAAAAAGTTATTTGTAATAACTATAAAGTGAGTAACGCAGTGGACGTTGATGTCCCCGCCTTTTCTATGGAAAATGTGCAATTTACCACTGAGTTACCAAGATTCTTCAGCGATAATTGAGTAATTTAGGTTTTTTTTTTTGAAAACCGTTAAACGTAAACATTCTAAGTTCACGTTATTTGTTTATTCGCGGATTCATCATTTGGTATATATACTTTTTATCGGACGAGAGCAAAAATGTACACTGAAAAGTAGAATGGCCCAAAAAGTACCCTATTTTCTTCCTTGGCGCTAAAAGCTTTATTGTAAAATTTTATCGAAATCGATTGAGTCGTTATCGATGAAACCGTAACAGATACAAAGAAATACTTTCGCATTAATATTATAATTTATAATATTGGTATAGATTAAGACTGCGCCGAGCGTACATGTACAGTGGCGCCCTCATTACTATTATTGTGTTTTCTAATAAACTAAAGTATTTTCTTGACATTGGACAGTAGTTTTTTGTACTAAAAATGAAAACATAACTAACTAATAACTAAAGAATTTCCTTGCAATCAGACGATACGTTTTTGTACCGCAAGTAAAACACAATTTATAGGATACGTAACAAACTTTAATAACAATTCAGCTTCGAGTTATCAACTTAACGGAAAAAAGTGGCCACCTTTTCCCGTTAAGCTGCGTACTCAAAGGGTAATTGTTATTAAAGTTTGTTACGTATCCCATAAATTGTGTTTTTACTTACGCTACAAAAGGGTATCGTCTGATTGCAAGGAAATTCTTTAGTTAATTAGAAAACACAATAATAGTGATGAGGGCGCCACTGGACGCTCGATGTTTGCTCGGTGCAGTCTTAAGGCTAAAAGGTCTATTTCATAACCGTCACTTTAAATTAGCGAAAAAACTGACTGGATTATCCTTAACATTGGACTGCTTTTGAGAAACACTGGCAAACTCTGACATGTAAAACTGCCTGTATATGTTGTTAGTATTACAAGACACCTTTATTATGACACACGGATTAAGCAGCAATAGACTCTTGGTCAACGGTGTAAGAGCTTTGGCCCACGTCATTTTAATTGTGTCTTGCTATACCTGCTTGCTTGGAGCCATTTTTAGGGTTAAATTAATGACAAAACATTGATAAACTCCAAAAGCATCTAACTAAATACGAGTAGGTACCTATAATACTTTAGTTTCACAATACAAGCAATCCAAATTTCGCCAAAATAACACATAATCAGACAAAACAATTCCAGTTTAATTACGTTTACGTAAAGCCATATTAACCGGAAAACAAATCGAATTTACGTTGTCACAGGGACAAAATCCATTCACTAAATAGCCCCATCTCGTATAATGGGAGAGGATGCGTAATCCAATTAATTAGTAGAGAGATGAAACTATACGCTAGTTGCCCAGGATCCGTCTCTCGGACGCTCTAGCTACCCGCAGGACCGTATAATGTCTCTGAAGTAACATGACCCGTTTTTGGCCACGCTACGGCCCCCTCGCGTGCACTGTCGTCGACTTAAACTGACACATTAAAATGAAAAACACGGATGTTAAAATATTCTTATATTATTGTAATCTTTGCTTTGGTAAGTTTTCTAAATAGAAAATCTAGCTAGATCGCTTTATCGCTCCCGAAACCCCCTGCATACTAAATTTCATGAAAATCGTTGTAGCCGTTTCCGTGATTCAGATATTATGTACCTATAATATACAAGAATTGCGCGTTTAAAGGTATTAGATTTTGGGCAATTTACTCTTTTTGCACATTTAGTTGCTTCAACGTGCAATTTTATCACGATAACTTTTGTTGTCTACTCTAATCGTTAAACACTTATCCAACCAGCGCGGTAATTAACCCCGCTAATATGAAAGAAACGTGACATATAAAGACGTATAAAAAATTAAAGTCGTTACAGAGATATACTGCAGCGTAAAGCCTAGAGCTAAGTTATAGGGCGTTTAGCGTAAAACTGTAAATCAGTGTAAGCCGGACGCGAGTTCGACAGACGGACCGCGGCCGGTTGTTTGTCGTCGATGTCCTTCTATAAATCAGGGACCCTCGTCGGAATACACAGCGGACAACGAGTCAAAACGTCGGCCCGGTCCGGAGTATTACGTAACAATGCGCAAAGCTCAAACAAAATGCAGCTGGCCAGTACCGAGGGCCAATAACGATGGTTAGGGCGTTATTCTTCCAATTTGCTTATTCCAGTGTGGCCAGATTTATAGGTTTTCCCTAAAACCTCAGGGTTTTTCCAGGTGGTTGAGGTTTTTTAGAGGTTTAGATGCCACTAAATTTGTCTAGGGGATTTTCTGAAGGATTCTCACAATTGTTACCAATGGTGAATTACTTTTAAAATCGGTCAATAGCACACCGAATAAATTTTAAGGATATTTACGATTTTGTAGTTAAATTCAATGTACCAATAAGTATCTAATAAGTTCTAATAAAAACTTTATATAAATTTAGTATTTTAGTTACTGTAAATATTATGTAGCTTGTATGTAATAATCCTTATATTTTAGAAAAATATGATATACAAAAATCGATAGAGGCTTTTTTACAATCGTACTCTAAAAACTAGGGGTTTTTTAAATACATCTAGGGGGGAAGGTGCAAAAAAATCTGGCTACACTGGCTTATTCAATGCCTAGATCGACAGCCATCATAACTTGACCCGTAACTGAACGATGGAATTATAAGTTTTTTTTTGCGTGCGAAATGTAAAAATTATCCTTTGTTCTTGTTCGGGATATGTTTAAATAGTATAAAACAAAGTCGCTTTCCGCTGTCTGACCCTCTGAATGTACGCCTTAACTACGCAGCGGAATATAATGCGGTTTTCATCAATAGAGTGATTCAAGAGAAAGGTTTTTATGTTCAGTAAATTCTGGATTATGTACGGGTGTTACAAAAAACTCACATTATAAACCGAGGGCGGGTCGTTAGTAAACTATACGAGTATAGCTATATTATATCTTAAGTCTGTATGAAACTATTAAACAGCTTAATATTTTGATATCATGCAATCTAGGTACCTACTTATATTGATCCTTGGATAATTTTAATGTCCGTAATAGGTAATTACAGATAAAAATATATACCTACCTATAGGTATAGTAATAAATTCTGGTGTTTTTGTACAGGTGTTACAGAAAACTCACATAATCCGAACCGAAGCGAGAACGGGTCGCTACTGTCGCTAGTTCTATTCTCTATTCTTCTATTAAATGTTTTAAAGCGCCTGTCTATTTGCTCCGAGCAAAATATTATTCGACATCACTTAACAACTGTAAAATGGATGGCACTTGGAAATAAGTTTTATTTATAGGTACAAATACAATAATTACTTATAACTTAAACCTTTGTGTGTCCTAGTAATGAAGAGATTAGCGCTTTCGATGTTTTAATTTAATTAAGTATGCTTAAAACAGACAAACTCACAGTGCTCCTGTGCGGCAAAACGTAAAATCTTGTTTTTTTGGATCCCTACAATTATTATTATTTAATCTCTAAAATCTCTAACTTGTTTCAATTTACTTATGTTCGTTAATTACTATACACTAAAAACCTTTAAAAATTATCTAGATCTAGGTACCTTTAAGATATTTTTATTATTATTATTTTATATTTGTGACTCTTTGTTATTCACACAGATTTCCTATTCATATTCATCACAGTAGGTATTACGTATCATTTTTCACCATGTTGCATTGTAATAAGGGCTAAATCTCTTTGTAGTAGACTGTAGGGTGATTTAGCCGGTTTTCGTCCAGTTAGTGGAGTTGCCAGCTTTGGAGGACCCAAATAAAATGTTTAAGTAATAAAATGTAAATGCATTATATTTATTTTTAGTGCTCATATACTCTATTTTAAGTTTAGATATAGCATGAAGTTGTAATCTTAACTGTTTTTTTTATAAAAAATGATAATGATGAAAGTATGGATTTTACTAGTTTTCGTCCGAAAATGTTGGTTTCCGTCCTAATGTTATCTAGTTTTCGACCACTGTATTTGGGGTATAGTTTAAAGCCATCAAATCAAATACCAGACTTTTAGGTAGCAGTACTTTTAATAAACAAATTTCACATTTTGGTTTTTTAATTGTTACAGGACATATTCGCAAATAATTCGTAAGGTATATATTTTGGCAGGAGTGGATGTGGATGAGTGGATGGACTCTTCGGAGTAAGATGCAGTTTTCTTTCTTGGATTTTTCCCAATGAAGTCATCTACAAAGAAAATAACGAGCTATAAAAAAAAACTATAAAACTGAGCTATAAATGGCTTTTCTTTGTAATTGGGTTTTTTTTTCATTTTCTAACAAAATAAATATTATTTTAAAGAGAAACAAATAAAATAAATTTTACTGTCCGAAAACTTGTAAAGTGTATAGAAGCAGTTTTTAGTTTTCGTCCCCTGCAATTCAAGCAAATGGACGATAATATAATCAGCATAGGAGTAGTTTTTAATTTTCGTCCACACCCATTAAAGCATGTGGACGGAAATATATTCAATATTTACAACAGTTTTCAGTTTTCGTCCACATATTCAGGATATTATTTTACCCACGCAACACTGACAAAAGAGTGGACGAAAATTGAATATCGAATCATGTAACCACTAAAGATCATTTCGCATTAAACACAAAGTAAAATCTTATACATTGTTGGATATTTTCATGATACCAAATATCATCTGACATTTTAGTTTTCGTCCAGGCGGACGGAAAACTAGATTTTTTGCAGTTTACGTTATTTAGTATTAGTCCGCTAAAATTTTATATGTTTACCGTTAATAATATAAGATTACGACATTAATTTAAGTTAATTATGTTCAAAATAAGTCTTATGCACCAGAACATTTATCACAAATGCGTAAATAACAGTAAAAACTCACCGTGAAATCTCTTGCTGGGACTATTTTTCGAGCACCGCGATGACATGCTCGTCGCACGAAATCAAACCGACAACTGCCGTATTTTTTTTTAGAGTCTCAACACGTCCTGTAATATTTTTAGGTTGGTAGGAATGATGCTTTGTTACTAAAGGGCGCGACTAGTTCAAACTTGCGCGATGACAGCTTTTTGTATATCTATTCTGTGCTTATGATCAAAACTACTCTGCGTACTGGACGAAAACTGGAACAGGACGGCAAACCGGCGAAGTCACCCTACAGTACATTATAAATGCGGAAGACTGGACGGATTTGAAATTTAAAATGGAGATAGCTTATTCTCTCAATTAACACTTTAGGCTACCTTTTATCTTAAAAAAAAAACAGTTCCCGTGGTATGGTGGAATGACTAATCTTAAGCGGACGAAGTTACGTGCAGAAGCTATCTTATCTAGGTACATAATATTCAGAGGCCCTTGCCAACATGCACTACGCTAGCTAGCGTTTCTACTCGTTTAGTTTTTAAACCAATCGTATCACTGGTAGATCACGTGACTTTTCGTATCACATCATCTACCAGTGATGGATTATGATACTTTTCGTCTTGGATATTTCATAGATCCTGAAGGCATACCACGAAAGTATGTTGTTTAACGATGACAGTATTTGGGCATTAAACGATATAGTTAGCCTAGCTTTGGGTTAAATTCCCAAAATAAGTAAATTATGTTAATTTCTGATCGGTTATTTGGTCGACTGTTCGAGAATGCTACTATACACAAAAATCTAATTAAAGACCAAAACCTGACAGTTGCCATCTTGATTATTTCGTTATTTTAACATTACTTCATAAAAAAACATGAATGAGAACTCGTGTAACCAGTAATATTAGGGTAAGTTTTACGGATAAAAATAGCTATACTTAAACCAAAATGCAGTAATAACAGCGAATGTGCGCCCGTTGGCGTTGAAGTGAGGACTTTGGTGTTAAATTAGATGTTCAAGCATAAGCATTGGGTCCGTCATTTGTTCTTATTTATGTGCAATAAAAATTGAATCAGTACCAGGTATTAGGTACATGATGTTCCAGAGCCTTAAAAGTTTATTTACCTATTTATTGCATTTTGGACAGAATAATCTTACTTCTAAGTACAACCCTGTTAGGGTATTTCAAAGCGTAATTTAAACAACGTAAAATTTATCTGTTACTTATAGAATAAAAACATATCAATTTCAAGATCGTCATTGCGGAGAAGAAGCGCCGCAAGAAACTCCAGAAGTTTGAGACTAGATTAAAGTGACAAGGTACATAAATGATACTTATTTTATGCTGTTGACTGTACTTAGTATTCACCCAAGTTAAACCCCCTTACTTATAAACGTGGAATAAGCTAGGAATAGTTTATGCCATGCTTTGTCACTTTCTGTCAGATGCAAATCTCACAATTACAGATAAGGACAAAGCATGGCATAAACTATTCTAACCTAATTCTACGTTTATAAGTAAGGGTAAAAATCTATGGACTTATCTATTATTATAAATCATATTTATTTAAATGGGAATTTCTAATAATAGTGGGAGATCTTAGGTCCTGAACCTTGCATTTTTGAGACAAAGCAAATCCCTTGGACCAGGTGTTCCTGGGGGTGATCTGAGCTGATTTAGGCCGGGTGCCCAGTGGTACCCCCCCGCAGGTGGGCAGGGGAGGGGGGGGAAAAGTGCATCCGGCGCACCTCACTCTAAATTTAATATCTCCATACATCTAGCAACTATATCAAGTTTGGTGTCTTTTTCTTATAATTCGAGGACGAGGAATTCATTTCTGGAATAAAAATTTTACCCACCCATACAAAAAAAATGAGAAATAAAAAAATAAAAATAAAACTTTAAATTTTTTTTCCCGAAAATTTTATTTTTTCTTAAAACTACGGTGATTTGCGTCACAAAAAAAATACTAGTAAATAGCCCAGTTATCTTATTATATAAAAAAAAATACTTATCATACATTATTTGTCTGAAAACGGTGTAAAAAAATTTTTTGTGCCGCGCGGCGGCCCGCGCCGAAATAGGTACCTACACGCTGTCAGTTTTAGTAGTAGGGACGCATTCAATTTTAAACTTTATTCTACATACACAAGTAGGTAATAAAATAAATACGTCCTGTATTTATAAAAGAAAATAAGGGTAAATAAATTTAAAATTAAAATATAACTGAATATAGGATTATTAGAGATCTTAGGTCCCGATTTCTAAGGGAACCTTGCATTTTTGAGACAAAGCAAATCCCTTGGACCAGGTGTTCCTGGGGGTGATCTGAGCTGATTTAGACCGGATGCCCTGTGGTACCCCCCCCCGCAGGTGGTCATGGGAGGGGGGGGGGAGCGCATCCGGCGAACCTCACTCTAAGCTTCATATCTGCATACACCTAGCACCTATGTCAAGTTGGGTGTCTTTTTCTTATAATTCGAGGACGAGGAATTCATTTCTGGAAATAAATTTTTACTATCCCAAACAAAAATAAAAATAAATAAAAAAAAACGAAAAAATCTTTACTTTTTTTTTTCAAAAATCCTCTCCTTGCTTAAAATTATGGTGATTCTCCCAAGAAACAAAATACTAGTGAATAGCCCAGATATCCTACTATATAAAAAATAAACTTGACGTACATTTTTTTTTAATAATTGTGTTCAAAAAAAAATTTGTATCGCGAGGCGGCCCACGGTACGGTCAGCCATACCATGTTGAGACAACTTTTCGTAGGCAGCCCCCTCTCGGCCATATTGCATAAGTATACAGGGTGATAAATTGAAATGTCACAGTACGGGGAATTCGAAAACTAAAAGTAAGATAATGTTTTAAGGATCCAAAGCCTTGATTTTGGATAAGACGTAATACTTACTGCATTTAAAAGTTTCGCCTTGGTATTGGAAAGGGAATCAAACCAAGTACTTTTCCCGAATAAATATACATCGTTTTATTGCTGTATTTGATGCGTAAAGTGGTAGGTAAGCAATGATTAACATTCGAACAGCTGTTTCCAAAATGAACAAAATTAAGAGAAATTATGCAAAAAAGGTCAACCATTGGGTTTGTTTCCCGGTTAGTTACTACGTAACGTACGAGGGCCGCGCCGCCGGTCCAAAAAAAGTTAGTCAACGGCGTATTATTAATCCTATTGATTTCATTTTATTGCAGCTTAAAGGCAAATTTCATTACAAACTCTTTTGTGTAATGTCACTGGCCAGTAACATACAGTAATTTTTTTATGAAATTAGAAAAAAATGTCTGTTACTTTTTATTCGCAACGATGGAGGTATCGCGGGAATCATTTCGTGCTATGATATATTACGATTATAAACGAGGGCTAACTTACAATGATTCTCATGAAAAGTTAACCAGTGCTTTTAGGGCATTATCCCCATCTCTTGCCACTGTCAGTTACTGGTTCCGTGAATTTAAGCGTGGGCGGAGCGACGTCAAAGATTATCCTAGACCGGGGCGACCGCTAACGGCAGTCACTCCAGAAAACGTCATCAGGATGGAGTGGCTAATCAAGGAATCTCGAAATATTACCAAGTGAGAGATTCACATCGAACTGAAGGTTGGATCCCAGGCAGTTTCAACCATTTTGCATGAGCACCTTAAAGTTCGGAAGGTTGCGTCTCGATAGATACTTACATTCTCTCACACAGGAGCAAAAAGATAGACGTGTCGATTGGTGCAAATTTATGCTAAACTAGCTGTTCCCGTGTCCACTTCGTTGGGCAAAACATTTTTTTTGAGTTAATAATTTTTCCGCTAATTCCCGTTCCCGTGGGAATTTCGGGAAATTCAAATTCCCTTCCAAATTTCAAGTGCCTACGTTTAGCCGTTTAGGCTGTGCGTTGATATGTCAGTCAGTCAGTCAGTCAGTTTCTCCTTTTATATATTTAGATAAATTCGAAGGAGGCATATCACAACAAGTGACCTACATTGTGACATCTGACGAATCTTGGATATACAGCTACGACCCATTTATAAAACAACAATCGACAGTATGGGTCTTTGAAGAAGATGATTTACCCACTAAAGTAGTTCGCGGCCGAAGCGTCAACAAAAAAATGGTTGCTGTTTTTTCGACAAAGTGGGCCTGTAGCCGTAATTCCACTAGAAGATCGGAAAACGGTTACCAGCCAATGGTATAGCGAAGTTTGTTTGCCACAAGCATTCCAGGAGCTGAGCGTCAGTCGTCCAAGTAGTGGAACCCGGGGCATCATTTTTCATGTAGATAACGCTCCTGCTCATACGGCTGCCAGAACCATGGATTTTTTGAACAAATCGGGAGTGCAACTGCTACCACACCCTCCCTATAGCCCTGACCTGGCTCCATGTGATTTTTTTTATTTCCCACGGTAAAAAAATCATTACGTGGTCGAAATCAGGCGACTTTTTTGACCTTCCGCAAGAACGGTTTTTTTCCTGTTTTGAAAGTTGTTTTAGTCGAATGCATAAGTGCATAGATGTAGCAGGGCAATACTTTGAAAAGTTGTAAATAAAGTTTTATTATATTTCTTTTATTTTTTGTTTAACTAATAATTTTCGGACCGGCCCTCGTAGGTATGTTTTATTATTTAAACCCCTAAATGAAGATTTAAGGGTGACTTTTCCGAATGGAGACCAACGGGACCATAATACTATGTATGTATTAAGGAAGATTTAGAACAAAAAAAAAAGAGTAAAATAATAAAGAGGTACCCACTCATACACGACACGTTCCATTTCAAGGTTTTTAAATTTTTTGCTGTTGTGTAAGAACAGTAAAACATATACAAGCGCCAAATTTGGTATGATTATATGACAAACCCTGAAGAAAAACCACCAATACTAAAATATAGTCAATTGTGAGTTTGGTCGCGTGGATTCAATTCGAAATTGGAATATAATAATACGTAATGTGCGGCAGTACGGAACCCTCGGTGCGCGAGTCCGACTAGCACGCGACCGGTTTTTTCACAATAAAGGCCTTGGTTTCTAACAACATAATAATACCCAGTAACTTATCGTTTCCAATTTGTCCATATACTCGTATGTATGTATTGACTGACCCATTCTGATTGCTTGTAAAGTAAAAGTTTTACCTATAGCATAGGATAATCCCATATTCAGTTTATATTTTAATTTTAAATTTATTTGCCCTTATTTTCTTTTATAATTACAGGACGTATTTATTTTATCACCTACTTATGTATGTAGAATAAAGTTTAAAATTGAATGCGTCCCTATACTAAATCTGACAGCGTGTACCTATTTCGGCGCGGGCCGCCGCGCGGCACAAAAATTTTTTTTTACACCGTTTTCAGACAAATTATGTATGACAAGTATTTTTTTTTATATAGTAAGATAACTGGGCTATATACTAGTATTTTTTTTGTGACGCAAATCACCGTAGTTTTAAGAAAAAATAAAATTTTCGGGAAAAACAATTTAAAGTTTTTTTTTTATTTTTTAATTTCTCATTTTTTTTGTATGGGTGGGTAAAATTTTTATTCCAGAAATAAATTCCTCATCCTCGAATTATAAGAAAAAGACACCAAACTTGATATAGTTGCTAGATGTATGGAGATATTAAATTTAGAGTGAGGTGCGCCGGATGCACTTTTCCCCCCCCCTCCCCTGACCACCTGTGGGGGGGTACCACTGGGCACCCGGCCTAAATCAGCCCAGATCACCCCCAGGAACACCTGGTCCAAGGGATTTGCTTTGTCTCAAAAATGCAAGGTTCCCTTAGAAATCGGGACCTAAGATCTCCCACTATAAGTAATAAGTACCTATTTAAACTCGCAATGCAGGCAGCGCAGTCGTGTTTTGTTTTGAAAATAAGTAAGTACGCTGATAAAATAAATTCGTCTCGTTTGCACACACTCGCTAACACAGTACCTACAGTGCGCTCTGTCGCTCTCCGCCGCCGGCCGCGGTCGCTCGCTAGCCGCCCCCCACCTCCTCACCTCAGCTCCCTTCAGTTCAACGGCAGCGTCTGCGATCGCTTGACGCGTTCGTTTATTAGTAACTGGAAAGCGGCCGCCATTTTGAGATAGTTACCTACTGGTTAAACGGTATGTTTTTCTGATTTCGTTTTGCTTTTGAGATACGCTTATGATATCAATTGTTCATAATTGAGACATTTATTATGTTTCCATCTCTGTAAACATTATGATTGCAATAAAGTATTGAGATTGTTGTATACTTTCGTAAAAAGCTAGTGATACATTTTGACGGTATGCCTACCGAGTTTTTTCTCTCGTAACTTCACCCTGTCATTATGACAGGAGTCAAGAATTAAACTTGTTGACATTACTTTGTTTTAATGGCTTTATTTAGTCCAATGTTGTAACCAGAGCCGAGATGGGATATTGGAACCGATGTTTTACTATTCGTTTATTTATATTTTATGCATGGAGTCAGATTTATAAAATTTATTTTGTTTTCAAAATAATGTTTGTCTTTTAACCCGACTGACCCAGAAGGAAGGAGTATATCCGTTCCATTGTGACCTTCTGTAGCCTAAACGGCTTAACCGGTTTTGAAGAGTGAGGTATCATTAGTTTCGACTTCATTGTCGGAGTGAAGTAGGGTATATTTCAATTAATGGCGTCCGCTAAAAACATATGGTGGTTTTTATTTTAACTATACATATGGGTATCAAATTAAAGCTAATAAACAGCCCATTTCTAATATACATTACGCATTATATCACGTTTAAGCTATTATTCTCACAGTCCTGTGAACATAAAAAAAAACATTTACTTAGTTCTTTTTTACAGTCAGTCGTGTTTTTTGGTTTTTTAAATTAAGTAACTTTTTATTTATTTTGGCATAATATGTCATCTGTTTGTCCATTTGTCACAGCCGTTTTGTTCGCAGACTATATTAAGTGTAACTGACGTTTATAAGTAGGTTTACAGTATTAAAGCTTTTTTTGTACAATAATGAGCTGAGCACTTTGTTAATACTTTTCTTTGGCACGAGATAAAATGCAAACACTAGTCCCGCGTCGCTATTGCCTAACGCACTCGCAATCTCAATTGGCTTCAAAGCGGTACAATTGTTTTCATTTTGTATGCAGACACGCCTTCGATTTTCAAAATGAAAACAATTGCCCCTCAGGTTCTTAGTTTAATGGTTCAATAAAAATTACATCTTGTTACATACTGTAATAAATCAAAAACGGGAATTAATCGCGTAAAACCGGTAAAACATTTCGACGTTTCGATCGTGTTGCAACGGTCGTGGTCACGAGCAGACTGAAGAGGGCTGGTGCTTATTTATGTTACGTGCGAGTTTTCCGAACTACCCGCACTTGGTTTTACATACATGCATACCTTCACGCCTTTATTCCCAAAGTGGGGTAGGCAGAGATACAGAATTACCAACAACTCTAAAAACTTGTTGCTAATTCTGTACCCACATTTTGTACAAACAGACTAAGAAGTTTACTAGTGTATATTAGTGACAGGTTGCAAACCCATTGCCTAACAATACTGCAAGCCCTTATTCCTTATCGTTTTATTGGAATAGACACCGACCGGCACACAACATTACACTCACGTTTTATGCGCTACGGAACCCTAAATTCATGCGTGCTCGATACGTACTAGGCCGTATTTTACAATATTTTTGGTTATTTACCTACTTTAAGATTTTTTCCCGGATATTTTTTAGGTAATATTAAAAATATAGTCAATAATATAGGCTCATTTAAAGTTTACAGGAAATAATTGTACATGTTCCGAAAGTTACAAGTTTTACAGATATTTTTAGGTATTTTCAGTGTATCTCCGCACGAATTTGACTCATCAGTTCGGCTCCTTATGATCAACAAATGAATTTTAAATAGATCGATTCGAATATCAAATCTCTGCCAATAGGTAACTATATTTTATTTGTGTGAATATAATTACTTTACTATTGTTTCAGTGATAATCAATATGGAAAATGCAAGTACTAGTAAAGATGAAAAGAAGAAAGTTGTGTACTTAAGGAGCAAGGAGTTGTTACAAAACATTTACAAAAAATGCAAAGAAGAAAGTGTGTCCGGTTTACAAATACCTTTGCAACAATATGAAGATAGAGTATTGAACTATACGGGAGCGCCGATATATGTACTTGATGTTGTTTCGGAGCAGACAGAAGCCGGTAAGAACTTCGATCTTTTCGAGAAAGCTATAATTTGTGACACTATACTCAAAAATTATAAGGCAAGAAAACCTTTCTCTTTTAAAACAATTCACGATGAGGTCCAGGTGAAAGTAAACATGCCTGATTTGACCAAATTTACTCGTTATTTAAGAGCCTCCGGTTTTATGCCGCTAAACACTCTGAACTATGGATGGATTGTGTTAGAAGATCCAAAAATTACCTATGAAAGATTTCATTACCTAAGCAAGATAACCAAATTAAGAGCTAGTAAAAAAAACATTTATTACTTAGACGAAAGAATTATTGATTCAAGCCGATCGTTCAAAAAACCGTGGCTAACTAAAATGGATACATCGAAAATCGATGGTTACATATTTTTCCACATAACGTCCAAGTATGGTTTTGAGAAAGGATTATTTTGCAACCAAGCTAACGAAGAAGACTTAAGAAAATGGGTCAGTGACATTGTGTTGCCAAGTTTGAAAATGTCTAGTGTCATAGTAATGGACAAAAGCCCTCTTCACGGCAAGAGTGTAAACGAGCCCTTAACGAGATTCCATTCAAAGAGTGAGATGGAAAAATGGTTGCAATATAACAACATTCCATGCACACCAAGCATGCGCAAGGCGCATCTATACGATCTCATAGCCCGTTGTCCTGTTAAAGAGAGCCAACACAGTTTGGATCTAATTTTTAAATCTCACGGTCACGAAGTAGTTCGTTTGCCGGAGAACTTTCACGACTTGTCGCTGACTGAGCTGCTGTGGGAACACGTCGCAACGAGATTGACCGAAGACAAAGATGCGGACAATTTATCGAACTTGAAGTCCAAAATCCTTATGATTCTTACAAATATTATATCAAGTGCTACATGGAAGCAGTTCGATTCTACGATCGAAGCCACCGAACAAAAGTTTTTCGATATTGATGAAGCTATCGAAAACGCTCTGGACGCTTTCGAAATCGATATTAATAATGTCCTTTTTGATTAGCCCAGTAGTACCAAACATAGTACTAGAATAAAAATCCACAATAAACATTATTTTCATACATATAATTATTCTGTTGTTTTAATAATGTCCCATTATCCTCGTAGTATTTTTTTTCAAAATCTATACTTACCAAATTGTATTATAGAGGTATTTTACAGTCTCGGTATGAAATGTCACTTCTCAACTCTTAAGTGAAAAAATATCTATTTTTTGATCCTTGTACCGTTGCTTAAATACTAAAGGGCCTCAAATCAAAATGTGTTTTTGTTGCATTTAAATTCGGAATGCTATATACTTTAAGTTTTAAATCAAACTATGTCTGTTTTTGTTTTGAGGCGCTTTAGCATTTAAGCAGCGAGTCATTTTTGATTGTCTATTTTAATGCTGTTAGGGTCCGAAAGTCACGGACCTTTGTATACCGCGACTATCGCTTTATTATTTTACCTACATCAACAAAATAATAAGGTAGGTTCGACATAGTAACAATAAGATGGGCTATGCAAAAAAAATACAAATGAGAATAGGTATGCAAAAAAAATATTAAATTAAATAGAACTATGTATTGGCAGTTGAGAAATATTAAACACGCGGTAACGTTAAATCTCGTTCTATACATATTTTGCTTGGGTATAATAATTTTGTTTCAGTAAACAGTTCATCAAAACCCTTTTGTCGAGCTTTGACGTATCAGCGGGCCTATTATGGTCGTGTCTATCGACGTGGATAAGCGATGCTTTATCCAGCATTTGTCACTTTCTGACCAATGTGTAAGTACGAGAGAGACGGAAGTTTTATCCACTGCGATAAAGCGACCAAAATACGGGCCTTCTGCTTATATTTGTCTGACGAACTATTTACATCAACAAATGTTGCAATACGTTAAAATAGTATTTAGGTAAATACTTGGGCCTCTTGTTTTATTTCAATTACGATTAAGTAAATAACCATGAACCTGTTATAATTATTAAAGAGAATAAATATAAATAGGTAAATTATTAAACACTCATTGCTCATTATTTAAATTTCCGTAGAGTAATTTGAATTTGTAACCCAGATTCGAATTCGCGTTTCGTTATCACGTTTGTACTCATTCATCCATGAAAAAACATACAGTGTATCTGTAATATAAATAAGGTAGGTACTCACACAAATGCCTGGTTTAGTTTTCTTTTTAATAAGCCACAGACTATATAAGGCAGTGTAAAGCGGTGTTTGCACGGCGATATTATTGTATTTGTGTGGCATGTTTTTATCTGTTTCTTTCTTTTCTTTTAAATTTTATTTCTACCAATATTTTTTGTGAATTGTGCTTTAACTGCTTTGTTTGTGCGATCGTGGCGTCATTGCGCCGTGTCTGCACCAAAATGGTCACAACGGAAGACCAGCGCTGGCTCTGTCAGCATCACGCTGAGTTGTGTCCATTTCGTAACAAACCACTTAGCGTGCTTTTGTGTTCAGAATTCTGTAAGTATGTGGTAATTTATGTTTGTCACGAATAAATAATTTATTTTCTTTCTTTTCTAAATAAATACCTACGTAGCGTATCTGAATAGAAATTATTTATTTAACGCTTACACAACTTAAAGATGGTGGTAGCGATCCGGGCGGACCCTGCACAAGGTACTAACCTAACTTGTTCATATCAAAATGATTTTTTTTTGCGTCTTCCAACCATATTATCTTAAATACGGAACCCTCAACGCGCGAGAGTGCCTCGTACTTAACCGGTTTTTTTATTCGCCCTCTAGCAAACGAAAGGATATATTAGGAAAATTCATTGTTAATTAATTATTTGTAACGCTAGAGCTAAGCTTAATGGCTGTTTTATTGCTAAAATATAAACACAGTGAAAGCATTCGATTATTTACTGAACACGCGGTTAATTATACGAGTAACTAACCATGTGTTTAATTTGCTCAAGGCAAAGTAGACTCAATGGACGTCGACAGCTACGATTTGATTAACAAAACAACAATATTGCGAATAAATCTAAATACTGCTTAATTTATGAATGTATGCTTTAGCTCCAATGGCTAGATTTGGAGACAGCATTCACACCGCATAGTAGGTATATTGTGGGGTTATTTACTAAAACGATGTTATACTTTTTAAAAAAAACTTCGACAAAGCTCGTCCAAGAAGACATATACAAACATGTTATTTACACACACTGACGAGCCAAACCCACAGTGTTTGTCAAGGACCAAGTTAGGTATTAACAATTTCATTGCCTAGGGCTCTGAATTTTCATATAAAATAGACCCGTCTAGCAATCAGTGTTCCGTTTTTGTGAGCACAACACCGGTAGCAAAAAAAATTGTTTCCAAATTATTATGATCTCATATTTCGTTTAGTGGCAATCAATCTAGGGTCCAAAGTTTTGGTTAGCTGCAAACTCGAGTTCTATGCTGTCGCATTAAAGAATAACAATAACACATTCATACATACATAAACTCACGCCTTTATTCCCAGAGTGGGGTAGGCAGAGCTACAGAATTTCCAACAAGTATAAAAACTTTTAGATAATTCTGTAACCACATTTTGCACACTTAGGCTGGGTTTTATAAAGATCCGTTTGATCAAATTTCGGTCAGCAATGTCAAAACTTGTATTAAGTTACTAAAATTTGATCTGACATATTTACTAATGGGCCTTTATAAAACCGGGGTTTAGGCGAAGATGTTTACCAGTGTATTAGTGACAGGTTTCAAGCCCATCGCCTAACAGTACTACACGCCTTTATTACCTTAGTCGGCTTTTACGACATCCACGGAAAGATACGGAGTGGCACTATTCTAATCCGGCTTCCACACATTCAGAGCAAGAATATTTAGTTTTCATACAAGTTTGACCCGAAATTGAGTCACTTGTGTTTATTGTTAAAGTGTTTACACACACATGTTTTCGACCACTAATTAGCCCGGCACTCGATCGCTGCATTAAAGTGGTGTCAACTTATTGCACCGAAATTACACGAATGGTGACCACGACTAAATTGGAAATACTGGTAAAGCCATTCATTTATAAAGCAAGTTAATTGTAACATTAAAGTTGCGGTTTTCACTGGAGACTGAAACGTGAAACAACTGTCACAACATTTGGGTATAGCTTGGCAGAAAACAGTCTGAAAAATAAAAGTCAAGGGTGCTGTTCGAAGTGAAATGAAACATAATCCATTTTTTACCAGAAATCTTCTAGGTACTTACATATTTTGGTGGTTTTCACGTGAGACTACTGTAGTTACAGCTAAAACCACGACGAACTCTTTTCTACTTTAAATACCAAATTAGTTCGAATATAGTATTCTATGTGCCATCTTGTTCCCCTGACGCCGTCTGTCAATCTTGCGTACTGTAACACTCCATACCCGAGGCTTAACAGAATCGAATAAAATTTCCTACGTTGTGTAATTAATTAAATTGGCCAAAATTTAAAACATGTGATCGTCTAGATTTTTTTTTTAAATAAAATAAAACTAAATTAGGACCCTCTACGTTGTGTAAAAGAATGTTATAACCAGAATTAACCTTAACTATTTTGATCAATAAACAAGCTATAAACACAGAAACAATACAATCAAGATAACACAAAATAAACAAACGGAAGTTATAAAATGGAAACGACTCACCGATAATCTTTCTAGATACCTGAACACCCAGGAATTGGAGTATCGAATACCCCACCGCTACTGCTCGTGAGGCCTCCGTATGCGTATTATTTAAATGCACTTTCAAATAGTTATAAAATAAAATAATATTCCCTACCTGTATGTGTAAGTAATACAATATAATATTTGTCTACCTAACCCCAACCGGGTTACGAGATCGTATAAAGCAAGAACTTCAATGACCTTAACTTCAAATTTACTTCTTTAAGTAATTGGAATAATTAATTGAACAAGAAAATTAAAATCAAATTGGAACACTTTGGATGGGGTCTGATCTCACTAACACTACCGGTCATGCTATCGCTACATAAATTCCTAAGTAAATTACCCAGTATAAATATATTTAAGCACGCTCATGCAATTATGTTTATACTATGCTCTTAAAACTATGATTTTACGCGTCCCTAATCCGAATTACGCAGCCGCGGTTTGTGACGACGACTAGGGGGTGTTGTCGGCGTGTTCAAGATAGTCTGAATATCATTGAGATGAGTTTAACAATTACTGAAGTTAACCCCATAACAAAGGTTACAATATTGACCAAACTTCACACTAGGCAGTTAGCCCGGGAATTGTTTATAGCCTGTACCTCAGGGCTACTCGTAAAGGTTATAAACACCTAAATGACCCAGGTCTTGAGTGAATATCTAGTGTTCGTGTAGTGGTGTGACGTTATCAGTGTGTTAGCTAATGCAAGTGGATTGAATTTAAATAGTGGTAAAGAATTGAAATGGCAAAAGATGAATTCCTAGAGCTTGCAGTGGAATTAGACAACCAGAGTCGCAAGACGTTCCAGCCGCTATCTGGGCTGACCCCACGTGTGATGCTTGTAAGAGTTTAGAATAAATGAATGTATAGTTAACCACAAAAATAGTTTTTTGTTATTAATCCTTAGCTCGTCACAAACATGAAACAAGAACTTATTTAATAAAAGCGCTATGACACACTGAATAAAACAAAGGTAAAGCAGTATAAAGATAATGAGTGAGATAGGACTGCTCTTCCCTCTATTTCATAAAGTCTGAAATAACAAAGCTCATAATCAATTAAGCAAGCATAAAAAAAGTTAGTAATATTCTATTTACCTAATCTAATTTATTCACAAGATGAGATTAAATGATACTTAACGTAAACCTTCCCTCTGATAACTAATTTTTGATAACTACTTGAAGAAAATACTGACCCTACAAATAATATGAAAAGACACAAAATACTAAAAATCATTCGCCCCTAATACTGAAAATACATCAAATTAAACTTACCTAGACACAATTAACCAAATTAACATTAATGAAACTAAAACTATATACTTAAGTAACTCGACTAAATAAAATATTCTAATCACAAACACTTATTGTCTTTAAACTTAAATGTCCATAAGTACTCTATTCACAAAACTAAAACACTGAATCTAGTTTTAAATATTTAACAAAAAGTGAGACTTAGGTTTAACCGTATGCGTACGATACAACTCTCGATATCTCAGTTTCGCGTCCCGGGGGTAACTACTCAGTCTATATCATCTATGTTTCCCAAGTTTCAAATCATCCCTACTTCTTACAACTGACGCTATCCTAATTAACCAATCAGAGCTAAGTCCAGCCAAACATTCTTTTCACACGCAACTTTAAGCACAAAAAATATGCAAACGCCAAGTGGGTGATAAATACTAAACACTTGTGTGATTTGTTCGTTATTGCCACAAAAACAGGTCATAAAGTTACACAATTTATATTGACATAATAAGTAGTGTTCAAGTGATTTTTTTTTACAAAAGTTGTCTCGCTTAGATTTGTTTTGGCGCCACTACAAAAAAAATATAGATAGGTATTATTTATTTTATTAACGGTTGATACAAGCGTGTTACAGTTCGCCCCTTTGATTTTGAGAAATTAAGCGCTAGAAGAGTGTTAAATTTTGAGAAATCAACAATAAGATATCCTTACTATTTATTTAATAATATAAAAATAAGTTTACCTATCTTTAATTTAAAATGTTGTATTTTATTATTTATATTTAATTATTTAATTTCACGCCCCTAGCTCTGAGTAATGTTGGTTGATATTCTTAACGACACTCGCAAATATTCTCGCTATAATGTCAGTAGGTACTTAATGAAACTAACTTTTTTAATTACCTACTATTTAAACGAATGCCAAAACTACCTTTTTACTATTCAAGTTTTTTTTTTTTTTATGTTTTTGCATCCCTATACAAACATACTTAGTACACATACTTATGACAGACGAACAAACATACTTACACATTTATCAACTTAAGGTGCCCTGATTGAGTACCGTTGCAAAGATAAGACAGGTCAAATATTAAAAATAACAATTTGCAAACGGCAGTCAAATAATAAAAAAAAACTTACTCTGCAATCGAACTAGCATGTCACTACTTTAAGTATAAATATTGATAATTTAGTACTTTTGTAAATAGCACTCCCACTCCATACATTTTTCCTTTTACCAACTAAATAATTCACAGAAATCGAATCCGTGTTTTTTTTTT
This sequence comes from Acleris laterana, assembly GCA_963966035.1. NCBI lineage: Eukaryota > Metazoa > Arthropoda > Insecta > Lepidoptera > Tortricidae > Acleris > Acleris laterana. The sequence continues at coordinate 11,706,069 of OZ014448.1, read as the reverse complement.
GTAGGCTTTAATACCATAAATTTTAGCTAAATATAACCCACATACCACAACATTCATTTAAAAACGACAAATTATCAATCAACTTTAACGCACATTAGATAACTGTTAAGTTATTCAGAGCTCTTTAACATGGGAACTATATTTTGCGCTATGTTCATGCACTTTTATTATAACCTTGATTGCACCAACAATAAAAATAATGCACGGAAATCGAATCCGTGACAACACTGCAATGGTATCACTATATCGTTTCATATTTTTCAAAAACGACGCCCCTAGCTATAAAAATATCAATATAGTACTTAACAATTAAATTTGCAACACACAAGATGTTGAAGTTATGTTTTAATTCTAACATCAATAAGAAAAACTTATAAGACACTCTCTTTATAGTTTTAATTTCATATAATTGTCACGCCAGTTGCTTAATTTACGGTAATCGAAACCGTATTCAAAACACAACCTCTAAATAATTATTAAAATTATTCCAGATTTGCGCCCCTAATCTAATAAATACTAAAAGCAAAAATAGCTCCGAACTAAATTATTATGCAGGAAATCGAACCTACGATTAAGAGCTTCAATAACTACAACTAAGTAATAACTACATAAATGAACTATTTATATTTTTGCAGGAGTCGAACCTACAATTACAACTTGATTGTAGCACGATAAATCTCTAACAAAGCTTTCATTTATTTTCATTCAACAAGCATCTTCGTAGGAATCGAACCTATAATTATAACATACACCTAATTAGAAATATGTACTTAACTTAGATAAAACGTCTCATACATCAAACACTGATAAGAATCAAAACCACAACTCAAATGAGTCATATAGTACCTTTATTAGCAATTCCTACTAGAAATGCTCACTACCCTTATAATTTTCTAACAAGTAATATCATAATCCTCATTACGCTGTCCTTTATTAACAGTTCCTACTAGAAATGCTCACTACCGTTATAGTTTTCTAACAAGTGATAAAACAATTCTCATTAGGCTGTTAAAACTAGCAAAACAACTTTTTGAAGTAATAGTAACCCGAGTTCTTTTAAATAAGTATTTGAATAAAACGAATTCAAATTTGAATGACTTAAATCCTGGTCACACGGCATCAACTGTAACACTCCATACCCGAGGCTTAACAGAATCGAATAAAATTTCCTACGTTGTGTAATTAATTAAATTGGCCAAAATTTAAAACATGTGATCGTCTAGATTTTTTTTTTAAATAAAATAAAACTAAATTAGGACCCTCTACGTTGTGTAAAAGAATGTTATAACCAGAATTAACCTTAACTATTTTGATCAATAAACAAGCTATAAACACAGAAACAATACAATCAAGATAACACAAAATAAACAAACGGAAGTTATAAAATGGAAACGACTCACCGATAATCTTTCTAGATACCTGAACACCCAGGAATTGGAGTATCGAATACCCCACCGCTACTGCTCGTGAGGCCTCCGTATGCGTATTATTTAAATGCACTTTCAAATAGTTATAAAATAAAATAATATTCCCTACCTGTATGTGTAAGTAATACAATATAATATTTGTCTACCTAACCCCAACCGGGTTACGAGATCGTATAAAGCAAGAACTTCAATGACCTTAACTTCAAATTTACTTCTTTAAGTAATTGGAATAATTAATTGAACAAGAAAATTAAAATCAAATTGGAACACTTTGGATGGGGTCTGATCTCACTAACACTACCGGTCATGCTATCGCTACATAAATTCCTAAGTAAATTACCCAGTATAAATATATTTAAGCACGCTCATGCAATTATGTTTATACTATGCTCTTAAAACTATGATTTTACGCGTCCCTAATCCGAATTACGCAGCCGCGGTTTGTGACGACGACTAGGGGGTGTTGTCGGCGTGTTCAAGATAGTCTGAATATCATTGAGATGAGTTTAACAATTACTGAAGTTAACCCCATAACAAAGGTTACAATATTGACCAAACTTCACACTAGGCAGTTAGCCCGGGAATTGTTTATAGCCTGTACCTCAGGGCTACTCGTAAAGGTTATAAACACCTAAATGACCCAGGTCTTGAGTGAATATCTAGTGTTCGTGTAGTGGTGTGACGTTATCAGTGTGTTAGCTAATGCAAGTGGATTGAATTTAAATAGTGGTAAAGAATTGAAATGGCAAAAGATGAATTCCTAGAGCTTGCAGTGGAATTAGACAACCAGAGTCGCAAGACGTTCCAGCCGCTATCTGGGCTGACCCCACGTGTGATGCTTGTAAGAGTTTAGAATAAATGAATGTATAGTTAACCACAAAAATAGTTTTTTGTTATTAATCCTTAGCTCGTCACAAACATGAAACAAGAACTTATTTAATAAAAGCGCTATGACACACTGAATAAAACAAAGGTAAAGCAGTATAAAGATAATGAGTGAGATAGGACTGCTCTTCCCTCTATTTCATAAAGTCTGAAATAACAAAGCTCATAATCAATTAAGCAAGCATAAAAAAAGTTAGTAATATTCTATTTACCTAATCTAATTTATTCACAAGATGAGATTAAATGATACTTAACGTAAACCTTCCCTCTGATAACTAATTTTTGATAACTACTTGAAGAAAATACTGACCCTACAAATAATATGAAAAGACACAAAATACTAAAAATCATTCGCCCCTAATACTGAAAATACATCAAATTAAACTTACCTAGACACAATTAACCAAATTAACATTAATGAAACTAAAACTATATACTTAAGTAACTCGACTAAATAAAATATTCTAATCACAAACACTTATTGTCTTTAAACTTAAATGTCCATAAGTACTCTATTCACAAAACTAAAACACTGAATCTAGTTTTAAATATTTAACAAAAAGTGAGACTTAGGTTTAACCGTATGCGTACGATACAACTCTCGATATCTCAGTTTCGCGTCCCGGGGGTAACTACTCAGTCTATATCATCTATGTTTCCCAAGTTTCAAATCATCCCTACTTCTTACAACTGACGCTATCCTAATTAACCAATCAGAGCTAAGTCCAGCCAAACATTCTTTTCACACGCAACTTTAAGCACAAAAAATATGCAAACGCCAAGTGGGTGATAAATACTAAACACTTGTGTGATTTGTTCGTTATTGCCACAAAAACAGGTCATAAAGTTACACAATTTATATTGACATAATAAGTAGTGTTCAAGTGATTTTTTTTTACAAAACGTCGGCTTAGTGCAAGAAGTCACTAAAGGCATAAAATCACTAAGTACAGGTACGAGCACAGGCGGATTCGCCGCGACTTACTCTTTCTAACGCACGGATCCATTTTTTTTTACATTGAATAATTTCGATGTTACAGCCATGACATTAAGTCATTAACTTAACTTTTTGCCTTATTGATTTGATGTAAATTGGTTTTAGACCATTACTAACTTTAAACAAAACAAATTTGTTATTTTTTATCTTTTATTTTGTTTAAATATTCACTTTTGTTACTTATCAACTTTAAAAAATAAAACAATATGAATAAAGCTATGAAAGTATTTGAGCTAGAATTCATTATATGCATATAGTTACTTTTAGCAAACCGTAAAACGAAAATAAAAGTTATTATCATGCTTTAATGATTTTTAACAAAATGAGCATTGGATGCACATTACCACTTTTACTTTAGTATAAAATAACTAAAGCACTTTATAAACTTAAAAAAAAACTAGGAGACAGCATTAATGGCAATCAGAATGTTTTTTTAAAGTAATTAATGATATTTATCGATTTTTGTTATGTCCAAAGACATGTAATTCACGTGATTAAATTATGGTTAGTGACTTTTGGCAAATAACTTGTATGAATTTGAACACCTTTAGTGAAATATTCTTGCACAACAGTTCATATTTCAACTCATTTATACCTACGAGTACGTCTTGCTCTCGCGGTAACGGGGGTTCGGCCACCGCGATCGAAGTCATACCATTGCGGCTGCGACCGGGGATGGACGTTACGCGAGAAGTTAGTGATTTCTTACAAAATGAAGCGAAATGGTATTAAATTTAAGGCAGGACGAGGATCTTTGATGTTAGAAAAGATTCTAAATAAGGAGAATGAAGATCACAGCGTAACTACTTTTGTCATATATTTATAATAAGATACGTGCAAATTACTTTATGCTGTTAAGTTGTAGGTAAGTAAGTATTTCATTTGCGAAATACCAATTTTGTCCTTAGTGCGAAATTTTGTATAGGTACCTAGGTTTTGTTTTTGACTTTTTGACTGATAATATCAGTGATATTGACGATAATGAGTTGGAAACAAAAGCACTCAAAAAATTTAAAGTAAACTGTCGTCAAAAGGATTTTATACTCGCAAACATATCAGTAAATCCTTCACAAAGGTGTTACGTAAAAGCAGTTAGAAAACGAACCATGTCACGTTCATATTTTTTTTCTAATGATGAAGGTAAAATCAAGGTATGTGAAAAGTTTTTTAAAAGTACCCTCTGTATTTCAAACGGCCCTATAAACAATGCATTTTCCAAGGTTGGCAGTTCTGGTCTTTTTGAAGGAGAAGACCAACGTGGTAAGCATGTTGCTCACAATAAAACCAAACAAAACGATATAGATTTTATAAAACAACACATCGAATCATTCCCTACAATGGAATCGAACTATTGCCGAAAAACATCGTCAAAACTCTATTTAGATGGCACACTATCTATTTCAAGAATGTACGAACTTTATACAGAGGAACGCAAAAAAGCGTCTCGGACTTCTGTTAATATAAACGTGTACAGAAATGTATTTGGAACTGAATATAATTTGGATTTTCACAATCCAAAAAAAGACCAATGTCTAACATGTCATAAGAATAACAGTATCAAAAATACAAACGGACCCGATCTTGAATCTTGGAAACAAAAATATGACTTACACATTTCACTAAAAGAACAATGTCGAGAAGCCAAAGAATTGGACAAAATTCGTGCTAATGAAGATGAAAGCTTCAATTCAATAACGTTAAATTTACAAAAGGTACTTCATATCCCAAATGGAACTGTTTCTATTCTTTATTACCTACGCAAATTGAATGTGTACAATACTACCATTTATGAAGCTCGCACTCCCATTTTGTTACCTCTGGTCTGAGCTGGATGGCAAAAAAGGAAGCGATGAGGGGGTACGGCTTTGTATCTATGGATAAAACGTCTCCCATGTACTGTAAAAGAAATTTCCATATTCACTGATACCTGTGGAGGCCAAAATCGTAATCAATTCCTTTTAAGCCTGCAGTTGTATTTAGTTCAGACAACTCATCACGAGATAATACAACATAAATATTTAGAGCCTGGTCATACACATATGGAGGTAGATAGCATGCACAGTGCGATTGAGAACCAATTGCGTTTAATGCCAGTGTACTCAATGATAGACTTCTGTAATGTTATTCGATTAGCAAGATCAAACAGAAAAAATAAGAAAAATGAAACCCTGAAAAAACCGGACGAACCGATAGTTATGAATCACACAGATATTTTGAACCTAAACGACTTGAGAGATAACTTGATGCAGAATTGATCGATTGACGTCAATGGAGAAAAACTGCGATGGCTTAAAGGGAAATCTTTTCGACTAGAGAAAAAAAGGCCGAACGTTGTTTTATACAGATACGATTTCAAATCTGAGTATAAAGAATTTCACGTATTAAAAAGTAATATATCCCAATCTATGGCCCCAATAAAACAACTGCGAAAACGTAAGCTTGAAAAACCCATACAGGGTTTCAATTATAACACTTACATTTTGAGAAAAGCTTACAACCAAAAAGTGCCAATCACTCTAGCTATAAAAAGGACTTACTAAAAATGTGCAATGAAAAAATTATACCTGCTGAACTTCACCACTGGTGCCAGAACTTGTCAGCCAAAGAAAGTCGTGATTATGTACCTGAAGAAATGTCTTCAAACTCAGAAGACGAAGAGTAAAAAAGATGGTTGACTGGGTTTTTTAACTCTTTTTCGTACTTACAGTATTAGTTCAAAATCAAAGGCTGATCTTTTTATTTTAATACTTTTAGAAGTTTTTATGTTTTATAACAGTAAGTAAGTTGTGCTTGCTGCGAGTGTCTGGGATTATAATATAATATTAAGTTCCTCCATAAACAAAATTATTTTTTTAGTTATTTTAGTTTGGAGTTACAAATAACGCCATTTTGAGAATTTTATGTTATTTTTGTGGTTTTGTTGAGTTTATAATCTGTGAAGTAGAGTTTTTAAAACTGTTTATGCGTTGTTAATTAGTAAATAATGTTCATAAAGTTTCTAAGGTAATAATTAAGACTGATGAAACCAAATTTCTCGTTTAAAACTGTGTTTCTCGATTTAATTGTGATTAAAATAAAAAATAACTAATTGTAAGTTCCCTTAAAGCGAGAAAGACAAAAAGTCACTAACTACATATTTAGGCTTTTAAAAAAGTTATTTGGAATTATTGTACAAAGTTTTTAATTGGTTTTGATACTAAATATATTTAGCTAACCACTAGTGTTTAATTTTTAAATCTAGACCCGAACCTACAACAATAATGTTCATTTGACTAAGTCAAAACTTTGGGCCCGTTTTTCTCGGACTTGACTTTTTGTGGGTTAATGACTTCTTGCACTAAGCCGACGAAAAGTTGTCTCGCTTAGATTTGTTTTGGCGCCACTACAAAAAAAATATAGATAGGTATTATTTATTTTATTAACGGTTGATACAAGCGTGTTACAGTACCATAAAATGATATTTTATAGGTGGATCTACGGCCTGGTGAAGACCACTGGAGATCACCTTCGGCAACTTGGATCCTATGAGTTCGATGCCATGGGATCGAAAGATGTTTTTTTTCCTCTTGGATCTTATATTCATAGGATTGAAATGCACTGATAGAACAAGAGTTAACTGCGATGCTATTCGTTTTGAAAGGATACTAAGATTCCAGACCCAATTTACCCATAAGATGAGGTAGGTTTAGGTTATGTTAGTTTTGCAGCAGGCCCGGAGGGCCAAACTACCCAAAAATATGAGCTCCGCTCCAGGCGGGTGGGAGTGGGAGCAGTATAAAATACGAATAAATCGAAAATAATGTCCGATAGTTTTATAAAGGGTACGCTCCCATAGGATCCAAGATGGAATAAACATCTTTCGATCCCATGGGATCGAACTCATGGGATCCAAGTTGCCGGAGGGTCGAAATCGATGGTTGCGATTAGCACAAACCATCGTGGAGATCCTTAGGTTAGGTTATGTCCAGCAGAGGACGTCTTTCGGAGGATATGATGATTGGATGAGCAGGAATCATTTTTTGGAAAAAAGCCACCAGACGAGATTAAGACCTCAGTTTCCAGCACTCCCTTACAGACAGATTGCTATAGTGATGCTATATTACTATTCTGCGACGCCATGTGAAGACGGAAGTGTCGTAACGATAAAAAGATTCTGACAAATAATCATAGTAGTCCGGACTGTGCTTTTATGCTGCACAGTCATTAACTGCTTATCGAGATCAATCTAACTAATTCCAATTCGGTGGGTCTACGTTAAGTATCTACAACGGTCCTGCTGCCACATCGCGATATCATCTTCAGATCTGCTCTTGGACACCATAATATTGCTTGTATTATCATTATAGTTTACATTATATTTCTTCGTATGGCACTTTTACAATCGTTCGTTTTAATACTATAACTACAGTACTAATTAAGCTGAGCATTTCTGAGTATAAGTGCGGTGCTCCAAAACAAGACATAATTATCCTCCAGGATAGCCCACTTACCAAGTACGACTGTGACCCGTGACGCACTCACAATCGTAAACGTTTTTATTTTAAAAATCGAAGGCTTGTCTGCATAGAAAATTAAAACAATGGTTCCACTTTGAAGTCGATTACGATTGCGAATGCGTTAGGCAATAGGCCAGCACTGCAGTTCACCCTAGCACATGACTCAATCCAATGGATAGTTTACAAAAGTACGAGTATAGTTAAATAAAAATTGAACCGTAACACCATCGACAAACTACGTAACATTTACCCATTTTTTAAGTGCCTAAAGATTTTCAACTCTATAAATGGAATCTTAAATGAGCCCTTAATGTCTGCTGGCGCAGTTTCATAAGTTGCCACCAAATTTAATTCTAACCGTGGCGTCTATTTTCTGACTTGATAATTTTCTTCGGTAGGTAGTAAACAAAGTTAGCGCAGCAGCGAGAAATGTCATCGCAGATTTTATTTCACCACTTACTCGACTACGAGCGTTCACTGCGTCCTACATTCAGTAAAGGAATTAACGACTCATAAACTTTGTAACGTCCCTAACACATGGAGCTGGTCCGCCGAAGGTTTTTTAAGTATTAATTTTATCATGATACCTCACCATTATACGCATATTTCACAATTAGACGGTCACCAATTCCGTTTTAACAGTAGTGACTTCTAACTTCACTAACCAACTAGTCCAATCGCGTCGTCAAACTAGGTACATCCTTTAAGTACGCCGGATCTACAGTAGTAGTACCTAGTAACAATTCACCTTCGAGTTATTAACTAAACGGAAAAAAGTGGCCACCTTTTCCCGTTAAGCTGACTACTCAAAGGGTAATTGTTATTAAATTTTGTTACGTATCCCATAAATTGTGTTTTTACTTGTACTACAAAAACATTTCGTCTGATTCCAAGGAAATTCTTTAGTTTATTAGGAAACACAACAATAGTACATCCACTGCCACTGTACATCCGGCGTACGCTCGGCGCGGTCTTAGGGCCGTATTAATAAATTAATCTCAAGTCTCAACTATAATGCTCATCTCGAGATGTGTCAAAAATGACAGTGTTCTATGGTTTGACGTTTACATTGACGTATCTTGTGACGGGCATCTCAGCCAAGATGAGTTTATTAATACGGGCCTAAAACTTTCAAAAACTAGCCAACTAAACTTCAATATCAACCTTTTTCAACGACAATATTAGGTAGAGGTATAACCATCATCTAGTACCAAAAAGTTCCCAAACAAAATAAGTTTTCCATACACATTCATAAGGCTAAGTTTATGTGCCGTACGGGAGTCATGCGATAGTTTCATTCGCAGTGAGGTCACGCGACGGCAGACGGTACAACTAAAATACCCCCCATTTGTCACCTGCAGCCTGCACCTGAATAACTTACACCATAAATATCTCCTTACAACAGGGCGACGCCCCTGATCACGGCAGAACTACCTTAAGCCCTATGTAGACATGGCTTAAAATCATATTCCTCATTTTTTATAGTGGCAATCTCATGCCAAAACAAATTTTTAACGAAAGCTTAATGGAAGCCGCTATGAATTGGATCCCAAAACCAAGCACTAGAAAAGACATTTTATAATCCCCTTTTATCCAAAGCCTCCGAGCATATTTCGAATAAAGAGCGAACAGTTAAATCCCAGGTATATAAAAACACGTTCTCAACGGCAGGGCTGAGCATGTTAAATTTTGAATTGTCTGTTTTTGCTAGAATTCAACTGAATTATCGGTTTGAAGCATTGAAGCTCGGCCGGTGGTTCGTTGGCTTATTGGTGCAAGTAACCAAGCAAGTAAAGGCTTATTGATTTCGTTTTCACTGCGGAAAACTTCACCTCACTTAACTCTGTTTCTGTGGTCATCTTTTATTGGCTTACTGTTTTATATCATGTTTCATTTGTTTTCATAAAATGTATTGCTGTTGATGCCGCAAGTAAATAAAAATACGCCAGCCATTTTAATGCGACCAAATACAGTGCTGCCTAGTGTGAAATACTAACGAGAATACAACTAACTTCCTTTTATGACAAAAAAAAAGTCTGTAACAAAAATACATGTTAAAGTTACCTGTCACTGATACGCTGAATACGCTTAATTTTGCAAAATGTAGTTACAGAATTATCAACAACTTTTTAGAGTTGTATGTAATTCTGTAGCTCTGCCTACTGCACTCTGGGATTACAGGCGTGAAGGTATGTATGTATATGTACAGTCAGTAGTAGAAGTAGCTATGCAACCGAAAAGGTCAAAATAATCTGCACTCGACTCTATTGTCAAGAGAATACGTCGTGTCTAGATCATTTTGAGCATGTTATTCTGCTTAGCTACTTTTGATGCTGACTGTACATGTTAAAGTTAAAAGAAATCACCGACATTAGCATTCTAACTTGGCTAATAATACATCACGCGGAATTCCGGCGCTAACAATTTCATATAAAGAGGTTGTTCAACAGAAAAAGTTGGCAAATTTGTCTCGCCCGAGGCACACATTATCTCCGCTCATATTACGTTATAAATGGGTGTGATTTAGCAGAAGCCACCTTGCTACTGGAGAAAAATACACCTTGTTAACTTTAAAACCATAAAGGGCCTTTTGGAATAATTAATTACTACTTCGAACCCTGTGTTTGTGAACGTAAATTAATACTCTCTCATTATAGAGCAGAGTTCTATTCTTGGATTCTTGTTCTATCTTTTAATATTAATTAGAACGTTACCTTTGAGCTCCATCATCTGTTTATTAATCAGTTCCCTAAGAGTGGTAATAATTATGTCCGCCTTTATAATAGGAGGATGTGTGGAAGATTAAACATGCTATTTAAATGAATCAGTTAATTTTATGCTACTACTTAACGAGGTTAATAAGAAAAAGATTTACATATAATTAATTCTGTAGCTAGCAATTTGGATTTTTATTGCTGTCGGACGTTTTGAACTCTTTAATGTGCCCGTTAGACGAGTGTCTCAGTTGGCGAACAGTCTAGTATACTCACCAGGAATAATATCTTATGCATCGTGGGACGCAAAAGTATCTGACACGTCTTTACTACTAAAGGAATCAGAGGTGTCAGATATGATTAAACCGAATAAGATGTTATTGTACGTAAAGGACAATGCCAAAAAATATATGGACCAAAAACCCAGCGTCGATTAAAATCAATCATATTATATGGTTAGGTAGATACCTGTATAGATGATGTGCTTGTTTAGTTATCCACCACAAAACAAGCACATCATCTACATAGGTATTATTTTCTACTTAAGAGTTTTCACTTTTTTTATACTTGGGGATTGTTTTCTCGAAAACAAATTACACATTTGTGACCTATTGAATATGCTCTACCTAACCATATATGATTGATTTTAATCAACGCTGGGTTTGTTTTTGGCAATTGTCCTTTAATAGACGATTCATTTTCATTCCTTGAATTCTTCGTTGCACTACCTTTCTTGCCTTTTTAAGGCCCAGCGCTTAAAGCTGACACGTTTCAGGGTCTGAATGTTTTCCTTACTTTTGGCGATTTGACAATACCTACTCATTTCAGTGAGTATCTTTAAAAGATTAACACACGTAGCGTAGGTATTAAGAAAGACTTTATAAAAGAGGAAAGACTATAAGTCGCCAACCTAACGTACTGTTAGAAGATATTACATATTCTTTGTCTTCTCTAACTTCAAGTATCATTAAGTTTACATTTCACCGGCGAGGTGCAGATTTATTCTATTCATTTTTCTACGTGAGTCGGCAAATCTCCCTGCGCTTAGCAGAACCTCTGCAGCAGTCGTTATACTGCAGTTTTGGAGCCGAGATATACCAAGCTTTAGCCGTTGAATCGCCAAGTTTAAGCAATTTGTATAACTCTAACACTCATTCTCATAGCGATAAAATCCGTGCTTAAAATATGCAATTTTCCCCTTTGCAATTTCCAAGAAGATGAAATAATAAAGTTTTTAAACAATTACCTTATCAGAGAATTAAAAATCATAGCGCGTCAAAGCACAGTTCTTTGAAATAAGCATTTTTCCATGGACTTCTTGTAACACAATCATGAACATAACAGCGTTTAAATTATGTCTACTAGCTTTAGTAAGTAACAATTATTGTGTTTTTATATTTTAATTTAATTCAATGTCAGTATTTAATTGCCATTTTGTATTTTAATTACAGATTTTCGTTTCGTGGGCTAGTGCGACTCGGGAAAAAACTCGTAAGTATATTTTTAATGTTTTTACAAATCTGCTTTTATAATTTCAATAAATATTAGCAATTCATATTCGATATCTAGGTAATGTTGTTACTCTGTAACGTATGACTTTATCTTACCCTAATTCAATCTTGTGATTGTCATGAATGTTATTGAGTTTAAACAATAATGAAAAAGGTGTAATTGATTAATTCTATGGATAGTGTCCCCCTATTGTGGGAACATTGAAGACAAAATATATCTCAGGCGTTACTGAATCACTGTCTTTCTAAATATTAAAAATAAATTAATACAACCTATTTGTCTCTCTCAGTCAACATTCGAATAGGCTTTGATTTAACAAACGGGAAAAATGGAGAACCAGCACTGCGGCTACGCAATTATGATGGTAATATTATCTTCTTCTTTTTTAACCTTTGGTATACTGAAGTATTGTTTAGCGCTCAATTTTCATACAAACTTACTTTGGTATTTTTCATTTTTTTTCGTAGGGAATAATCTAAAGAGACTGGAACTTTGTACTCTTTTACCCTTCATTACCAAAGGTTAAGAGCAGGCCTAATGATGCAATGTCCTCCATTTCTCTCTATCCGTTACCTCTTTATATGACTTGAAGGCAAACTTCCGTTCCATTTAACTTATGTTACTTATCTTTAGTTTACCCCTTCCTTGCTTCCCTACCTTATTTCCCTCTATGATGTTCTTTATTAAGTTGTCAAGTAGTCGTATAAGGGTCTTCCAACAATTCGCTGCTTAAATACAAAAACGCCACAAATCAAAAACAAATGTACTTAGTTTGATTTAAAACTTAAAGTAAATAGCATTCCGATTTTAAATGCAACACAAACACATTTTGGTTTGTGTCGCTTTTGTATGGATATTATGGGTATTTTGTATGGATACGCTTCGGTCCAGCGTCGCTATTGCCTATCGCACTCGCAATCTCAATTGGCTTCAAAGTGGAACAATTGTATGCAGAAAAAAAAGCCTTCGATTTTCAAAAAGAAAACAATTGAAATTGCGAGTGCGTCAACCTATCCCTAACCCTCTGGACCGTTTGTAAGTGCACGCCACTCTTACACGTTATGCTACCAATAAGTTTGTCATATATCATCATTACCAAGGATCTTAAATACTGTACGATATTTACCAAAAGTTGTCAAAATCCCGGAAAAAGTTAAGCGAATATGGCATCGGATTTTTTAAAATATTATTAAAATAATATTAGTTCCGGGATTCTAGTATTCTACAAAACGTGCTGGCGTTTAGAAATACCGGGAAATTTATTTATAAATATGTATAAATTGAGTCCACCTCCATACAACTGAACAACAACGCCGCCACCAAAGATTACGTAAATATCGTACCGAATTTCCGATCCCTCATTACAGACCTCCTGTACCTATGTCCTAACTCACTTCGTCACTAATTTTTCGCCTGAACTTCTTAATTGGTTTTGGTTCACAAATTCACCGCTAACTAATGCTATGAGTGCTACGCTATAGCTAGAAGCAACATTTTTCGTTGTATATATCTGTTAAGGACAGAGGACCCGATATAGCTGGTCGAAGGTGCTAAATAATGCTGTTTCGTCGGAGACGTCGATATAAAGAAGAGTTGTTTTAGAGAATATCCCTGGGCTGTAAAGTTGGCTAGTGATCAACACTTTGAACATATAGTTACTATGATAGAGAAATGGCACCAGTGTTAGACAATCTAAGCTGAGAGGCACCAATAATGGATACTTAACTGTTAATTAAAATATCATACGAACTTAAAATGGACTGTTGCAAAACAAATCAAAACTAATGAATAATTCTAACCTTCTGTGAAATAAGAATCAAGTGTGATAGACATCGGTCTATTACTGGTACCATCACCCATGTCTTGAGAAGTCAATTATTCTTGACGAGTTGCTCTTTGCGAACGTTACGACTGCAGACGTCAAATAATGTGTCTAAGGCGGACTTGCGCGGACCAGAGTTAGCCCTTAACCCAGAGTTAAGCGTCTACTTTTGTACGTGGTTTGCCGCCTAACCTCGGGTTAAGACGCTAACTCTGGTCCACGCAAGTGGGCCTAATTGATGTAAGTTGTCATGCGTTCACCTATTTCATCACCATACATTTTGATATGTTTCTTCTGTCATTTACTTTCGTAAACCAAGGTTCAAAGAGTAAAAGGGATAGCGCTATAAAAGTTACATATCTCTGTCCCGTTCACTGTCTGTTTGTATCGCCAATAAAAGTGAAATATTACTTATTTGTAGACAGTTTGAGATCAGGAAAGGACAAACACCATAAACATCATAATTTAAGAGCGGGCTCTAATAGCGGCAGCGAAGAGAAGAAAGATGCAAAACGCGCAGAAATCCGAGCTGACACCGACTCCGAAGACTCTGCTGGTATATATTATTTATTTTCATACTTTCATATAAAGCGCACTACGTAACATGAACCTGCGCATAAGTCAACTTTTAAGCATCACGTCACGTTGCGCCACAAAGTTTTGTGGCTGTGCGGTGTAAGCGCGCGGTACCACAGAGACCGCATTGTTAGTATTGCTACCTGCCATATTGGTTCATGTTACGTAGTGCGGATTATAATATAATATACTAGCGATCCTCCCTCGCTTCGCTTCGGTTTATGTAAGTTTTCGGTTTAATGTACGGAACATTAAACAGAATTTATTAATTTATTATACATCAACAAATACAATACAAACCTTCCTCTTGGATCACTCTATTAAAAAAACCGCATCAAAATCCGGTGCGTAATTTTAAAGATCTAAGCATACATAGGGACAGACAGACTTTGTTTTATACTATGTTACACATAAACTCACGCTTTCGTTCCCAGAGTGGGGTAGGCAGAGCTACAGAATTACCTACAACTCTAAAAAATGTTGATAATTCTGTAACCACATTTTGCAAAATTAGGCGAAGATATTTACCAGCTATTTATTTATTGATAAGTTATTTTTTACCCAAATTTCGTATTAACTATACTTTTTAGCATCAGGTAAAGAAGTAGCTCAAGATCCCAACCCCAAAAGCACACTGGGGATCAAAAATGACGAATTTGAACCTGAAGGTAAGTCAACATTTTTTTAATATATTTATAATAATTAATAGTATTTAGGGACCATGCTTTGTCCAACTGTCAAAATCTAAATAGCCTTTGTGGGCTTAGAACAATAAAATAACCAGTGATCGTTTATTCTAGCATTTTTGATGCGATGACGTCACACACGACAGCGACCTAGGGTTGTCGACGTGTATAATATGATTGACGTTTAAAATGATGTAATATTGTGTTGTCGTTGAAAATCTAAAACATTTTGTTTTATTTAATCAGTTATTATAATTGTGTATAACATTTATTACCTACTGTAACCCAAAGTCCCTCAAAATTGGAGGGTATGCTGACGATTTATTTTTGTAATTTTGATTGCCCTGTTGAACAATATCAACATTTTTTCTCATTATAGTTAATTGAGCCTTCATTTCATTATGCATATTGGGTTGAGTTAAACATGTTCAGAGAATATTTCCTGTATTTCCGATTTGTTTAAAGCGCTATTATAATTTTATTTTTCATTTTATTCGATTTTTGGTTCAAAAAATTTAATATTGGCCACTACTGACAACCCTAGCACTGCACCGAAAATGCTAGAAAAAGTACGATCACTGAAAATAACATATAGAAAGAAACCTAGTCCACTCACCAATGTGGTGCTACTTAAACCAGGGGGGTTACAATAACATACTAAAGCAGTTCAGTTTAGGTTGATGGAAAGGGACAGAGTTACAGCAGTTTTTCAGCTCTATCCCACTCTCTCAACCTAAACTGAACTGCTTTAGTATGTCATGGTAAACCCCCAGACCAAAATAAGGTCTGCCAAGTTTGACATCATTTGTGCACTTGTGTGTGTCGTGAAGAAGATTACGCCTACTTGCTTCCATTTGTGGCTTCAAGTCAGACACGTACGTATTATGTGTTTTTTATTGTTCTAAGTTTGTGAGTTGTTGACCCTAAAAATTGAGTGTGACATAGTTACAGAAAGACGGACGGACATAGCGAAACGAAAGGTTAGTTTGCGACTGCAGAACCTAATAACGCCTAATAACGTTGGTCCTACCGCTTCGTTTGTCCGAATCCGAAATATTGATTGTCTTAAACTGGTTTTCAGGTTACTTAGACCACTTTTTTTTTACAAAAATACCTGCGGTTATGTTTAGTTAGGGGTTGTATTATAACAACACTAAAAAACAGGCAGAAATGGAGGTTTAGGATAAATAATGCTTAGGACAAAATTACGATTAGGGATTCCAATAGAGACCCGAAAACTGTATGTCTACCCGTCCTTGTCATCGCAGGACACATAATAAACGCTAGAAACGAAAATCGGTTAGAACGTTTAAAAGTACCTAGGCTATACAAGATTATTAATGCAATGCGTATAAAGTCGCGGGTATCCTCTAGCTACTTGAGGGTAAAATCAATGCAAAGCAATTATTTTTTGTAAGCCTTGACAACGAGGGTTATTATAAACTCGTTTGATTATGTGGCCTTTATAGCACCGTAGCTCCAGTCCAGCAAGAACACAATTCAGAAAGTTCTCAATCAATTAGTGCAAACTCAATTTCTGTTCGATTGGCATAACAGTATACAGCGTACCTATACAGTCGAGCGGATCTTATAAGGACTTGCAAAGTTGACCGAAGCTGCGGTAAAGTTTTCAATCTCCTAATGTGTTTGGGCTCATAATACATGTTGTTTGTTTCAACAAGTATGTTTGCAAGGTCTGACTATTGTGCCGAATGAGTCAGTAGAACCTGATTCAAGGCAGTCACTAGCAATAGTACCTATATTAAATACATACATACATTAAATCACGCCTGTTTCCCAGAGGGGTAGGCAGAGACCACTTCTTTCCATTTGCTACGATCTTGACAAATTTCTTTCGCTTCTTCCACATTCATACATTGAGTCATGCACGCAAATCGGTTTCGGGTACTTAAGATTCGGCCCTTTTCCAGTATTTCTCCGATTTGACTTGAAAAAGTACGCCTAGGGCGGCTCCTTCCGACCCGTCCACTCACTTTCAATCTGTGTTATATTAATAGGTATTATAATTATTATAAACCAAATTGCACTCAAAACCTGCCTACGAAGCTAGCGATCGGTTTGAATCCCAGCAAGGGCAGATATTTGTATGATGAGCGCATGTATTTGTTACGATTTGGATTATTTGTTTTCCATGTATTTTAGTATGTATTTCGCTATACATATAAGTAAAGTTATCGTTGTCCATACAAACCTAGAGCTGGCACTTACCATTGATTTTACCAAACTAGAATAGGACTTACTCCGTAGTCTATACAAATTCGACGTTTAATCTAGGTATAAAACCTTATTCTCGTTTGGTCGAATCCGCCCTCAGTCAATTTGTGTGAGATTCTCCCCTCTCCTATATAATAATTGCTAGTGACTATTTTATGGTTGGTACTATCAGCCCAATAGAACCCTGACCTACCATAGAACTGTGTCACTGTGACGTTATGATACAAGTCATAAGAAGTGTCAAAGAAATAGTTTTATAATGTTACTGTGAAACCGTTCTATGGTGGATCAGGGTTTGATAGAACCTTTCTCGGTTTCCATGTGAGGATATGTTATCGATGTTTAAAAATGTCAATTTTATACAGCTGGTCAGAGCGACAGGCGCAAGAAGAGAGCAGCTGATTTCTACCGCAGGTATGTAGATTCGTCTCAATGGATGAACAAGAAGTCCCCGCCGACCAATAATGACCAGGGGTTCTATTCTACTTGGGTTTTATCAAATTGCTCGCATATCATAATCATATTAGTGAAAATATTAAAATTATATGTAAGAGGCGCTAAAACAAGAAAATAGAAGCCCAGGGCCCTAAATAAGGTGCTTTAACGCTAATGTTAACGATTTTCGAAAACAGTGACACTGTAAAGTGACATAGGCGCTCGACGCGACCGTTCGGTAGTTTACGTTAATCTTAACTTTACATTTTCGATAACGATAACGTTCGCTGAATGAGGAAATAGGAGCTATCAAAACGTTGACCATACGATGTCAAAGACGAAATGGTTTTACCGCCCAAAATACCGGCCAAGTAAGTAATAGCTATTGTAATGTTGGCAACACGATAAAATGTCAAAAGCAATATGGTTTCACCCAGTAGAATAGAGCCCTGTCAAAACGCTTTTCTATGACTGTAATTTTGTAATCAAAGCCTGGTGATTAAAAAACTCCAACCATCAAAGTTTCACTCTGCCGATTTTCTTTTCCTGAACTATTTGGGTTTGACCGCCTTAGCAAAATATTACTTACGTGAAAAGAGCTTTTCAATAAGCTATGTCGGTCGTTATTGGTCGGTGGGGACACGTTTCGTAAATTTCCGGCCAATCTTGTTATTGTTTTTCACACTGTTTTGTATAGTTGACAAAGACATGCTAAACCCGATGGTATGCTATCGCAAGTCTGAAGTTTTTTTTTCGCAGTTGTTTCATTTATCCGAAAATACATAAGCTAGATTTTATTATTGGACCATTTCAAAATCTTCAAAGAGATATACTTACCTACAGAAGGTTATAAGATTTGTTTTTAAAAACCCATAAAAAAAGAATGATCCAACTTATGAAAATTCGGACGAACGAAACAGAGTTGGTAATTGAAATTCGACCCTATGATTGGTACTTAACCTTGGGATGGTTATGCACTCTATATTTATGACATTTCATTTGGATAATTCGAATTACCGGGCAGAATAAACCTGATGTGTTATTTTATTTATTTGTATGAACATTAGGCAAATTGAGTGTGTATACATATTTTTGTAGTCAACTGTACTAACCCCTTACTTATACTTTATTTAATTTTGCAGGCACTGGTCGTCTCGTTCAAAAATAGAATAAAAGTGATGACTTTTAATAAATAAACATACATTTAACATGTTTTTATTTTAAACAACCTTTCCACATAAAAATCCTTTGTTTGATCAGTAGTTAAACATACTAATAGTTAAAAATCGTAACCATTTTGTTACACCATGTGTCACATTTTCCATTAGATTTTTTGAATTTTAACCATTAATTGAATTAACCTCTGATCAATCAACTCGCCCTTTAGGACCACAACAACGGGCCCTAAGTCGATCCTTATTGACGATTCTTTAAGGAGGAACCAGTCAACTGTCTCTAAAATGTCTTAGAGTTCGAAGATAAAACACTAAAATGTTGCTATCGCTTTCTATATCGCTATGCTTTGCTCTAGTCTTCTCTTTGCCAATAGACAACACGTACCTAAACGATAAAGAAAACGCAAAAAACTTTAAGTAAAAATTTGATTTATAAAAACTCAATGACTAAGTCTAAGAACACTTACCACCTAAGAAGTTACATACAGAAGGAGGTAATAATAAAACATAATAATAATATCGCCTTTGTACTTGATTTTTTGTTATATTGCCTGTGTTTTGTATTTCTTTTTTAGAAACGTACATACATAACGTTTCATTAGTATTGCTATCTTATTTTTTTATTTAAATATTGTAAAAAACGTAAAGTACAGCACTTAAATAAATATCTTAAATATAACATAATAAATAACTATCAGAAACAGGTTATGGGCCCATAATTTAGTGACATTGATGACGTTTTTCCATGGCTTCATTGAAAATAAAACGGCCAACTGTACATGCGTCTATATTTAAGAACTTCTCCGCAATAAGTGGTATCATTCTTTTAAAATCTAGCTCCTTTCTCTGCCGTTCCCTGAAATTAATGAATTATTCAGAGCTGAGATTCCCACTTCGTTCAATTTTAACTTTCACTCGGTTTATTTGATTAGGCTCAAGCTTTTCTTACTGTGATTTTTTCGATATTGATTTTTAGAAGCTGTTGACGATGGAGAGCTCCCCACATAAATAATGTATGATCACGTGGAAACTGGTGGCACTTTATTGCCAATTCGATGTCTATATGTGGCACATTTAGCTCTCTAATGTTCGCGGTAACAAAGCAGCATTCGTTTGATACATTATTGAATGATCAAAATGAATGTATCACAAAATGACTCAAAAATGTACTTTTTTTATGTAGTTATCTAGGGATAAATAGTTGAGCTTTAGTGAGATCATTACAACATTAAAGTTTTTAAGAAATGTTGGCAAATGTAGAAAGGCCATAAAATAAATAAATATCAGAGGACTATCTCTCACACATTGACCTAGTCCCAAACTAAGCTCTAGTCTTGCTCTGGTCTTGGGTACTAATAGTACTAGACAACGATAAACTTACCTATTTATATGTATATACATACTTAAACAGATAGAAATCACTTAATAGACTCAGAAAAAAATACTCGTGCTCACACACAGATGTCTGCCATTACTAGATATCAAACTCGGTACAGGGTAGTTTCGTGGTCAGGGTCCTTAACAACTATAGACTAACGAGCCATCGTGTGTCATTTGTTTGTCACATTAATTGTCACGACTGACTACTCGTAGATGATGATATGGTAGGTGTTAGCCTGCCTGTTGTACATTGAGGTATCTGATTCCGTTATTCAAGATTGGGCAAGATCGGGTGACCAGATCAACTTTTTGTACCCAAGTTGTGAAAGTCTGTTTATTTAACAACAGAAACTAAATTTAATTTTGGAAATAGATTTGTGTTCATTCATTGTGGACTATGGAGTAAGTGTAAAACATTAACAGAAAATCCGGATTGAGAAGGCACACGCCTTCGGTGGTCATTATGAAGGCTGTGGATATTTGATATCTCTAGATACCCTGAGAACTAAGGCGATATGCCTCTATGCCAACTCTTGCTAGACATTTCACACTCTACATGGTTCTGAAAAGATTAACTTTTAACTTTGATGTTATTTCTTTAGGCTAGAATTTCAATCGTTAATGCTAGCCCCTTTTCACCCGACCGCCTAAGGAGGAGGGCAATGATTTTGATTGTCTTTTGTTGAGCGAAAGAGGAAAATAACTAACTTTAACTGCCAGAATAGGAATCTAGAGATTGAAAAACAGGATTTATTTAGTCATATTTTTTATTTAGTCATATTTATTATTTAGTCATATCATAAGGATATGATTCTATGTTGGCGATCGAAGACAGGCAATGATTTAAGTCCATCACGGTACCAGGCGAAAAGAAACATAATAGCGTCATGTTCCATGGAGTAGGTTTCCTGATAACGGTGACCATGTGCGGAAATTCTAAGGCGGTTGATCCCACAGTGCGTTACGTTACGAGTTTCGGCTAGCACCTCGATAATAGTTCGGATTGAGTTCATAAGCTTGAACTATTTCTGACAGTGCTTCAGGTATTCGCAGCAGGATATAGTTGGGGTGAGCACCTCCGAATCAAAACCTAAGTAATCTTGGTATGGAAGGTGGGCTATCTTTTAGTTAAATAAATACAAGTTTCGATTCGATTTTCGATTTTCGATTAGGGTGTATTTTACTACAAACTCGTGTTATCAATATGCAACGCTGTCTTTAAAATATCTTAATTTCTTTAAGTTGTGTAAGTATATATTGTCGAAATAATTATGAACTGAATATTGAATAATGCTTCATTTTGCATAAGCTCGCTATCTTGTCTGTCTGTATCAGTTTCTGATTGGCACTGTTATTAATTTGAAATGTCTTCTCGATGAGCTATAAACTTTAACAGTATTTATTTTATTAAGTACGTTCGGTTATTTTAGTAAATATACCGACGTTATCGTCTTTCTGTTTTGACGAAATCATTCATAAACATTATACCAAGCCATTGTTACTTAATAAATAAAATTAATACATAATATTTTACTTACGAGGTACGTAACCGACAAACCCTTAGTGTACATACACAAACATAAACGAGGGCGGATATGAAACGTTCCGTGTTCTACTCGTATACATTCTATATCCTTCGGTGTCCTGCCGTATCATGAAATTAATACGTGCTCCTATATTCATCTGTTAACGACGGCATGTTGCAGTAATCCGACGCCTGTCCGGGGCCAGCCGGGTCGGCCGAGCTCCCGCAAGATATTACCAAGAGCCTGCAAAATTACACTATTAAGCCGAATATATTGCGCCTCACAAACCGGACGGCGATTCCGAAAGTTTCCGATCGATTTATTATCTAACACAACCATGGGTGCTATCGGCTGTTAAAGGGTATTACGAGCCGTTTGTAATTAATTAGTTTTACAGTAGGTACTACGCAGTAGTCAGCTTCTTAATAGCTTTAGCACCATCAACAGACTGCTAGTATGTTTGTCATTTGTGTTTCATTGAAAAACAAACACGGCCGATTAGATAGGAGATATACAGTGTGTTACCAGCACCGTGGCTTTTTTTAAAGTAGGTTAAAATAACGTAAATCTGTGACGTAACTATAACATTAATTTAATTAATAAACTAATTTTCAGGCTTCGTTAACTTTCTAACAAAATGTTAATTGCCAGCAATGTATATCACAGCAATTTGACAAGTGTAAATGACAGTCGACGGCTACTTTGATTATTATGATCTGCCCCCCTACCACGACATGCCTTGTACCAAGCAACAGCGATACTAATAACGATGAACACGCAGCACATGCACTACATTAAAAATGGACAGTATCTAAGAAAATTAATTGTGAAGTTATTTTAATTATTTTTTAATTGATAATACTTGCAAACAATTACTAAAGCTACATATTATCGGCAGTTTTAATAAATGCCCGTATGCCGGTAACACACTGTATTGTATTTTTGTAACTTATTAACCTATTTTACAAACCAATATTTGAGATACCTCGATTTGATAAAGTTTGAAGTAAGAATATTTCCGGCTCAAAAACGTTTGAGGCACCCCCAAGGCACCCACGTTGTATCAACATAATCAATTTCCTTTTGCTGTGACCCCGCTGAGTAAATCGCCAAAATAAATTGAAATTCGAACTGTTTAAAAAAGTTGGTACCGCTCCAGGTTGCTTAGGGAGTTAATAAGCATGTCTCCCGTTTGTTTTCCTCGGCCCGCTAGGTACTCCGTATAAAAACAACGCAGGGATGCTGTTTTCCGGTTCGCCGCGCGCCTCAAAGGCGGCGTCTGTTCGCTCCCCCGGCGGATTAAAAGGTGCAATTTAAACAGATTCCTTTCCGACCAATTCAAGGATAATCGCTTCCTTTCTTAAAACAAAGTAGTTCATTTAAGATCAAGCCTTTAACTTTGGGAGATCTGGATAAACAAACCCAATTAGGAGCCAGACTCCAGTCTCCCCCAAGGAACTGTCCTATACAGTACACAGATAATCATATCACAGATCACAGAGAGGTACCTATTGATTTGAGCTCCGGAGCGCATAGCCTAGGCTCTCAGCTCTAACTCTCAAACTTATAATTGAATTCAGCATCTTAATTGAACTGTAACAATCAAATCTAGAATAATGAGGACCCTACTTGAGTCAGATCAATACACTGAATAGAACAATTGACCGTATTCAAAAAACTATTTATTCTTCACTTCTAATTTAGGTTCTGTTAACAGAACTGAAGCGGTAAATTTTATTAAGAATCATAACTTTTAGTGCACACAATAAAACGTAGCTGCTATGAAAGCCATGAAACCCCAATATCAAGAAGTAACTTCGAACATAACTCGACAAAAATGACTTGGTAAGTGAAGTTGTTTGCCCACAAAAGTTTTCGTCGGGTAAGAAGCTGAGCAAGTTTAGTAAATAATGACGAACCTTCCTACTGTAGACATTTAATGAACAAGAAATGTCCAGGTATACCGAGAAAGCAAACGATGAGGCGCGGTCGGTAACTTTGCCAGTTCTGTCAGACTTCAGTTACTATCTACCGAACTAAAAGATACTAGCCTCATTTTTGCTCAGTGGCAACTTTTACCGATATACTTTTATAAGCTCATTTCTGCTCCGGCAACTTCAGAAAAGTCTTGCTAACTCTAAGTAATTAAAGTTTATTCTATGGTTCATCATGCTTCAGAAAGATTTTTCTTTCGCTCCCGCTTATAAATAGCCGAAAGTTTCCCTTTGAGATCTAATGGTGACTGTATAATGTTTCCAACTAACTTTTGCTTTAAGAATATTGCATTTTGTAGCATGTAGAGCGGCAATGTCTTACTAAAAGTCACTTTAACGATATTTTAAAGATCAAGTACGTACATTGTAGCAGCCAAGAGGTAGGAGATTTAAGACTTAATATAAAAGTTGGTTTACCTATATCGCTACTGAACTAATTTACTGTGGCAATATCCGCAATCTTCAGAAAATAATAAAACCTAACTTATAGGTAAAATCATGTAGGTACAAGGACCCTATTACTTTGAAAATCGAAGTTCTACGAATCAATATCCCTTTCTCTCGGTTTAGTCACGACTGAGAAATGAAAGGGACAAGAAATCCGAAGTTTCGATATTAGCACTTCGTATTAACCATACAGAGGCTCTATTCTACTCGGTAAACCTAATTCCTTGTGACAAGTTGTCATATTGACAACGTTGAGAGAACTCTTATTTGCAGTTAAAAACAGCACAATGACAGGTCAAAAGCAATTAGGTTTTACTAGTCCTAGATTTAATTGTAATTTAGCACACCTTCGAGATAAATAGAGGTAAACAGAGTACTTTTGATCTCGGAAAATTGATTATTGGGAAACGGCAATAAATCATATCTATACTCAAAAATAATAAACACAAGGTACGGCCTTTTTTGTTAACGTTACGTTTAATAATGTTGCGGTCGGTAAAATAACAACAGATAAGTATTTTTATGGACAGTACAGTATCCATAAGGTTCACAAGGCACAGCGTTGATTAACGCCGTACGAACGACGACGGGTGAAAATCTTGAGAATTCTCTGCAACACTGCAATTGGCTGCTTGCCGGTAGTTTAGCGGCTAACCGCCGTACCTACCTACAAGTACTCAGAGACATTTTAGAAAAGATTAACTGGTTCCTTTTTAACCCCCGACGCAAAAAAAGAGGGGTGTTATAGGTTTGACGGGTAAGTGTGTGTGTGTGTGTGTGTCTGTATGTCTGTCTGTGGCACCGTAACTCTGAAACAGATAAACCGATTTGGATGCGGTTTTTTTAATTCGAAAGCCGGTCACTTGTCGTTGGTTTTTAAACATGTTTTATCAAAATCGGCTCGGCCGTTTTTGTGATATTGAGCTTTTAACGGGTTAAAAGCCCCCGATTTAACGGCGACACCTACTTTCAAAGCTGATATCTTTAAACGGCCCCATCAATTTTCATAAAATCTTGCTAAAAACCATTCCGATTAATGTAGCTTCAGTTTAAAAAATCTACGTCCGAATCCGTTTATCCGTTTGAGAGCTACGATGCCACAAACAGACACTCAGATACATAGCCATAGAGACACACGTTATAAACTTTTAACACCCCTCTTTTTATTTATTACTTATAAACCCCCTATTATTCATGCCTTTAAAGAGACGTTGCTAGCTATTAGTCGTATTGTTAATTTGGAAAAGTTTAAAAAGCGTGAAATGAAAAATTTAATTAAAAAATTAAAAAACCCCCGATTCAAAACAGTCTGTGAAAAAACCCTCTAAAGAGTAAAAAATAATAAGTACTTATTGGTCCTATAAGTTTAATTATAATAACAAACAAATAAACCAACAATCAAACAAACAATAGGGAAGGTAATGAAGATTAGAACGACCTAACACCCATAGGCACCCACCCAGGTACCTAATCATAATAATTTATAGGAATGTAAATAGGTATATCATTTCATGTAAGTACTTATTTGTCAAAGAAATCCCTCATTTGCAATTTTCCTACCAAACAGAACGAACTTTTACTTAAGCAGGTACCTAAAGTACACATTATCTTAATCTATGACAAAAAGTCAAAAGTGAATGAAATAGAGCTTTAGTATTTGCATTATTCATGTTGCAACTCAATTTAAAACGGCATTTTTAAACTTTTAGATCAACTTTATGCTAAGCGCGGCTTGGAAAGATAACTCGAACTTTTAAAAACATTGTGATACAGCAGCTATTAGGAATGTTAGTGAATGGGTATGCATTGAATCTTGGCTTGATATTGAATGCCCTGCATTGTGATATAGATGTAGCTATCTATGGCTCTCTCTTCTTCTTCCCGAGCCGCCGCACGGTCTGCACGCTGTACTGAGGTTTCTTTATAATAATATATCTTTAGTATTATTGTACTGTCTGTCCGCCTGATTACTTTAAATATACTGCTGAAGATTTGCTGCTAGTTTGTTTTGAATCCCACGCAAGTTCCACCTGCGCGACTGACACGAACCAGAGGCCCACGTGTCATTCATCAGCTCTAATAGCAGCGTGCCTATTTTACCCATTATTTATTAGTGACTGTTATCTATTCATTAATTTATAGGTGACTAAAGTTTTGTTTATTTAAAAACGGTATTTCGTAAAATGTGTCAAACGACTAGGTAGACAGGACAAAAATAGAATCGACAGGACAGACAAAACTTGTCACGATCACAAAATAGTAGTTTATTCACCGAGAGGAGCACGGCACGGATTACTAATCGAGTGTGCATTCACCACACGAGTTTAGTAATCTGTACCATCGACAAACTATACATCGTCGATGTCTATATTTACGAACCATCGAGTTAACAGGTAAGTACATACTGCTTTATAGCACAGTTTATACTATGTACCTACATATAGTCTGGCAAAAGTCTTGTAATTAACAAGTGGCAACACTGTAGTCTCGTCCCTTTTATATTAGATTGATTTGAAAGGGATGACGCTACAGTGCTGCCACTTTTTAATTTCAAAACTTTCTGCCAGACTACACAAAAAAATCAAATACTTACAAAAGTAACAAAGAACGTATTTGAAGAAAAATGTTTATTTTTGTTATTTTTTGCGCGCCGTACAGTTTGCGCGCCATAATATCTTACAGAAGGTGAATAGGTACGCCTCGATTCGCAGGGTCCCACTTGCGTGGGCGTTAAAGCGGGAAAATAATATACCTACTTATCTCTCTCTGCTGTATATAAGTTTGACGGTTGCGGTGTATCGGAACAATGGACTACACTCGGATTTTTATTCTCACAGAAAAAATGTAAACAAAGTTACGTCACTGTCAAAGTGATATTTCAGGGGATCTCAAAGTTTGGGCCAGCAAGAAATATAATAATATTAAGTTATCATTTCACTCGAACCGTGATATAAAAATAAATTTGAGATATAATGGAAATTAAAATCGCATAAATGAGTCACTGGAAAGCGATTACGACGGGAGCACGAATGGTGAAGCGAAGCGAATGAAGTAACGTCTCAAATCTTTCAAGCAGCCGTCAACTTGTTAACACGGGTGTATCGAGTCAGTGATACCAGTGCAATAAATAAATTATGCGTAAAAAAACGGTTTTCACGTTTTAAATTAACACAACAAAGAGTTTATATCAAAATGAAGTTTTCCATCAACAGATTAAATTCTTTAATCTTTATTACAATATAATAATTATGTTTTTTTTATAGACAATCGATTTCTTATAAGTAATTGTGGAAAGTAAAAATATTTTGAATTCTGCAAATGTTTTTCGTTTACGGCAACACCTTTGTTTACATTTTTTCTGTGAGAATAAAAATCCGAGTGTAGTTAGATTTTCACGATATCATTATTTCTATTCGCATTTTTTCCCATTCTTAATTTTACCCAACTTTTTTGTTCCCCGGTTTATTTTACTACCGTCTCTTTTGTTCGTGTTCGACTTAGTTCGCAGTCGCATTTTTTCTCGATCTCTTTCTATCCCAGTCTGACTTTTTTCCAAAATAAATTACATCGTAATGTAGTTAGGTTTCGGTGATGTTAGTTTTGCAGCAGGCCCGGAGTGCGAAATAACCCAGAAACAGCTGTCGCGGAGCTCCGTCGATTATGTCGAATTTGATTGAAAAAAGAGTTGTTGTAAAATGTTAGTGAATAGGTTAGTCTAACTGTGGTCGGATTTTGGTTGAAAATATTGAGAGTTGCTCACTTTAGTTGGACGAACCTACTTATTATTTTAAAACACCTATAATTTCAAAACAAGTATTTTTTTTAGTTTTCCAAGGCGGTTTTTTGTGTTTTAAAACGTTTATTTTATTTTATGCTTTTTATTGATCATAATAAGCTAATGTGTCCTACTTCTTATTTGATATAAAACTTTAAAACACTTTAAGCTCTCCGCAACTAAACGCTGCGGGAAAGTCATAGTCATATTTTCTGTGCCTCCTGTGACAAGTGATACAACTCGAAAAACACGATTTTTCAGGAGAGCGAAAACAAGTTTAAAAAAAATACTGCTTCTAAACGAATAGATTTTTGTGAAAATTGCTACCGATTTTTATAACATATAATATCACTTTATTAACTGGTTTGACAAAAATAATGATACTAGCTATAGATTTTGAGATATTCAAAGAAACGTCCATAATGTATCATTTTACATTTCAGATTGATTTATTTAACCCGTGTAAGATGATACAACTCGAATTGTATTATTGAACACAAAAAAGTCTAATCAAGGAGCTCTGGTGATGACTGATACAACTTTTTTTTGAAACCTTCATTTTTCTCTTATTTCTTGAGTTAGGGGCCTAACCTGTATACACAAGTTGTAGGGAATTGAATTAGTAATATTTCTTAAAACAAACGGACAAAATATAAGGATTTTTAGTGAGTTGCATCATTAATCACAAAATAAAAACGTAATTCAAACCGTGACTAATGTTACATATCGAGTTATTCTTGGGTCTGATTACGAATAAACTTGTGTCAAATAATACAAGTAAGTAATTGATTAAAACAAATAATAGCAATCATGATATCTTTGTACTAAACATGATGGCATTAAATCACTGGGTAAACAAATTAACTTACGCTCTTTAATCTCAAAGCAACATTACGGTGTTGCAACCATACAGTAGTTAAATTAAACTGTGCATATTGTCATTCAAAACAAAAACTATATAGACACCTACACAACAAATCAAAAAATAATTCTCAATAATCACCTACAAAACATGAAAATAATGATAACTAAACCTCAGCTAGGTAAGAAATAAAGTAATTTAAATTAAGCTCGCCGTCAGTCGAAGTAGGAAGTACGAGTAGGTAGTTAAATGACATAGCGCATGGTCCACCTGAATTACATACTGAATTTGATACAATAATTTAAGTCACCACAGAACAGTAGCATTTACTAACCTGCCACTTCACAAAATAAAACACGTTGGTTGGTAAATACCTGTTTCTCTCCAACGAGAGATTTTTACCGTTTTTATCTTGTCATAATATTTTACACAAATAACTAGTAAGCGACACACATGTAGATCATAATATATCGCAACCGTAAAAGGATATTAACATTTATTAAATTACCTACAATAGAAATCATACTTACGCGTCGGTTCATGGCGACACAGCGAGCGTGCGCTCCCACCCTTGATGACGTAGAGACACTATGGCCATTAGTTATGTAGAAAGACACCAGACAATTTTTTTCGGAAAATGAGTTAGCTATGCCATCGTAAACTAGATTGTTTAACCTACGTTATGTTGAAAGGGACTTATTTAACCACGCCAATTCATTAAATTATACCATTATGTATAAAACCGCCAATAACGATATGTGGGTTCTATAATGTCGAAAGCCGCCAAAGTACTTGATTTTGTCTATTTTGTCCGTTAAAAGATGATATTTTTAATCTGCAAAACACAGCCAATCTTTCATTAGTCGATTAGTCGGAATACAAACAAATGTACTTATCAAGTGAGCACATTCATGTAAGTAAACTACTTACAACGACTAGGCAGATAGTCGCTTTGAGCAATTTTTGTTTTTCGTTCTACCTCATGTTTGGTAGTTTTCGCAGTGATGTTTTTATAACCTTTGATAAAATAAAAATAATTTAAATGAGTGTTTTACTTATTACAATCAGCATTAAGCTCTTTCTATATAAATACTACAATCTTGTATTTATAATGAGCATGAGGCAACTAGAGTAATATAGCATATAGCTCTCTTTATAAAAATACAAGAATGCAATATTGTAATCAGTTAAGTCGGTTAAAGAAATGGTCGCTTTTATTAAAATTACGATCGGAAGCAGGATAGCAAATATTAGTTCTATATAAATCGTCCAACTACATTGTTTTTTTTAAAAACCTATGAATACTCCAAAAAGTAAGAATGCGATTTTGTAATCAGCATAAGTCAGCTAAAAAAAATGGTCGCTTTCATTGAATTACGATCGAAAGCAGGAGCACGAAAAAAATATTAGTTCTATAGCCTACGAATAAGTACTCCAAAAACTAAAAGAATGCAATATTGTAATCAGCATAAATCAGCATAATAATGGTCGCTTTCATTGAATTAAGATCGACAGCAATATAGCAAATATTAGATGCATAGAAAACGTCCTACTACATTGTTTTTTTTAAAAACCTACGAAAACTCCAGTTAATTTGTATAACATGTGCTTAATAAAGTACATCATTACTATGTTCTATAAATTTGGGTTATTTATGTTTAAGAAAACATACTAGAAAGTAATAAATTATTATTTTTACCTAACAACGGCTATACCTCGAAACCGGATATTTATTATTGGTCTCTTTTTGCATAACTATTAAAGATAAACAATTTTATTCTTAACCTTTACAACACTTTGTCACAACAAAGTAATATTAGTAGACCTTACGATTTACATATTACTTACACTTTATTATGACACGGTTTTATGGTAAGTATCAATAAATTTGTTTAGATATATATTTAAGATATATTTCTCTATTTAAGTATTTAATATACCGTTGTCTAGTACCCAAAGTATAAGCCTAGAGCTTAGTTGGGGACTAGGTCAGTTGGTGTGAGATTGTCCCCGTATGCTTATTGTATTATTTTATAGTAATTGTATCACTGTGCACCAAACTTTATAGGTTCTAAATGGTCGTAATATTCTCACATTTTTGATACAACTGACTTGTACATTTGCAAAGATTAGGAAATATTTGAAGACATTTGATATAACTCGAGTTGTATCAATTAACACATACCAATTGAAGCAAATATAGGGTTAATTTTTGATCTAACTCAAGTTGTATCTTTCAAAATACGCAAAACTCTGGTGATAAATGATATAACTCGAGTTATATCAAAAGACACAGACATTTTTAAAGACATAAAAACCGTGATTAATAATACATTTTTAGATATATCATGAGGCACGAAAAAAATATATAGTTATGGTTTTTTTACGTGTTTTAACTAGAGAAATATCATTAAACACGGAAAATGGGTAAAAAAAGGGTCAATTGTATCATTTTACACGAAAGTATCTTGGAAACTAGAAGGCCTAGGAACACGGGAGTTGGAGCAAACGATGCGTTATTTTTTTTTAAGTTGTTTCATGAAAGAACACGTTAACTGCTACAACTCAAGTTGTATCACTTGTCACAGGAGGCACAGTTTTAAACAATCAAGTGATTTTCTTTGTAGTCGCTCAACTAAGTACATTATAATATGATTGTCGCCACCCTTGAAATAGTGGTTTTCCTCATCAGTTCCACTTGGTACTAAAAATACTTAAATCGCTATATGTTTATCTACTATATTTAAGGAGTTCCCTCAATTCCTCTCTGATCCCCTCATCAGATTCAGATTTGGTGACAAAAAAACACTCACAGTGGAACGTACCACCTCCTCGTTTTTCGAATTCAGTTAAAATAAAAGAAATTGGCAAACAAAATACATGCACCTGCATTCCTAAAATCATATTTTAAAACTAGAGTATTTTTTACGTGAACCTATTTAAATGGTTTGCCATCTTTTTGTAATGAACACCACAGCACATAATAATGTGACGCGTTTTTTATCTTGACTCGAACAATGTTATAATGTCCAAACGTTCCATTTTACGTTTAGATTATGAGCTTTTCTATGTAGTAGTAGTAGTCATTTATTTCGTATTGGAAATTACATTATTATATGTTGCATAGTTATAATGAACTCACAATAAGATCGTCAGTAAGTATAAAAAATAAAAAGTAAAAAAATCAAATAATGTCAATGTGTAAAAAAGTAATAATAATAATGGATCAAAATAAACCAGTACAAAAACAAAATAAACATAGCTCAAATGCTACAGTCACAAAATGTCAAGAATACAATAATATTTGGTAATGTCAAAATACGGAATTTAAATAGAAGTAATAAAAATAACAACGTAATATAGCTAATAACGTAATAACTAATCGTCAGTATATTCTTTGACAGAATATAGCGATTTAATTAATAACAGATTTTTAAGTCGGCGACCAAATTTTTCATCCAAAGATTCATTTTTTATATCTGCGGGTAGACGCTCATAGAAAGCGGGGCCTATTACGCGCGGGTTTTTGTCGAGCAGCGCCAGCCGCCGCGGCACACGCTGCAGGCGGCCCGTCTGCCGGGTCACCCTGCCGGGCATGTTCACACGTTTGAAGCTATTTATGTTGCGACGAGTATACATTATGATGTCAAAAACATACTGGGAATAGTGCGTCATTATACCATATTTTTTAAACAGTTCCCTACACGAATGTTTCGGTTTTACCCCTGCCAGTGTACGAAGAGCTCTCTTCTGCAAGGTGAGGACGTGTTTAGAGTCCGTAGAATTACCCCATAGCATTATACCATAAGATAAAATGGAATGAAAATAAGCAAAATATACTTGGGTCAGTGCATCATCGGAAACTATTGGTTTGAGCTTGCGTAGTGCAAATACTGCACTGCCAAGTTTTCCACACAGATTAGATATGTGGTTTTTCCAGTTTAGTTTAGCATCCAATGTAAACCCGAGAAAAGTACATGACGCGCAATGCGGTATTGGACTCTGAAACGGCGGGATGGCCGTGGTGTTTCCGGCTGTAAACAGCATCACGCTGGACTTCGCCACGTTGAGGACGAGGCCATTTGCAGAGAACCAACTGTGAAGGTGCGCGCACACGCTAGCTATTCTCTGCTCGAGCTGCTCGTACGTGCATGCGCTCACCACCACCGTGGTGTCGTCGGCGAACAGCACCGTCAGACCTTCGGCGACAGAGGATGGGAGGTCGTTAATGAAGATTGAAAATAGGGTATTCCCTAACGCCGAACCCTGCGGAATGCCGACCTCTACGTTCCCTGCTATCGACTTCAAGTTTTTTCCATCTATTTTCACCTGAACTGTCTGCCTTCTGCCGCTTAAGAAGGATTTAAACAATTTGTGAGTAGTGTTTCTAATGCCGTATTGTTGAATTTTGTCTAAGAGCAAATCGTTATTAATAATGTCAAATGCTTTTGACAAGTCGCAAAAGATCCCTGCTACCTTATACTTGTCATCTAGAGCTGTAGCAATACAGTCGTAGATTTCACGGGCTGCCGCAGTAGTGGACCTATTGCGCCTGTAGGCATATTGTTTGTCAGTCAGTAAGTCATCTGTCTCAAGATGCCGCATTAAAGAGTTTGATAAGATCGATTCAATAATTTTTGAAATATTGGGCACTATAGATATGGGTCTATAATTATCTACGGAACTCCTATTTCCCTTTCCCTTATAAACTGGACATACCCGTGTGCTTTTCAGTACGTCGGGATAAACGCCGGTTGTGAACATGGAGTTTATAAGTTCGACCAATAAACCCGACATGACCGGCCAGACACACATGAGTAAGTCCAAGGACATGTCATACACGTCGAGCGTGGCGCGCGCACTCAGCATGGAGCGTAGCGCGCGGCCCAAGTCAGCAAGCGAGACCGCGGGCACCTCGAAGTCAGGAACATCAGCGTCGCGTAGAAAACTCTCGAGGTAACGCATGCTACTACGTTTATCCATTTGCACCATCAACTTTGACGCAACCGTAAGAAAATGCTGGTTTAGGTGATCAGGGATTTTGCTACGTTGTATTTGATTACCATTTGCATCATTTAAGGATATAATATGATTCCCTGGCTTCGTGGATACCTCCTCGCTGACTACACGCCACATTTCTTTGGATGGGTTTGTGCTATCGATAATACGCCTCTCGGTATAGTTTTGACGTGCAGTTAACGTTTCTGATTTAATAAGAGAACAATATCGTGAAATGGACTCCGTCAATACAGAATTGTCGGGGTATTGACGTTTCATATCTGTTAAATCATTATAATTGGTTATATATTTTGATAGGGTGTCTGTCAACCACGGTAGATGTTTTTTCTTTTTTATTAATATATTTTTAATTGGAAAATGTATTTCAATGTAATGAGTCAGTATACTAAATAATTTGGTAAATCTATCATTAATGTCATTTGAGTTATTATAAATAGAATTCCAATCATAATTATTAATGTCAGTACTAAATGCAAATATAGATTCATCTTTAAATAATCTCTTTTGAATGAAAGAGTTTTGTGGGGCACGTCTGGGTGGTGGCATGGCTAACGTGAACAGCTGAGCGTTGTGGTCACTCACGACGGTGTCCAGAGGCGCCGCCGTGACGTCACCGCGGCCGCAGGGAATAACTCCGCAGTCTATGGAGCTCGAGCTGTGCGCGGACACACGGGTCGGAAAATTTATGCAATTTTTACAATTAAAACTTTGTAAAGTTTCTTCTACCCGTCGTCGTAAACTATTTTCGGAAAGAAAATCTACATTTTGGTCACCGACTAAAATAAATCTTTTGTTTTCATCTGTAAGCTTACCTAACAATAATTCAAGATTTTTTAAATAAATGTCAAAATCACCATTCCCGGTTCGATACATAACAACAACAATTAAATTAGATTTACTTATTTCAATAGCAGAAAATTCAAAATGAAATTGAACGGCCAGGCTTTGCAAGTCGTTCCGCTGACGATACGAGTATTGAATATCGGCCCGTGTGAATAGCGCGACGCCGCCGTGCGCGATGCGCGTGCGGCAGTAGCTATTTGCCAGCTCGTACCCACATAACCTAACTCGCTCAATCTCAGGTTGCTTGCACCAGGTCTCGCTGCAGGCCAGTACATCCGGGTTTTCAGAACTCGAAACCAAGTCTAGTAACGCAGTTTTACCACATATGGAGCGAACGTTTTGATGGATAATTTTAAAGGCAGAGTTTACCGTGGCCTTAACTTTGGGACGGGACTTGTCGAGTTTTTTGGAGCAACAAAATTGAAATGCCTTATTGATACGGATTACTAATTACATTGATGTGTAAGTTATTTGCCTATAAAGGAACGATTTTTATTTGCTGTCAAAGTAAGCATCTGTCAGAAGTGTCAGTGTCAATTCATTTCTAAACGATTCTAATCGTACTAAACTTTAGAGAGTGATAATTTACGATTAATTGTGTATTCTTAAGCCAATTGTCACGTACTAGACTGAATCACTGTGTGAATACGTTAATAGCTTTTTAGCTATATTTTTCATTTTAGCGCTTCACTTTAAAAACTTTATACATGCCATTTCATGCATGACAACTGTTTGTTTTGATATCTCATGAAGAAATTTATTTGTTAAAAAATGGAAGGTGGAGAGTGGAGAAATAGCATAATAAATCAGCTTCAAGCTAGGAACAAATGCCAAACCACGGCGTTCCAAGAAATTATAACATTTCGTAAGTAACATAACCTTCTATTTATGAGTCTTTGTCTATATTTTAGCCTGTAATTTACATAACATTGTAATGATAGGTTTGTAACTTGTAGGCAAAACAAGTATTTACTTATGTATTGTGACTACGTTCTTCGCTTATGATAATAAGCAACACTTAACTTCTTATTCAGGTTTGTTTTTAATAATGGTAAACCAACTTTTACCTATCTAGTTTAATATCACATGTCAATGTAGGACACTAGTTTCTTTTTAAAGTGAGTGTTTTTTTCACTACTTGTACTTCAGAGTTAGGCTATCTAATAAAAAAATATTAATCCAAATTTTTCAGAGAGCCGCCTGTTTGACAATGTAAATACTCTGAAAAATGAGAATCTTCAGTTGACACTGGTCAATGAAAGGATTCGGTTTTCAAGTACAGATAATGCAGTATCCGGTACAGGTTAGTTTGAATCATATTTCTTTATAGCCGTGTTTATCAGAAGTTTACTTATCTCGTGGCCATATCACTAGATCTGATTCTAATATTTAAAAAAAGATAAAAGATATTTACTCAGTAAGTAGGCCGCACGGGCACTTTTACACGTCAAGAGTCTACCAGCGCTTCCCAAGAGGAGACCACTGCTGAGAAGAAACGCCGCAAGAAACTCGGCAGTCAGTTGTTTTTAAACCATATTTAAAACTAGAATGATACTACTTAGTCTAGCATCATATAAAGCTATAAATATCAAATTAAATAATAATATCAAATATCATGCGTAGTTCAGCAGGAAAACATGTCAAAAATATTTTTTAACAATTTAATAATCTTCTTCAACCTGTTCCTTCACTTGAATCATGAGGTAAATGGCTTACTATAATAGTTTATTATGTTTAATACCAGCTATGAGTATACTAGTAGTTTTTGAAACAAAAACTATGAGTATACTTGTAGATGGCAGTCATTGTGTTAAATACTTGATTGATCTTACTGCATCTTTCTAAACACCTGTTTGTTTTGAAAAAAGGATTTCTAATTTTTATATCACTGTGGTTACTGCAACTGATGATTGTGTTGTGGGTTCATTCTTATTGTTAAATAAGGACTTTTTGACATTTTGAGACATGCAACAAAATTTCATTGTAACAACTCCTACCCAAATAATTGCACACAATATCTGATCTGTAAGAAAATCTTTTTTCATTTTAATTATCATTGTTTGTAATTTCGCTTTTCTATAAGTAAGTACATCAAAAAAAGAAAACAATTGAATTTTTATTCATTACATAGTAACTAAATTATTGAATGAAGAATCCCTACACTAAAATTAAACCATCAAATTAAGAAACACAAAACTAAAACTGACTGGTTTTTACTGTATTTTACCAAAAGGACATCTATTTAAATTCGCACTTGCATCCTTATCATAAACATATCTATGAAACTTTCAGGTGGTGCCAGTAATGAAAGAGTGCAGGCGTTAGAACAGAAAATTTTAGTCCAACAAGAGGAACTGACCTCCTTACACCGGAGACGAGGAGAGAGCGCTCAGCAGATTATCAGCCTCAATGCCAAGGTTCATGACTTGGAGAAGCAGTTACAGGCAAAAGACATAATGTAAGTACCAGCTCAACATAATGTAAATCAGGATTTGCTTTTTAAAGGTCAAACAAATACCAAAAAAAAACTAAATATTTAACCAGTACATTAGCTACATGGGCGTTCTTTTACACTTGTAATATGGAGCGAATCTACTAGCGCTTCGAACAAGACCATTTTTGTGGAGAAGAAGCACCGCAAGAAACTCAAACAAAATTTATCAAAATCCCAAATAATTTCATGTGTAAGTGCTGCCGTAATACCACTAACTCAACTAATAAAATACTTTGACTACTACATTGCATTGACGACGAAATCTATTAGCAGCAACATAAAATTTTAAATACTGATACTATTACTATGTAGATAGATATCCACCATTTTTGGTATAACGTCAGTGTGATTGTGATCAATGTAATGTTTTGATAGTGGTTTCAGTTTTAACACAAGCTATAAATAGCCAATTAAGTTTAGTATTACATTGAAAATGAAACACCTGCAGCATAATAATACCAATCAAATAAATTAAAAAGTCTAATAGTGTAATGAGCATTCACCGTTCAGAATACATAAAAAGTTTATTAACATAATGCAAAACATACCGGAACTATTCTATTGAATAAAATATATATCTATTGAATCTATTATTTAAAAAAAAAGTTAATTTTAAGCAGTTAAATGCCAATTTATAATGGTTAAGTATTAAAGCATAGATGTATAATGTGAGTTATCATATTAATACATAATTGATAAAACATTTTAAATGCTCTGCTAAATCAAAACAGTATAAACTCAATAAACTAGCTAGTGTTGATTCAATTTTATAGAAGTTGTATTCAAGTTCATTTTTAAACAGAGTTGTATTATGAGTTCCTATGATTTTGATCTAGCAGTCAGTTTTAAAAACATTGCCATTATGTTATTGTTGTGTAATTCTGCGTCATTAAACTAAATTACTACTATTTAATCAAGCTAAGCTACTTTATCTCTGTTGCATTATCTTGTGTTATTTGTTATTTCTCCTATGATTATAAACCATGTTGCTTTAATACGCGCAGACGGTGTTTTCGTCAAAAAAAAACATTTTTTTCTTTCTCTTATACATTTACATTTACTATACATTTATAAAGAGGGAAAATTAATTGTTTGTTTTAAGTTGGGTGTGATCTCTGGAACTTACTACTGAACTGATTGTAAACGAATCCCACGTGTCCCACCTACCCTGACTATGAGGACACTCTTGTTTATATTTATTATTATAGGCAAACAGCTTACAGTTGATATGTCCATTTCACACACTGTTCATAAGTTTAGATTAGGTAGTATAGACTTTTTTTTAGTTCGACCAGAGGGGTGCCTAACGCACTCGCAATAGTTTTCATTTTGAAAATCGAACGCTTGTCTGTATACGAAATGAAATCAATTGTTCCACTTTGAAGTCGATTGCGAGTGCGTTGGGCAATCGGCGCACAGAGTAAAACTGTCACTAGTTTTGAACATTTAATTAAAGCCAATTTGGAAATTGTTTACTATATGACAATGTACAGATAAATTGATGCACTTTGATCATTATGTTCAAAATCAATCAAGAGTCAGTTGAATGGTCTTTAAGATAACCCCCTGCAGATATTTCTGTTATTCCATTGCCATTGACAAATGATTCCAAATGGAAAGGTACATTATACTTATGTTATCTCAGTGTTGTAAAATTTATTGTTTTAAACTTTATTTTTTAATTTATTAGACATTCTTATCTATCAAACGAGCGATTTTATAACAAAGCATCGATGGATTTATTTCATTTATTATTTGTATTCTCTCTCTTTGATATCTATTCACATTTCAAACAACACGATAGGTTTGTACCAATTTCGTATTTTAGTTAAGCCATTGGAAAAAAACTTGTTTTGGGCAAGTATTTTAATAATGTTTACTACAATTGAAGTAATATCCTAAACAATTAAAAACATAATGGCATTATTAAGACGTCGAGCGTCCAGTGGCGCCCTCATTACTATTATTGTGTTTTGTAACTAACTAAAGAATTTTAGTTGCAATCAGACGATACGTTTTTGTAGCGCAAGTAAAAACAAGATTTATGGGACACGTAACAATGTTTAATAACAAGTAGCCAGCTTAACGGGAAAAGGTGGCCACTTTTTTCCGTTAAGTTGATAACTCGAAGGTGAATTGTTATTAAACTATGTGATATACCCTATAAGTTGTGTTTTTATTTGTAGTACAAAAACCACCGACCAATTTCAAGACAATACTTTAGTTTATTAGAAAACACAATAATAGTAATGAGGGCGCCTACTGTACATCCGGTGTACGCTCGGCGCAGTCTTAATTGTATGACGAATATTTGTCATTTCGTAACCTTATTAACCGTAGTAGATTACCGATCAATTTACTTAAGTATATAGAATGCAATTGCAGATGTTTTTATTCAGTATCAATATGTTGAACTGCCCATCGGCAAATAAACCTCCCAGGTTTTTAGTATTGTAAGATTGTATTTTTTATTAGTTTTGTCAAAAAAAATGAAAAAACAACTGCGTGGTGCGCCACTCATTAGCTTCATATATTTTATTAAGATATAACTCTTTCTTCTAATTATACTCTTTTTATAGAATTTCAGAAAACATCGCATTGATAGCATCGCTCCGAGCGGAGATTCAGTTGTATGGAAACAATAAGGCTGAGTTAGAATTGTTAAATACGGTGCTGAGAGACGAGCACCAAGCTTTACAAATCGCATTTGCAGCTATAGAAGAGAAATTAAGGAAAGCTCAGGTAAATACAGGCTAGAGGAAGACTGGATCGGTACGCTGCCTTTTGGCCAAAAATCATTTGGCAAAATGTATCATTTCCCAACCGTTTCATTTGCCAAAACGATTTTTTTTCGGTTACTGTAAATATTTCATTACTTATTTTATTACCATCGTGTAGAAACCTAGAGGTAAGGTTAGGTTAGTTTATATAAAAATAGAGAATTATAAAGTTACAGAAAAAAGCAGGCTGCCAAATGAAACTGTTGGGAAACGGAACATTTTGCCAGACGTATTTTTGCCAAAAGGCAGACCGCTCTCTGATCATTTGAACCCCACCATTTCATTATCATTTGATGGGTTGTTTCCCGAACCCTTTATATTATTTCGAGTAATTGCCATAACTTTGGAGGCTAGAATCGAAGTTAGAAACGAAGTTCAACATCTTATTTTTATAAAAATGCATTTTTTCATCTAAAGATGATAGTAGATGCTCTGTGGCGCCAGGCAAGTTGCATTGTTAAAGGTTAATTATTGCTAAAAGTAATGAATATGACTTAACTCAAAGTCAAATTTATTTATTTCGCATGTCTTAGATTCATACTTGTTGGTGACATCAAATCTTATAATCTACTTGTTAACAGACAATAAAAAATATTTGTGGTTAGGGGCAACCGCAACCACAGATTATGTAGGGACAGTCAAACCTGTCAGCGATTATTGCGAGGACACTACTGGAGCTAGACTGCACTCTGCACACCAGAGAAGTATAGTCCGGTAAGAAAAGGTTCCTCACTTTTAGACCTACGAATGAACCTTTTCTTTACTGTGGCTATACGCTAGCGAAGAGTCGCGTAAAAACAGTCAACCCTTGCCTCCGCGAACATTCCCGACACGCTGCAGAAGATAGGGAGACCCAACAGCACCCTGAGAGCATTATGGAATTGGACACGAAGGGCAAACGGAGGAAGGGGGGAGATAAAAGATATTCTGATATTTGTGCGATTAAATTAGTATAACTGGATCCCGTGTTATTATCCGGATTACCGTCAAAGTATTTTTACGAATGACTTCTGTATATACACCGTGTTTTTTTTGATTTACGATAACTTTAAGGGAACGTTCTTTAGGTCAAATAAAGTTAATTTCCCAAAGACAGACAAATGATAACTCTTACGGTTTTAAAGATATTTAATTTTTAAATTTAATCAGTTAATCACGTTGAACTAGTATAAAAGGCACTTAATTGATAACAATAACAGGTTTGTATACGCGTCCATGGAATTAGTAAGTACTAACGTACATCTGGAAGGTGCACTACACCGATAACGCGAGCCAAAAGAAATGTACTAAAGCTTACTGCGTCCCTTTCTAAAGGTGAACATATTTGAATGGCAATTTACGGATAAATTAATTTTACAAGCCGGTGGGGCAGTAAACGAAACAATATTTACTTATTCAACTGTTACTCTTATTCTTACTTATTTAACTTACTCCCAAATCGATATCTGTGGATCTTTGGATCTGTGTGGTCTCCGACAATTAATCCGTTGACAAATTGAGGAACAGTAGCCGCCATCTTGAACTTTTTAGTTATTCAACTCTGTGACCACACAGATGCCCAGATATCGATTTTGGAGACGTCAACCGTCAACCATCAATGAATCCGTGGACAGACTGAGAAAAAGTAGCTGCCGTCTTGAACTTCTTAATAAGAGCAGGGTAGAACAAAATACAAGCATTGAAAGCTTTCAAACAAAATCTAGTATTAAGTTGTCATTCAAGTGTCAATTTCGAATTATAGGAGACCACACGGAATACACAGATCCCCAGATCCACATACAGGTACATTTCTTTCGGCTCGCGTTATCGGTGGAATGCACCTTCCAGATGTACGTTGTTACTTACTAATTCCATGATTACGCCAACGTTGACGTATTATTTGAAACTTATTATTAGTTAACTCTAAAGGCCCTTTTAGAATGATCAAAGATATAACATTCAATAACTTTGTTCTAAACAGACAAAAAAATTGTTTTTGCAATATTTAAAAAATCTAATCCACCAATTAGTTTCTATGGATATACCTAGTAATATGCCGAAGTTATTGTAAATCTAAAAAAACACGGTATATAAAATTTGTGGCTAGTAACTAAATGATATTTTCTCAAGAGACAAGTTATTGACGATGTATAGTCAACCAATTTGATTTCTAGGCCACTTTGGACTATGTTAAAGTGACGTTGTCAACCAAAACGTAAGAGACTCCCTATGATTTGGTTTACAACGTCACGTTGACAAAGTCCATAGTGGCCTAGGAATCAAATTGGTTGACTGTACCCTACTCTGAAATTTTATTGCGATTGTCTGTTTGAATGAAATTCGTCTATTATGTATGACATTTATGACTTTAAAAACAGATCAATCTTAGACGAAGGTTACCCATTTTTCAAAATAGCTCCGCCATTTTTGCATAGTAAGTAGGTTCGTTTAATTTGATAAATTATTTTAAATAACAATAACACTTTTAATCATGAAATGCTTCAAATTAGGTTCTTATAAAAGGCTATTCATTCGAATAAAAATGTAAAAGCAAGTAGTTATTTTTAACCTCTTAAGAAATTTATAGGGTGGATAGTTGTGTAATAAAATAACCAAAGATAAAAGTAACATTGCATTAGGCATAAAAACGAAATAAGTCTACTAGTTACCTAAAACGTAACAGAACGAACATGTGACCGCGCAGTTCTTCAATGCTGCCATTCACTGGCTATCATTCGGCTGAATTCTGTTCATTTTGCGTTAGCATATCAATAGTAACATACAAACATCAAATTAATCAGATTCTGTATGACGTCATCGTCATTGTTAATCGTCTCATTGAGTCTCCGCAGTTTATTTTTAACTACTGCTCGACCACAGTAACTAAACGCGATCTCTGCTGATGATTACTGATGATATTAATAACAGTAGACTATCGTACAACAAAGAATACTATTAGGTCCTTACCTATGAAATTGGCGTTTTATATGAGAATTTTATGAAAACGGTGGTTTTCGTACATTTAATTTTGCGGATTATTTAGTAACGTCAAATGCAAACAAAACAAAATTCTGTGTAATTGAAAGACTAGAACTCGCCGCATATGAAAATAGTTGAGTTCACATTTTAATTTTAAACATTAAGTAAGAAGTTGAACCATATTATTTGTATCTAAAACCTTTATAACATAGTAACTTAAAATTGAAATGAATAAATTCCGTACGAAATAAAACACGTAAACAAAAACACCAATTTCATAGGTAAGGACCCACCACTCAAGGGTTTATGCCAAGATATAACGCTAGCGCAGAAATATAGTTGTATGCACAGAAAACAATTTATTTGGTATCGAACCTTGAACAATTGTCTTCAGTCAGTCGATTTAAATCTCATTAAAAATGAGATTCTTGCCTACAATACTGAATACGCCAAAATTTATAGCTTCAGCCTAATAAATCATGGCTGTTTTATTTGGTTGGCTTTAATCTTTATTGCTTAAGCTGTTTGGGTAAGAGAGATAATTATGTTACGAGCGTTCTTTGCTCAATTTTTTTCTATTACTATTGCTGTATCCTAAACAAAACATAATGGAGCCCTGTTTGTATTGCTCCTCAGTGTAAGTGTATACATTGCACAATCGGCCTCAAATTTAATGGAATATATAGGGAGCTCAAAAATACCATATGCAAATGTATTGTTGAGCGTGTATAGATACTTATGAGCACCTTGTATACTACTAATATACTAAATACGAAAGTTTGAATGTGTGTGTGTTAGTTTGTTAATTCTTGCTGCAACAGCTGGACAGGTTCAAAATAAATTTTCACTCATCATCTATACTCGGAATGTCGTGAATTTTTACGCTGTGTATTGCTTATACTTATGAGCAGGCGAAGCAAAGCAAATGTATAAAAAATTCTCTTTCTGGAATTTTCTTTCTTTCTTTGTTTTTCTTTACGTGTTTAATGTTATTGTTCAAAATATAAACTTAGCCCTTAAAAAATAGAATATAGGGAGAGCCGGACGGACGGATCTGTTGGCAAACTTTAAGTGGCTGATGACAGACTATGCGTACCACTATGATGCCACTCATGTTTTTGTTTATACAAAGTATCATATTTTTGGAACAATCATTCACTAACGTAACGTTTTATTCCTCTGGAACTTGAAATTTTTATAGCATCATTTAAAACTTGGCACAGGGCCAGTGTAATTCCTACTATATCCAGCGGGATTCATATTGTACAATGCCGTGAAACATATAATTTTATGTTAGATATTGGTTTTTTTATTGAGTATTTAATGTAAACTCTGTTCAATATTCGTGTTAACTATTTGTTGCAGTCGGGGCTCCGTAAATCATGCAAATATCGCCGTCTCTGTCGCGCTTCTTTTTTTGTTTCTCGGAACTAGTTTTTGACCCAGTTTATTTTAAACACTTTTTATTACTTGGCTCTGTAGTGTGTTTAGTAACATAACAATACATATTTACTACACATAAAAATAAAAGTTTGCTGTTGCAATTTCAAACAGTCAATGAAAATATTTAAAAGCATAACAAGGGTGTCGTCGAAA
The DNA here is from genome assembly GCA_963966035.1 of Acleris laterana. Classification (NCBI taxonomy): domain Eukaryota; kingdom Metazoa; phylum Arthropoda; class Insecta; order Lepidoptera; family Tortricidae; genus Acleris; species Acleris laterana. The sequence continues at coordinate 11,661,435 of OZ014448.1, read as the reverse complement.
TGTATTTTTTGTTACAAAACTTTGTCCTTTGTGCTATTAAACAAAATTATATCAGTTAAAATCTTCATTGACTCTTGTAACCCAACACCACTACAAATCACTTAACAATACAATTTGTAAACTTATAGAAATGAACACGCTGTATTTCATAGCTGTATGTGATTGCCCTTGTGCGTGCATAAACAGTTTATGCGAAATATCTATTCAGTCTAGTCCGAAAACTAACACCGCGTGACGCCACTGACGCGCCGAAAATTTAAAATAACCAATGAAAATAGTGATATAAATATTTCAAATACAGTTTTCCTTAAGACAAAAATAGGTATTAAAATAAGTGACTTTTACGTAATCATGAGGAAGATGTTGAAAAAAATGGTAGAGTTTGTGAAAATATGCCTGAAGAATAAATACTAAATTTACGTGCTTAGTGAATGTATCATATTTATTTACAGGATGAAAATCGGGCGCTCGTTGAGAGACTAATAAAATATAAATCTAAAGATGCAGATAAGATGAATGAAGAAAATGAGCATTTTCTCAAGTAAGTTAATATCATAATATTTTAAAGTTATTTTATTAGAAATACCAGCTAAGCATGTCTTTACTTTCAGTAACTTCTTGTAGGTAGGTATATAACATAGAACATATGGGTCTGAGTACCGCATACCACTATTAAGTGGCATATCTAAAAATATACAAACAAGTTTTGATTTATTTAGATACAAAATAATTACTTTTAGCAATTTAAATAACTGTATGTGGCTGCTATTAAAGATGTTCGTGCACTGCACTGTAGATTGTATGCTTGTGATGTTTTATCCAGCTTGTGGTAATGAGCCTTAAATGTAACAGAATGATGTGTTAGAGAGACATCGGACCTTCATGTCATCTTGTGCTAAATCACACATTACAGCGTCTGTAGAATGCACATTGACTGCCTATGCCTAGTGCATATGTGTGTTACCTGACTTTTACTCGTTCTCTCGTGTTGTGATTAGAGTGGGTCGTTTGTGTGCCATGCGGCTTAGAGCTTGCATTTTTACTCATGATTTTGTTTTTGCTTCTTTTTGTTTAATTTCTTCAACAGGTCAAGCCCTACCGCGTTTCTCATCAACACGTTTGGTAGAGTTAGTTTCGGGTGAGTTTGACATAATGTGAATGCAGATTTGGTGGTTTGAAGGCATTGTGGCGTTCATAATTGAATATTGTACCTCTTCATGAAGTGGCCCATTTATGTCTTAACTGCACTCTGAAACTGACTCATTTTCAATTTTCTTGTATGTACATCTAATTGGATCTACTGTAATTTGTGTTGAAAAATCTATTTTTTCGTTCTGTTCATCAAAAAAGGTATGTTTTTATAATAACTACTAATGACCATGTCGTCAAGAAACAAATATATAACTGTTTATTTGTTCCTCTGTTTGTCATTTGTGACGTTATAGTAATTATGAAACTATTAAAAAGTAAGTATCTACTTAATGTTTGAATTATACCGTGGTGGTTTATTTGTAAATTTTGTAGAAGTATAATAATTTTTAAAAGCGTAATTACTTACTAATTTCTTGTTTGTATGTCTAATGGAACTCTTAGTAGATTACACAAAGTAATCCTTTATTTGTGAATAATAAAGTGTTCAAATAATATTAGATGTACGTGCGAAATACATTGTTGATAAGGTTGAACGCTATTTTTTATTAGCATGATTGGCTGTTGTTATTTTTTTATTTAAAGGTCACGGTTTCAGAGCATGAATATTTAGTGCATCCGCATTTTGGCATGAAGTTAAATGTTGTTATGATTTTTGCAATCGTGGATGAAGTGATAAGCAGGAATACTGTGTGGTCTGCTCGTGAGAACTGCCGGTTTTATTATAACTTACCATCGACCTTACTGCCGAACTCAGAGACAATTAATTGGGTTCTTTGTCAAACGTGTGTGTGTGAGAAAACGACACTAAGAAACGAATTAACTGTCATTAACTGACTCTGAGTGCGGCCGTTAGTTCTCTGGATTGGCATTTTCAAATGTTCATAGAACTTATCACTAGATGGCGTGAGAGGCCATGTCGAGCACAGTGCCCTTTTACCTCTGTATGCTATGCAAAAATGTTACTATATGTTAAACTAAGACTGCTAAGTCTTTCTAAGTAGGTTATAAATTCTGGAGATTCCTGAACAGTGGGAAAAATTAAAAAAAAAAATAGTAAATTATCGTAATTCTGGTTTGATAAATAGTTCTTAGTATGTAATGTATAGATTTTTTTTGTGTTGATTTTTTTGTTTGATTTGAATGAAAATATATGTCTAATTAGTATGTTATTTTACTCAAGTGAACCAGACCATAATATAAAATACTCAATCCAAATTTTGTTACCAAGTAAAAATTGAATGTATATCCTGACAAGTTGTATACGAACCCTGGAAAGGTGCCGCTAAAAGCAGCTTATGTATTATTATGGCAATAAAATGTTAGCCAACGTGCTGGGTATTAGGCTACGTAATTTGTTTTTCTATTTGATAGTTGCATATAACTCCCTAAATATTAAGTTAATCGCTGATGCCCGTGATACCAGAATTGAAAAAAATCCCAGTCTCTAAATATACTAGAATATTTTAAAAAATACATTTAAATTAAGGTATTGTTTATATCTTAACCAATATTTCGTGGATAAAACATCGGATACTTTCCGACCAGTATATAAATGTGAGAGAGATGGCTGCTTATCCACCACGATAAAAGCGACCATAATGTTTTAAACAACTGGTAAAAAAGAGTAAAACCACAACAGCAACTTCTACACTACTACTCTTGACTGGCGACTCAGATTGTCTAAAATGATAAGATTTTCGTCAGATGATTTATTGCTTGCAGGACCACTGCACTGACTTCAATTATAAATGTTATTGTTTTATGGTAAAACTGTTTAACTTTTCCCTGTTAATGGAAATAGCATTGAAATATCTTACAAGTCAGACTGAGTACCTAAATGTTTGAGAAGTGTACCTACTTAGTTAAACCTTTTTTTTATTTGTACAACGAAAAGTTTTTTCTGTTTTATTAAAGTCGCATACAATTTGTGTTTTTTTATAACAAACGTTTATTATACTGTTTTTGGAAGCGATCGATAGCGCGTTCACAAAATCGTATCCACCCTGTATTTAGTACACATGTTATCAATTGTAATTTTCCTTGTTTTTTTGTCACACCATCTATGTAAATCTATGTCATCATGTAAACCGATGTACAGTTGCCATCAAATACGCATAATATACACATATGAGCATATAAGGTGCTCAAAAATATCTGGATTCGACGGCGTTAGAGCGTGCACAGAAATTCTAAGCACCATGTATGCTCTTATATATTTAATGCCGATGTTACAATCATTTTAGTGAGTAGCACAATTTTTGTTTGATTTTGTTCACTCGCATTTCGCCTTCATACCACTTCTTCTTAAATCACATCTTCAGCTATGAAACAATCATGTGTGGTTTATTACTCAAGTAATATAAGGTTTTTCACATGATCATCATTATGAGGCTGAAGCATGTTGCTATGGTCTAATCCATGCTTTCATATTGAGCTTCGGAAGGAATAACACGCTCAAAATTGTTTCTGGGAGGCTAGCAAAACTTGCCCGTGACTTCTAGTACATTTCTCTCTAACTGGTTCGTAGCGAAAGAGACGCACTAAGTGACAAGCAAGTTATGCTTGCCGTTCTGCTGTATAGAGTGGCTGTAACACGGAGAGACCTTCGCTTATGCCAATTGCCTGTTTGACTGGAATCAACGTAGTTAATATTTTTTCAGAAAAAAAAGCGACAGGGTAAGAAGAGAGCTAGAAGAAGCTGCGAGAGAAGGTGGTAGCAGAGGTAGCATCGGCTCAGCTGGTAGTTCGGCTGAAGAAAAAATTATGGATTCGTTACCATTTTATACAACCACGCTACCGTCAAAAGTCGCTCTGAGATTTGTAAGTCACTAAACTGTAAACTGCTTAATCGAGGTTTTATTAGGGAAACTTGTCCGAGAGGGTCTCAAGTAACGGTAACCTGGGTAGTCCGATAAGATGGCGCAACGATTTAGGCCCGTATTAATAAACTAATCTCAACTCTAATGCTCGTCTCGAGATGTGTCAAAAATGACAGTGTTCTATGCCTTGACGTTTACTTTGATGTATCTTGTGACTCGCATCTCAGCCAAGATGAGTTTATGAATATGGGCCTTAGACACATTCAATCCAGGCTGACGGAAACGGGGTTTAAGAGATCAGTGGAGATATGAATATACGAATAGGGGGACGTTTGGGCGATTATCTTTCACTTACCACGAAATGAGCGTTCAAAATATACGAAAACACCAAAACTGAACTGTTTTTTGTATTCTGATTATTATATTACAGAAAACCAATAGAGACTGGGTTTCTTATGTCGGTCAGATGACTTATGATATCATATGACAGAAGATACTTCATATAAATCCTCCAACTAGCATCGTTTTGACAAAAAAGTACCGGTTTTTACCGATCAGTCATCCTTGTAGAGATGTAGTGAATAATGCTTTCCCATCGTTTTTGGTCGGATAACTTCGTATTTATCTTGCTTTCTCAGTTGGCTTATTGATGGGTACTGAAGCTAATTGAGAAAGCTAGATAAATACGAACATATCCGATGAAAAACGATGGGAAAGGATTATTCACTACATCTGTACGTGCCATACTATTCCTGATTCACATTGACTACTATACCTGAATATCGGTTTGTCGCAGGACGCTCATGACGTAGACGTGAATGCGGTTAAGTGGAGCCCAACGGAAAGAACGGTCGCGACAGGCGGTGAAGACAGAAAAGTGAAATTATGGGACGTGTCAAAAAGTAAGTTGATGTTTGTGTACGAAAAAATGTAACGATATCACACAGAAATCAAAACGGTACGGTATAGAAATTTAGAGGTAAATTAAAAGTCACACAAACACAATGTGAATTAGTGTGTGTGAATTTTGTCGAAAGAAGTCTAATTTGTGAATAGCTGTGTAAAGAGCACTGCTTTGGACTGTAATCATACTTTAAAAAACTACACACATGTATTTATTTTATTTGCGTATATGGACTGGGGTTTTCTTGAATCGAGAGGTGGAAAAGGCCTAAGTGCGTTTTATCGTGTATTATTCGGATGATTTTATAATTAAATTTAACAAAATTTATATGTTTATAACAGCAACCTCTATCGGTGACTCTGTGAACTAGCTAATTGACTCGTTAGCTATTTAACCCGTACGAACAAAAATCTTCACGTTAAACTAAAATAATTAGATGTATAAAAGGGGAATCTCATATTAATATTATAGTAGGTAAATAAAAAATATATAAAGCCAGTGCGGACAGTACTTTTTCATCTATTGCCAGAATGTAAAAGAGGAAAGACGTATGTCAATTTTTTCACAATAATAACAATAATAAAAAGGCCTTTTCATGTACTTATTCTAGATTGTATAGGTGGCACTATAAATATATATATCTATAGCTACTTAAGTTCTATTTGTCTACTAACTAACTGTGGATCACTGTGGTGTGTGTGTGTGTGGAAGTTTTCTGAAAATAAATATATTTTATTTTATTTATTATTTATTTAAAAACCACGAGAAAAAATAATAACGCTAACTTAGATTCAATATTTTTTCTCTTTGACAAATTAAGGCGTACTAAGGTATGCAAGTCATCCTGGTTTCGGCTTAATCCCTAATTACATAGATGGCCTTGTTCAATGTATGAATGAACGCAGGGATAGAGATAAATTTGTCTGCTCAGAGAACTACATGCTCACTAGCTTTAGCCCGTGATGATGATGATGATGAGTGGGGACGCGGCCGAGGCAGACGGGCGGTCGAGTGGCTCTCCAGTCATTCCGCCCTGTTCCCCTTTTTAGCCCGTGACTTAGTCAACATAAATAAGTACCTACCTATTTGTTTATTTATTTAATGTCGATCTGACTGAGGTCACTTTGTTCACAATTTCAATGAAACGTGACCCCGTTGATTTTACTCGTGATTTTAGTTTATTTCTTTTGCAGTGGGCACTGTGGAGGCAAAGGGGACGCTAGTCGGATCCAACAAGGGGGTCATGTCTGTGGACTACGACTCAACCGGTGCCTTCATAGTCGGTGCTTCCAACGACTTCGCGAGCCGTGTGTGGTCCGTCGGCGACCAGAGACTAAGGGTAAGTGACCAAACCGAGTTGTAATTGGCTTGAAATAAAAGTGATTCCGATTTTAAAAAGTGTAATAATTTAAAAATGGAACCTTTTGTAAGTTCTCATGGTTACATGTTGGCGAAGGTAATCACTAATCAGATTAATCTTTGAGTGCTTAGAGAATATGTAATGTGCGACTGTTTTATTACAATTATGGATCAGATTTTATATTTTGTTACCGGCGAGTGGCACCATGTTGGTATAGATACTGGAAAAACACTGAAAGACTGAACCAAAGCGACACTTATAAACTTAAAATAAGGGCTGGAGTTCTTATTCCCAATGCGTCACGATTCAAATGCGCAATGTCTAAAACCGCAAAACCGACTTGCCGAATTACGTAACTCGTTGTGTCATAGTACTCAGCTTTTTAACCCCCGACGCAAAAACGACGGGGTGTTATAAGTTTGACGTGTCTGTGTGTGTGTGTAAATTATTATTATTATTTATTTATTAAACTCAAAAATACAGTACTTAACTTATAAATAAAGTCCCGCAAAACCGCTTGCACGGTTTGACTGCGGAATCAGTAAATTGAGTCTCTACAGCTTAACTATAAATATGCTCAAGAAACATTCTATATAGACTTAAATACTAACTAACTAAAACTAACTGACTTAAGTATTAACTATGGACAAAGGAATTTGAATAACTTACGTTTAAATTTAACTGTGTTGGATTCGGATCTTATATCTGCTGGCAAGCTATTAAAAAGGTAAGGCAATCGTTTCGTAAGGCATCTGTCACCACAGTAATTAGTAACTCTCGGCACAGCATACTTTCCAGCAGCTACAGATCGAGTGCCAAATGTGTTGTCTAAGAGCGACAGATTGCCTTGAGCGCCACGATTGGCTACCGCTAACAGATACTTATGATTAAGTTTTACGGGAAGAATTTTACAAATATTAAATAACTGATAATAATCTTTTCTGCATCTCTCTCGTGTTCTTTTGTTGACTAGAAGTTTTAAAAATCTAACTTGCATATCTTCTATTTTATCTAAATTCGTTTTAAAAGTTAATAGTTAGTTAGTTAAGTTATGTGTATGTGTCTGTCTGTGGCATCGTAGCTCCCGATCGGATGAACCGATTTTGATTTTGTTTGAAAGGTGTATTAGTCGGGAGTGTTCTTAGACATGTTTTACCAAAATCGGTTGAGCCGTTTTTGAGATATTGAGCTTTAAAGTTTAAAAAGCGTGAAATAAAAAGTAAATTGAAAATTTCAAAAACCCCCGACTCTAAGCAGTCGGTAAAAAAACATCTAAAAAGTAAAAAATAATAAGTATTGGCCCTATAAGTTTAATTATGGTAGGTATTAATATTTTGATTCAAGCGTCGCCACGTCGGGGACCGCTAAGTAGCTGGGGTATTTTATACTATTTCATTTACTTAGCAGTCCCCCGTCGTTTCGACGCTTGAATCAAAATATTAATACCTACTATAATGAAACTTATAGGGCCAATACTTATTATTTTTTACTTTTTAGACGTTTTTTTACCGACTGCTTAGAGTCGGGGGTTTTTGAAATTTTTAATTTTAACAGTATTAGTTCAGCATAATATTTAGCATATTATGTAAATAAAGTGCAGTATGTTTACTGCCTTCACAAAATATCAACCATCATGAACCTACAAAGATCTTGAACCTTTAAAAAACTCAAATTAATTGGATTTCAGCAGCACTTTCATATTGACATTGGTACGGAGAGTGTTATACATAGTTTGCGTACCTAAGTGAACCTTCTGTGGGCCTAGTATGGCTGCGTCTATATCGCGTGTCAAATGTGGATAAAGCATCCGTCACTCTCGTACTTATTTACGTGTCAGAAGGTGACGGATGCCTTATCCAAACTTTGTCACGCGATAAACGCATCTATATTAGGGCCCCTGATAAATATTAATTTCATATCTTTATCATCGCAGGACTGCAAGTGCGGATTCATCCACAATTAAACAGACGATTAGAGGTTTAACGCCTGTCTAAATATATTGACTAACTTTCAATTAAGGTAAAACAACCTGAGACACGTGTCCAGCGTACCTACTCGTAAATTTTAGCAACAAAACATCACATCGCTGTTTTAACATTTAGCGAATCCGTTCCCGTATAAATACCACCCCATAAAAATGATTTAGCTTGCTAGTCATCTTAGGCCTTTATTTACATGATTTAGAGCATAAAACATACATACATACATACAGTCACACCTTCATTCCCAGAGTGGGGTAGGCAGAGCTACAGAATTACCAACAACTCTAAAAACTTGTTGATAATTCTGTAACCACATTAAAATAAAAACAATATTAAAAAAATAGCAACTGTATGTTAATCCTAAAAAAGTGACTGCCACACTCACAACAAACATTTGTTGCTTTTTACAAGAATTATTGCTATTATTGTGAGTCGTTACATTAAAACATTTTGGCAAATAAGTGTCTTTCATTTTTTCACACGACTTTGTATTAGATGAAAATTCATTGTAACATCCATCTTATTGATATGTTAACGGAATCCAAATTTACGCTCATCAACTATGATATTTTCTTAAGTATAATCACAAATAAACTTGCTATAATAACTATCAGCATTGATTGATGTACCTAACTAATATCAAAGCTGCTTTATTCAATACTACCCACCCGCGACTTTGTACGTGCAGAATTTGTTTCCCGCAACTGCTCCTGTATTTCTTCCCGTTGGGGGTCGATTTTTCAAAATCCTTTCTTAGTGCAGCCCTGGACCTACGCGCCAAATTTGGAATCTCTAGACCCAGCGGTTTGGGCTGTGCTTTGATATCTCAGTCAGTTTCGTATTTTATATATTTAGATACCTACTTCAACTAAGAAAATATCTCAAAAGTTATGTAAAATCTGTATCTCGAACTCATACCATAGGTATGCAAAAACCCAAAAGCCACTGCCCTCCCAAGGTTACAATCTGACCAAAAAACAAACCAGCCCGCCCCTAAGCAACGAAGAAAGAATCCTATCTCTATTCCAATTTGTAGTTTCGATAGACGGCAAAAAACATCATGATTATCATATCACTTAACCCGCCTAGGGTTCTCCTTATTTTTGAATACATACTTTATGCCCTTTGTTTCGGTTATTGCATATTTTACCACTATGTGAATTTCCGCTGACATTATAGAGAAAATTAACATGTTCCTTTTTCAAAAATGTGTGCGAAAAATCGTCACCAAGGAACGGCATTATCATTATCAACTGACTCTGAATGCGGCCGTTTTTAAATGGTAAATAATACATTTCCAATAAATACCACCTTCACACACAAGACTGTCCGTTTCAAAAATACCAAGATTTCTGGCCGCACACATAGCTTCGTTCCAAACAGCGAATGACAAAAGTTATAAAATAGTAATTTCCATCGACGCTACCTGCAAACATCAATCATAAAAATCCCATTAAAGCAACAGTTCAACATAAAGGAACCCTAACAGGCATAGCAATATCAGACAATGTAGTGTTACAGGAGGCGGGGTCACGAACACGATCCTCTATTAACGGATTGTTAGCGCGCGTCGGTCCGTCGTGATCCTTTCTGATCACTTCCGACGAGCCGACTCATCCCTCATCCTCATCGCGTTTACTTACATAACAATTATATCCAATGGGATTACTTTAGCGTTCTGATCGTGCGCGTGCACTTTTAGTGAGGGTAAAATTATTATGAAACGTTTTAGAATGATGAGTTTATGGCATATAAAGTCCATGAAAAAAAAAACTCATGTGCAAGGCCAGCTTCAAAAAAAGTTCTGTTAGAGTAATATTGGATTTGTTTAACCCGATTCATATATTATTTATTATTATATGGTGCTGCTACAACAATGTATTCAACATCAAAGGCATGTAGTTGTAAGTTTCAGTTGCCATCTATTAATAATATATATGCTTATAGAAATACATATTCACCAAGTGACTCGCGCGGTTGCGAGTGATTCAATGGTGAATTCGAGACTTGTGTTGTACAGCAAAGGGTTTATTCTGTAAATTTTCTAAACTGTTTTACCTCTAAAAAAAAATACTGTTATAATAATTCTGAACAACGTTACTTTAATTATAAAGCCACTTAAACTTTGCCGACTATATTAAATTAACAAACATTAACGAAAAATATTTTCGGCCGCAGAAACAAGTTATTCCTTATCTTAATATTTGCGAGTGCTCGGTCCATACCATTATGTTGCTCTTATCTCATAAATACATCTTACTGTCAGTCAGAGGTAAATAATTATGTACATTGTAATGATAATGCGGGGTTCAATAACCATCACAGATGTCGTTCACGTACCTCCCACCTGAGTCGTTTTGAATACGAATCATCACGAATCCTTGCGCAATCATACTCAGGACCTCAACGTCAACAAATTGGAGGGTCCGTCCGCCCATTCGTTGACTGGTCGGGGTAAAAAGTGCTAGAAGCGGCGTGGGCGCATCGATATATGTTAATTTGTTCTTTCGGTTATTTGTTATATTGTGGTTGGCATGTTTATCGTGATGCCTGCATGTCAATCTTGGTGTTTCTCACAGGTATGGCCATAATATACAGGGAACTTGATTTTTGGGTACTGTTCAAGGATTTTTATAAAAAATCAACGTGACCTATTCCACAACTGACGTCTGAATGGCCAGTGATTACTTTTTAAATTATTTTTAGTTAGCTCGGCATACAACGCAATAAAACTGTTGTCTCCTCACTTTTTTTTCAAAAATCTTGGAAATAAGTTTTGGAAATCCTTGCAAAATACCCTGTCAGCCAATAAAACGCTCCAGTAGTTCGCCGCGAGGCCGCAACGCTTTCCCGGCACTTTTCAGATTGACAATGCACCGATGCACTTATTGAGTATTCTGAAAACGTATTTAGATTTTGTTTACTATAAATCGCATTAAACGTCCTATCCAGCTACAACCGCTATCATTGTTTTAGTTTCTCTGTTTATTTTCGCATCGGGTGAGCATCTGCGTGATCCAACCCGCAACCCATCGGGATGCAAATAAGTACACAAATTGCGCCACGAATGTTCTTTCTCGGCTTACAATACTACTTTTTAGAAGAAAAGACTCAACTGCCGTGAAACTACATCACCATGCACTACCTTGTTTATAACTGCGAACGGTTTAGTCTGTAACGACATTTATATTCCAGATGTACCTTTTTGACTCTGGAGGGCGGAATTGTCGTAGGTAGGTACTTATAATGATCCGAAATCGATTGTTCGCTTCGTGAACACTCCTGCGCATCTTCAATTTCGTATGCTAAGTGATTTACGATCTGCTAACTGATTCGCCTTTAACGATGTAAGTACTAGTCGTTATTACGAAACTGCCTATTTCGTTCGTAGGATGTTTGCAAAAATAAAAGAGTGTTAATCACAAGAAATCATTGTGCTATATTTTGTTTACTTTGCCGTATCTGATTTATGATTTATGATTTCTGAGTTTCTTTGTTTTACCTGAAAGTCCTTGTTAAAGCAAACCGTCCAAATAATTTCTGATAGATTATTGAGCAGCTAAGCATATGCCATATTGAAACTGTAGCGATCTGTTTTGAACCATTTATTGTTTAAAAGAAAAAGCCATTAATCGTTGGATTTTCTACATTGTGGTAGAGAGATGATAAGAAGTTTCGCCCGACCAAAAATATCTCATTTAAATAACAGAACTAGGGCTTTTCTGGCTGCGTTCTCACTAAAGCTGTGCGAGCCAGCACGAACCCACTATAAACGCACGTGTTAAGCATAAAGTAGATGTATTTTATTTGAATATAATTCCTAGGAATGGGTGTTAAGCGAAATTCCAGAGGAAGAGCTCCTCAAGGAGCATTCGAATCACCTTTATGTATGTTCCGTGATTTTGCGTATAGTTACAGTTTTTTTTTACAATTGATAGTTGTATAAGACATTTTCGACATACTGACTATAGTTATTGAGATTTTTTGGTGGATTTTTAATGTAGCTAGATAACAGATCTGTATGACACTTAAAAAAACACACAGTAAATATTAACCGTTACGCCAGAAATAAAAGGAAGAAAGAAAAGAAACACAATAGGAGTGATTCAGATGCACCTCGAGATTTTCGTTTGAAACTTCTTTCTAGGACATACCTTGTATGACTAGTCCTTAAAAAATATTTCTGTGCAATAAATCACGCCATATCGTTGCTCTGCTTTAGGTTGAAGGCATAATATCAGCTATATAGAGGAATCACTCACTAAGTTATTAGTTTTTAGTAAAACATATGTACCTACTTGAAAGTTTTTTTCTCTATATACACGATATAAAAACTCACTTTTGCATGTATTGATCTATTTATTTATTTATCTCTCTTATATTGATTAGAAATTACAACAAAGGTCAAATTCAATGCGTTGATAAGACGATCTCTTTTTTTACAAGGATACATACAATGTCAGAAACCTATAAATAAAAATTCTATGTAAACATGCAAACGGATGCCCCCAATTAAGAATCGACTATCTTCACGGATAGATAGGTAATTGCCCAATGGCCCTTACGTCTTAAAAGAAATACCCAATCTAGTGCGGCTAAAAAATAATTTTCTATAATTATTATAAAATTACATGCTTCTGTATGTTATGACGTCCGTCATTAAACCGTAAACGATGTGAATTTGCATGGAGCCTGCACATTGTATATTTAAATTTAACATGGAAAGGCGATGGTCGTGAGAAGCTTGCTATTTTTATAAGGCGAAGAATCTTCTCAAGCGTGTTGACATGATGGCTTAATTACTAACCTTTCAGCTCGTCGGAGAAAAGACATGGTAATTTTGTGTAGAGGGCTCGAATATTTGAACATCCAACTTTAATAGCGTTTATGTTGGAGTGGTAGGTAATGTGTTTTGTCACACAGTATGTTCTTACTCTTAGCTTCTCCTTCCTTCCTGTAGCTTTCCAACTACTGCTTTTTACTGAGCTCCGACAGTGTTACACGAAGCTATAAAGCGGTCGATGCAGCCCATTAATAATTAGCTTATGGCGCTATTGTCTCGAGGCGTCCATCCCGTCCACTCCGTGGGACCGGTTCGTTTCTAGTAATTAAAGAGGCGTTGCGTTATTTTTTTCATCTCCTCTTCGTTCATACTGACTGTGTGTGACTCTAGAGATATTTAATAAACATATTTGTTATTACCAGTCACAAGCCTGATCCAAAGGTCACGCGTGTTTATCTTATTTTCGATTGTTTGAGCTTTTAATTGGGGCCTCTGATAATTCAATAAGAGAGAGAAAAAATGTGACTGTTATTTTTCAAAGGTTAATTGATTAGAGGCCAGGCATTTTTTGTATTCGATGTTTTTTGTTATCGTCTTTAGAATGTGTATTATTTGTAATATGAAAGTTTATTTATTGGTGATGACTAAGCACGAACGGCAAGTAATTGTCTAAGTTCTGACTAACAACGAATATTTTGACCGTTAGTCTTGTCTCACGGCCAACGGAGAAGTATTACTTGGTGGAATAAAACCTTGCCAATTACCCTATATTGACGACTGAGTTAATAGTTTAATAGACATTTGAAAATTAACTGAAATTAATTATTAACTCCTGGAGCGTCGGTGATTTTAGACTTTTAAACATTTAGAGGTTCATTTTAATTACAGACATTTCGAATTCTCTTAAAGAATGCAATACAACGGCTTACTCATGGTAATGGCCACTTAGTCAGAAACCCCCTCTACCCCTCACCCCTGCCTTCTTTAAGAGCTCATACCTCTTAAAAGGTCCCACCGTTTTCCCTATTGAACCTAGCTACGAAACATCACGCACACACACGTTAGACTTGTTTTTGTCGGGGGTTAAAATATGGAAATTGATGTTAGTCCTAGCTAAATGCTAAAAGTTAGACTGCTGAAGTGAGAGTTTAGACGAATCTTAATGGAATGTTGAAACAATTATAGTTAGGATCCCGTGATATAAAGTGGTATTCTTTTCAACTTAATAACACCACCTTAGTGGATTTACCTGCGCCTATAACCGCTGTAGACTATGATGTACATCTTTAAATGTCTCCAAAGCCTTAATAAGAAAACTGAAAGAAGCTATTATGCCTTGACTTTCCTTTTCACAGCGAAAGTGTGCTAGTTTATACTAAAAAGGCTTAGCGAATGCCTTGGAGCCATAACAATAGAGGCGCTTAAGGTTAAAGCTTACAAAAAAAAACATTACATCAATAACAGAAACGGATAAGTGCAAGTTTTATTTCGTCATTGCTTTGAAAAACCTCGTATCTCGTATCGTACGATTTTAAACTTAAACGTGAAGAGAATTAAGTTTAAACTCATACATCTCAAAATATCAGATACAAGTTTTTTCCAAAATAGTAACGTTTTGAGAAAGAGAAGAGGAGAAGAAGATCAAACTAATACAAAAGAAAAAGAAAAAAAGGGGCACCTGTGGCAAAGTACCTACCACAGATTTTCCTCACGCACGATATCAAATTAAAAGCTTAAGTATTCAATATTTCCTTTGTTTAGCAATAATTACTTAGTTCATAACTGGATTACAATTATTGACGAAAAACATGCTCGTAATTTGATACTCTCAAGTGTACTCTGATCGTGTCAAGACCGGATTTCGTGTTTAAAAGGCAAATAATATACTATACATATATGTATGAATGTGGAAGAAGCGAAAGAGATTTGTCAAGATCGTAGTAAGTGGAATGAAGTGGTCTCTGCCTACCCCTCTGGGAAACAGGCGTGATTTAATGTATGTATGTATGATATACTTATCAATTGTTGCATTCTAGTGCTACTAGTAAGTTCATTTTAGTGAGTTGAAAAACACCGTCGAGAAATAGTAATAATGTCGAGTCGATTCATAAGTGATTTATTTTGCCGATATGGGCGCGGAACACTAAAAACGGGTATTCGATGCGTACCTACTACTTTTTTTATATTTATTGTGCGTTTAATGGTCATTGCACCTTATTTTCTAGCATGACTCATTGTAATACTTAATCAGATTACATATTTCATGAGAGCCGAGCTGGCCGTTCGATGTTTCATCTGCGTCGCGATTCTTCGGCTAGATCGCATCTCCAAGTATATTCGTTGAATAAGTAGAACCGGGATTGTCTGCAGGACTGATCGACCCTCCGCGGTCTCCCAGAACCTGTTAACTCAAGGACATTATTCCGCAGAACTTAGAAATCAAAATAACTCCGATGTTACATCTATTTCAAGGATCTGATGCCTCGTGACAGATGCCTGTCAATCTTCGATTATGCAGTTCGGTTTATTTGTTCGCCGCTTTTCCCTCCGCGTGTGCCTACTCGCAATTCCAGGTAGCTGCGCTCTGCGTTATTTTATGAATATTTCATATTATTGTAAACGACTTTATCTTTACCACAATGTTGTATTCAACGTTTCAGCTTTATGGTGCTTTGAAACACTACCGGTTTATTGGCGTCAAGTAGCGGCACCGGGACATTGGGCATGTTTTTTGTGTTTCGAATGGCCACAATTATAATAAAAATATATTTATTGACTGTGAAAATAAACAGTTGTGGGTCGAGGAAGTGGTTTCAACAAAGGTAACGTATCTCGCGTAAATTCATACTTACATACTTAACCGATCCAGGTACCATTATCGTAATTTATCTGCATTATCGTTATGACATCGTATTTTGTCGGATTAATTAGTTTTTGTCTTGCTTTTTTTATAAGCTTATCGATGGGTACTAAAGCTGACTGAAAAGGTGAGATAAAAACGAACTTTTCCAACCAAAAAGGATATCGTCTATTTGTTCTCTACATTAAAAACGCTACATACATACCTATGCGTTACACAGGCTTTAAGGACTTCAGTTTTTAAACAATTTCACTTTGGTGTCTACAGCAGGTAGGTCTTAATCCAAGGATCTGTGTTGTGTCAAAACAATGAGGTCTTTGAGGTGTCTGCTAATGGTTTATTTTGCGAGAGACACGTGCAAGTGTCGCGTGCCGTCGCAGGCGCACGCCGATTTAATCTCGGGCACGAATGTCGACGTGAGGCGTGCCCCTTCACACGTGATAGCGCCGAGCGAACTTTACTCTGAGATCTCATCTCTTTGATGTCCAGCCAGTCTCATACTGCTCAAATACTTGGTAACAATAGTGACTTTTATGCAGCTGTTTTCTTTTTGCAAAGTTAAATTCGAAATTCAAGATTCAAAATATTTATTCAGTAAATAGGGAGTTAATCTATTAGCGCTTCGGACAAGACCATCATTGCGGAGAAGCGCCGCAAGGAAATCCAGCAGTCCCTTTTTATTTATTACTAGCTCTCCGTGCCCGGCGCCGTCTGGGTGTATTTTTTTTTCACACAAACTTTGTCCTGATAATTACGAGCACACCAAAAAGAAAGGTATTCAAATCGGTTGTGCCATTATCGAGTTATGGCGTGAGCGTGACCAAGGGAAACAGGGTTTATTTATTTTATTTATAACTATATTGACGTGCTGATTGCTTTACCTAAGTTTTTTTTCGTCCTGAGTGTAAGTATTAAGTTCAAGATCAAATAATTCGGAGTCCGTTCCGAATTTAATGAGCTTTTTATAAAGTTTGCAAACATAATAATGATTATCATTTTATTTTATTCACCGATCTCGTTTTTCCATAAAAACGGAATACTTCCGTCATTTTTACTTCCCATCATGTAAAATAACATAAATACCGATATGCGATTGGCAAATCTCATAATATTGACGCAAAACCATGTAAAAGGTAAAACGTACGGTTAAAACGGAGACCGTTATAATTTTTAAGAACTTTTTTAAGACTAAAAAAACCTCTTTAGTTTTATGTCCTTAAAGATATTATCTACTTACGAAACGATCTTATTGTCCTTACCCTGGTGAGATTATTGATAGATAAATTCATGTTGAAAATAACTACTTATGCTTTTAAATAATGTAAAGTTTTTACTGCCGTTTACTATGATTTATAACTATGTACAGCTTTAACCGTAGTGCACTAAAAGTAGCGAAAACTTTCCACTGCATTACTCTTAAAATGTATGCCACCTTATCCGCTAAGCTCAGCGTAATAGGCGCCATAATTCTAACTTGTCACTATACTATCATCATTGAAAATTGCAACGAATAGAACTAATCATATAGCGCTTAGGAGCTTCAAGTCTTGTCTTGTTTGAATTAGGCATAGATTCCTTTGAATATTTGTTCACTTTCCATGCTCTTAAAATGTTACTTTGGTCTGCACATTGGGATTAAAACTCCTTATTATCTCTATTATATATATTATCTCTTGGAATTAAAGTATTTTTTTTAATTTACTTTGGATACATCTAAACAACTAATCACGGTGTTTGTGCCAATTTTTAGGGCGAGGTGATAACCTCAAAATGACAACCTGCGCAAATATATAAAAAAGCGATCTTTTTTCTTTAAACACGATTGATAATTAAGGATATGATTCTATTTAATTGTACTAAGGATTAATTCATTTTATTATTCATGGTCTACTTTTAAAATAGTTTTTAAGTTTGAACCTTTTGGCTAAATATTCAAGCATTTAAAGCTACACTTGTTAAAAGTAGAGTGTTTAACGGGAGACTAAACAACCATATTGACACCCAAACTATAGCCACCCAAGCGGAGCGCATTATGGCGGATTAAACATCTCGTGTCATTATGGCTTGTTTTAGTCCCTTATTGAACAATCTACTATTATATTTCTCTACAGTTGCTTCTTTCTATATGGTAAGGTAATCGTATAGTATTGAGGCATAATCTGTGATCTTCTGATAGCGTGTTTACTGCTAAGTTTATAAATATGGTTGTAAGGCTTAGTAAAAATGATACAAGTTTTTTTTTTTACAAAAATAGAAACAATACGTCTTTTACCTTCAAAATACTTCAAGTAGGTATTTTTTATTACAAAAATAGCACAATACGTGCGTGCATGACTCGATGTATGAATGTGGAAGAAGCGAAAGAAATTTGTCAAGATCGTAGCAAGTGGAAAGAAGTGGTCTCTGCCTACCCCTCTGGGAAACAGGCGTGATTTAATGTATGTATGTATGTAAATAGCACAATACACAAAGTAAGTATTTTTCATTACTAGGTCTAGTATTTTGAATGCCAATAACTAGGTGTTTTACCCTATTTGTTTACCGTCCACTTTGTAGAAATTTAAAACTGTTCTGTTGCAAATTCAATTGTACTGGATGCTCTTAGAGAATTACTTTATCTTCTCATTCCAATTAAATTTAAGTGAATAAAACAATTGAATAGGCTCATGTACCCAAAACATGTAGCATGCATGTTTTTTTATGTGGCATTCGCCTTTTTCCGCCGCTGAACACGGCAAAGCACTCAAGACAATGTCTTCATTTAAATTCCACCCCGTGTAATAGCGGTTGGCCAGCACGTTGCAAGTATATTGGCCTCTAGGTTAGGTAGGTAGGTACCTGCGCTTTTGTATAGCAATTAAAGATATTATTTGCCTCATTATACCGGTCTCACGTTTATGCATTGTTCCAGGCGGCATCTTAATCAGACGAAGAAATAAAACAAAATAAATATTTCAGTATTTATTTGTATGTAAAATTGATTTGGCCGGATGAGTCAGGGAGTACGTAACATTAATTAAGTTATTGCAATCATTTCACTTTCAAGGCACTAGTAACATAGGTAATGAATTGGCTTACGTAAAAGAATAGCACGTCATATTCGCATATTTCAGTTATATTAAAAATTTATTAAATAGCTATAATTCAATGTTCAGACATAAATTAAATAAAAAAGAAACTATGCTAAATTGAATAAATTACGATGTCGGGACGGCCGTCAATCCATCGTCTCTTGACTTAGGTCGCACGTTCGGTTATCTACTTAAAAGGTACAAAAATGTTACTTTTTACTTATCACTATCATTAAATCAGGCTTACGCTACTTTTATTTAAAAATATGGTACAATACGTTGTCGGACTTCCGCAAGTGGATGGCCGAGCGTAAAGTGAACGAATGGGCGACGTGATCTCGATAACGACTCAGGGCCGCGGTCCCGCCGACGACGGCGGAGATGGGGACAAGCGAGCGTTCAAAGCATACAATTCAGGCACTCAACAGGCTGACAGATCGCACCGCGTCTCGCATCCATCCACAGTCGCGCACGCTCCTCTGGTCGTCCCCGCCTCGGCGTCGCGCGCGCCCGGGCCGCGCGCCCGTACGTAGCTCGCGGCGCGGTCGCGCTCGGACACTACCATTAACTAACCACTGTCGTCGTCCTCCACTCCAAAAAGATCGACACCATTCACACAGAATGATACCTGCCTTTGTGAGTAAAAACTCGACTGAGGTTTAAAACTAACATAAACTACTATTGCGAACGCTGATCACGTCGACATGTCTCCGTGGACTCAGAAGTGCCTCTGGTGAGCACGAGAAAAACTGGCATCGTAGACTTTGCAGAGAGCTGAGGGAGCGTTGGGTCCGGGGAGGAGTTCTGCAGCCTTGGCGGCCGCGCGTCGTCGTTGCCAACTGCAGGTCCACGCAGCGAGAACAACTAATTGTGCAGCTAGGAAAGCAGCGGCTGCCAGCATAGCTCCTGCAGCGTTCACGCATGTCATTTCTGTCTCTCTAACAAATACGGAGTCTTCAGTGACGTTCTTGGCGCGCTGCTTGTCAAAACCGAACTTATCGGTGATTTGAATGGTCTGCACGAGGAGCATGTCATCAGTGGGCGCGGCGGGGGTAGAACGCCTCTTCCTGCGTCCGTAAGATGTGACGGAGCGGAGCTCGTTCGGGCCGCCGTCGCACTGGACTGGCTCGCACGTGGGCATGCAGGGTGTCACTAACGCACGGAACTGTACAACTTCAGACGATGGGAATTTGAAAGCGTCGAAGTGTGACAGCAACATCTGCAAGAAACAAAAATAGGTTCTAATTCCGTGGAACGGTAGAAAGGGGTTTGGGTGTCAATAAAGTATTTACGTTTAAACTCATACCTACTACAAGTTTAACATCATCATCAATGTAGTGATTAAAAAATGGTAAAATTTTTCAGCTTGAAGGCTCGGTGAAGCTAGTGTAAAAATGGTTCCTGCTAACAACGCAAATGGCTGGGCCATTTAAGCCTATTTCAAATTGATCTATCAAATATGGGTACCGACCGTGTAATAAATATAATGGAAGGTTTTTTTAGGTACCTAAACTCCAATATCGTGAAATATCACATGAAGATGAAAAAATATTTTGCTCTTTGAGTTTACCTTTCCGCTCATAGATGATTTGAATAGAGGTCCCATGATGAAGTGATCTGTGGGGCAGCCGTCGCTGTCGATGAGAGTGATTTCACTAGAGTCGACACCATCCATAGCAACAAGTTCTCGTACGAAGATTTCGAAAGGCGAGTTCGGGTCCATAATTTCGAAACGCAGAGCCTGTAAACAAAAAAATATTGTAATCATGCTTCCTAAATTAAAAATACGTCAAGAAAAGCGCGTAAATTATGACAACTTACCAAGGGATCTCCGACTTCAGCGGAAGCAATGATGTCGTCTCCGCTCCTGTCCGTAATCCTCATGGCTACGTTGGGTGAGTCGACAATCACCTCCTCCGACAGACCAGTATGGATATCTCCGGTGATTCCGAGATCGACTTCGTTGGCTACCGTTTTGTTAGTAAGGTCGTATTGGCAAGTCACCGCAAGACCAAGATCAGATGATGTGACGATCGTGTCATGGTGCTGAATAACGACGTCGTTAAGGTATCTGAAAAGAAATCATTTATTTTAATTAACAATTTTGGGAGTGTTACTTGAAAACACAAAATCTGAGTATGCCTTTAACTCTCGCTCTTTAAGTCGAGGCAGGACCGGGATAAAAGGACAATGCTGACGTAATTTTGAAATTGGTTACCGAGCAAATGTGAAATTTACCTGCCCAATCCGTTTTGCTTCACATTGCACTCGATGTTATTGTATCCCATGTGCAATTCGAACTCCAGGCTTTGCTTGACATCGACGACGCAAGAGTTGGGACTGCCCTTGGCGTAGATCTTTCCATCGAACAACTTGGACGTTTGGATGCGTGCTACCATGTCACCGGCGCGGCAGTCAATGGACACGTTGTAGCAGGAAGACAGTTCATAGGTCGCAGCTTCAGGTACTTCCAAGTAAGGATCCTAGAAAGTAGAACAGCGTCGTATTATGTTACGAGTGTCATGATTCGCAAGGTCTAAAGAATCTTAGTTGGTACGTACGTTGCCAATTAGATTAGAGTACCTCAATTGACTTGAATAATGCAGTTTTAAATATTTTATGTTATTAATGTTATTATTTACCTGAATGTCGGCAAGAGTGGCTCGGGAATGATGCGATAGACGGCAAACGTG
Organism: Acleris laterana; assembly: GCA_963966035.1. Taxonomy (NCBI): domain Eukaryota; kingdom Metazoa; phylum Arthropoda; class Insecta; order Lepidoptera; family Tortricidae; genus Acleris; species Acleris laterana. The sequence goes on along the minus strand of OZ014448.1, from coordinate 11,639,811 downwards.
GTCCCCAGTGTCTCCATGGTCGTATGAGTGACAACGGAATGGAGAGTTAAGACATAGCTCCCTGCATTCCTCTATGGTTTGAACGTCTTGATACACAGAATCCACGGTTTTCAGAATGCGTCCTCCCATCTTCTTGAACTCGCACAGCTTTGTAGGCTCTTCGACGCAATTATTTTCCAAATAATCCGTATCTGCAATAAATAAATTGTTTTTAATGAATGCTACCGACGCCGCCAAAAGGCTAAGAAACCTGCATTTCTGCATAATATGATATGAAATGTACAAAAAAAATCGCCATTCGAATAAATAAATAAATAAATGAATGCTTAAGTATATAAAAGCCAATTAAAAATAGAATAGGAAGTAATAAAAAATACAATTACCTTCGTTTTGTTGGAATGAATTGGTCCCAGCCAATGTGATGCGGTCCATGTCGGATAAAACGCATTCTCCTGTTTTATTATTATAGTTCGCCGATCTGAAACAATGTTTCACGCGGTTTAGCATTGGCTATGTTGTTGTCTTATTTTTTATAGCTGTGTGAACTTTCCCAAGACGTTAACCTAACCGCATAGTACATACAATTGACGCGTTTTTACATGAACGTCTATTTTCTGACGGCTTAATGTATGGTAATTGCTAATTGTTTGACGTAAATTTAGCACTCATATTGGGATTATGTTTTAAAATATATTGTTTATTTAATGACGGGGTAATAAAGTTATTTGGTAGGGGGTCATATATTGTACTATTTGAATAGTCAAATATATAAATATATTTGAACAGTCTGCAAAGTTCAGTGAGACACGCTTCATAATACCTATCAATGATTCAAGTTTATGTATGCCGTTTACTTCCCGACTACCGACCAACCTACTCAATCGTTATGACATCGCTATTCGCTACTTGTTGATTTAATTTCGCATCAAACAGTATTATGACAGTGACATGAGTAAGCCGCATGAATTTAAACTGTGTTTATTTAAAATGAGGAGTTCGTTTTGTATTGTTTTTACGTTGATTTAAGTATTTTTTTAAGTATTAAAAAGGCTAGTTAAAAAACTAGTTGGAAATAGATTCGTTCACATGGTTTTTTGATACGAAGTTATGACGCTGGTCTATCTAAATATTTGTTTCGTTTTATGACTATAAGCTAAATTTCAATTGTTTACTTAGAAAAAGAACGAATATTTTAGATTTCTTTGAAAATGAAATATTCTTGGGCAGCGTATTTTAAATATACCGAACTTAAATGATTCCTTTGTGTTCTTTTGTTTTATTAAGTGACCACCCGCAAGAGTATTATCGTGGTTGATCTCGCTCAGTATTTTCTCCTGATGCGCAAGCGATCCCGATCACGTGACCCCAGTAACCCGCGGGAACGCATTTTCTCAAAAGATAGCGCAAAAGTCTCGTGTCCGGACTCAGAACACTCTAATAGCCTTTTTGTGGCCATTTGTTAGTCTCGTATCAAACACGATTTTGACTTTTGTTTTCAGTTTATTTTCTATTGGAGAAATTACTTTCGTTTAGTTTGTGTTTTGCTGATCAAGCTCGATATAGCTATCATTTCTTGTGGACCAGTTGATTTGATTTGTCGCTTTCTCTATCTAAATCTGGTCTTCCGTGTGACGGAAAAACTAACTTGTGTCGGCTTGTACGGCTCTCCGTCCTTATAAGATGTCTCGTACCGGTAATTAACTACTGGTAATGCAACGCTGTCATCGAATAATAATGTGCTAAATCGTCGCGATGTCTAATTTAAAAAGACTTATGCTTTTAAAAAGACATATTACAAAAAGGAGTTACTTTGAAAGCGCGCAATAGATATTCCAAAAACTATACGCTTAATACTCGTAGCAGATATTAAATTCTCAATATGCAATAAAAATATTGTATCTGCTACAATTCAGATCACGTTAACCTTATGGCTCCAAATTAGTATTACTTAGATCGGTACGCAATATCATCCATTACAAACCCCGCTCTGGTGGTCCTAGCTTAGTGAGCAAAGAATAGGCCATTTATATACCATCATTTCTATTAGTTGTAATTTAAGCTCTGAGACTCCCCGATATGCCTTGAGGCTCCTCTAAATACGGATTGAAATAAATTGGCCGGATGCTGCAGTTGAGACGTTAAATTTTATTGCATATCGACTATCAAAGTTTTATTGAGGTAAATTAATTTGAAATTGTGGAATAAAGTTTGAGAACTTGGAACAATGTGTTTATCGGTTATCGTATCGTGGAAGCAGGAAGCGATAGGGCAGGCCGCTCCCACACGGCGGCCGGTGCGGGCCCTCCACGTCCGGGGAATATTTGCCAAACGTCGTGACTGTCGACGATCGCGATGCGCGCCGCCCGGGGTGCGCCGCCACCGCCCGCTCGCCTCAATGGAGATACGACGATTTGTACCCAACCCAACGGTACACGTGTCAAACGATACCCCACTACGACACGACCAAGTAAAATCGCGCTGTAATCGCATAATTTTTAACGGAAAATCCGAAGGCGCGAAGTCGTGGAATTGCTTAGTGTACGACCTCCATTTCTTCAGCAAAAAGCTTTTGGATGAATTTGTTACCGTTACTCGAGTCTCGAGGCGATACGACGAAAAGGTCTCATTACAAGACGTGGACGCGCCGGCCATACGTAATGTCCTCAATCGCTGCACCGAATGTGAATGTCGGATGCAGGACACTATTTATGTTAATGATATCAAAAACCGTACAAGGAAATAAACACAATAGGACAGTCGTGTTCTTCTACATTAGACGCCTGAGACGCAGGCTATTGCAATTGGCCTCCCTGCTTTGTATATAATGCTCGTTTGTAGAATTCAGAAACGAAATGGCTACCAGGAAGACGCCGTGACTTACCCAGCGAGGTGCGCGGCAAAGATGTGCCGCAGGACTAGCCATCTACGGCGCGCCGGTGAAGTCTGATTGACTTCGTTATCGGCCCTAACCGTAAACAAGCATATGGGCCAGAATGTCAACCTAATGAGATGGTTTTGTTTATGAAACTGGCTCAATACAGATGAAGTGATTGTTTGAAATGATTAATGGCGAAGAATATTCTGTAAAGCCTGGGAATAACAATTGACTAGTTACGGGTGCCTGTCCTTGATGCGATTTGACACGGGTCACTGAACGGATCTGATTGAATAGGATAGAGACATGACCCGCTACAACGTCTATTGTCCTGTCTTGTTAGCGCGATTGTATTGGTCAGTTTGAAGATTTCACTAAGCTTACGTCAAAATATTATCTATGTATTGTTTTTGTTTCAGAATCAGTAACTTAGAAATCTTGACAAGTGTAAAGAGGGTAAAGGTAGTTAATTAGCTAATTAACTCCAGTCACAATTAAAATTCCTATGTTAAAGTTCATGAAAATTCAAAAAAGTTACTACATGATCCGCACAGAGAAAGAAATCCAACGCAAATACTGCTAAGATCCATTCTTCCATTACTACTTCCATTTATTTCCTGTAGCTAACGCACTGAATGCATCGGCAGTTTAATTAGCTGCAATTCTTCGTCAGTCAATAACCGTTCTCGTACTCAGCAAAAATATAATTAGTGATTTTAATTAGTTGAGTGTTATTCGTTGATACTCTCGGATTGTTAATTTATCATTGTATTGAGCCATTTCCATGTCCATTTATTACTAATCTAAACGGACGGTCGCAAAGGAAATGTCCATTTGTTTATTTCTTCTCAGATCTATTATTGGTTGAAGACCGCCTTTTACTAGCGTTATTATGCTATCCTATATGAAAGCGAAATTACAAACGCCTTCTTGTAATAAAAGTAAAGTGAAGGTCTTTCATTATACTAGCTAACCCTTAAAAATTAGACGTTGTTAAATGTGGCCGCGTCTAATTGGCTTAGAAGACGGTTATTTGCTAGTTGTATTCTAGCGATTGTATGTTTTTGTTTGTTTTGTTTTCTAAATTGCATTTAGTTTAGTATAAGTCCGAGCTGCGCACAGTCGTTCGGTGTGAGAGAGTTCATGGGTCGGCCGCTCCGCCCACCGCACGCTCCACTTTGTTCATTTCTTTACAAATCATTTATAAATGTATTACATCTGTTAATATTTCGTGATATAATCTGCTTAATTATACCTACCTTGAACAGATAAGAAACAAGTTAAAGAAAGATTTACTTAACGTGAGCGTTATGTTATTGTGTTAAAGATTGATAACATTGCAATTTATTTACAATTGGTATTGATTTGTGCGTTGTTTCCTAGTGCGTTGTTTCATAGTTGAAAATATGCTGTTTGTAATAAAGGTTTTGGGAAAATTTACATTAAATATCTTCACATAAAGTAAACGTGCAGTCTCATTGAACACGAAATCAAGTTAAAGCATCTCCAGGGTCATAATTTCCATTATCTTCGCGAAGTAGGCTAAGGGTTTTGAATTTCCATATAGCTAACAATCATGCTGTCTGCCGCAAACGTGATGGTTTTCAGAAGCAGGTACAAATATTCAATTTTCCTTCACTTAGAATAGAATTGTCGATAAACCTAAATTTGAAATGTTGCTTTAAATTATTCACGCATTTTGTAAGGACTGACGTTTAGACTAACGACCGGACGTTGTTCGTATAACGTATTACTGTTTTTAAATTACGATCAACAAAAGCATAGACTTGTTTGAAATCTTTTTAATAAAATCGATAACGTCTCGACAAAATGTTCTCACAGCTATTTTTATCCGACTGGTTTTCACGCCTGTTAAATTATTACTGAATGCAATTGAGTCATTTTCCAATAAAACATTAACAAACCTGCAGACAAACTCGTTTTCGCCGAGGCACAGGTCGAGGCACATCTGCCTCGAGCCGACAGTGTGGGTCCTCTTGCCGCGTCCCTTGAGGTGGTAACCGCGGACGCGGTCGAAGCACCAAGCTTTCTCACACGGCCTCACTCCCAAACAGGACTTCTGGGCGTATATCGTGAACACCGGGAACTGGGATTTGGTCAACGCACCTGCAAAAACACAACGGTTACACTATCGACAGTCACAATTGTAACTCCTTTACAAAGTGACATAGTCACGACTCGTCATAACATTTAAGTAAGCGGCCAACGGCAGTCTGTCACGAATAGAATTGTAAAGTTACCGTAACAAATAGACTTTTTTAATTTTCTAGGAATTTGACATTATCCAAGCTTCTTTTTATTGGCACGAGCCGGCGTGATGAATTCTGGACAATGCGTTTCATTTTTAACGTCACTTTCCTGCCGTCGATAAAAGTATTAGAAAAAAGACATTGCGAACAACAAAAAATCGTGTAATATCTGTAACTTACTTAATTTCGTTACAGACTTGTTACAAGACAGAGAGCTTCATTATATCATAGCTCTGGTAACTTGTATGTATAATCATTAAATATTTTACGCTCTAAGACGAGACGCTATGTGATCAAGAAGCGCGTTCAACCTTAGCTAATTTAAGGAAATTTACACAGACCCGAGCGATCAGTAATTGGATCCCTCAGCTCAGTTCCCCGAATCGAACACTGGAGTTGAGATCGTTTTGTACGCTTTAATTCAATATGACCGATAATACTAGAGTGCATCAAGACTTGCACTGGTATGTTAAATCTATGAGAATACCTTTGCGAGAGTTGAGGCACGTCTTATAATCTTACATATGTATATAGTCTCGAAGCATGGTTTCATTACATGTTACCTTCGTGTAATAATTTAGAATAGTGTAATCTACCTGTATGTGAAATTCTGTATTCAGCAAGTAAAACGAACAAAAAGCGGTTCATAATGTTCGTTAAGTAGACAATCAATTAGTAAGGTCGTTCACACAATAGCTATCACGATTTAACCATTTCATTCCGGCCAAAGCAACTTGCTGATTTATTTGAGGTGAGATTGTGGTTTGAGAGAAACGTTTTCGAGAGCAACAATTTATTTTTTTGCTTATTTTTTCAATGTCTTTTAAACGCCATGAATTATTTGGTCACTGACCGATTCAACATCAAGAACTGAACTTATTAGCTGCTTAGCTTTTGTCCGCAACTCTATTCGCGTAGAAGTCGTTTTTCGCTCAAGGGAATCCTTGGCCGCTGTCCGATTTTCCGACATAAAAAGTAGCGTCTGGCCGTCTCCGGGCTATAAATAAGGTAGACTATGTCTGTGCTAAATTTTACGTCGATCCGGTTGAGCCATTGAACCGTAATGATATAACAAACAAACCAACACACTTATTTATAATAATAGTAACGATAAAGATATTTCATGCATTACGGAACTTTTATTATACATATAGGATGATTTATTCCTGCGGTGTAAGTGCAATCATTGTACATAACATTATTAGTAGCACTGAATCTAACACGCCGGCGTGTCATGCATGAACGGTACGCAAAACTTAAAGGATAATTTTAATGAAGAGCGAACTAAATTGCGGAGCACGGTACTCTCGCATAATTATAATATTTACTCTTCGCTCGCTAAAGGTCAACTCTACCGGCGTAAGCACAAATTACTAATACCCGAAACGACAGTAGGTCAAGTTTTCCTTTTCGCGGTGAGAGTATTTATATTTTTTCGTATAAGGCGAGGTCAGCGAGCACCGTCATGCCGCTATCGGCATTCAAATCATGTGTCGAAGCAAAAAATCTGAGCGCACACATTTAACTCACACCTCCATGTCGGACAAACGAGAGTGCTCGCGACATCATTGTGTGTATCTGGGTTCACACCTGCCGCGTCCCATATACCATACGCCAAACGAGGCTATTGTGTTTTTGCGCGCGTTTATTAATTTCGTTCGTTCTCGGAACAATCACGTGTAAACATGGCAAAAATAATCATCTTTCACCGTTAGTTTCTCATTGTACACGTTGTTTTTTTAATGTCACGGCTTTAAACCTACTTCATTTTTGTTTAACTTATTATCAATTCGCAGTCATTATCGTGTTTGCGTTCAGCAAACTATCAAATAATTGCATGCATGAGGATCTTCCCGTTCTGTAATAAAATCTATTTGCGGCTCGCGAGCATGTTTGGTGTAAGAGGGTATGAATGATGACTCACCAGGCAGCTGGTCGGAGTCGGAGCTGAATAGCACGCAGAGGCCGGTCTCGTAGTTGACGGCGCGGCAGCTGTCGTTGGCCTGGCACTGCTCCAGGCAGTCGGTCAGCATGAGCGTGCCCGGGATGTCGTCCAGAATGTGAGACGGCGCCGAGAAAACGTACCTGCACATTAATTACCACTATCAACTAATGCGCGGATTATGTTACTACTTATCCTATCAAGTAGATATGGATCTACGATTTTTTGTTTATTTTCTCTCCATCGCCGTTTTATACTGATACTTTTATCTATTTGCTCGTTTTATCTCTCATGGCGCAGCGATAGTAGAATGAGAATTACTTTAAAAATGTAGAAATGATGTCGGATCTTGATACGTTTGCTTGTCCCGTTGCGAGGGCTTAATAGGTTTAATTAGCCCCGCAATTATCGGTCAGTACTCCTCTTACGTGCTACCTGTTAATCGTGTTAATATACGATCGTAACTTTATTAATTGAGATACACATCAAAAAATAACCCCCGTTAAAGTGTAAACTATTTACAAATAGGCCATCTTGAAAAAAATATTTCATCCATTTAACATTGCATTTAAGATAAAGATGCATAATATTTACTAGAAGGAAAAAACAACGTAAATTTATTTATCTTCGTAAATGTCAAATAAACTGGTTGAAACAATCATATTGAATACATCTGACAATTGAATGTGAGTTAGTAATCCTCATTCTTCGAAATGGTTTTTGTGTTCCCATTATTTGTAGATATGGTATAAACGGCGTATATATTTGAATTTTAATTGTTTTACTTACCCGGTGACAAGCTCGAAGCCTATCATTTCTGAATCACATTCTTCTAGTGAGTTCGCTGGCGCTGAGGGGGCAGATGCGCCACTCGGTGCTGAGGGAGGAACACCTCCTGACGCTGTTTCTGGTACTTCAACTGGCGCCGCTGCCGGCGCCGGTGCTTCCGATGACGTTTCAGGAGGAGGTGGCGCTCCAGGATTCTTGTAATCTTGTGGTGCGGCTACAATTGTCTGCTCCGGAGATGCAGATTCAACTGCTATATTGTCCTGAGGCGGTGCCTCAGCCGCTGATCTTAAAGTTCCTTCGAACTTCTTTGCAGCATCAGCGGCGCATACCACCAACATAAAACTGAGTAAGAGGCGCATTGTGTTCTCTGTGTGATGCCGTGGTAATATTCCTTATCTGTAACAAGACAAAAAAAAAGGTAAATCTTAAAGTAAAACTTTCGGGCAATATTATCAATATTGAAGCACCAATATCTACCATTTTATTGCTCTAAATATCTTTAGTGTTCTACTGTATTACTTAAATTGAACACTTTATAAAGATATTGATTTCGCAGCTCTCAAAAAATGTGTGTCACCAAGACACTTGGTCTACAATCGTGACCGAAGACTAAAAGCATGTCTTTGACCATTTTCGGAACTGGTGACTGCGATAGCTCGGCTTTAGTGTTTCTTTGTCAATACAAGTTTCAGATACAATTTTCATTAATGTTACTGTGGGAACAAACGGCGTTATAATTATAATACTATCTGAGTGCGTTTAACATATAAACTGCCTGTAACTGCAATTAAGACGTGCTATTCACTAACAAATCCATATCTTTACGTATCTATAACGTTTGTAATTTATTTTTTAATTTCATGGGAACGTCATTCATTCGCTCAACATTCTCACTTAGTAAAAAAATAAAGCGCGTAGCGAAAATCTATGTGTTTTTCTGTCGTGTTTAATCCTTCCATCGCTATTGTAAATAAGTCATGAAATAGCCTTACATTTTGCAAGCGTCAGTGTTGCTACTATTTAGGTTATCCCAGTGTCTAAATATGTATAAAAATTATATCAATTTCGTTGACCGTGTCCAGAATGGATTTAGTTGTTCTGTTGACCGGCATTATTATCTTCTAACAATATAGAAGTGCGAAGCAGTGAAGTATATCGACGGTCACGTACTACGCGGGTTTCTAACGGTTCGTATCTCGTCGTGTTCGTCCGTTTTATTATAGAAATGTCGCTATGCTTCGCCTAAAAAACGAATTGTCTGCCATTGTTAGCGTAAGACGACAACTACCCGATACTAATAACATCTTTCTTACCATAGTAACGCGACAATAATGATTGGGATCTGTGTAAAGTAGATATATACTCTTCTATTTGCTTGTCGTTAGCTTGATCGAATTTGTCAGGTAAGATTGCAATCTTAGCGTGGTATTGTTACGGAACGATTGCTCTCCGGGTTGTGTATTTCAATTGGACTAGTTATTGTTAATTTATTTCACGTTTCACACCTGATGCCGCTGTTATTTATATTATTGGTGTCTAAAGGCGGCCAGGTGCGTGCGTACGGTTGAATGAAGCGCCTAGGGACCTCTTCTTCATTTCACGCATAGCAAGGTGTCGCTCGTGGCGTGATAGTTATTTGATCAGCACGTCCATTATGAAAATTAAATTACACGTCTATGAACGTCTTAGCTATCACAGCGTGTTCACAAGTTTTTTTTTCATATTCAAATGCAACTGTGAACTGCTCGCTATTATTTATGTAATGTGATCGAGATCCCGGGGTGAAACATTTATGCGTTCCAGAACTTTGTATAGGATTTTATTTTCATATAAATTGCGTCGTGCTTGTGATATAGTTGCCTTAAATAACATGAACGTGCTGTTAGCTCGGCAATATTTTCATAGTGAAATGTCAACATAGATTCTAGACTCTATTTTAAACAGTTTATTGGAAGGCCAAAGTTCAGACAGCTTAAGTAGCGTCGCTTTTGTGAAGTGCTATTTATTATTCATCCCATTTTTAAATAAACTAGACCAAAATATTGCTGTAAAGTCTCGTAAAATATGATTTTCGCAACACTATCGTCGTTTTCTAAATCATCGTGAGATTTAGTGGTAATGTTTAAGTGGTATACTTATCTCTAGAGTCATATACTGCACGCAAAACAGTCATAAAGCTTCTATGCAACGAAGCCACTTTTTCGCCTCATCAACATTGTCTCTTCCACTTAGAACGTTGTTAGAGTTAATTAGGGCCATCTCATTGATCCCATCGCAGACATGGAGCGCTTGTGTTGTGAGGCCATCCTAGTAATATGTTGACCCGGGGGAAAGGTCAGGCGCCAACACGGTCCACGCTGAGTGGGTCGCTCATAGTGCCCTATACTATGCGACTCGGTAAAACAACATCGATAGGCTATCGATGTAACTAAGCAAGCCCATTATAAGTTTTATACGTGCACGGATATAACTCTACCTTGTCTAAGCCGACCCTCATAGTTATTACTGACCAAATGGCATTGATTGTGCTAAATCACACTTTCAGTCGTTAACCTAGTATAGTACATTGTGTATTAAGGGTGGTAAAGAAATAATTACAAACGAGAGTCTGTTAGAAGCCCGAAGCCGAAGGCTGAGGGCTTTAATGACTCGAGCTTTGTATTTCCTTTACCACCCGTGTAACATACAATGTTTTTCATCACAATTGCGAGGAAATGAAATAAAATCAGGCAAAAGATCATATTTTTAACTTATTAGCGGCAGACTACATCATTGTCTGTGACTTACCACAGATAATGTCAAACGTGTTCGGAGTCCGATTCTAGTGACATATGAGATCAATAGTTTATTATGCGAGATTTTTAGGAAATAGTATTCAACTGACATTTCATCTCGAATGAAACTTCATATCGAATGGCACAAGAATTGGGGTCCTGACGTATTGTGATAGTTTGAGTCCACGTATAATATTTAAAAAAAAAGCTATTACGCACGTTAGAAGCGTAATGGTAAAAAAAAGGCCCGCGGGTATTATTTTGGATTTACGGTCGATTTTTCTAGCATGTTAGGACACTATTTACGAGCAAGTGTGATGAAAAGTAATTAACAGATTTGTTTCTATTGCTATTGTTTTAGGGTTTTATGACGTTTCTATCGCGAAGAAGCATGCTTAAAATTTTATAGGGTTTCCTTTCTACCGTATAATCAAATCGTGTTCGATTTCCTTTGCTAGATGTATCCTAGTCGGCACTTGTTCGACACCAAATGGTCAACGATTTCTCAGAATTAGTAACAGATTCCAGTATATCTCAGATGCATTCCCATGTTGGGTAGCACTGGCACCGAATGCACGCTAGCCGCCCCGAGCACCGATCAGATGGGGTCAGCGCATTCAATGAGCCGGATGCCTTCAACCTGCTATTTACGTTTCACCATACTAATACTGGTCGGCACACTACGATCGTCGCGTCTTTGTTGTCTTGCTCGACTATCAAGTGATATACTCCGCTTTTGTTTTCTCTTGTTGAACGCGTCGCGTTTGTGAATTTTAAAGTAGGTTTTTTATATTCAGGTTAGCTTGATGTTTTCTTTGCGATTGTACGACGTTGCATTTTACTAGATTTTGGGTAGATATCCTCTTTTGGTACCATTACTTTTTCTTCCAACATTTAGACTTAACGAAGAGCGTTCACGAAGTTACCTCTTAGGTTCACTAACCACGAATTATTGCAATTTAGAAACGAATTGTGCATAATATGAAACACTGCCTCAGAATAGTAGTTAATTTATCAGGACGTGTTAATCCTCTCCACCATTAAGTAATCACAGAAGCTATTCGACTTCATCTTACGCTCTATCTCAAGAGATGAATTGATTTAATCCATCACCACACAATAGCAGGCATGAACAGCTTAATCTACTTGTCCGTGAAGTATTAGGCGTGTCTAAGTTCAACCATTAGGAGTAAACTCGCAGGATTTACATTGAATGAAATTGTAATTTGTTGTTGCTCTCTAATGGGGAGCGGAGGTTGCCTTACGTGCTGACACGGAGTGGAGCGATAGTGCCACTAGGGCCTTAGAAGGAGGCGTTGCCGGTCGCACATCAATGTCGCTCATTGTCCAATGCCTATATACGAAATGGAATAGCTCTGATAGTTTTGGAGCTGCAGGCAAATATGTATACATGAATACGAAGCACTGCGAGGGTTACAGTAAAATAATATTGAAGTAAGTAATTAATGTGGTTGTGGTCATCTATATCGGCTACAATATTAATTACTCCGATATTGATTTCTCTATTCAATTTAGTGTATTTTATCTACATCAGATCTCTGGTTTTAATTAAATATACATTACGCACTGATATGGAGTTCAGCATCTCTAATCCTAGAACCATTTGCAGTTGGTTATTAATAACACACTTTCGCCTGGAGAGCCGCAAGGGAACTGGCATGTAGATAATGAGTCCTGGCAGCTAAATTAATGCAAGATAGATAAATCGGCGTTGCATAATGGTAATGTGCGAACTGTCGTGGACTATAACTTCATTGTACTCCGGCCAGGCAATAGAAAATAAAAATGAATAACCACGCCGACTTCGTACTATGATAATTTAACTGCCTAAGAATTCTACCTACTACTCCGCATGGCTGACGCTGTAACATAGGTAATTGCCTTCTTCATTACACGCTAACATTACATACAGGTTGCTGAGTAATTCTAAGCTTAGAACTTCTAAGAAATCTTACGCAAAAAGAAATAAGAGAAAAGAATTGTTTAATGACTTGCCTATTTTATTACACTGAGCAACAACCAAGATATTATTTTAACCTGAAAACGCTTGAATGTAAGGAATGCTAGTAAGAAACTAACGTTTTCTTTACAGCCTCTGTGTAAATTAAACCACCGTTTAGCCGTTTACAAGTAACATCTTTCTATGAAAGGCCACTTAGTAATGTTAGTATTTAACCGGCTTGTAAATTAGTTGATGCATGGTTTTCTCGGATGTCCCCGGCCGCGAGTGCGCGGGGTTAGTGGGTTGGCGCGAGCCCGGGCTGCGCCTGACTCTGCGCGATTTACATTAATGAGGGAATCGCGGTTTCTCCGGCCTCGATCGGTGCATCACTTGCTACCGCCTACGTGACTCGCTGTCTTACATTTAATTCGAAATTGTTCAATTAAGACAAGAATTACCACGGACGCGGCTCGCTAATCTGTCCGGCTGTCACAATCTGAAAGCTGTAACGACTGCAGTTTACGCGCTAACTCTCAAATCTTAGTCCCCATAATCGTCAATCACCGAGACGGGAGCGTTTACCATGCATTTTATGCATGAGTAGTTTCTATTACCGACTATTTTTACTCGACAAGTGGGAATTGGATAAGTAAGCAGAAATAGTCTAGAAGCACTCGTAGTCTTATTTTTTGATGAATAGTTTGCATTTTCCCTGAGGGCGTGTGGCTAGGCAAGCACTTTATCCGCGAGTCGACTGGTGCAATGGCAAACCCTTCGGCGCCAGCGCCGCTCGCCTAACTCCACTGCCTGGAACGAATTGAAAAATTGAACCACTTTCCATGATATTGCTTAGGGCTTTGCATACCGGTTGCAGGTGGAAATTACATCATTTTTTAAACGTGGGATCTGTCTTCTTAATAATTACATGTAAAAATTTACGTCCATTTACTACATATTTGTACAAGAACTATAAATTTACTGGCTGTCAGAAGATTGAAGCATGACACAGAAAAAGCGAAGCCCGCTTCACTGGATATGAATTTGCACAATGTAGCAACAGTAAAAGTTCAACACAAATCGCACAGAGACGTGCAATTTGAATAGCCGTAAATCAAACTCGCTGGGATCAGAAGTATAATACGCGTAATTTAAACACATTCGGTCTGTACATGCGCTTCTAGGTGATTTTTGAACTAAAAAACATTCGGTCGTGGTCGGAATGACTGTACTAATGATCGGTACAGTGTAAAACGTGCGATCTCATATTACTAACGTGTAATCCAGACTAGTTTTCTCTGCGATTAATCATGCTAACCCAATGAGGGACTAGAGACTAAATCCTATAATTTTGTAGCATTGTTCGTGGCGGCATGGGCTCGAAGCGGCATTCGGAAGTAGGTTTTCGGTGCAATCGTTTCTCTCTCATCCTCAGGTTTCTCCGACTCGCTTCTAGCGGTTCGACTCGATTTCTTTCGGTCAAGTGCAACCTTATTAAGTTGTTGCCGCCACATTATAAAGAATAACACCGCCATACACACTTAATAATGTCTGGTTGAGTGAAATAGGTGCCTGTGGTCACTTGGGCATCACTGCGCGCGACATCACAATTTGATTCTCTCTCTGCCCACATTGCCCGTTGTGGTGGTATATGCAATTACATTTATTTTTCCTTCGCCTTTGATGACTCCCAGGGATGCTTTTGTATTTTTTATAATCATTTATTTTATAACTTAATGATGCATTTGCAATTTATTTTATGGTATTTTCGAAGTACAACGTATACTTATTATTTTAATTGAGCAATACGTTCGTTGAGTCTATTCTCTTTACTTTATTTAATTGAGGTAACCTCACATTTCGCCTTAAATGGGCTCACTCACACCATTTATTGTTACATAGTTGCTATTGCTCCGAGTGTTCGTTATATTTGCTCGCTAATATGTTTCAATGACGTTTGCATTTCGTATTTGATTGCATTTACCGTATTCTGAGCTAGTTCCTCTAATTAAATAAAAAGTAGCCGTCTCCGTTACTGCTTTAACTAGTCATTTTAAAACTCCTTTATAAATCTGCGCTAAAAATAACTAACTACTTGATTAAAACTGTATAAGAGATCAATACCCCCTTACAATGGTTACTCCGTCGAAATCACCATACACAACTAAACAACCAGAAATTACTTACCCAGAACATTATCTGACAGGCACTGAAATAAATACGCGTAATAGGCATTTGTGTCGTAACCGTCGTAAGGCAAGGTATTCGATACAAATACATCTACGCGAAGCTTGCGCTTGTATTCAATTTATCTAGGCTTAATACCGGTCGATTCATCTGTATGATAGCATCGATTTGTGCCATTAAAACTTATTTTATCGTTTGTGTAGTCTGGTGGAGGGCGGTAAATTTCGCCTAATACTGGTTTGTGTCCTGTCACAGCCTTGTAAGGCTCCGTCGGCACCTGCCGGGCCACTCGACCGGTCCCGGTTCCCGCTCCCGCGCCATATTGCCACGCTGCTCCGTCCACTTACTCGCGCTCACTGCTTTTTCTATGATTATAAACGAGGAAGAGCAGGGAAAGTGGGATCAGTTTTTCCGCTTGAAACGCTTTAAATCTACGCATGATTTATTGGAACTAATTATAGTATTGAGATTGCAATCCTTACTCACTAATTTAATGTATGTTTCGTTTCACGGTTCAACGCCTCAACTGATCGACTTGAAATTTGCTAATGGTGTAGTTTAAAACCTATACATCCGAGACATCTACAGGATTTTTTACCCTGGGAAATTGGGCTGAGAATCAAGTTAACCAAGGATTATGGAATCTGTTACCAACTGACATTGGGCAGTCTCATTCTGTTGTTTCTGTCAAAACTAGAATGTCTTGACTCTTGTCGTTATTATTTTTGTTTATTATGCATATTTATTTACTTATATTTATAGAAAATTATATTTACGGCCTGTTTCACAATCGACGAGTAAAGTTGTCTGCCATTTTAAATTCGCTCTCTCCTTGTCTATTTTCAAATGTAAGAAAGAGAAAGGGCTAAATTTATCTGTTAAATATGCTTTACTTGTCGATTGTGAAACAGCCGGTAATTTTCGTAATTACAAATTTTAGTAGGTGTGTTTATTTAGCTATTCGTTGTCCTTAACTATTTATTTCCCAATCTCTCAAAAGTTAACTGAAAGAGATCCCAGTGTATTCTTCTAAGAACTAGCTGGGTCACTTTACGATCGCCGCGATCAAACAGACTTCAACTCCATTAAAAAGACACCACGAACACTTTATTACACATCACATCCATAATTAATTGATTACCTGCAATTTAATGTTCTGTTTTATACTTTTAAAGATGTTGGTTTAAGGCAACGATTCAATGAATAAATTCAAGTAAATAATTGCTTTAAGTTAGCTCAGTAGAAAGCGCATGAAATTATTTCAATTTGCACATTATGAGGTTGTAAGCACCTTTGAACTGTTGCGAGTATAAATTGCTATAACCGTTGGAGAAAATCTAATGCACACGTATGTTCATTAGAATCTAATACAGCCTATTCCAACATCATTAAATATTCATTTATGACAATCCGGTACTAACTTGTCCAGTAAAAACATTGATAGCTTTATCACTTCATTATTAAACTACGGTGGCATCACTATGTTCTAGTGACTATAGCTGTCGTATAAAATACAATGCTTGCTTACCCTCATCGTATGTATAGGACGTTTATAAATGTTGTATGCAGTGTCAATATAGATACCCAATATTATTTATTTAAAGTGACTCAGCATGCACCTCGGGGTGTGCTTGTTCTACAATGTTGAACGCCAATAAACTGGTTGAAGGCACTTTTCACTCTAGCTAAATGAAATAAAGCAATAAATGTTAAGAATAGAAGAGATTGCCCGAGGCCGCCGGCCGCAGCCGCGCTTCGGCTCTTTGAAATACAAAAGGGAGCTTCGTGATGTTGCACATGAATTTCTTTTGCATGTTTGTTTCTCCTATTGATATGAAAGGTTTAAACGTTTAAAATATAGCTATTCTAGGTACGTCCTACTTGTATAAATTGTATATTTACAATGGGTTTCTTGGTACGAGAAAATATCTGTGATTTATTGACGAGTGCTGAGTTCCTAATCTGAATGAGGGTTGCGTGCGGGAAAATGGTTCGGTTGTTTTATTTGAGAGAACTGCACTGCTGAGCGGACTATGTTCAGTACGGTTATTTAATGTATATGTAACACACTACACCGGACGCATAATGCAATTCCGCTAAGCGCTAAACTATTCTTCAATTCGCGGTAACGATGCCAAAAGAATGGTGTTCGATGCGTTTATTGCGGCCGCGTACGCGTGTCACGGCCGGGTGGATGTCGCGGTAATTTAAACTGAGGCGGAAGCGCGTGGCATGCCGATGGGCCCATTCAATTGCGAAAATGGCGCAGGCCATATATCAGTGACGTTTTAATTCGGGAATCAGGATGTAGAATGCATTTAGATATGCGTTTGTTAACGAAATATCAAGTAATAGAAGAAAATTGGAATGATGCGCATTTCAAATGTGTAGTCGAAGAAATTTATTTGATATGAGCGGCATTAGAACATTTCGGAATGCCGTCTCCCGCTAGCGGGCCGTGCTGTCGCCGTCAGCGCAAGCACGCCGATATCTCAAGCGGCGCGGGCGCTGTAAAGCATCACACGCGTGAGTCGATCGGGCATTTATTGCCCCTAATGGTTTTATATGGCCTATCTCGTAAAATTACAGATGTCGTTCGCTGTCTACCCATTGCTGAAAAGATTGATTTGCACCGGCCTGTTCCAGTTTAGACACAGATATAATCGAATTTATTAGCTTAGAGAGAGCAAACCAAATTAACGCGTTTGCCTTTGAAGGTGCGTTGGCCTCGTGGAGCGCTAGAAATTAGTTCAATCTATTGTACATTATGCGATTTATTAGTGCACGCATCTAAGAAAAACGTAAATTAACCGTTATTTCATGTTGAACGCAACGTTTTTGAGATAGTACCTGTTGGTTACGGTGTATAAAACCAATGAGATTAATCCCATCGCTTTTATACACCTGAGAATACCATCAATTTGATGTTTTTTTTTCGAGTTATCACCGGATATTTGTTGAAATCGTATTACGCAAATGACACGGTTCGCTCTAGTGGCAGCGTTGTGGCTTCGTTCGTGCTGTAACGGCATCATCAATCATCTGTAATTTGATTTCTATGCTCAATTATTGCGTTCGCGGAGGTCGGCGCGGGCGCACACTTCGCTTCCCCGTACCTGGGCTCGGTGTCTACTTTGACGGAAAGTACGGAAACACGAGAGTTCAGACTAAATGGGATTAGACGGCGCGGCTTAGTTTCACGTTGAGTATTAGCAGGCGTACGCGCATCAAAGCCGATGTTTCTCACCCACACCCACAGAGGTAGCCGCTTCGTAGTAGCGTAGGCGACAGGATCAAAGCTTTGATTATTTCAAAATACTCCTCTGGGCCTTTTGGAGGGTATTAGGGTGCTTTTTCCATAACGACTGTCCTCAATTTTTAGATGAATTATCAACCGAGCGTCCAAAGCCAAAACACACGCACGCAGTCGTGAACATTTTGTCAGATGTGTAGTGTTTCATGTTTGTACGAGTACTCTTCTTAGCTTGTATTTTATTATTAATTATAATATGGTAACTACAGGGGATCCTAAATTTAGAATTTAATCAGTGTCTAATGCCATTTATGGTCTAAGGTCATAATTCTAGTTTTCGACTGAAATCTAAATTTCAAATTGACAGTTACATATATTTTGACACACTAGATGATGATGTGTGATTTTTATTTTTCGTGTAAGCGGGCCTGAGACATTATTACATTATTTAAATAGATTTGTGAGCGACTTCATTTACATAAAGTCAAAAAGAGGCAATGCCGCTCACGAATAATGTAGCTTTCTATATGTATAAGTGTAAAAAATCTGAATCTGATCATTAATTCCAGATATTACTCACTACAAACAATTTCTCTTTGTATATAATACATTGCACCAATTACAGGTTTTAATGTGGTGTAAGTATCGGGTGCGTGGCTAATTCCCGCCGCTATGTCACGTGTCTATCATCACGATGCTCTATTGAGTCAGTGCCGCACGACCGTTCCGCCGTCGTGCGCCATACAACTTGAAAGGAAACTAAGATTAAATTCAGATTAAACTCCGTGATACATAAAACACATTTTCAAAGGCTTATTACATGTTTTTATAAATTGACAAAAAGTAAGGAAATAAATTTAATATATTAGATATCAAAATGGTTTCATATTTAGTTAGAATATGGTGCGCATTTAGCGTTTTGCAGCTGTGAAAATATTGGGTCAGTTTTTCAAGAAGTCAAACGCAGTTTAAAAGAAAATTTACAATAACCTGATATTGCAACATGAGTTTAGGAATCATTGGACACAAAGTCATGTCTCTACTTGTCATGTAAATAAAATATAAGCAAACATATGGTCGTATTAAAATAACCATTTTTGTTGCTTGTGCAAAAGCGAACTGCATTATTGCATTGATATGTCTTCGCTTTATGCAAATCTTCGGGCTGCCTGGCGATGCGTCAGCTTGCGCTGCGCAGACGGTAGACATGTTTAGCCGATGCCACCCAGCGAGACCAATGTGGTCGTTATGTCATACACGCTAGAGCACAATAGTAGCTGCCGGGTAGCCCGCCGTACATTCGACATGATAATCACAAGTGGCGCATGACAACCGCCGCACGCGCAGCGGTCACGACCGCGCCGCCCCGGGTGACGCGACCGAAGCCTACGCGCTCAAATGGTGGCAACTTTTTAGACAACGATCTTTATTCCCGTCAAACTAGGTAATAGCACTCGTTTCCCCGTTGCTTTGAACGACCGCAGCCATAAAGACAGTCCGAAATAGTCTTGTCTTTCGTCCCGCATTATGATTTTCTTTATAGTTGCCACTCGTATGCAACACGTCTGGATTAGGTCGTTAAATATTTATTATGTCTGGATATGCATACCGTCTACTTGTAATTTCCAGGTAGATTTCTCTCTCACGGGTATTTTATAACTTTAGAACCGAGAAAACTTTACTTAACCAATTCTTTATGACGACGAGTTTATATTTATAAAAGACTGTGTGAAGCGAAGTAACTTTTATACCGCAGTGCATACACCTGTCATTTTAATCTATTCGTGCGCTTTAATGACGACTTTCAACGCGAATGACAAATGCCGCTATTTGCCTGCAACAAAAACAAATTCGAGTCGTACATCTCAGTCGGATGTGTGTCAAAGAAACTGAACTGTCGATGGTTGCAATAAGCGTGGTACTAATCGGGCATAAGAAACGCACTTTCTACGCTCCCATCAATCATGCTGGCGTGACAGACGTTGACAGCTGCACCGGCTGCAACGAGACCACGTGGTGGCCATTGAGGGCGGCCTTGAGTTATACTACCATAACAGATCACGCTGGAAGTGTACTCTGTTTACGCAATCCCACTCTGCCCTTAAAAAGTCTGCTGAATTGTATGTACCGAATAGTTACTGGGTTATTAAACAAGCCTAAGCGTGAAAGAAGACTAGTTATCCACTTACAGTAAACAGAAAAAGAAACAAGTTGTTAATAATTAAAACAGTTAAAGTGTTCTATATGCGGGATAAAATTAACATGAACGATTATTGGGTCCGATTCACGCGCCGGTTGTCAAAGTGGTGCAGTAACGGTAGGCGCCGCGCCGTGCTGCGCACGAACAACCGCCGTTCCCCCCTCCCGCCTCTTCCCCCTAAAACTTCCTCCCCACAATGCCCAGACCATCAATGGGTCACAAATCATAATTCGTCACCAACTTTCGTCTTTTTCGGAGACGTGAGCCACAATGAGTGCGACTTATCTACAATTATAAAAAGAGGTACGGTAACGTCGACCCAAATTGAACCGACGCGATAATTATGCTACGTCAAAAACTATTAATGTTTGAATATAGTAGCTATTTTGCTTGGTATAAATATTCACTAAAACATTTCTCCTCCAAAGTGATAAGTCTCAATGGACGGTTTAAACCTGGAAGTTATTTTAGCACATCAGTATTTCAAATATGTTTTCTGTTAGTTAGAAGTGACGACGCGACTGCAGCGTGGTCGCGGTTATTTGCGGAGTACATTAGCGGATATGTCATAAAACACTATTGCATTTTGTCGAGTTGCCGCGACAGCTAACAGTACTGTATAGCCACTTGTCGTAGGTCAGGCGAGACCAAGTATGCTTTCGCGGAGTGCTATAAGTATTGCACTAACGGCTCCACTATCGAATCTGTGCTATCTACCGGCGGACCAAAGCCAACGCTCGTAAATACCATCTCGTATCGGACCGGTGATACATCCTTCGATACTGAGAGAAATATTAATACCTACATGAATCAGGCCCTGCGTGGAATTATGAACAGTGCTGATAAGATAGACTGCGATACAATATGACGCTGCTACCGGTAAATCTCAAACGGACTATTACAAATCAAGAAGTGCAATTTATTCTATAAATCAGTTTCTATGCACTATCCTCCTTATACGATGAGCTGAGGTTTATTCGAATATTCCGCGTACTGTACGGAAATAGGAATAATTTGTCCTCTTGTATAGTATCTACGTATAACATTATAATAAAAGTCAACAGATACATATCTATTCAGTTATAAAGAAGCCGGGTTCCCATAAACAGCAGCCGTTCACGATTCATCAACTCTCTCGGTGATTTTATAAGGAAATGACGCGGTTTGCGAGTTCGCGTCGCCCTTAGCGATGACCATAGCCCTGACGTGTCCTAGCCGCTCGACAATTTTGGTCTTTGTCTGGATTTCAGTATTACTTTGCTCTGAATAAAGATAATGAAATATCTCGTCAAAAATGTATGACCCCTCGCTAGTTGTTTTACGAAGGTAATGTCGAATTAGATGCCTGTATTTCATCTTGTTAAGTATAGGGCCTATCCGGGTCATATATGACACACGGGTTACACGTTTACACGCAGTTACTGCACCCTTGTCCAGTTTTTAATAGTCCCGTTATCAAAACATTTCTCGAGGATCAATAAAAAGTTTACAGTTTCCTTAAAGCACTTCAGACATCTGTCGTTCCGAGTAAGACTTCGTTACTTAATCGCAAATAAAATATGTAAACGGCAGAGAAGTGTAATGAACATAACGAAGCATGTCATCGTTTAGCATAAAATGCAAATCCTAACTGGGGTTTTATAGCACTTGTTGCTAGTTTTCGCACCTCAGATCAGATTCCAGAATAAACAAACCTTGTATTAAAACTAAGCTTGGTTATTCCAGCAATCGAAGCTCAATATTTGTAGCGTTCATATGTTATGGGTCACCATGTAGCCTAACAAAGTATGTCCAATAATTGTGGGAAAGACTAACAAATCGCGACGTTGTCTTCTCGCCTTGTATTGAGTTGTCGACCGCAAGGAATCTAAGCTCACCATAATGACAGCCGCCCGTACGTGATAGATTTGATTTACAGGTTCGTTTCAATCTTCGTAGCCGCGGCATTGGGTACAGTCACCAGCAAAGGAGAATCAGTCGCTTCATGCTTCTTTCGGAATAAGCTGATCCATTTCTCGTTCTCTTTTAGCCACCTTACTACAAGACGCCCAAATATTTTTTACTTGTAGACCGTTTCGCTGCGTGTTTTCTGGCGCAAAGGCTCTATTGGATCCGTCTCTAAGGTATGCTACGCCCTTCCAGCGTTTGTATTTAGGTATTTATCAGACTAACGAGCTATAGTCCTCCGCCTCGCTTTCCTGATCTGTCTTACAAATATACTTTTGTTTATTTACTACGCTTAGCTATTACTGCTGACTGTACCCAAGGCAAATTGTATTGTGGCTTCACGAATGTCCGCAGGAGACGAGTGATATTGCGTTCCGAACTACAAATCTCGTTTTCGAATAGGCCCTATTGTAGAGCGTAATAGTAGGCAGTTGGTTAACGCCTCGTATAGAAGATGGATCGAATCGGGCTAGGCGCGAAGCGTACAATTGTGCGTTGTTCGAGAGAAATATGGAGTAGGTTATTTGAATCATTGATAAAAAACATGACATGCTTTAGGAAAAAATATTAGCACCCTTTTGAGTTTTTAGCAACTACGAAACGCAATAGCATGCGGGTGAATTGCAAAAATATTGTACATAGTTAAGGGCTCAATTAAAAAATCCTTAAC
The DNA here is from genome assembly GCA_963966035.1 of Acleris laterana. NCBI lineage: Eukaryota > Metazoa > Arthropoda > Insecta > Lepidoptera > Tortricidae > Acleris > Acleris laterana. Next base: position 11,616,944 of record OZ014448.1, on the reverse strand, counting down.
AATCCTTAATTTTTTCCTTTGTGTAACGAAGATTAGCCATATAATCATATGGATAACTTTCGTTACACAAAGGAAAAACAATGGAAGAAAGTTAACGTTGTCTCAATTAAGCCCTTAACTATGTACAATATTTTTGCAATTCACCCGCATGCTAATTATACTGACGCCGTGTTGTTCTAATGGGTAAGTGAGTAACTGAGTAACTAGGTACAACATTACAATATACAAATCTGGCTTCCATTTTCGAATGTATTCAAAAATTATGAAATTACACATACCTAACATGGAATTCTATTTCGTATGCATACATGTTATTAAACGCCATTAATTCAGTTTTATCGCTATGCGGACCACCGTTAAGCTAGTTGTACGAGTAATTGGAATTAAGACGTCGAACGTACGTATTACCGCATGTACGGGCAATCTGTTTCACTAGCGCCTCCGCATTGCAATGACGAAATTACGTAAGACATGATGGTACTAATTGGTAGGCAATCGAGCAGCCACCTGTGCGGACCGCGTGCGTATGCGACCGGTCCCGGCTAACGGGCCACTGGTTAACTTGTTATTGAACGAATTCATCCAACCGATAATAATGCTCACCGCCATGTAATCACTGAACGACCCGATGAGCTTCACTGGCCAATTTACATCTCTCTAATCATTCTAAGTTGTCACATAACACTCGTACACCCTTTTTATTACGCTACGAATGTCTATTTTTATTCGAATGCACGTAAACCTATCTGAATAGCAACCGCAGCACAATAAATGCTGTTTTTGCAACATATGAAAATATGTTTGAATATTGAGCTCGCGTCCGCGGTGGCATGTTTATTACACGCCCTGCGCACTTTATGCTTTCGCTTTGCTCTACGTCGATCCTATCTCCTATTCTTTACTTTTATTAAATTCTGTTTATTCGCCGTCGTACTCGTTACTACTTTGCATCGGGAGTTTATGAGCGGACGTCCATATTTTAATAAGCAGGTATCTTGGGAGGAAATTATCAATTGAATTCCTGGTATTCTGTAGTGTAGGAGTGGGTTTAGATTTAGCGTTTGTGTAAGGTTTTGGCCTGTTTCGGGGCGGGCCGCGGCTGGGGCGCGGGCGCTGCCGCCGGCGCACACGAGACGCCGCCCCCGCCTTCTGCGCACGCCGCCATTGTTGCGCTCCTCGCGGCGGCCCCAAGCACCCGCACCCACCACACCACCAATTAAAACAAGCTTTACGATCTCTAACCCTGTTCTAATGAAAGAATCCCTACACATAAATCTGATTCCAATACGGCGCTGCGTCGTGCGCTCCCAGCTTTTATCGCTGACATTGTTCTTACTCGAATTGCACTCGCTATGTAAGCCTTATTCGGCAAAAAATAATTGGTTATTTACCTAGCTTTCACTATTGAATAGTTATACAAATGGCAAACCACGCTTCGATCGACGAGAGGCTATAAACAATAATCAGGAGGCGATTGTCTCGGAACGCCGTTATCGTCGGGCGCCCTCAGTGCTGCACCATGCAAAATGTGCCGCGAACCGCTGCCATCTACGTCACGTCACATTACACTAATATGTAATTGATTGGCTTCCCCGTGTGCCCGAGCGACACTCCTGTCCCACTGATGGCGGATGCAAAAACACTAATGTTATAACGGCGGGGTTCTTCCGGCACGCCGCAGATATGCCGGTGGGCGCTCGCCTATGCTTTTGACTTTTGATAAATTGAATAGTCTCTTTCTATTGAGGCGACAGCGGTCCGGTGCCCCAGATCCGACCGCCAGCTGTATGCAGCCCGAGTACCTCACAATTATCCCAGCCGAGATTAATCAACCTCCGTCCGGTCCATACCTCGTGGAGGTAATTTAGGAATGTGAACATCAAATTAAGAATGAACATGTAAACTAGGTTGCGATGAGTAGATAAGGCTCCGCTGCACCGTTCGCCTGAGCATTGATGCAAACAAAACACGACCAATTAAATTAAAAGCCCATCAATCACATCCGCGTATCTATAAGTTATAAACCGTCAGTCATGCCGTCCGGGCTTTTTAATTAACTGTCAAGTAATAGCCATCACGCCTCTTCCGTTAAACGTAAAACCTGCGCCGCCCAAAAACAATTACTTGCCAAATATCAAGTGACTTTTTGTATTCGTTTCGTAAGCGGTTTGATTTATGTTCGTTTATAAATGGAGCATGCGCAAGTCGGCCGGGAGACTCGCACGCATCGTTCATGATCAGACAACGCTTAACGGTAAGCTTTGTGTTTAAAGTGTTTTACTTAGTTTTGTTTGCTTCCATAAATTTTGTTGCTCCACAATTATTTAAATGGCTGAAGACGTCCCGTTGCGTGGGATTTTTCCCATTGAGGACTCCCATTGTTGACTGGTTTCGGATCTTAATCGCTTGATCTCTGAAAACTGTTTTTTACGCAAACTTCCGTTTTTTGGCTCGTTCATATCGATTGATACTATCTGGGTAACAATGTGCTGCTCCATTTCAGTGTGTTCGTTTTTTGCATATTTATTTACGGTAGCTTTTAATAGATTGAAATGTTGGTTAGTTTATATGGAATGAGGTCATTGCACCTGTATCGGCGTCACGTCAGTGGTCCAGCGCCGACCGTTATCGGCGATTGATCGGACGTTTACGAGGCTCGTTTGAGCACATCATTGCGCTATTCACAGTGACGCACTGTTGCCGGCGCAACAATGTGCTTGATTTTATTACTCGCCCTATTCAATCTCGTCGAGTTGTGTTCTCACTTAATTAATTTGAAACTAAACGTTTTAACATCGCGGCGTTAAATACACATAAAGTTAAGTAATTATAGCAATAAAGGTAATGATTACTTTTGTATGATGCGGAGGAATTTACTATCGCAAGCCTCTTAGAAGAGGTTTATCTAATATGTAAATTTTTATGCATCGGAATGAGACTGATTTGAGGATTGAATAAATAATAGATCAATGAAAGAGCTATAATCAATGATTTAAGATTGGTTTGGCTTCAACAAATTCTTAAATTATTCGTCAACGAGACTAAATCAACAGTTATCAGACGTAATGCAAATCGAAATGTATCCTGAGTTTATGTAAAAAAAAGGTCTGAAATCAATTCTTAGGATATACCATCAGTCCAAAAAATCGTTCTTAGAGGTATAGGTATTATTATTATTCATAGGATTGTATTACTGTAGCTTAGTTGTGACTATTTTTGGGACTTGTCAGTTTTGCTGAAACTCAACACTACTAACTTTACCGCGGATAGCTCAACATCATTAGTGGGACAAATCTGATAGTTCTGTCCCAGAACACGGGGTTAATGCAATTAAATTGAAATCTATAAAACTTCCCAATTAGGAATGACCAATTTTTTCCAAAAAATTTAACTCAGATCAACAACATATAGCACACCACTGAAAAAGTGAGTGCTACTTCGATTATTCTAAGAAGTTACGTGCGTATTCTAGCTAAACAGTCTCGTTCCCGCGAGGTGCTAGAGCAACGTTTTTTATGGTGTATCCAGATAGTTTACCGGAACAAACTTGCACGTAGGTAATATGTGGAGCGATGTATCGCGGCCGCACGATGAGACGCGAAACCATGTCGGCGCGCGAATCCCGTTGGGGCGGACGCCATTACCGCCCACCGCACCGCGCACGCGCAGAAAAACCGACCCCGGCATAAAGATGTCGCCCACAGATAAACACCAGATGGACACTTGACAACACTGTCAACTGCAGCGGCTAACCTATCCTCAACACGCTTATCTCCCTTCAATCAAACGCTCACCGCGAATCCAATTATATTCTCACATTCTATTATCATATTCACGACGCACTCTAAGCATGCAACGACAGACAAAACACCATAGCTACAAAACCGCCTGTAGAATACTCAAGACGCGGCTTCTTTACCGTCCGGAATGCATAAAGATATTTAAATTTAAAATTTTCACAAAATCCTAATAAAATAACCGTTAGTTCGTAGGCTTGATGCGGATAAAATCGGAATGCTAAAGCCGTGACATACATCTAGATTCGGCGATTGTCGTCTAAAAAATTTCTGGTCCGCTTTTTGTGCTAGCATTTTACACGCGTCACGTGTCCAAGTGTAAATCGATCAGCTTAATTGAAAGCGTGCGCTGCTTCAGATTCCCTCGCTATCTTATCATGTAGCAACACAGTTCGTTACAAAACGCTTTAAATTAATGGTTCCCTTCCCTGTTCCTTATAGAGTATAGACGGGATCAACTTTGATAAGGCCGCAAATATTCTATCGCTATGACATAGGTACATAGTCCAAGGAGCATGTTCACGGGAATGAGACCGGTCCGTCGGTAACAGCATCGGCATTCCGGATCGATGTTCCTATGGTGCGCCGCCAAACAAGCTGATTATGTTACTATCTATAGAACCTGCCAATTGTTGCTCTAGTAGGAAATGAACACGCGAGAACCACTAGGATTCTTATTAAAACTTAAACTTACTAAAGCATATGCAAACATCCATATCGCTTGATGTCGCAGAAGAAAAGCAATATATTGTTTTCAGAGAAACCATTAGAGAGTTTCAATCACCAAGAAAGAGATTGAAATTGATCGTTAAGTTAATGATCAAACACTTGCCGTGGCGGGTGGTCGGTGCGTCCGATACGTACCCGTCGCAATTAGCGGCACTAACGCGGCTCAGCATTTGCCTGACACTGCTCTGCATTACACAAATAAATATCTGTCAGAAAAACATTCACTATTTACAACTAACATTTGTTCATCCCTGTCTGGAATGATTTGTATCGGTTTTCTTCTTGTTTTGGTTTGAAGCTGGCTTGAAAGGAAATCATAAATGCAAAACACCTCCGCTGGCGTTTAAATTTAAATTGACAGTTTAAAAGTGAGTATAAAATTCATAGCTTTTTTATGACTCCAATCTTAAACCATTTTTATTTCTACCTAGTCATATTTATTTTGAAAGGACGATGGGCAAAAATGTCCCCAATCACCAGCACAGATGAAACATGTCTCGGTTTATAGATCTTGGCAACATGATGTATTTTTACCATGGCGACGATCGTCATATGTATGGGCTTTTCTTGGAAAATCATAATCGTATGGAATTTGTTTAAAAATAAACACATGCTTGCCTTGGTTGGCTCTTGAAAGGTTTTTTTCATTAAAAAATCCCCATCGATTTTGCTACTAAAATGGGTATTTTATCTTTTTTTGGGTCCTAATGAACATTTGGACATGCATCCCGTGGCTGTTACAGGGTGGGAATGTCCATACAAAATCGCCCGTCACCCTTAGAACACTTCTCTAAAAACGAACTAGCTGATAGGAGACCGAAAAGTCCGTATTCATGTTGCTTTCTCAATTAGCTTATCAATGGGTACTGAAGTCGAAGATAAACAGAACTTTTAGCAGCATATGCGAGTCGTTTGATTATCCACTACACCAGGACCTAATAACCTACAGGAGTTTTGTCAACATTATGATAGCTGTTATTAACTTGACAGTTTGGTAGCAGAGTCGAAGACAATACTGATGCATATTAAGGAGGTAGAGGGTTAGTCACGTACTCTGTACGAGTCCGAAACATGTCGAGTGATATTTAACATTATTTACGTGAGTAACCCGCTGTTGTTTCAATGTCTCACTCAAGGAAGTTTTATATTTAAAATACAAATGCAATGGGACAAAAATGTATGTAGAATAAGGCCAGTGTAACGTTGCTTGCTGAGACGCGCTTATAGTAATTTCTAGGTTATGCTATAGTTTCGCATCACACACTGTAATGAGCGGGTTAAAGGTAAATCTTTATCAGCTATCGGATCTATACAGGTCGGTTGCTATCCATTGTCAATTAAGAGCCCCCGGCCAACATAGCGACCGCCTTTTGCTTGTTCTAAAGCCTGTGCCACGATTACTTCCCGATGCATACCCTACGCCTCGGGGTGGATGTGGCTCGGACGTTTCCTGTATTACTATATGCCTGCTCTCTAGTCTTTATTCGGATCCCTTAATTTACATAAAATGAATCTAGATCTGACACCCGCTTTGATAACCGCATTGTTTCCTGAAACAATTACGTTTCATTGTCCGGTTACAGTTTTAGCGATCGTGTTCTTTTATTTGACTCATACTTTACTTAGTTCTCTAATTTTAATGTCGCATTTTAATTTAGTACCTTGGCTTATTATCGTATCTGGTAACGGAGACTAAGTAGTAGTTATTTATGTGGTTTGAAAAATGAAAAAATATCTTGAAAAAACGCGATTGCAGTAAGCAAGGAAAGTAATCAAGTGCAATTAAATAATGAAAAAATTGCGAAGACCAAATACTCGAAACATAAGTTTCGGCCAATCCATACTAAAGTTTTTCTCAAAAACAATGTGTCCCGTTGTATTGAAACATAAATTTACGAAATAAAAAAACATAATTGAATGTATGACGTAATGACTGGCTCTATGCGATATTTACCTGTGACGCTCGGGGCGAAAACCGATAGTCTATAATTCTGCTCATATTACCCGACAGATACTAACAGCGATAAGGGGTTATAAATTGTTTAATCACACGTACACTAATATAGGATTATCATCAATAGATCGTTATCAGTTTGATGACTTAATGATAATAGAAATTTTTTCCTGTTACGAATTAGTGTATGTTGACAGCTAATATCCTTCAAAATATGTTTTTTTATGGTAGTAATGTTTTAAAAGAGATTCGAAATCAAAATGTGTCTTTAAAAAAGAACAAATTCTGACCTGACAATTCATTTCTTTTCTGCCATGCCTATGCGCACTTGTCCTAGCAATCAACTTCGCTCAGTAATCAAGTGTTGCTTGAGTGTAGGCGCGAAAGTGACATTGTAATGTTGATCATATCTGACCGGCTGTCACTATCTGCTCGTTCATAATCATCGACATCGATAAATCGATTATTTTAATTTGGACACGACTTAAATAAATTTACCGATGATTATTTAAATGTGCACGGAATCTTTTTACATTTTACACATGCGCAAAATTACAATTCGTTTCTTTGGCACCTGGCGCTTCAATTTCAGGTCAATGTTTGGGGTCGTTGACACGAGAGATCAGAATGCGAAATTAAGTAAACGGTAAGACTGCCGAGATATTCCGGAAAGTGCTAATTAAGTCGTAAACGGAAGCTTTACGAGTATCATTGAAACCGCGTAATCGAATAGCTGATTCGAACAATTCAACTTTAAGATCGAAGGTTGTTTCGGTTCGCTACACGATTTAATGAGTAATCTGCAATAGGCATTTTACAACTTACGAGTAACGTCCAAGTTCTTTTATTAATTTAGAATACTTGTCCGTTTTTTTACTTAGAATGTGCCACAACTGATTATAACGCACACTGACAACGTTAGTTGCGCAACACATTAACATATCCACATTTCTTCCACTCGAGCGGGCGCTAAATGAAACAATTAATAAAAATTGATTGATAAGTATGTACGGGTATGCGTGGCATCCCGTAATGTGGGCCACGTGCTCAGATACGCAGGTTGAACGGTAAAAAGTAACAAGATAATACCAAAACCGGTCCACTGGATTTGGAAATCGACGCGGCGCAGGACTCGCTCGGTTCCTTTTTGTTTTTAAACTACGTTACAGCCAAGAACTCTAAAGCAGGTCAATGTTTTTTGGTAATTGGAGACACGGGCTCTGAACGATTCGAATAACAGAACTGGACACTGACTGATTGAGCGCCGATAACGTTATCAAGTTGTACAGATTGTCGCTTCGAGGATTGATTATGATCGGCTTAATTGATTTTTGTGCAAGAATTGTTCTTTTTTTAACACAAACCGTTATTCGCTGGTTAATTGAACTTTGGAAGTTCGAGTTTACTAAAAATAACTACACTTTATTTAAAGTTTTAGGTTGACATTTTGTAACTGGACAATACATTGGTACTCGGTCTGTGTTTTCTTTTTTTATACTTGAATCTGATTACCCGAATTAAGAAATATAATGGAGTCTCACTATTATATCTAACCACCAAGCTTTCATACACACATTATCAGCATAATCGATTGTAAATTACATATCTCGAATCGATAAACTAGTGCAAAGTCGAAATCGACGCACAGAGTTCTATTGCGGAATGCGTGGTAGTCCTAATATCGTAGATCAATTAATTTTTTGCCACCCATAACTCTGAAGTATAGCAATTTCGGTACTAAGATGCATCTGTGATAATTTAAAACAGTTCGCACGCGAAGATCGTCTATCTGAGCTGGGTGATGATTGCCATTCGAGCGCTATGATTTACCGTGTTTTTACGTAGCAATCTTCATTATTCTTTTTACCCGACTAACGGTGCTTTCTTGACGACGTATGGCGTAATATCCGCACAATTTTGGTAATGTGCCGCATTATAATGATACACGCTTACTTACCCGACTTTGCGAGCCGCATGCCCTACCAAAATATCTAACTGTACATACTCATCTTCATATTTGCACTTCGTTGGTTTCGAGCTTGTTATTTTTACGAGTCATATTCTCGGATAATACGCCGTCAAATATCCGGAACGTTTTTAAAATACCGATTGAGTCCGCTGATAACGTGGCTAAATTCCGGAACTAAATTCGTACTGGAGTAACTTGGTTATTTATAAAAAACAACGGACGCAATGAACCGTTGTGTACAAAAAAGAACCACATCGGCTTCCGCTCGAGTGAAACTGCTTTCCTCTTGAACTACGAGTATCTTCCGCGCATGCGTTTCGTCTTTAGTTGCAATTGCATTCATCATTTAATGTTCCGTTGTAAGTTACACTAATTCTGTAATGCGTGCAATACTCCCTTGAGCAATCCCCGCGATATGCGAGCGCATTTTCCTTACATTTGCCGTAAGTGCTTCCTCAACTTAATAAGACATAATGACGTGTTATTTGTGAAGATTCACGAATTCCGATCGCGGGTACGAGTGGGGTCACTGACCTGTGAGCTCCGCCGCTACCGCCCGTCCTGTGAAAGGAAAAACTATTGTTAATTACGCTACACATGACTGTGTCTTAATTGTGGGACGCTGAATTATAGGTCTGCCTTGTAATCACGCTCGACTCCGTGTGCTTACAAGCTTGCACGGAAGGTCTGCCTTGACGACAAGCATTGAATTAACCTTTATCGTTACAATGGTCTATATCGAGTGCCTTAATGATTGTTTGTCCTCGTACATTGTTTGGTCTAAAACGGTTTTTACTATTGATTCGGGGTTTTTTTATTATTTTAAAACCCAACCCAAGCTAATTTGACTACTTATCATCTACACAACAGATCTTATTTTAATACTGTACTTTCGTCCTAAAAATATGTTAGGTGGAAATATTTAAGTTATACGACGGCGCTGCGCTCCCCACGAGTCAGTCATTAAATAGTTGCTAAAGTGAACGCACATGTCTTTGACTGGACTGAGCTTTACGCTTGTATTATGAGTGCTTGACGACGACAAACATACTTCTAACTATTGATGAAGACCGCATTAAAATCCGTCGCGTAGTTTGAAATATCTAAGAGGGACCGACGGCGGGAGGCGACTTTGTACCGTGTAAAGATGTCGACTTGGCGTTTAGTCTTTCTTATCTTTAGATAGGAGCCAGTTAGACACACTCTGTGACTACTGTCACACATTTAATATTTAATATTTTCATTTACCATATGAAGTACCGTAGTAATAAAAATTCACTTAATGCCCACCATAGAACGGAATTTACGTGAGGACCAAAAAGTTGGACCACACTTAACCATACCAACAACGAAGATGAAAAAAGTTCCGTTGTGCGACGAAAAGTATCCCTACAAATTGTATGGCTAGTTTTCGTGACACATCGGAAAAGTTTTACAGAAAATTTAATTGATTGATTTAGCGTGGCCAACTTTTTGTTCCTTACCCATTTACCAATGGAATCTGAACCTATTGTAAATACAGTAATTGACAGTCAAAACAAAGAAGAATCAATTTTATCTTTGCAACGGATCTTTATTCCAATAGCCGTATGTACATTTTTTGTACGCGAGGCCTAATGAGGGTAAAAAAATTAACACAGTCACCATGGGGATTCGCGGTCGCTGGCAAGCCCATAAGCAACTAGACTTGCTCCTTGCCGCCATAAATAGAGAAGCAAGGAGGCCACGAGTTCAACCGCCGCCCTCAATGAACGCGTCCGTGCTAAACTGCTCAGTCACCGGGAAGCGCTCTCTCCCCGTATCCCATTCTAGGGCGAGACCCTACGTTGTAAAAACCATATCGTCTTTGACTTGTTAACGTATTGTCAACGTTTTGATAGCCAACTACCTAATTGAGAATACACTCGCTAAAATGGACGTACTTTTGCAAACGGGAACCAACCCACAAAGATTTGGCAATAAAATGTCAACTGTCATTATGAATACTGTGGGTTGGTTCTAGTTTGCAAAATCTTTGTGGGTTGGTTCCCGTTTGCAAAAGTACGTCCAAATATGCTTTGTACGCTCTGACGGGACTACTTAAACTCGCCGGTTAATACAAGCTCCGCCGAGTGATTGAATGATGCGCTGAGGAGAATCATATCCCAGGTCAAAGACGATATGCTTTTACCTCCTAGAATGGAGGTGGGGAGGAGTTTTTTTGCAACATATATTATATAGACGACAATATCCAAAAAATACAGCCTACTCTAAAACTCATATTTTATTGCATTAAATTGGTAAATGAGCACTCTAGCCATCTGATGGTAAGTGAAATCTGTGGATAGTTATTTGCATTCTCAATACTTCAATCTTAAGACTCCTTATGACTTATGGAATGAAATGCTAGTAATTTGACCGCTTCTCTTATCTCTGCAGCACAATAATGCGAACACTGCTGCTTAGCGGTAGGAGATGTGGTAGAGATCCGAACGGACCCTGCACAAGGTCCTACCAATGAACTTGTTCACATGCGTGTTCAGTTTGTTCTTGAACCTGAGCATGTTCACACTGCGTAACAGCGATGCGCCCGATAACCGCCTAAGCGTATTATTCAACACATTGTGAAATAAAATGGACAGTACGAGGCAAATGGGAAGTTAATTCTGACGCACAGCAATGAAGTTTCTGACTATAGAGAATATTCATGACTATTTTTCAGAGCTTTAATAAAAGCTGATTTATACACAAACAGTTGAGAAAAATCAACTGTTTGTTACATAAATTTGTTAATAGCTATTAAAGTAACCAAGATATAAGCCAACAAAGGTTTGTCTGTATCTCTTTCTAGCTAAACCGAATTTAACATGGAGTTGACCTGTCATAGGACGTCACAGTGCATATCAAACCTCTCCGTCTTATCGCTGTCTAATTATCAGTTTCAAATGTTTGTATCATCCGTATTTACTGGCCGATTTCAAATTTTACTTGTGGTGATCTCTTTGACGGTATTTTCATCAAAAAATCTATGCATCCCTATTGATAATGTTGATACCAAGCGTGTGAAGGAATAGTAATAACAGCATTACCTTACTGCTGTCAACATTATGAATACACAGAAACTTCATGGATGTGCAAGTCAATTCTGACTTGATGTAACTGCAAATGGTTACAAAATAAACTAACTTACTTACTCGTTTCATACTTAACATCTCGTTATTAAGACTTATATTGCAATGTACCTAATGTGTGAACAGTAATTCCCACTTTATTTTTTATGTCGCGAACATGAGTGGCTTCTTCGGTTAATATTTTACTACTTAATTTACTCGTAAAAAGTTAAATGTATTAAACGCGGTTGAAACAAGTTCCAATTTATTTGACGCGCCCGTTGAAGTCTTTTACACCGAGTTGTTATCGTACGCATGAATAAACAGTTTGTTAGGTTTTATTTGGAAATGCTTGAGTTATGATCGGCGTTAAATCTATAATTATTTCCTTTTAAGATAAAATTAATTTGGAAATGTGTTAAGTTGACGGAAATCCCAAACCAATTAGATAAATAAGAAATGCCATCAAATGAAAAATAATCAAGCATTCTTTCTACGCCTTTTTTTAACTGCTCGTCTTTTAAAGGCGTTTATTACCTTTTTCATTGCTTAACTCTATTTAGAGAACAATGGACTCTCAAATTTAAAACACATATATCTCCAAAAAAGCACAATTTCATCAGCATATTTAAATAAGAGTGCTCTCTTTTGTATTCTTTACAAGAAGTAGATCGTCCACTTTACATATTAACTGCGCGTTACTTGACTCGTACGACATATGAATTTAGAAGTCTTGAGAAAGCTTTCACAGATCACGACGCTGGCCATTATCTAAACGTAAATCCACGATTGTTTGTGTACTTACTACGTCGATGACCGATTGATTGTCAGTGATAATGCAATATTACATAAAAATAGATCGTAATTGTACCGTGCACTAAATATGTCTAAATGTTAATTTCGCTATTTTACAAGTTACAAATTTCATAGGTTTGTTACTGCAAAAATATATTTTTCAAGCTATCACAAAACGTTTATTTTAGTTAAAGTATGTCACTTTCTGTCAGATGCAAACCTCACAATGATAAGGACTATGAATATTTTAGCTTTTGTACGTTTATGAATAAGAGAGTTATTCTATACAAACTTACGTTGAGTTTGATTACGTAAATTTTAGAATTATACCTTTTTAAGTGTTAACAAAACAAACGATATGACTTTTGAACCTTCAAAATCACATCACTTACGTTTACAAGATAATGTACGAAATTAATCATAGCAACATGCTAAATAGTACATCTTAAATTGTCTTCTCATGGTGAAATAGACCGACGTACCGTCAGATGCAATTATCGCACAAAGCGATTGCTATCATTCGAAAAAAGCTACCGACCAAACGAGGTATCTCAGAACAGCTAGCGAAACTTCAATTGCTCAACGCCTCTCTTTCACTTTAGTCTAGTTAGACAGAGATGTACTGAACACTCAACAGGATGGTAACAAGTTGTGCTAGGACTGATCTCTTGACCGTTGAACCGGGAAAGCTGTAACACATCTAGTTACAAGATACTGACGGATTGGACGGATTGAAGTGTTAAACGTTTTTACGCATAAACGAGTAGGTACCTATAGGTGTCAGTTTGCTATTCTCCACCTTTGATGAGCGCGAGAATTTATTTCTGAGTCTGGGATGTATGTATGTAAACTCCGTGTAAGCCTAATACAGACGCGCTGAGCAAAAAGCAATAAATATAACGACAATTGGCGTAAAGGACAGCTAAAATGACAATTGGCGTAAAGGACAACTAAATTGTACTGTACAAAAGTTTTAATTAGAATTGGCGTAAAGGACAGTTAAATTTTGTGTTACTGTAAAATTGTCCTATACGCCAATTGTCATTTAGACCATCGATAAGATGAGCTATCAGTTAAGGAGACCAGATCAGTAGCAGATGGCTTATCAGATACTGCGATTAACGGGCATCGAAGGCCCCTGCTGTGTTCCAGGGTGGCTTTAGTGGAGAAGGCAAGAGGGTTTGAATGTACCTAGACACCTTAAAAATATTCGATTTTTGTCGTTATATTGTCAGAAAATTGAGTTACCTCTCGTATTTCACCTAGACTCAATTGAAGCTCATAATTGATGTTAATTGACCTCTTCTCTCTCCATCTATGTACTACAAAGAATACAGTCAGCAGCAGAAGTAACTACGCAACCGAAGAGGTGAAAATGATCTAAACTCTACTCTATTGTAAGAGAACACGTCGTTTATAGATCATTTTGAGCATGTTCTGCTTAGATACTTTTGATGCTGCCTGTACATGTTTACGAGCATTGCCGTAGTAAAGTTTGCATATCAATTTATTTTACCGTACTTTACATTTAATGTTGCTTTCTATAACAGTCTAACATTATCAGTAATTAAACGTTGATAGTTACCTCAAACGTAATTACTCTCATACACGTTGTAAGCGCAAAGTGCACGTTTCTAACCGCACTGTATGTAACGATGTTAATTTTACTAGGTAGCTTTATTGCTTTAAACTGGAGTTTATTTTAGAAGCGTATTTGCATCGCTAAGATTTAATGGTGCCCAGTTTGATTCCCTATCAAACGAACGCAGGAATAAATCTCAAAGTCTTATTAGGGTTATATTTAATTAGAAGCTTTCTCTTGTCGTAAAGTGAATGATTACTGCTTAATAATCATAAAATTTGTAAATGTTTCATTGTATATATTAAATACGATTCAATTATTAACGTATTACGACTTTAACCTCGTAAGGCACACCGCGTACATCTTTTTTTACATAATATTGACATTGGAATAAAGATCCGTTGTAAAAGAAAAAAAATGAATTTTTCCTTGTTTTTATGACTGACAATTGAATTAGAAAATTGACTAGAATATTCACAATAGGCTCATATTCCACTGCCAAACTGCGTTGAATAGTGGGCCTGGAAACATCACCATTATCTTCTTGCGCTTTATTAATTTGGCGTTGACGTAGCCTGTTATTTATTTTACACATCTATCTCATTTACCACCCTATTCCACCTTTCTTCACACGTTCTGCGGTTGCTGCTTCAGATTCTAAATTATCTATACTAATATTATAAAGCTTGAGTTTGTTTGGTTGTTTGCTTGAACGCGGTAACCTCAGGAACTAAAGGTCCGATTTGAAAAAATCTTTCAGTGTTAGATAGCCCATTTATCGAGAAAGGCGCTATATATCATTCCAACAAAAACTGAAGCGAAGCGAGAACGGGTCGCTAGTAATAAAATATTCGGTTTAAAGAATTATTTATTTCTCAAAAAAGAAATTACATTTCACTTGGTTGAGAAATTATATAAAATAAATTTGTTTGAGTGCACTACATACAATATTACCCGTTTATAATACACGTCGTCATCTTCAATAAATTCTGTCAAGTTACATCGCGTATCATTTTTTACGACCAGTTTATTTGTTTAGACGGGCGGGTGAGACGATAAGAATCGCTTGCATTTTTTTTTAATGCATACAGGCGTCAAAAGTAGATGGGTGCTGTTTTAATGCTTATTTATCTGATAGCGATATCAATCAAATTAATAACATCATGGGAGATGGTTCTTTTTTTTAGCTTTTTTCCTAGCGCGCTAAAGAGTTCTTTGTTCTACCAATTACAAAAAAAGGTTCGGTTAGTTAATTAACTACATACAAGTATTACAAAGTTCGAGTTTGTACATATTATTATTGTTTCTCACTCTCTCTCAAACGCTCTTGTTAAAAGCAAGTGAGCGAGAAGTACAAACCCGAAGCACCTAAGTGCTCACAGACTATTTTGTTTTCAATTAATAGTAAACTCAAGAGCTATGAAAACGGATCACATTCTATGGGAATTCTGTAGAAAGTGATCCGTTTTCATTGCTCTTGACTATAGTTCGCGAGCAACGTCGTTGCGCTTCCCGCAGCTCCCATTATCTAAACTAATACTTTTCACCTCCTATCGATTTGTAGCCGTCCCGAATGTTCCTGTCGTTATGCTCACAATTCCTCGTAATGATCATAAATGTGGCCAAACGGTGCACTATCATTACAACAGCCCTTCGGAGCTGTTAACTGTTCGGTTCGTGGAAGTCGGTCGACGTTCGTTTCGTCTCTGTTAGTTTGACACTCAAATTGCGGTGTTCGCGCATCCGAGGTGCTGGGAGTCCATATCAGCGGCGCGGCTGACACGCCGCGGTCACGCCGCCGTCACGCCGCCGCGCCGCATCCGTCACTGTCACGCTCCCTGAGCAATATCCTCGCGTGACCAACACGAGGAAACGTTTTTATTGCGTACACTACACGTTAACCCAACGAAACCTTACTTAGCACGCTTTAAACATGTCTGGCCTCGGTAGCTTCAGTATTAAATTCTCCTTAGATTATCAACGAACGTGCGTTTAATTCTGATGGTAATCAAATACAGTCGGTATTAATTTTCATCGTTTATGCGTGAATTATGTCCGCATAACGAAACACTCCATTGATATCCTTACCAACCTTACAGGAAAGTGGGGTCGTCAACCTGTAAATATTGACTCATCTCGGCGGGGTATGTGACTAAACACACACTGTGCGCTTTTGTGCCATCAGTGGTTCTTTTGTGCCAGAACGCATTCGATACATTATTGTAACTGAACGTGTATCTTTAAAATAAATTGGTTTTGAATGAGTGCAAGGTGTAACGCCCACGTGGGATTTTCGTAATTGTAATCCTTCGTCATGATCATTTCTCATCAATATGCTTCATACATTATTCAAATTCTGAATTGTGATTCATCGTTGATAGCTGTCGTGATTTTTATATAAACAAAAGCTTGTTTAGATTTATGCTTTTGGTTATTTGACTCATCAATATCTATAATAGGCTCGCGCCTTTGAATGTACATATGCACCTTGCGGGCCCGAGATAGTCGGTGGTCGCCCACGTAATCGATAAAACCGAATCGGCCCCCCATCGTACATCATCACCCGTCCCTCTCGCTCTCGGTGACAATTGCTGCATCCTATAACTTGACAGATACTAAACATCGACGGCCCTCATCTAACAAAACACTACATCACCATCACACATTGGAAATGTTCGAACAAAGCACTTCCAGAACAATAGGGAAATAAACCATTCCACCTCCATTTCCCACCTCCGCTAAACTCGATTCGAAATATATTTCGCCTCAAAAACGACCATTTTGATTGTATGAATCGCGTGCGTATGCGATTTAATATATAAATCTAGGAAGCGTTGGTGGCGATGCGGCTAGATGGTTCTTAATCATAAATAAATAGAAGAAACACGAGCACTAAGTTTTTCTACTCTATTTATTTATTTATATATGATTTACTCAAACAGTGTTTCAACATCACTAAGCATTTTATACGTTTAGACATTTAATATAATTATGCAGTGCTTAAAACTTTGTATCTGTCGATACAATGTGATTAAGTGAAGTAGTGATCACTAAATATCCTGCTGAATCGTAAGTAGGTTATCAAAGCCACGTTTCTTTTGGGCAGACCGAGTGAAATTCGATTAAAACTTGATAAATCGATCAACGAACCCGCGCCCCCGGTACCACGCTCTTTTACTAATCTTTGCTACGTGACGCCACGCGCCTCTGGCCGTTTCACCAGACAACTGCACTATTGAAAAATTTCACACCGACAGAAAACGTGATTTTGTCTCGAGCCAGCCTAATTCCAAAGATCTTCGGCCGACGCTGGTTTACTATGAACAAGCTAGTAGTAAAAAGTTAACTTTACAGTATTTTCAATATTTGCTTCCAATAGTTTTGTTAGTGGGAACTGATACTGCATCAAAGGCTCAAAACTCCACATTATGTCCATTATTTATGAAAATAAGACAGCCTGGTTCTCATACTTAGCAGTTTAAAAATATTTCCGTGCCCAGTAACAACCACAACAACCACGGTATCTAACTAAGCTACTTCAAAGTTCTGTCTGTAACAAACAATAATTTGTCAGCAATCGAAAGCAAATATAAATCAAATCAATCAGATGGCTTAGATCTTTCATATAACTGCACCTTAACTTTAGTTAAACAATAAAATGCTGATGATACAAAAAGTATAAAAATGGCAGTACTGCTAGCCAGCCACAGCAGACCGTGAAATCCGATTCAGGATACCTGCTATTGAATTACACCGTGGCCAACCATTGACCGAAATGCTTTTCTTAGGCATCACTTTCTTTTATTACTTATTCTCGACCTTGTAATTTAGCATTGTAACGAAGCACACGCCCCGAGCGATGAAATGAGCTAAGCTAGTTGGAACGTTTTCATTCATTGTTGGGAAAAGACAGTAATTGTTGTCGTTAGGGCTCGGTAGCTGATGTGAACAAGGTTACGGGGTTCTAATTGACAGATCACAGGCTGGCCGGCGGACACCGTGACCGCCTTCCTGCGGGCTAACTGTACCGCTACCGTACGACACGCACCGCCTGCCCGCGGCACCGCAACGGGAAATAGCCCGCCTCACCACCTTCCGCCGAATCCTCTTCATTACCGAACCACTCAATTTCCTCAGAAAAAACTACACCCCGTAACGAAACCGCAAGCGAAAACTAACAAACTAAATACAAAAAACGCTTCCATAAACGCACACCGATTCACACATGAAAGTAAATCTTGAATTGCCTTCGGCTTTTCGACCTTTTCTCCCAAAGAATTTAGCTGGTGAAGTTCTTTCTATGTCATCTCTATTCAAGTACTTGAACGTCGGTTGCTAAGTGAAACCGTTGCGAGAATCTTTTATTCTCCCTAATGCGAGCCGTCTCGGCTCTTGTTCGGAATCCTACTGTGACAGCCATTATAATTCCGAGCGAATGTGGAAGTGTACAAAGAAGGCTTTGTGCTCCCCATAAATATTTATGAGTAAGTGCCTATTTTCTACACACGTGGGACGGTGGATACGCACGATACTGCCGGGCCTAATTGGACGTCTTCAGGCGCGAATTTGTTTCACTCTGACAGGAATTCTTTACCGGCATTTGTGTGTCACACAACTATTTTATAGCTATTCATCTCAGCGTCCTTGGCATTTCCCTGAGCTGGAGCAATTGTTTTTGTTGTGATTTATCACGCTCTAAGTGCCGGCCGGTGTGCTGATAACA
Source organism: Acleris laterana (assembly GCA_963966035.1). Classification (NCBI taxonomy): domain Eukaryota; kingdom Metazoa; phylum Arthropoda; class Insecta; order Lepidoptera; family Tortricidae; genus Acleris; species Acleris laterana. The sequence continues at coordinate 11,598,306 of OZ014448.1, read as the reverse complement.
CAGTTCGACTTATCCCCAGTCAAGTTATATAACGATAAAGACGCAGAAGACACTAATCCTACTTTCTCTTAACTAGTTTCTTGAGGCCACTACAAGAAAGTAAAACCCCGCTATGTTTGCGCTCTGCCCCGTGTCCTGTTGACATACAAATTGCGATGATAAATTATTCTGGGGTAGTACATCTACTGGTGTTCATCCAAAGGTGTTATTAAATTTTGCTCTCTTATTTTTGGTCTCACGCTACATTATCCCGACCAGCCCTTCGCTTTGAGACATCGTAATTACCTGCTTTAGTACTCGACCAACCTTTGCTCTTGAACCTAGAGTTCTCAATCTAGAGAATGAAAAGTTTCAATGATCATTAAACCAATTTATGTACGAGTGGAATCGTTAAATGTAATCGAGAACAGAGAACCACATTCTCCGTGCACAAACTAACGAGGAACATACACTTAAGGAGGTGTATGTTTATCGTTAGTTTGTAGGAGGCAACAATTGTTCGCGACGATTGCGAACGGGCGAGCGCAGCGACCGGCGACCCCAATCGCGAGCGCGCCGTATGTGGAACGCGGGAACGGTAGTGTGGTGTGGCCAGTCCTGCCCCGGCCGCCCCGACCCTTGCTCTCTGCATGTTTTCGCTTTACATTACATCGTTTTGCGTTTATGCTTCTGATTCCATTACCGATAGCCATTTGTATAAGTGTATTTGAAACAAAAGACTATTGAACATTTATCGTTACTCAATCTTCTCTAAGTATTATCGAACCATTTGCACAAGCACTTTTTTGTTATTTAACAAAGCGCATAGCGCTTTCACTACTCAACTCGTCTTCAAGTCAATTGCTAAAGCTTTTGTCAAGCTTTTGTTCATAGTTACTATCGGTCAAACGTACACTAGAACCTGTATAACCCAGGTTGAGTCGACATAGAGTTAAAATTGAAAAAATCATCGCTCACATTCGTGTCGTACCGTAGGCTTGGACACGGTTGGCACACTTCCAGGGGGTTCCGCTTACGCGGCGACAACGTCACGTTTCCCATGTTAGGAATTGTTTATTGAAGTCATGATGTGACCTTAACATTGTATTTTACGATTGTCTCGTCACCGGCCCGCGCACTGACATTTCAATAGGGAAGGTGAGCGAGGGTCGAGCGTGAGGCGCGGCACGACGCCGCGCGAGAGCACTCCGGCCGACTACACCCTCCCTACCGACGGCACTTCTCCAATCCCTGAACGCTGAACTCATTTTTCATCGACACTATTAAGTATTTATAAAACATACCGCACCTGCTTTGCAACATAAATCAACATCCTACCAGGCGGCTATACCCGAGCGAACGCTTTCGAGATAAATCCGTGAAATATGCCCACCGTTTTCTGCATTGACAACCCACCGGCGCTTGAGGCCCGTGCCGTATTAATTCCATTTTAGCTAGTAAAAGGCCAGTACATGGTGCATTTCTCGGATTACCTCCGGAAGCTTATCGGCGTCGGTGTTGACTTAAATTTGCATCTCGTATTTTCTCGTCGCCACGTCGATTGGTGGTGCTCACGATTTAACGCTGGTATTAATGCATTATTCAGAGGGGTTTTCATTAGACTGTCGCTATCGGCGCGGGCGATCGCGCTCTCGTTAAAATGTACGGATGGCATGACGGCTGCTCGTATTGGGCGCGCGACAAACGCACGCGAGCGTTATCAACCTCCCTTCAAAAACTATGCGCGCTGCCAACTTCCCCTGACGAGTTTATGCATCTCGGCACACATCTTATTCTCGGTGTCGTTACGTGCCAGCACACCGTTGTACTTAGATTTTGTGTTTAAATAGGCAGGCATTCATTCTACGGTCATAAATTTTAAGTTGTGCTGTAAAATGTTAAGTGCCCTGTCATGCGACTATGGTAGAAAATCATGGAATAGCCAGGTGCCATTAACACTATGGCTTCCTTACATACCTATCTGGTTTGTAGGGTATAATTGCGGTCAGCGCAGAAGCTACCAGTTTAATCATGGTGTTAAACTACGCGGATGCTTTACGCACTTCAAACGCTACTATTCGAGGAAAATTACCTTTCGTCTGATTCTTTCAAGTTAACCATAGGAAATTGTTAAAAATAATAAGCACCGAAAACATTTTTGTGTATCATAACTTTGTGTCTTTCATGATTATGCGACATTATTAAGCTGTTTAGCTGTAAATGGTAAGCTATTAGGGGGACGTATGATTACCCGAGCTGAAAGGCTTATTAAAAAGCTCGTTTGCAGCGACCAGTTGCGACGAAACTGGTGTGCAGCCGTACAGGTTTGCACACCAGTTCCCCACATGCAGCGCTCCACAGTCGCGGATGTGGTATACTTTCGTTATTAATGGGTTCATGTCCCGTTCGCATTGCTCCAAATAAATCTACTTTTTCAATGTCACCGATAAGAAGTTTCTCAAAAAATAAATAAGGCGAATGCGCTTGGCTTGCAAGCTCCGCAGATAAGAAACCGCCTCACTATTTCAATTGACAGTTTGATTATCTTATGGCTGTTGATATTAATCGTATTTGATATCCGTGGGAACAGATCGCTAAGTGGTTTTCATTTATCAAATCAGTTTTTTTTTATTAACTATACACCGAAAAAAAAACTTGCGGACCTCCGAATAGTATCTACCGATCGTTTAGTTGCCAAATTGCTTCGACGGGACCAGATAAATAGAGCCACATCATTCATTGTTCAATTAAAACGGTCCACGCCTGATAGAACTCCGTTATTTTTTAATTACCTTGTTGACGCCTCAGCTGTCTGTCGGACCTGTAACGAACAACACACACGTTAGTTACTGTCACAGTGCTAAACATGCAAATACATTAAATACACACGATTTCGAACTTGGAGTACTTGACAATCATAAATATTTGCCGACAAACACGTAGGCTTGAATAATCGAGGTACCTTTTCAATTAAGGTTGTTTGTTTATTGATGTAATAGTTTAGATTTGCCCATGGGCCGCTGCATTATAGAGCTCGGACACGCATGTCGCTATCTAGATTTCGAGACAGAAGCGTCGGACGGTACGTTAGCTCGCGCTCAACGCAAGCGATTAGATGTCCAAACGGAGTGAGGTGCAATTAGCAGACTTATGTGTTCGGAGAAATAGCCGACGCGCCTTTTATATTTAAATGCGCGTAATGAACTCCACCGTAATTATCCGTTTTAGTACGTCACACCGAGGTTGTTACCGAGCGGGTATGACATCTGGTGTGTCGGACGTCGGCAACGTAAACAAAGCGATACACTGACCGGGTTAACCTTGAATGGTAATAGCGCGAGAAGTTTCGCCGAGGAAAAATGCGCCATTGATGCAAGCGGCGTGCGTGCGTCGTATAACGGTCACTCCGAGCCGAATAAGTGGTTTAGCATCGTACGTGGAATGATAATGTTCGCCGCAATACTTGACACGCGATTTTGCAGATCAAACCCACTGTTGGACCCACTTTCTTCCACCGCATGTCCTTGAATAGCATTATGATTCAGGTTGTCAACCAAATTGCGCTCAGCGCATACAAATGCCATTCCGTTTGCACTTTCTATAGATATCCTTGCAATTTGTGAAAAATAAATTAACTCAGTAATAGAGACAATAGTGAAACATTTCGTGTAGCCAATTACAGGTGGGTGTCGAGTATGGCGCCTGCGACGGAACAATGCCCGCTAACGAGATAGCGGCGTCCGTCAGGTGCGGCGGAACACCTCAATCCGCTCTTTGTTTACGTTGGGATCGCACTCCGCGCGGCCCGATCGCATCCCTAACGCAATAAAGCTCGGAGCGAGCTCACGACTCCGCAATGTCTACTCTTTATCGCCCCCGCCGAATGCGGTACGATCTTAAACGTATTTTAATAACTTCCACCCGCCGGTCGCCATAATGGGCTCACCATGCAAATGCCTGTGCCCACGGAGCACCGTTACACACCGATACCGCCGGTAACGAACCGCCCCGTGAAATAAAGAAAGGTAATAATCGCGAACGGGAAATCCGATCACGCCGCGGGCGCGCGGCGCGCAGGAAACACCGGCACTGACATTCCAATTGCAAACTGCAGCTATTCTAACTAAACTCTCGCGGACGCTGCTAAACAGCCTGTTCAATCCCATTTTACTGGACATTAAAAAACATGACCGACGCCGATAAGAAAGTGCCCTAACTAGTTCCTGGTCGTCGCTACCCTATCTAAGATCGAATGAGGTAACTTCCAGTGAAGTTGATCTCGTGTGGATTTGAAGTTCCCTTTCGCAATATAGCAGGTGCTTTCTCTGTCGCGACTATGCGCTTTGACATTTAAACTCTTCCTTTCTACACCGCTGTCGTCTACGGAACAACGCGGCAAAACTTAATTAACTAGTGCTAATGGATTATGATCTTTCAGGTGTAATCATATTTAACGCTTTGGCGCGCAATCTTTAGCTGAACAGAACGATAGAAGAGCGTCGCGTCCGTCCTCTTGCGTGTATGAATGTTATCGAACATTTTATCTGCCATGTTTGATTAAGTTTAGATTGGAAAACCGCTGGCGCGTCTGCCCATGTCAACTGTTATTGCAAAATGAGATTTACTATTCTCTCACGTCCGCATCGAGATCGAGTTAGGCGACAACAACCTCTACAAAAAGTAAGTTGAAAATCTAATAGAGTTTGCGGCAAGCCGGTTATTTGTGTTATTTTTTAGTATTTCGCTGACGCTGTGGAGAAATGCTATGTAACGCTAGGGAACGAAGCAACCCGGCATTACTGTAATAACTCCGAACCGCCCTTCTGTCATTACTCTGTACACTTTCCTGGGGTAACTAAAGATGAATCGTTTTTTTATTTCTCTATGCCATATTCTTTACAATTGCTTTTTGTAATGTCCATACCGCGCGGAGAATTCGCTTCGGCTAACGAAGTTTTAATGTAAGAACCGCGGCGTGTTATATTATATTTGTTCGCGTAATGGGCAGTTTAAATTGCGTTCTGCAGTCTGTTATCACCTGATTACGTGACGTCAGCGGTTGGTGAGTGGGAATGGTCGCGGGCAATGATGTTATAATTGATGCGAGGCGGCGCGGCGGCGCGGAGGCAGCGGTGCGTGCGGGAACAGGTCCCTGCGCGCGCGCAGACGGCCCCTGCGCCTGCGCGTGGTCATTGCGCGCGATACTAATCGAGGAGCACCGACATTATTGCTCTATGATTGCACCCTTACACGACCACCACCTTTTCATTATCAAAGCCTGCTTTTTTGCAATTCACTCGGAACAGTAATTGACCCCTAAACATGGGCGTCGGTAAGTTCAGAAGAAATTGCGAAACAATTCATCTAATAAAGCAAGCCAATCTTCATGCATTATGTCATTTCATCCTCTGCTTCAGACATCGAACTTGATATTTTTTTCGTTCCAAATACATTAAAATTTAATGATCGTGAACTGCTGATACAGTGTAGAGGTTTTATTTTTGCAACTGGTTGCACGACGTCTTATCTATAATAGGCTGTTTAATGTGGAGCTTCCTGAGGATCGGCCGCCGAGCAATAACTCGAAGCACGTTTTAGTTACACTGGCTACACAGCATATAATCAATAAACGGGGACGTTTAGCAGCATCTTCTTATTACGTTTAGACATGCTTAGGTCGTGAGCTTGTTATTTCCTTGAAAAAAGGTGCATTGTCATCTCATCAATAATACAGTTTTTAATATATTTTGTCATTATCCATTATAACTGTTTCTTTAAGTTAATATTGAAGCGGTGATCGATCGCAGGACGCGTTGCGTAATTGCAAGAATGCGGTGGCACGCCGACGAGCAGTTCCTGCTCGCATGCCCAGCGTATTTATTGTGCGTAATTACGTCCTTCGACTCCGACGCATCGGACGGACGAGATGAGATCGTGATCCGGATCGCGTCTGCCTTAAATGTAATGCAATCTCTCAAACCCGATTAACTTTAATTACGAGAAATTTTAACGAATGCGAAATGCATTGGTTGGATGGCTAGCCAAGTTGGTAGGGATCCTGGTCTCGGTTTCGGTTGTTGGTAGAAGTAAATATTGGTGTAATGGTAATGAGTATTTGTTTCTGAGGGTGTCCCGCCTTTTGGCCGAAATATGTTTGGTCGAATGTATCGTTTCCCAACCGTTTCATTTGCCAACCCGCTTTTTTTTCGGTAACTGCAAATATTTCAGGATTTATTTCAGTACCATCGTGTAGAACCTTATAGGTTAGGTTAGTTTTATAAATATCCTGAAATATTTACAGTTACAGAAATAAGGGCAGAGAACCGTTTCTGAGTCTTGAATGTTTTCTATGTAGGTATATCTCTATTAAAGTATTTTTATCGTTATCTAGTACCCTATAGTACAAGGTTACAGCCTAGTTTGGGACTAGGTCAATATGTGTGAGATCGTCCCCTGATAATTATGATGGTTTAATTAACATTTAGATTCAAATGCCAATTATAATATCAAAAGTTTAATGAGCTTCAGCATAAGAAGGTGTAAACAGACAAGAGACTGAAGCGTCGTTTGTCATGTTTATAACGAGGCATAACGCCCGCCTGGGCGAATCATCAAGCGGCCCGATACAATCGAACCTGGGAACATTCCGCACCAGTAGTCTTCGTGTCTGCATTTAATATTTATCCGATAGCATTGATTGGAGTACATTGTCAATAGTTCCCCGATTAATGCGCGCGATCGGTTCGAGAGCCCACCGTTTGCGTTAGTCGCGATATCGCGCGGGCAATCGTAACTTCTTCCCACATAATTGGCGTGTGGGTGCGGGAGTGGCGCTTTATCCCGATCGCCGCCCACCGGCGACGAGGCGACGCCCGATTAGATAGGCGGCCCCGGCCGACCCGGGAACACCTCCCGACGCACTAACTAACCGGGGTCTTCCGCGCATGCACGAAATTACTATCGACCGGGGATCGCGGGAGGTGCGAACATCGCTGCGAGGTGCTAGCAGCCGAGCGGGTCACTGTCTTTTGTTTAATCAACGTTTTTTTACCCATAGTCGAAACCCCGCTATGCCTACATTATGCATGTTATCGTTACAGCTATCGCGTCTCCTATCTCCTAACTTAGTATAATTAATATTTTATCGACCAAGATTTATTGAAACACTAATGAACACCGAGTATATTTCCGACAGGATCGTGAAAATCATTATCTTGTCGAGCGATCACAAAACAGGATCACGGCGGAAAAAAGTTTACTGCCTCGTGCGACGGCTCGACTCGTTCCTTATTTATAAACGTTTGATAACATTATATAATGCGATGATTAAAAAATAAAAAAGTATACGGAAGAGGAATAGTTGTAAATATAAACTGCGGCATAAACAACGTAACACAGTTTATCGGACGATAGATACTTATTAATTTATGGTCTACAAATTCAATTAGCTTCATACTAAGTTAGCGTGTACCTGTAAATTGCAACTAGGTATGCATCGAGCAGAGAAGCGTTGGGAGATGCAGTTAGCCAGCAGCGGGCCCGCGACAATACGGCCAACTCGCTCATTAGCGATAACAAGTGCCCCCAGAAGCTCGTTACGGGAGACGAGATGGTCCACAGACGATTCATTAATTGAGTATTGTCGAAGATCCCTTAACCGGCGATCACATCTCCGAGATATTACCCCGCACATCCGCTGCGACGGATTCAAGGCCCAGAATTCCATATTGAGCTGCTTTTGTATTGAAAACAACGAACGCGGTACTGACTGTATCGAACCCGCCTATAGCTAATATGTGCTCAATGTAATATTAATCGGAAGCATCGATGATAGCCGTTGCCGCCAGGATAAACTTGGATAATCGCCGGACCGTTAAGTTGTTTAGGGCGTCGGGAACGCCCTGGGTCGAACCAAACGATTACGTTCTGTAACCATCCCTGTCTAATAAGGTCTGGCTAACGGTAACTATTGTTTGTCTTGATGGGAATTAACATAATAGCTTAAAGTACGGATAAGAAGTCAATCCTGAAATATTACACAACCATGCAGTTTCTGAATATTGATAACGATGACGGCAGTAAAAAATAGTAATAATAGCATTGTTTTACTGCTGGCAACGGTTTTGCGGGTGGTAGGACCTTGTGCAGGGTCCGTCCGGATCGCTACCACCGTCTTATCCATTAACCTACCGCCAAACAGCAGTGTTCGCATTGTTGTGTTCCGGTTTGGGGATAAGACAGCCGGTAAAATGACTAGCATAGAGGCATTCCATCTTAGTCCTCAGGGTTGGCAACGCATTTGCAGTCTTAGGATTGCTCTGCAGTCTTGTGAATGCGAATGTCTATGGGTCACAGTTTCCGCTTACCATCAGGTGGCCTGTGTGCTCGTTTGCCATCTCTATGCCATAAAAAAAAAAAAAAAAAAAAAAAAAAAACGTGTTAATACCCAGAAACTTCATGGTAGCGCAATGTGTCAGGATAGACTTATTATCTGCCTAGTTACAAGATTAGATTTCGAAAAAAAGTGTTGGCATAATGTTGTTATGAAATGTAAAAATAATATTCAGTGGAAGCATTAAAAGGACACATTTTAATTTCACTTAAACTGAGTAAATTACTAGTATTAAGGCGTAGAATATTATTTTTTCAAAGAACTTGGCAATGTAACTTTTAGCTTCGCTTTCCAGCCAGGACAAATTATTTCTGCCGTTTAATTCACTTTCTAGTTAGTGCTAATACCGCCAAGGGGCTTTTACGAGTCTAAACATTTATACCAATCGTGAAACGCTTATCCGCTGGCTATTAGTGGTCTCATCGTCCATAAACATAGGTATCCAATGGACACTTATTTTTTTTGTATAGCTAGCGCTAATGATCTAGGTACCTATAACTTATATACTCATTAACTTTCTTGTATAATGCGGATGAAACCGTTGACCGTTTGAGATTCGGATATTTAATTTCCCCTACCCAGTCGGTATCAACTTTCATCAGGCATAAGTAGTCAGGGGTTTTTTTTTTCTTTCTTTAATTATGGAAACTACAAAAAAAACATGGTGAGAAATATATTCCCTCTGCCTTATAAAGGGTTAAAACGATGTGCTTACGATCCCTTTTATGTAGTACAGTAGCTGTGAGCTGTGGGTGTCGTGAAAAGCTGCGCTATCTCCGGTGGTTGTCGCGGTCGAATATAAATCAAGCGCAGGCTTTATCGCACAATATGGCTGACGTTAATTGACGAAATGCAGAGCAGCGGTGTTGGAGCGTTATTTATGCGCGCGAGTCGCTACCTACTCGATTTGCATGGGATCTGCGTAAGCTCGTTACTGCGATCTGCCCTGGACTGTACTGTTGTCACGATATGTTTGCTTCTCTACCTCACTGCCCAAAGAGCGTACGATACGAGCGTTCGGATGTGTATTATGTATGTTTTATATGAATTAGTAAGTACCAGAATTATCGCAAAATTACCAAATCACAAATCACCAAATTGCTATTGTCATACGTTTGTTTTAGCAACGTCGACGGAGCCCAGCATGTCGGGGCTCCTATCCTAGGGCATTTTGCCCTTCGGGCAATTTAAGTTACCGAATGAACCTAACCTACCTAGTAACGCAAGCGAAGTGGTAATTTTGCGACTCAAACACATTTTTAGATGTAGGTTACAAGTGGTGTGGTCATTTTGCGAGTCAGTAATTTTACGAGCGGGTTTATTCTACAACTACACCGTTAATTAGATGGGTTTACTCTTGACCCTAGTCGAGACCATAGTATCAAAACAAAATAAAGAAAATAAAAAGTAATACGACACAGGGAGTTGAGTTTTATAGCTGGTTTTTGTTATCCTTGTTTAATGCTGGTAATGAACTAAACACCCATTGAACGAAATAATTGCCGGTCGCACGACACATTTACATTGAAGTGCCGACATGCTTAAAGGTTACTTGCTGAGGACTTTATTATTAAAAAATACTTCTTTTGACAAGATAAATTGCTCTCAAAACAAGTTGTTACCTAATGACATATCTTGCAATTGTTATTTAATATAAATCAATCTTAATGAGACAACTTGTAACATCTGTTTCATAGCTGTCATTCGCCTCGCGATGTCATTATTGATCACAGTAAAAAGGCTTCGCGTTCACATTACTCCGGATCGGATGATGCTTCCCCGATATAAACAAGAACAATAAATAAACAAGATAAACGTAAAACGTATGCAACATTTGTCAAGAACACAGTGGCCGGGATATAAATGCAAGTCGACAGCTCATAATTTAATGCGGTGATAGGAGCGACTGTCGGTGGCGGTTAACATGTTCCCAGGTACCAATGTAGGAATATACGACCGGCAGATACGATCGTCCGCATTGTTTCCGTATCCACAGATCATTCAGCCGCGAAAGCAAATAAACCTAATGAGAACCGTAAACTCGTATGAACACATACTCATTGCGGTGGGGACTAGCGGAGCGGCAAATGACATGGCACGTCCGCACCACACCAAATAGGCGGAGTGAGCCGTATGTGGGTCATACACTAATTCTACGTAATGGAAGTGTGGACTGTTTCACCGCAAGTAATCTCACGGGCACGTAAGAGTTTCCTGCTAATTTGCGGATCGTGCGTTTCGGGCTGCGGTCACGCGTGCCCGCCGCAGCCAAATTCCGCGGCCGCCGCCGGCTTCGCTGTCGCCTCTAATCGCTTACCACCTAACTAAAGCCGCGAACGCACTGAGAGCGTAAGCGGCGCGTTTCAGAGCGTTCCCTTACTAAAATCGTCTCGTTTTAGTACTAAGCGCCGCCTGCGCTGTCTACGTTTGCCACTTAAGAGCTTGTTGATCACGTTTCCGTTATGTTTTACAACACACCGAAATGTTTACATCTAATGTCTCAAATTACTACCGTAAACGAATCTGACAACCATATGATTTATGTAACCACCGTCTATACGTTCTCAAGCGATTTAATTCGTGGATACAATATACAGTTGGAATATTTGACCGTTAGTTTTAAGGTTGTACTGTCATAACTATAATAATAATCTTTTAAATGCGTTTAAAATTAAGTGCTGTAGTTAAACTCACGTTTAGAGTTGATACGATGCTCTTGCTCGTTCACATCCATCGCACTGAGGGGAACTTCCCATTACGTATGTGAGAAATCGCACTAATAGGGTTATGTTAGTATTGTATGGTTAATTTAATGTAAATGAAATCGACTTAACATTCCTTCTTTTTTATATTTGTATTCAGACTGGTTACGGACTCGCATCATAGCTTGTTCTGTCATCGTATCTGTTCAGTAATCTTTGAGAACTCGTATTTTGTAAAAACTAGCTATTGATTTCTTGTGCCCTAGTACTCTACGGATTGGTTTTTGTCCAAGTTAGGTTAGGACCAAAACAGTTAGAGCTTAGTCTTAGCATAGCCATGTTTGTTTAGTGTTAATATTGATTGAGTGTGGTTTTGTTCTCTTATAGGTATTCATTAGAAAGCTAGCTCACATTCCATATGCCGTGCGGTTGAATCACCTGACTTTTGGTCGACTGCCGAAGAAAGGGGTAATGCTCATGACCCGTATGTACTTATGTTTGAATGTATGGCTCTTGGTTGCCTTGAAGATGCTGAAAGGATAGAAAAGCGAGGTGTCGTTAGATTCGTCCTAGCGTGGTACGAGTCACTGGGCACTTTAATTGGAAATAAAATGCTGAACTTGCGGATTTAGAAGTATGTGGGTATTGATTTACATAGATGATTTAAAACATTCAGTCCTGCGCAGCGTCGCTATTGCCTAACGCGCTGGCAATCGAAATCGGCTTCAAAGTGGACCGATTGTTTTCATTTTGTATGTAGACAAGCCTTCGATTTTCAAAATGAAAACGATTGCGATTGCGAGTGCGCTAAGCAATAGCCCCTCAGTTTTTAAAACTTGCTTTTGTTGAACATGTTACAGTATAATTATCTTTTACAACAAAACTCTTCAAAATGATTGAAGAGTTTAATGCTTTCTGTTTCAAACTATTAAAATTGTCTTCGCCTTGACTTACTTTTATCTTTCACACAGTGCGATATTGCCTAGTCGCTGCATTTAAACATATAGGACGTCCGCAATTCGTAATCTGCATGAGCAAACAACTCGATACGTGAGATTCAAGTGTGCCAAATTGTAAATGATAGAAACGTTTAGAGCCATAGATCATTGATCGGACGCGTTCCACATAGACAGTATGTAGTGAAACTTTCTATTGGGATATAGCTTTTTAACCCCTGACGCACAAAGAGGGGTGTTGGAAGTTAAACGTATCTAACGGTGTATCTGTCTGTCTGTTATAAAGAAGCGCCAATTTGGACGCAGTTTGTTTTAGGGGTCAAAAATTTATAAAACAGTTACGATATTGGTTATATCAACAGCAAGTACTTTCGTGATTCAAGTATCAACTTATTTGATGTGTCTAACGCATTGTTGAGGTGATGGCCGCAGTGTTGGACACTTTAAGCTTACAGGCACCAATAATGGATTTAACTCTTAATTCAAAGATCATACGATGATATGCGGTAATAAATTCATTGTTTCAAAACAAATGAATAACGCTTATCTTCTGTAAAATAACAATCAAGTGTCCATCTTAGGTCCTTGTCATTATTGGTTCCATCACCTTAGGCTCGTATAGAATGAAGACAGTCACAATATTGCTTGATACGACGGCTTTCTTTTTTCAGTGTAGGTTGGATGAAAAACCGGTCGGGTCGCACCATTAAATAAATAAATAAATATAAGAGGACAATCTCACACCAATTGACCTAGGCCCAAACTAAGCTCTAGGCCTGTACTAGACAACAATATAAATACTTATATAGATAAATATATACTTAAATACATAGAAAACAACCATGACACAGGAACAAATATTCGCGGTCATCACACAAATATCCGCCCTTACCGGGATTCGAACCCAGGACCGCTAGCTTCGTAGGCAGGGTCACTACCCACTAGGCTAACGCGTCGTCATTGGAAGCTATTATTGTATTTGATAAGTAGTTCGATAGCTACGATTGAAATGTTATATGCAAGGATGCGATTAAATCTGGTTTCACTTGTTTTTCGCGCGATCGCGATGGATGCTCGCATTGTGCGACGCAGGTTGCATAATGCCGGCGTGGGAGCGCCGCGGTGCCGTTAGCCGACGCACGCCACCAGTACCGTTCCATTAGCGATTTTATTACAATTCGCGTGTATCGCCCGTAATCAATTTGAGCACGTTGCAAGCGTTGTAACTCGCTCCACTTGCAACGCATTACCCCGCATAAAACACTTTACAGCCACGCTCCTTCAAAACTCACACGGCTCACACCCCGTGTAAAGCTCTGCACTATTAACCATTTCATTTTCCACTTTTAATCTGGAACATGGCCGTATATCACAAATTTTATAGGCAGTTTCCAAGAGATCGTTAACGTGAAACTTCCACAAAGGAAATATTGTATGCGTTTTAATAACTATCTAACTGAACGTGAAAGGTTTAAGTTGCGACAGCTATTTTTCATTTATTCTTATTGCTTATTTATTAGCTTTACTCTGAACGCTATAGGTCTATTTAAAGAAAATAAGATATGAAAAGCATATTTCGTATTGACATAAGCTTCGAGTTGGAAATGTATTGCTTACAACAACATGAGATATAGTCCGTCATCTATACGCTTTCAGCATATGAATGTGACCTCTAAATTAGGATCTTAAACAAGTTTCTAAATACGGTTTTATTTACGACCACATGTTATTTATAAGGTAACACGTCGAATTAGCCAGATGAGTCAGCTGCGAGCTGTCTCCAAATATAAACAGGCGCGCCACGCAACAATTTACGTTCATGAAACTGATATCGGTATCTTGCGGTTATCGAAATTCGCAAACAAGATACAGTTATAACCAGTTCAATTTATCGATGTAAATTCGGAAGTTGATATTCGAGTGGGTATTCAAATCAAATTACTTCAATATGTATCTGGGTTTTCGGTATTTTGATGTGCCATTTATGGGGTAAAAACTGCTAACTAATAACGGTCCGCTAACCTGGTTTTAACATAATAATGGCAACAGCGAATTTATAGCTTATGATTATGAATAAATCTTAACGTGTAATTCATACTTTAAACTTTCATAACGTCGCTGAGTAGTTAAAGAAACATTAGCACATTTAAGGACAGTCGAACAAGTTGAAAAGTATTTCTCTTGCCGCGTTGCGTCGGGTCGTTCACCCGCCTCAGCGTAATTAAAATCCTTCATGGAAAGCCTGATGGAATCCGTCCTGACCCCGCTCCGCGCAGTACCGCCCTTTAAACGTTACTTTATAAATAGGAGCACCGCGGCCTGCGATGCGATCTCGAAAAGAACTGCGAGCATTTCTATTAAATGTAGATAAACGTTATCTCAGCGATAAACACGGGTATGTGAAGGTTATCTCCGGGATTTAAATTTTTACCACGAAGCCCGAGGCCGTGGGTTTATTTCCCTTCGTGGATATTTCTATCATTATTATTTGTTTACTTTGAAGTCTACTCGTTCTCTACACGCAACTCTTATTAATAACCGTCGACATTGACATTAATTATCTAAAAAAAATAATGGCATGCCACCTGATCGTAAGTGGGATCCATAACCCGTAGACATTTGCATTCTCAAGACTTACAATGTTAAGAATGCAATCCTGAGATCGCAAATTCGTTGCCCTGAGGACTAAGATAGAATGCATCTATGCTAATAATTTCACCGTTTGTCTTGTCCCCACACCGAAACACAACAATGCGAACACTTGACGTTAGTTTAAAGGATGAGATGGTAGTAATACAGACGGACCTTGCATAAGGTCACACGATGACTAGAACTGATATACACTTATTAATCTCGAAGCAGTAATTACTCTTCCGTTTAACTATCCCTATATATAAATGCCAGTGTTCTATTTCCCCTGTTATAAATTAAAGTCCTTAAGCATGCCCCGGAGGACCTGGTCGATAAGTCACCACACGTTTTCAATCGCCGCTTGCGCGCATCACGCACATTTCTCTCGCGCCCATAAATCCCCTTACATTGACATCTTCCCGGGTCCCTGTTTAAGAAATAGCCCCCACAATCACTCAGCCAATCGACGTGAATTATGAACGGGCACCGCGCATGCCGCAGTGCCGTTTTATAATTGCGATAATTTGTTATTTATTGCGAGAATTCTTTGTGAAGACCGAAATATGCTGACAATCATTTGTGGTGGTTGCTTACCTCAAATTGTTTGAAAGCTTCACAGATACTTATACCTAAGAATGTCCGATGGCGATATTAGACTAATTAATAGCGCATTTCGTGAATTATTCAATGTAATAAAGGAATGAAACAATGTTGTGTTAATGTATTCGTGTCAAATATGTTAATCTGACTAGGTTAGTTTGCATCAAAAAATTCTATTGGGTATCAAAAATTTGCTTTAGCTCAGTGAAAATAGTTGGAATCCATTTTTTTATTGAGTATCAAAAATTTGCTAGTATCAAAAAAACAATATTCACGAACAGATTCTAAGAATAAAAAGACTGTTCTAGCTACCTACTAGAACGAAAAGTAGCTTCGGAACCTAATAAAAACGTGTCAGGTTTTTGCTTAGTAAAAAGTGCAGGTTTTCGCAAATTTCGGTTTACTGTTAGTCAGATGTTCTAGTTGGCGCAGAGGCTTACCGCTAATCAATTATCGTTTGATCGGGAGCCGGAACCGGAACGCGGCGCCTGCGCTTCCCGGGACGCATGGCGATATTAACATTACAACCAGTAAACGATCACTTAACAAGTTATAATTTGATAAATAAGCAACAAATTTATAGTGAACAAAATATGCTATGTGGACGATTTGATATATTTTATTTTTCTTCACGTGTATTCACGTTACAAAATACTATTCTTCAATTGGGATTGGGATACACCATTATTTGACAATTGTATGAAAATTTCAAAACCATTTCGAGGCTAGGCTTCTCAAATCGATTCCTGTATTCAGATTAAAAAGATATGTTACAATTAATAAATTATAATTCAATGAAGAAATGACCTTCATTTGACCCCTTAATGCTAGTCCGAATTGCGCTATATCAACCTCTTTGTGGCTTTACATAAAATATGATACCTCTCCAATATTCTATTTTATAACTACAATTTAGACCTCTAGCTAACACCTACGTTCAAAGACAGCTGTTGTCATGTCAAAATTATTGGTTTACAAATGAACTCTCTTTATGATGAAAATAATATATTAATGAGACCATTTCTCTTTTGAGTTATGTGTGATGAATGTTAATATTTTTTGTGGTGAGGTTTTTCAAGAGATTCAAGACGACGGCATCAACATTTATTGTAGAAAGTCATGATTGGAAATATGGAATTTCCTACCAATCAATTTAATGTGATTGTGTTCAGTGAATCTACTCTAGAAACAAGGGTCATGCAGGAAGTGCTGAATTAATTATGGTTTAGGTAATAAGAAATGGCCGAATGCTTAATATACTCTGAAATTATAAAATTTATTGTATTGCGATTTTTTTGGTACATTCTGTTTGAATGATGTTCGTCTATTATGACTTTAAAAACTGATCACAGATAGTAAAAAAACAGTCTTTCTGTATCTTCCACGAGGTATACTCATTTTTCATAATAGCTCCGCCATTTTTACACAGTAAGTAGGCGAGGTTTTTTTGTTTTTTTTTTTTAAATAGTATTAATACTTTTAATCATGAAATGCTTTAAATTATATTCTTAGAAAAGGCTATTCTGTCGAATAAAAATGTAAAAGTGAGCCGTTATTTTTTTTCGTGTATCTCAATTAGGTTAGAAAGGGAAAATTACCAATATCATGAGCGTGACTTAGTGACTTTTTAAAGTTTTTTATTTATGCAATTTTTTAAAGCCACCTGAAACCCGGTAAGATAAAAGTCTACATTTTAAATAAAAGAAAAAAGGATAGTGCTATATGTGCTATAGCTCTGACCCTTACGCTCGCCGTAAAATGAACTTCATAGCCATACCATAATAGCCCCCCAGCTCTGAAAGAAAGGGTCGCCATGCTATCGTAATTTTTTATCTTTTAATTTGTTTTTTTTTTACAGTCACTGCATAGTATAAAACAAAGTCGCTTACCGATGTCTGTCTGTCTGTCCCTATGTATGCTTAGGTCTTTAAAACTTTGCAATGGATTTTGATGCGTTTTTTTTTAAGAGATAGAATAATTGAAGTGGAAAGTTTTTACGGCTAATAATACCTGTTTTATGTATGGGTGTTACAGAAAACTCACGTAAACCGAAGCGAAGCGAGGGCGGGTCGCTAGTAATCAATAACCCGTAAAGCTACTCGTAATGGTGAATTCGGAACACCGCCTTGTGCCCGATAGGTGGCGTGTCACCGCGCCGCGCGCGCGCACGACACGCCGTTCTCACGTGATCTTCTTAATTATAATCCGAAAACGGGGTCAGACGGTAACTGAGCGGTGCTAGTCTTTAATACACTTCCAAGTTCATGAGGAAACGGGTACTTGTAAAAATTCACGGCTTCGGAATGTAGTGATAGAGAAGTGATATTATAAGAACAGGGGTGTTATTCTCTCAAAAACAACGAACGGTCGGACGGACGAGCGAAATCGCAGCGGCGAGTTTAATTCGTCCCGTCAGAGCGCGCATGGTTTCTGCCGATGGATCGAACATATTAGTCTGCTTAATTGACAATGCGCGCGCTAAAATATGTTTTGTTCGCACTGACGGGACTACTTAAACTCGCCGCTTGGATATTCACTCGTTGGTCCGTCTGACCGTCGTTGTTGAGAGATTCACTATCCTGTAGGTACCTACAAAAACGAGACAACTTTTAATGTGTCTAGCGACTTTTTTTAAGTTAGGTGATGGTCGCATGGTTGAGGTATGGTAAAAAAATACAATTTGAAATGCGAGCTTGCATAAATGTCAATATATCTACTCATATAAAATATAATTTTAGCACATTAATATCTTATTTACATGTCTTTTTTGCCATGTGCCATAGATCAATGTTCAATAGATATGAAAATGTTCATTACAATTCATAAATTTATCATATTTTTCCCATTCAAATATCAAATATTTTATTACCATAATATGTATAATATTACTCAAATTGTGACGCATATTTTATTTAAAACTGCTTTGTTCTTGTTTTGAGCATTTGCTCGTGTTTAAAGAGAACAATTTGTAAAGTGCATAACCGCAAAGAGGTCTAGCGGATCACTAACTGCTACTGCTACTTTGTCGAAGTAGCGTAGTAAATAAAGTCTTATTAGGAAGTCTTTTACATTTTGATTTAGTACTTTGACATAGTTCCATGGTGGTCTAGGAATAAAGGTTGTCGACTGTACATATACGAGAATGTTTAATGACAATAAAGCAGACGGAAAGATGTAGTTTTTTTTTGTTATATGTTTCCGTAGACAATAGTGAAAATTGAAAAAAAAACATCGATCGTCACAACTCTAAACGTATGAAATGGTAACTGCATGATTATTAGTAACATTACAGCAAGTTTTTTTTTTGGTGAATTTTATGTCTCAACGGACGATCAGCACCGGCTTACCAGCCGGCACATGCTGAGTTGGGACCGTTTCACAACAACTGTCGTCTTTGTGTAGCTTTTTTATTTAATTTTACTTTTTTTGTGTGTTGTTGTGAATAAATGTTTTTTTTTCTTTTTTTCTTTTTTAAACAAATGCATTATTTTCAAAATTTAACTCGTTGCAATTCCTATCATTTTAGCCCTAAATTAAATTAATTGTAAATTGTAATACGTGAGATGGTTCTTCCATATGAGTTAAACCGCTGAAGGACCGCGTCGCGCAGTTCCCACACAGCTCGACGCACGCGCAACAACTCAATAAGCGTAGATACAGTTTTCTCCAATATTTCAGTTAATTGACCATTAAGGCGGCCGCTGTGCGATACCATTATAGTACTAGTGGTGACCCCCGGCCCCGGTCGTGCGCCGAAGATCGTTCGTTATACTTTTGCGCTACCAATTGCTCCAAGCGAAATTGTAGCCTACAAACCTTACTCTAAGGCTTCTCAGTACGTACCTTAATTGTGTATTGTCATGAGAAAATCACAAACGAATAAATAAGCCGCGTTCATTTTCGTTGCCGGTTAAAGTTATTTATTGTTGTTATTTCACGACGATTTCTTGTAGATTTTTATTTTTTTGTTGGCACTTAACATAATTTTAAAGCAAGAAAAATCTCTTTCATAATTTTAAGTACTTATTTATATCCTAAATATTTACTAAAAAATATATTTTCGTCCGGTAATTTAAATTCTGTTTTGTATTTTCCGCGACGTCTAACAAAACGGGTACCTAATATTGAATCGATGTTCGCGAGCGCGCTCTAGATCCCGTTGATGTCTTTTGTAAGCGCAAGCGCTAATCTCTCACTTAACTCTACATTTTCTGCTACTGCTAATAAACATGTTTTTGTTCAAGTTTTCTTGTGCCATAAGAAACAGTATTTTCCCATATTAAAAAAACTGGAAATAGAGCGCAGTGGCATTATTCCAGTAGACGCATCCGAGCCTATCGCTGCATGATGGAAGACGTCGCAAAAACCTAAGCTTGCCAACCCTAACGGTACTCCGATCGTCTTCATTTTTCACACAATTAATTGATCGTTTTCACATTGTATCGCACTTTTAATATTACCACTGCTAATAAATTGTGTATTTTAAAAAAAAAAAGTTTTTTGGTAGTAGTATTTATAGTTTTATTTATGACAAAATTAATATCTTTGCACAAAATAAAAATATGTTCTTAGAATTTATGTCTACATTGTAGTTTCATACATTTTGTTAGAATATACGTCGTTTTCTGCCGTTCGAACATTTAATTTTCTTGTTCTTTTATCCCAGGGTATAAAACTATTTAAGGGCACAATAAAACCGCCTCACATTAAACAGCGTCGTCCTTATAATTTTCTAAATAACTCTCGCCTTCGTGCGTAAAGCTTTTAGAGCTTGAAATCGCGCGCCCAGCTTTTGCTTGATACTAGATAAGCTCTTAATTACAAACTAAATGTCCTTGGTATATTTTTAGAACAAAAAAAAAACTAAAGAAATTTTAGTATATCTAAGTACATACCTATATTAGGGTTCAGAATATTAAAAAAACACCCGGTTCATGAATTCAGTCACAGCACTGGTCACAGTCCGCGCGCGATATCGTGCCGCGGCAAGTCTCGACGAGACACTGAACTTGCGCGCGGCGGCTCAACGGTTATAACATAACACGTCTGACGTAACCTTAACCTTGCGAGAAGAAGAGGAACGAACCGCCGGAGGACGGAGGGAGAAAGCCATACGGCCGAGGGAAAGGGACGCCGCGATGGCTTTCTAGGGGATGCGCCGGCGCAAGCGGGTTGGGGATTTTTTGTGAAACTGCCCCCTGGTTTTTTGTGAAGGGGTTGGGCTCTTAGGCAAGGGTCCAATAGGGTCTATGATATTTTATCTCAAATATGGTATGTTTTAATATTCAATATTATATTACTTTCTTCGAAGAAGAGGCTGGGCTAGGCTAGAAAACAACTGTTTGGATAAAAACTAATGTAGGTCACGATTAGTTTCTCAAACGTTTTTATACAGAAAAACAAAACTTACAAACGCAAGTAGGTACGACTGGACAGCGAAAACGTAGCATTTTAGTGTATTTTCATGATAATCCAATAATGTAACGTGCTAATGATATTACTATGTTTAAAGTATAAGTTTAAGGGCCAATTGAACTTAGCTCTTTCAGTGGAGAGAACCATAACAATTGTGTAGGTATGTGTATTTAAAATGTCAGAGACGGTGTATGCGCAAAGTTTACCTTGAAAAACTCTCGACTCGACTCGAT
Organism: Acleris laterana; assembly: GCA_963966035.1. Classification (NCBI taxonomy): domain Eukaryota; kingdom Metazoa; phylum Arthropoda; class Insecta; order Lepidoptera; family Tortricidae; genus Acleris; species Acleris laterana. The sequence continues at coordinate 11,577,398 of OZ014448.1, read as the reverse complement.
GCAAATCGTTTCAGTTTCATGTTAGTATTATTTCAATTTATGGAAAGAAAAAAAAATGGAACACCAGAAGGTTTTGTCGAAATTCATTTTACGGACAACTTACTCTCCAACAAAAGTGACTGAGCCGAAAATGTTTTAACAAATACCAAATGTTTTAAAAAGCCCAAATGTTTGCTAAGACAGTTCACCCGATCTATAGTTTCGGATTTCTTAAAGTCCCAGTAAAAAAAAAACTGAATCGTTTAAAATGAAGGTTTTTGTGCTAAACATTCTTTCATCTCTTATGGCTAACCGAGTATTTATTTACCAGGCTAGTAAACTACTCGTACTTAAAACGAAATAAAAGGAGTAATATCAATAAAGATTGTTTTATAAGAGGGTGGCAAACAAGCATGCGGGCTACCTTACCACCCTTACCATGAGTTACAGTTACTCTACTCGCTAGCGAGTCGAATGCTCTGTCCCTTGCACTCTATAAGAATACTCGCGAGGTCTGCGAGGGATAGAGCTTTCACTCGCTAGCGAGTACGTTAATTATAACTCATGGTAAGGGTACTGATGGGAAGTAATCACCACTACCAATAAACACCAGCAACTCGACAGGAGTGGTCCGCTGCCGGCCAATTAGGGAAATGAAAGCTCTTTTCTTGAAGGCACCCATGTCATAACTGGTTGGAAATACCGCCGAAGGGAGTACGTTCCACAGTTTCACTGTACGAGGCAAAAGTGCCTAGTGAAACCCACGGAGGAAGAACGCCATTCATCAAGGCTACGTTGATGGAGCCTGGCTTTACGAGTGGATCGATAAAAAATAAATAATTAAATTTTATTCATAAAATACTTCATCATAGCTGACTGTTGATTTACTCGCGATAAATTCGTCTCCTCTTGGGACGCGCTGATAGATTTCCGTCGTGTTAAAGTGCCCGCGGCCTACTTACTGAATAATCATCTATTCACTTCTTTTTAAATAGCTTCTTATGTATCAAAATGTACTTGCTGAATAAGCTGATGCTAGATAATAGTTGCCCTTCGAAAAATATAGAGCAAATGCATATCACTTACTGTACAGTTGGCCAAGAAAGTGGTCTACCAGTTTTGATAAAAGTTTCTGTGAGATCTAATTATTGCTAAGGTTGATACTTGTCACTGTCATGATATTATTGCAAGGGAAAATAGAACTTGTTGTATCATGAACTGCAAATGAACTTCAACCGTAGGGTGGTAGACCACATTTTCAGCCGACTGTACCATCAATAACTTTAATTATTTATCCATCTAACCCTGTCATACCGAAGGAACATTAAATCCCAAGTCAAAAACGATAAATTATCTGTCCTACGCTTCGCTGTATGTGCGCCGGCCCTAACCCTAATTGTTGGTTTTTACGAAAATAATTTAACGTTTTTTTTACCTTACTAAATTCGTCGTCATTTTGACTCGAGTTAATAACCTAACCCAGTGTTAATTTTTTGGTGCAAGTGGCCCTAATTGTGCAAGGTATCCTAAAAACATCAGCCTATGGTCTTCGCCACTGCTGCTTTTCCATTTTCTAATTCAGAAGCTCCATTGTTTACACCTAATTTCACACATTTATTTACCATACTGCCTCCATTAAACTTTAAATAGGTTATTAACAAGCCGACCTTTGCCGAACACAATACCTAACGCAAACAATGCACGTAACGCCAGTTCTCACTTGGTAAAAACGAGAGTCCGCAACCAATAAAACCACTGCGCTCGTTGAATAACACATTAAAAACTTTTCGCAGTTATATATACAGTTCCCATTCGACACAACATTTAATCTCCATAGCCATTTAAAAAAATGTGAGGGCATTTCACTTTCGCGCGATACAATTGGGCCCGCGACGTTTTTCTTCGCCGGCCTTTATGTTATAAAGAAACGATTATGCCTATGAACTTTACTTTCTACGGGTCACAAGGACATGGCGGTTACAAAAGTACCTTAATCGATTACAGACCGTGTTGTTAGTTAAACTTTCGCTTGTTACTCCTAGTACGGATAACTACAAGATTCCTTTGTGGTTTTAAACTTATGTTGAACCGTGAGCAGCAGAAGTAGCTACGCAACTGAAGAGGTCAAAATGATCTTCTGCACTCGACACTATTGTCAAGAGAATACGTCGTGTCTAGATCATTTTGAGCTTGTTGACCATTAAGTCATCAGCTAAATGTAACTATTATAGTTTCCCACGGCGTTATTACCAGAGAAATTACCTCCGAAAAACGCAAAATTACAAATAACGAGATCGTTTACTAACTCCCATTGAGTGCACCTAATAGGTCTGTTGATGGATAGATCTGTCTGCGCGATGCGTGACGCCGGCGCATTCATTGTCACAGGCAAGCAGCTTCATTAGTGTTATTATGAATGATCTCCGCCACCAATCGCTCGTATCGTACAGAGGGGTTATTATAACATAGCTATGAAGTTCACTTTACGCTGAGAGAAAACGACAGAGCTATGTAACTACTATAGCTCTGTCCTTTACGCTTTCCTCAAAATGAACTGCGTAACCATAATTAATAACCCCCAGGAATGTTCCCAAGATCATCGAATACGGGTTTGTTTGTGTTTCCCATCAAGCCATGTGCCTATTATGTCAGCATTAGAACCTCTTTACGCTGCCGGCGTGCAATTAAAACTATTGTTTTGAGCCCTCAATTACACGGCTCGCGGAAGTTTCGTTTGATTTAATACGTGTTTGCTGAAGAATTAACAGCAGACGCGTATAAAGACGTCTGCGGGGAATAATGGATGTCTCGGCGGGCATGAGTGGGATTGCTGTATCTTGATAAAACGGCCGGCCATACAAACGCCTACTCGGTTGAAGATTGTCATTGTGACCCTCGTTATGTACCGCCTAGCATGATTCTGATGTTTGTCGAAATGCAGAATGAAAGTAGTTCTACATACGAAAATATTAAATAGGTAGTCGTCATGCTTGTTTCTTTTATTGAATAAACATGTAATTTTTGTTTCATTCATGAATGCACTTAGTATTTTTTCATAGGTGTTTGAATGTTTTAGTACAAACTTCCCACCCCCATTTTATTAACCATGATTTAAATAGAAAATTTTATTGTGCGGATGTTTTAACGATACTTTTATATGGACACGTCATAAAAGTAATGTTATAGGCGTTATAGCAGACAGAATTCGAGCTATGAAATAAATTTGGTTTAGAAAATACATTACCCCGCAGAGGTTATAAAAATGTCGTTAAAAACTGGGATAGAAAATAAATCCTATGTTAATATCTGGAGTTAACGGTCTCTCTTATTATAAGGGATGGTTTAATAATATCAAACCGCGATTAGAACACGATTCGAAAGTACCGTTGTTGGCATAACAGTACTTATATATGTATAATTAATAAATTAATTAGTACCTATTAATTGATTAATAAATAGTGACTACATATTATTTATTATTTATTTATTTATTTGAACTGATAAACATCATAGCCTTAGTGTGCAAAACTTGGTTACAGAATTATCAACAAGTTTTTAGAGTTGTTGGAAATTCTGTAGCTCTGCCTACCGCACTCTGTGAATAAAGGCCTGAGTTAATGTATGTATGTATGTATTTAAACTTCTTTGCACAAAATACAATAGAGTACAGATGGCGGACTTAATGCCCAATGGCTTTCTGTTTTATAAAATGTTCTCATATTTACCTCATGATATTTGACAAATCTGTCATGATTTTTCATTACCTATCTGAGTGAATAATTTTCGATGGTAGTTCTAATAGTAATAATAGCATATTTTTTATGTAAATAACATAATTTGATATTTTTTCCAGCTTTAGAACTTCATCGTACTAAAATAAGTATTTTCATTTATCTGCACACTCTACCATTGACAATGTTATTTCATGTACTAAATCAAAAACGACATGTGCTCAATCCTATTCTAATCACGGTTTGATAATAATATACTTGTAAGTCAGGGAAGTTCGTATAATACAGTGTAAGAAAGAAAGTTAGACATGTCTTCAGTATACAAAAGGAATATAACAAAGCTTAAACTAAACAAAATAACAACAGAACACCACGTAAGGTGTACATGCGTAGCAAGTAGGCTGTATTCAATTATTTTGTATGCATTAGATATATTATTTTACCACGTTATGCCATAAAGATTTTATTTATAACCTTTATTACATTAAAAATAAATCTAAAATCGCGCAATTACTCGGGATTATCCGTAGTTATATATATATTATATTGTAAGGCCGCGGCCGCACTGGGGTGTTATTCTCGGGTGTAATGCTCGCGCTAAAATGTGTTTTGTTCGCTCTGACGGGACTACTTAAACTCGCCGCTGCGATTTCGCTCGTTCCTCCGACCTTCCGTTGTTTTTGAGAGAATAACACCCCTGGTCAGGCGATGGCGATGCAACAGCGACGTTAGCAAAACAAACACCTTTCAAGCTATGTTGGCGGCCGCATTGATTAAGCGACTTGCGACAACATTTTGATTATTTATGTCTCTCATAAGATTCAAATTTAAGATTCAAAAAAAGTAACGCAGTAGCCTGTCCATGTTAACGCGGACACTAACAAATCGCGTCGCTGTCGCGTCGCCAATCGCTCGCCCAGTGCGGCCGCGGCCTTAAAGTCGTAACTCTCAATTGCACTACCTATTCCAATTATGTTCACTGCATTACCTATAGCACCTTGCAGCTTTTAATTGAAAGTCTTTCAAAAGCGCATTAAATAACATCTCGTTGGGCTTTTACAACTATCTGCGGCTTGATAACTAATTGCAGCTATTGAATGGCTGCCACGCATACTTCTTACATGGGTCTTACGCTGTTTTTAGGATTCCGCACCAAATGCTCGAAATAAAGAAGAACCATATTCTTCGCCTTTGTTTCAGAAACTGATAATAAAAATAGTAGGTATTAGAAATTATCTATAAGTATATTATAATCGTATGTTACTAAAGTGCGGTTTCTGTTGACAAAAAAGAGTAGATATATGTCATACGTGGTGCGGTTTGTAAACAATGAATGCCAGTGCTTGAGTTATACTCGCAGTTTACCCGGTTTTTACTATTTCTAATTAATGTATTCTCCGTGTTTACCATCTTAGTAAAGTTACTATTGTGGAGTTTATGACCATTTGACATAGCTTCTGCCTTTCACCTTCGCACAGCGCCTCGTATGCGATTTATTTATAGTTTATCTCTCTCCGTTATCACTGCGCCGGTGCGTAGGGCTTCCGTTCGCACTTGACACTGTGATCGCGCATTCCTTGAGAACCAACTTAAGAAGTAAAATCATATTGGTCATATCTATATTGGTTTTATTCCCGACAATGCATGAGGAGAATATATATCTAACATGTTCGGATGCCTCAACCGGGAAGGGAGGTTGTTGGACTGGTATATAGCACAACGTTGATTGCGTCTCAGTCACGCTAACTCATACTCGTCCCGCAACGGTTTTTTTCCCGGTCTTTGCAATAATGTACTATAAAGTGTACATAAGAAATGGCTTGTTTATTGAAATCCAATATTGGCTTTTAAATCAGTATTAGCAGGAACTTAACCATATATTTACACACTCTTGACTTATTTACGACCAGCCCTCTATTTCACTATCATGACAATGACAGGTGACAGATGACATTTCAGTGTACACTGCGCAGCTTATAATAATATGACACCTAGTGAAGTATCAGCGTGCTAACTTTGCAATGTATGCCGAATTGTCACCTGTCACATGTCATTGTCAAGATGGTGAAATAGTGGGCAGATGTCTAAATTTCTCACGAATACTTGTTTTTAATAGCAAACAACAACACAACAATTGTACAATGGTTATATAGCTGTGTGCAGTCGGCCAGCTGCGAGCGTGACGTCATTTACGACGAAATAATACCCCGCTGGGGCGCTCGTCTAATTTGTCTTAAGGCTTAGGACACACCAAGAGTTTACTTGCAGTCGCAAGTCTGTGATGCCGCCGCTGCACAGTCCAACATGTGTGAAGAAATGTACGAAACCTTAAGAGAAACTGTTAGTTTGTTCTAATACGATTAACTGAAATATCTGCCGAAGGGCCAACGGGCCGAATATCGGGCACCGAGAACAACAGTCGTTAGTTTAGTTTTATTTTTATTTTGTAATAATTTCGTTGACGTCGCAAATTTGAATTTGATTTGATTGAATTGGAATACAGGGCATGCTTTATCTTAAATCACATGGATGTCCAAAAATTACATGTGACACTTTACATGTAGGCTTGGGTGTAGTCAAAAATAAAATATTCCAGTTAAGCTCGATTTTAAACGAGGGTTGTGATTTGTTAAGAATTGTGTGAGTGACAGAGACTATTTGATATGACAACTATAAGGGCGCGTCACACCAGTACCCAGTACCGTTTTAGTTATAACTTTTGAATTATGGTCCAACAGGTGTTTGTAAGTATAAGACCCGTTGCCTGAAATAAGTGTTTCTTATACATATAAATAACGGTTTGACGTTTAAAACGTTTGTAAACTAGGCCGAACAAGATGTAAAATACCGAACCAGTATATTTTGTGCGTAACTGATAAAATGAATCACGTCGATGGACATAGTATGGATCGCGAACGTTAGTAGTCGCCCAGAAGCTAGTATTATTTATAGGGAGCTCACTGCACTACTTCAGGCCTTACCACACTTAATATCCAACGTTCATTTTCTTTCTAGGGATCCGCCCCACAAGTGAAACGATACGTATAAAGTTATGCCACGGAAACTTTAATGGCCCATCCTGTATGATCGTAAAAATATGATAACTTTAATAAATACAAGCAGTGTTTAGATTTTAAGTGGATACCTCATTTTTAAGGGAAATGGACAACACTACTGTACTTTCTTGGTTGTATAAAGCATAAAAAACACTAAATTACCCTATAATAGACCAGTTTTTTATACGTTAAATTTTCATTTCATCATGTCACCTGAACAAAGCACATTGTTGGTCATAAATTACCCCCAAGAGGAGAACTGTCACCTCCCGCGCTCTAAATAGTGAAACAAGTGTCCAATGCGTATTTTAATGCTCTCGCAATCTGTAGTTTAAATATGGATTTATGTTGCCTATTCAAGTAATTTTTTCCAAAAGTAAACCATACTCGTACGGTCACGAGCGTTAATTTGGGACCAATTTCAAGAAAAATATGCTTGAAGTCGTCAATGTCATTAGAGATGTCAAGTAATTTGTAACTTTTAGGAAACTCAACCTTATTGTTTGAAGAATGACAGATTGACTTTCAAACTAAGGTGAGTACCAAATTAAACCTCGTGACTGTACAGTGTTTTTAAATATGTAAGCGTACTTTTGTTACTCTCGTGTCACTCTACCACAATCTATTTTTGATCATAGATTTCCCCAAAAAGTATCCTCCTACCCTTTATTTGGCAGTGTTCATCACAGTGAACATACCATAATGTTTTTTTTGTGCAATTTTTTTATGCTGATGTAAAATCAAAAACTATCTGAATTAACGAGGCCTATTTTTATTTATGCCATTTAACAATCTATACTAATATAAAGCTGAAGAGTTTGTTTGTTTGTTTGCTTGAACGCGCTAATCTCAGGAACTACCGGTCCGATTTGAAAAATTCTTTAAGCGTTTATTGCCCATTTATCGAGGAAGGCTATAGGCTATATCATACTCACATAAACAGAAGCGAAGCGAGGGCGGGTCACTACATTTTACACTAGTAAAATGAAGCTGTTACAGCTCTAGTGCGTGAATAAGACTCGCGCTTGGCCCCTCTTTTTTCGCGGAGAGCCCGCTCTGATGACGTCGATCTTCACACGCTCCGTGCCAATTATAGATGGTCTGTCTTGGAATATTAATCACCAAGGGAATGTTTTTTCCCACTTTTCAATGAACCCGAGAAATTTCTTCCTGGATCGTGGATAATGGGTTACAAATGTACTTTTCTAAGTAACATGCATGCTAATGTTGCGTTTGGTTTGTGGAACCCTTGGTGGTCTTTTATATGCTTTCATGGTTATAAAAAAACTTGAAAAATATTATGTAGTTAATTAATGCATGTAAAGCACGATTAATTTGTGTATTTAATAGCGGAAAAAATATCTTCTTAAATACCTAGTCGCAAAGTAAGCTTAAGGTTTGTTCTATGGGTGGGAAATATATATACGAATTAATATATAGAAAACATCCATGACTCAGAAAGAAGTTTATGGCGATTAGTATGACATACTTTTTATTTTATTTATAACTCCTTTTGTAACTATCAAATTCAATGCAGTGCCAAAAATCTTTTTTTTTTATTTAAATTTTAATAGTATTCCACCTTACGTGATTTGGTAGTTACACGCTGTACATCGCAGTATATAGAATATCACATTCGCAAAACATCATACTAGCAAAACGGCATATAGGTATAGGTACCCATAACGTCATACTAGTAAAACACGATATTCGCAAAACATGGTATTTATTTATAAATAGCCAGATTTGGTTAAATAATCGTAGGTAGGGTTAGGTTAGGTTAGGTTTACGGTAGGCTCGGAGGACCTAACTACTCAGTAACAGGCGCTCCGCGGTAGCGCAGGTTCCTACTAATAAAGATGTTTTGCTACTATGAGGATTTGCGAATATCATGTTTTGCGAATATGTTGTCCAACAACGTAGGAGCTACAGTGAAAAGCCGATATATAGTCCCATACATAGATAAATAGACTATTAAAGTCATTAAAGTTAAATGCCAGACGATAATTATCCTGAAATCTGAATGTAATACAAACCATTCGTTCCTCATTCGCCTTTTACTTTTAGCACATTACAATTTGTTAAACGGCGACTACATTGTTCGGCACTTTACATTGCAGGCCTGCACTTAAAACCAACCGGCTAATTTCTTTAAGGTTGTGGTTAGGAGTAGTTAAGTATGAAATAATCCCGCAGTCATATAATAGGCAAAGAGTCGGTGCCAGCGATTATTACGTCTAATTGGTTTGTAATTATCGGCTGAGGCTGGACGCGGTGGCAGCCGCCGTACCTATAATGACGTGCCCAATAGGTAATGCTTTTGTTAAGTCTCTAGAAACTAGGAGAAATTCATCACTTACGCACATATTTACAAATGAAGTACGTGTATTATTATTTATTATTGTCTATTGATGCTTAGGGGCTTTATTCAACAGCTTTTCAGACGACTATTTTGTATATGTATGCAACAAATTAGTAGATTAATCGATTCATCAATTTATTTAGCATTGTATAATGGCTCGTACGTACCGCCTTGTCTTTCATAGAACCAATAATATTTCAAACATATTCAGTTAGTTTATGGAAAAAAATATTTAAGGATTTAATATATATAATGGTGTCTAAGGGCTGATTTGCCGATCAGTCCGAAATCGGAAGACGAGGACTTGATTTCTGACATAGACCTTATTGCCCTTATAGGGGCATGTAGATATTTTTAAGATCTTGGGAACGTGAACTTCGACTGTACTTTGCAAGTTCTCCGAGGTTGGACTCCTTAGTTTGGTAACGATAAGCAGATGATTACTGTTCAAAAATACTAAGTTGCTACATGCTTGTCTTAATAATATTGTTTCTAGGAAACTTATTATAGATCAATTTTCTTTGTTTCAGACAGAATTAAGCTTTATTATAAAAACATCAAAACTCATTAGACCTAAACTCAACTTTTATTCATGACACTGACAAACGGGTTCTTTTAGCTGTGGCGCTATGTCTAGTTTACCCTGAAAATGAAGTTTACTCTTTCTCATTCAGAGCTACATCGACTTGATTCTTTTTCACTACAGGTAGTTTCAATAGAGCTGCGATTAAACTCAAATAATTGGAACGAATGAATCTACTATGATTGCTCGGGTGCTGTCGCATCGTTTGAAACGGTTCGAATTTGTAACCGAAAACCTTTGTTTGTTACACATACGTACATTTTGATTAACTTATTCGATTAATTCGTAGCAGCTCTAGTGAAACGACCTGATGCCCTTGCCAAGATGTGACGTAACTTTTCGTATCACGTCATCTACCAGCAGTGACGCGATTGGTTTAAAAACTAAACGAAATAGAAACGCTAGTTAGCGTAATGCATCTTGCCAAGGGCCTCTGAACCGTGGTTTAAATTATAGTATTCACTTTTAATTAGTGCTTTAAACATCCCCACAAGGCCTCTAACACCAATGTTAGTACCGTGTGCAGCTTAGTTACGGCTAAACTGTCAGGAAATTAGAAATTTTATTTATTCTTCTTTAAACAGATCTCAGGCGTCAATTACAGTTTTAACGACAGTTATTACTACAGAAATGCTGTAATTTTGTTTTCCCATTATATAAGTAATCATTCTAACTATATTCTGCGCACATAAAACACTTATAAGTAAGACGCGTTATTACGCACTCTTTCCAGGAAAATTTGTATTCAGTCCGCAAAAGTAATTCTGCTGTACTCAGTTTTTTAGGTGGTTCTCGATAAATCAGAACTAGTTTCTAACCTGGACGGTGTTTGTTGCCATCTCATAACGTATGTTTTTATTAACCTGTCCAGCTTTTTGTCGGGCCCTTCAATATAGTAAGTGTCTACTTAAATCATAAAATGATAGAGTAATTTCTCCCTTGAAAGTTACGCACGTACTTGTTGGGCTCGAGGTTTATATTACGCGGCGTCGTTTAGCAGCTTACGCTGTAAAATCTAAATTGGATCACTATTTTGAAACTATGTTATTCCGCTATAAAGTCCATGGACCTCAATTATTATAAGTGGGTTTGTTTAGTTTAGTATTTTTCTAGAAATAAGTTACAGCTACTACAAGTAAAACATTTAAGGTACAGTCGGACTCAGAAAGAAAGATAAGACACACAGAAAAAAAAACAGGAAACAGCAATAAAAAACACTGGGTCAGCATAATGCTGAGGTGTTAAACTGATTTTCAGCCAGCTCCGTTTGTGACAGACGGACGGTACGCAATACGAATAAATATTATAAAAAAAAACTTATAATTAGTGACAAAATACCTAAATGCAAAAACTACTTGCAAATACCTTACATATTTAAAATAGAAATACCTACTTGTCCAGTATACAGCATCGACAATTTGGCACAATTTATTTATATGACGTATTGAATGAGATTGGTTGGAATTTAGAATATCAATAGCAGCGACAAGGTACTAAAATGTACAGCTACTTATGACTCGCCCATACATAAGATAACGTGAGTCTAAATAATTCCGTGAAAACTAATAACAGTTCAATTTCTATACACCTAGATATTCATGAAAGCTGTTTTAACGCTGCGGTATTGAATTTTACTACAAAATTATGACAAAATTAACGTTATATAGGATTTTAATACCCTTTATCTTACGAGGCACATCCGTTAGTTCAACAATCAAATCGTTTAACTCTTCGTTATTTATGATGTCGTATTAACATCAAATAATATTATATTTTATGATATCTTCGCGTGTTTATTGTCTTTTAAAACCGTCACCTAGCCCTGAAATTGTGTTGTATTTATTAATTGACGATCTGTTTAACTCAGTACCTATTACACTTTACTGCTTTTCTATTTTTCCCACGGGGATATAATTTTACCATGTGGAGAAATTACGATCGCATACGTAACGGTTATGAATGTTGTCTGGAAAATAAGCCACGATCGAGGAAAAAGAACACAAGTCAGCCAAGCTGCCGTGCCGGGAGCTTTTAGTTTGAATGGATGACCGTTGAAATGGATTTTATTTGCACGACGGCTTAGTTAAGGGGTGTTTCGCACATAAATTTTACTTGCCGTGTTTTAAAATTTTAATTGTTAAAATTTTATTAATTTTAATAACATACCGGTTCTACCCGTGACACATTATAATTAGTACCTACATCATAAGTCCTAACATAAGTTTTGTATCAACTATAGCGAAAATCTTAGAAATTAATTTTATTATTACGTCTTGTTATTTTAAATGCATGTAACTGTTTTGCTCTTTATATAAAACATAATTTTAAAGCAGCTTAGCTCAAGTTTACTGCAATCCTTGAAAGCTCCAAAGTGTGAAAATTATAATGTTTATTTTATATTCAATCAGGAAAACGGTATATTATAAACTTGATTGCTGCTTCATAAACCGACTGCGTTAAAACTGTAAACACATGTTTTCATTTAGAACACCGGTTTGGTATATTTATCTTATAAACAGTAAAGTCCCCTTATACTTACCTATAGGGCTCTGTGAACTACAAGAATGACGTTTAATACATTCTGGATATAATTTCAAAGGAATATGTATCTAGTTTAAATGTAAATATGTTTTGGTACGTACAAAACGCGTTTTAAAGCCAATTTCCACGGTATCATTGTCTTTTCCTGACAACCGCATTGAATACAAATACTTGAATGTCGAAAGTCGCATCTACCGGATAGCATTATAGTATGAATGTACTGTTTGCACCTTAAACCGCCTTTTTTTTAGATTCCATTTGTGGACACCTTTTGTGTTGTGAATTTCATTTTTACACATTAAGTGCACATGGGTGATTCAACTTTTTACTGTCTTTGCAAGAACGTTGGCTTTTACGACTTAGTTCAACCAAAGCTAGGTATCTACACTAATATTATAAAGAGGAAAGATTTGTATTTTTGTATTTTTGTGTGTGTGTAATGAATAAAGTCAAAAACTACTGCGCCGATTTCAAAAATTCTTTCACCATTGGGAAGCTACATTCACCCTGAGTGACATAGGCTGTTTTATTTTTCTACAGCTAATTTTGTATATAGTTAAGTGTGTAAATGAAAAAAAAAAGTACTGGTGAACCAGAAGACACCATTATTTTTATTAAAAAATCGTGCTCCGTACAACCTTGATTACGACACCTTCACATTCTGATCTCTCACCCAATGCGGTGAGATGTCAAGTGTCATGTTTAAGTAGTTAAAAAAAGATCCCTTGACTGGTTATGTTAAGAAAGCTAGGGCCGCTTAATTTAATTTAGCTCGACAGAATTTCCCAAAGATTACGGCTATGATTACGAATTTCTGTCCCAAATGCTGCCGTTTCAATGGGCGCATTAGTCATCCTTACCAATTGTGTGCCCGGGTTCTCATAATCATTTTAATTCAGCTACTTCTGATGTCTAGAACAGTTAGACTAAAATTTGTAAAGCTAGAGGCCATTATTTCTACGGTCGATTTACTCCGGACGTACGGTGACTCGCGGGTCAATAAATGTCTCGTATGACTCAATATGTTTGTTTACACGCTCCTGTCGAAAGTCCGTTTAATGGAATCAAGTGAAGGAATATCAATTTCACTTTTCCCTCATCTAGTGTGGCATTCGAGGCACGATCGAGGCCGCCGCCGCACGCGCCGCCGCACCACTGCCGCTCGCCACCCCGCTTGACAATTTATACACCCGCTTTATATTGCATACACATAAAATCACAAAATCATAAGCCATATTTCAAAAGTTAAATAATTTTCCTTATGTACCGCACCTTATTACGTCTCGTGTTAGACTTCTTTATGGGCTACGTATCTGTAACCGTGAATTCTGCGCACTCGCAAGCACGCTGTTAACTGTAGCTCAGAGGGAATTCTGTCCTGTAAACGGTTTAAATATTGTACCGACTGGTATCGTTATAAAGATAATTAACGTTATCACCCTTAGGTTGTTCTATTGAGCGTTATTTAGACAGAAGGAACGGCATAATAAACGGCAGGAAGAAGCGCCGAGCTTTACGAGCGAAGATATATGTCCAATTGGCAGTAAAAGCATTTTAACGGCATATTGCTTTAGAGTTGAAAATTAAAGCAGCGGATGTTAACAACCGCTGGTTACTAGAATTAATTAGATGTGTTGTAGTATAATTTCTCATTTATTTCAACACGAGCGGGTTGGAATCTCCGCGACATTTCCATACTTTCGCGGCGCTCGGTACTGGATTAGCATATGCAAAGCGTATATCACCGGCCGCTGGGCTTGCTCTGTTCCGGCTGCGTAGAGCGCGGCTACATGCGCACGCGGCGGCGGCTCCGGTGACACCGCGCCGCCGCCGCCGCTTCCGCGGAGACTAACTCTGCCTTCGGCGTTTGACCAATTTGGGAGTTCGCTTAAAGGTTTTACAAGAGCTAATTAGAAGACGAATCTCCAATAAACTTAGCTGCATGTAAGACGTAAAGTATGTGTTGCTCGAGCTAAAGCGGTTTGTAATCCAGACGCGGTCTGGATCGAACGCCTCTGGCAAGTACGTGTATTATGATATGGGAAGCAATAGATAATATTTGATGGATAGAAACTTCTTTAGATTTTATAGGTTATAATATTGTATTTGCTCTCTAATAAGTAAAGTAGTACATGATTTTAGATAGTTTATGTGATAAGATAGCAAATAACATATGCTTTTTTAACTCTGCGAACAAATTACGGACTATAGTGCGTTCACAATAAAACCTATTAAAAAATATTACCCGCATAGTGATGCCGCTTAGGGCGCTATAAAAAGTTCCACGATGTTGTTGAGAAGCTGATGAAATTTAATACCCATCAGGCTAAATAATTCTACTTACCGCTTGAATGGACACTGGAGTGATCGCTCGCGCTAGGAGTAAATTAATCTACATACTTACTGATCCCTAGGGGTGACTATTCATGAGGCTACAAGTTTTTGTACAACATGCCGACGGATAGCAAAATAATATTATGATATAGTAAGGTTAGGTTAGGTTAGGTTAGCTTTTGCTTTCTATTACATAATAATTATTTGAGCTACAAAGGATGGTTTTTTTGGAAAATAAATACACTGAAAAGTATGAAATGAAAAACTGATCCCTTTTATGAATAGTATATTTTATAAAATACATGGTGTTTACCAACAGGAAATATTTTTTAAAAGCTTTTATTTAACTTGTAATGTATGTATGTAGGTATGTATGTAAGGGTCAAATCTCGCAAGTCAAATTTGACCCACTTCCCGGTTTCCGATGAAGCTGAAAATTTGCATACGGCTTTAGTTCTGATGACAATACAGTAATATAGTACCATCGAGCTGGTTTGATGATAGAGACGGACAGTGGCCATAGGAACTCCTAGATTACACATGATAAACCCATCGTGATAGGGCTTGTTAGAAACGTCTTGACAAGTAAATGACGACTGTGCAAAAAACGTACAGACGGCAATAAAAGCTTGTTCCAAAAATGAAATTTTTGACAGAAACTTATTTATAATACGAATAGATCCAGAACGTTGGAATGTTGGAACTTAACATTCAATAATTAAGTAAGTGTATAATATATCATTGTCTAATGCCCATGGCCAATGCACAAGCCAAGAACTACGTCAATTTATGTAAGATACCCTACTGATTTTTTTTAAATAAAATCTACTAGTTGCCGAAAGAAAGATTATATATAGGATACTACAGTTGAGTTAAAATAATTTTTTTTAATAGAGACGTCGTTTTTCTTAGTTGGTAATGGTTCTATGGATACAGCGAATCGAAATGTCATGTTTTATGTGCTAATTATTATATTCATTTTATTACGTTTATATGTTTCAAATGACATTTCATGTTGTTTTTCTCACACAAGTCTTCATCTAACGGGTTCTCTTAATATATGACCTTAATCTTCATCATTTTAAACCAAGGAGTTATAAGCGTAACCAAGAAAACGTTATCCCGTTACTTATTTTATTCGATAATGCTTCCGTTTCACGAATATTCGATTTAATCCTATTAGGCTGTAATAAACTCCGCATTTAATACGTATCGCTGGAGCTTTTCTGTGCCTCAATGTTAATTCACACTCTTTCGTTGTTTACAGGTAAGTAACCAGTAAGTAAGGTTATTTTTAACACCAGGTAAGTGATTCTCTTAAACTCGACGCAGCAAGTATTAACCAACAAGTTGAAAGGGCGTGCATTCTCAGTTTACCCGCTTTATCCATCGAGTGAGCTAGCTCGTATGACTTGGCTCGCTCGATCGACCGTTCGACAGAGAACCGTTTTTAAAGGAATAACACGACCTCTTTGAAATGGGAAAAAAAAGGTAAGTCGTCTTTATAGGTACTGTCATACATAAATGACCATACATATGCACACTTACTCTTTGTTATGTGGTATAAGTCATTTGTGTTGCCACTATGATTTAGCCAATATCAGGTTTAAGGAAGGCACACGTTTACGGAGAAAGTGCTTACTTCGTGTTAACACTTGACAGTAGTCACTCGCAAAATGTTTTGTTATATACACAGTTTTAACAATTTTTTATCAACCCATTCGTGGTTTGGATGTTAGAAACGGACATAATTACACACGCATACATACATTAAATCACGCCTATTTCCCAGAGGGGCCGGTAGAGACCACTTCTTTCCACCTGCTACGATCCTGACAAATCTCTTTCATTCCACATTGTACATCGAGTCATGCATGCACGTCGGTTTCGGGCGCCTTTCCAGTACCTATTTGTCCGATTTTATTCGAATAAGTACGCCTACGGTACGTTCCGACCCTTCATTCACTTTCGCTCTGTATCTCTTGCGTCAATCTTCTTTTATCGATCCTTTCCAAATGACCGAACCGTGTTGCTATATACACACTTAAAACAAACCAATAAAAACTAATGACATTTTGTATACCTTTTTATCCTCGTTCCTTATTTCAACAACTCTTCCTTTTACCTTTATGCAGCATAAAGCATCTTATTATCATGAAATAAAGGTCTAAAAACCCTTGATTCCCCAGTCGTGTACCCTCGGGACGCAGCGCAGTTCCGCTAATGCGTTAGTTTCCCTGCAAATGGACTGATGCTGTCCTGATAACCCCAGTAACATCACGAACTGCAATAATACAAAATAATGAATTCCTGAATATGTATTCGGATAGACGCGACGACGAAAGACGACGCGGTTAGCCGAGTGGTTAGTGACCCTGGCTACGAAGCTAACGGTCTCGGCTTCGATTCCCGGTATGGACAAATATTTTTGTTTTCTATAAGTCTGTAATCTTTACATAGTATAAAACACCGCACCACCGCGCCATCTGTATGTAATTTACGCTTTGATTTTTCAAAATACGCAACGGCTTTTAATGCGGTTTACATTAGATAGAGTGATTCAAGAGTATGTCCTTGTCTACTTATTATAAATTCAGGTTTAGGTAGTTTTGTACGGGTTTTACAGAAAAGTCACATAAACCGAAGCGAAGCGAGGGCGGTTCGCTAGTTCTTTATACAAATACTAACGACCCGCCCTCGGTTCGCTTCTGTTTATATGAGTTTTCTGTAACGCCCGTACATAAAAAATAATTTATTATACATAAAAACCTTCCTCTTGACTCTATCTGTTAAAAAACCGCATCAAAATCCGTTGCGTAGTTTTAAAGATCTAAGCATACATAGGGACAGACAGACAGACAGCGGGAAGCGACTTTGTTTTATACTATGTAGTGGATGTTCACTGTTGCCTAGTACCCATAGTAAACAACTACAAGCCTCGAGCTTTTGGCATTAGCTCAATTTGTGTAAAATTCTAACCCCATATAATTTTAAGTACAGTGCATTTCATTTTACTTACGCTAACGAATTGCATGTGTTAATTATGGCGTGTACAAGTGTAAGTACGATCATAACATCTGCGCTCAACAACGCGATAAATAGTTTGTCACTATTGTAACAAGCGAGATAACTATCTCCCCGGCGGTTCTCACGGCGTATTATACATTACGCGCGATATTCGTGCGGCTTTTCATTTCCTGCGTAGACGCAACTTTATTCGACCAAGTCGCACCGTTAACATTCGGACGGTAACGCTCCGTTTTATACAGGGTGTACATTAGAAATTAATAAGAGATAAAAGTGTCCTATGAATGTCACCTTAACTTCTCTAAAATTGTTTTGGTAACTTCAAATTATTTGGAGACTATTGTTCATCACCAAATTATTAAATTATATTTCTTTTTACATTTAGGAATATTTTTTGCCAATATTACCAAGAATATATTCTTCCTTGTACTTGCATACATAGTTCACATGTCATTTAAATCATTTTAAACGAGAAACCCGACGATATTCTGTCCAAAAGATTAAACTTCAAACTGAACATTATTCTTTATTAAATACTAGACACTAAAGTATGAATGCATTGTTTTGCATCTAACATGTAGTGTCACAGCTGTCTGTGCGCACCGCACGACATAGAAAATAAAAAGAAAGCGTGAGATATCTCCTGACCGCCATGACCAATGCTAACCCAAAGGATGAAATAAATTTAAACCCATTCCGTTTAATGTATGCTTCGAAACAAACTACCTATAAAATCACAATTTACGACCGGATTAGTACAATTTAAACCAAGATATTTTACTTTCAAGATTTAACCCTCAGGTTTATCATTTAAAAATGTTAATTCAAATATAATTTTATCCTTCACCCGGTAAAGCACTTGTTTTTCCGGTTCTGGTATAGGTCAGTTTGTTTCTATGAATTGCTCAGACTGTAAAGCAAATGTTATATACAAATATCCTCTCAAGAAAAGTTAATTAAAATTGCTATGCATTGCGTTATTTCTTCATTAAGCCGTACCAATAACGGACAAGTTCTCGGTCATTATTTACTTTTAAATTAAACTTGGACAAGAAGTTGTAGTAATTCCCACCGGATGGTCACGTATCATGAATATACACTCAAAAGCAATAAAAACAGATCACTGTACGAACAAATTGATGTATACCGTGACCCGTTTTTACTGCTCTTAAGTGTACAGAGTATGCGTTCTAAACTAAAACGCACGCGCACCTAGCCGTGCTCGATTTACGATCGCTCACATTTTAATACATTTTAATCGATCGCATATTTACTACTCCGTAATATTGTTTGACTCGTTTTTAACTGGTTTGGAAGAAAATGGCATCTAACTTCGTCGCCTTCATATAAACTCCAGTGTATTTTATAGCCTTGTATTTTCATTAATTCAGAAACTAAGTCAACGGATAAATAAAAAGGGAACGCGACATTGAAATAGCAATCGCATGCAACCTGTCATTATCACCATAATTTTGTAATGGATCTTAACGGAAGTAAAAAAAAAGCCAAATCTCTAGCCGCCATTCCAAAGCTAAATTTTAAATTGCATGTGCAAAATTAACGGCAATTGTAATGTCGGTGGTGCTGTTAAAATTGTCTATCCTAAAAAGGATGTCACGCGTTAAATCATATAGCGTTACAATTTTCAGTTCCGTAACAGATAATAATAGAAATCAATCGAAGTAAGGAGAGCAGTGGGCAAAAAAACCGCTAACCGAACTTTGTGGTCCGATGGAACGTCGACTCATTCATTACCGGAGCCGTGTGGTTGAGTTATTTAATAAAAACGTTACTCGGGACCGCAATACGGACCGGGCACCGCATTGTCTTTAGAGACACTATTCGGAACAGATTGGTGATTCTGATCAACGATCGGCCTTGAACTCGAGCTTGTGAACGTCACACAAACAGGACCAACACCTGAACGAGAAAGTTAAAAAACTGTTTTTCATTTTTAAACCGCTAATGCTAAAGCATTATGGTATTTTGTGTGGGCGTTGATGTACTATATTAATCAAATACGCTAAGCTCGCATTTTTTATACAAAAATCACTGACCCAACGGGTAAAAGTATTAACGGATACGTTCAAATTTAAAACGAATTTATTATTATCAGCGGCGGCTGCATGGTAATTAAATTCCATAAAAAAATCCCTGGAAAAAATTGGCCAAGCCTCTTGAGGCATTATCCATAAATATTTTTAGTGAATCGTGGAAATGCCCATTGATCTGCAAATACTAAAATTTGTATTTGGGAGGCTTTAATTAATTCGTGTGTAGTAGTTACCTTCATCGGTCGGTATGGTTTACCACCCTTACTTATGTATGTATGTATGTAAACACTTTATTGTACAAAAGAAAAAACCATAACAATACAATTAATATAAAAATATGTACAAAGGCGAACTTATCCCTTTAAGGGATCTCTTCCAGCCAACCTTTGAGAGACTTATATAATGTATGTAAATACTTTATTGTTAAAAAGAAAATGGAAAGCAATTAGTACGATGAAGATAAAAAAGGATGTTCATAAGCGAACTTATCCCTACTTCCGATTCATACTTTCGATATGTAAATTTGTCTATTAAACAAGCAATTCTCTTTTTTTTAAGTTCATTTTTTATTAATTACTTGCTGTACCCTGCGTGCATAGCTACGTGGTACCAACTCAGAGACCTTCCTAGACTCATGCACAACACTTTGCTGAAGATCATCATTATGATCAAATGCATAGTTTACGATTCTATAAAGGACATACAAACAAACATTGATTTTTATTATATAGATATACTGAACTGAAAACTTTCAGCGTACCTATTCGCCATATTTTAGTAAACATATTAAATACTTTTTATCGAATAAACAGCCCGGTGAAGGTCGTCTCCTATTCGGATCTTAGACCATTAAGTTTTTTTCTGTATTTTGGCCAATGAATTAAATATAATTGATTTACAAAAAGAATCATGGCATGTAGCCAGCGTTTTGAGACTTGGCCGGCGCACTGCCGCACACTGCTTACGGAGGTGTGCGTGTACAACGGGGTTGGTGCCTGGTGGTTGCGGCCTCGCCGAATGTCAATGGCACGCCGCACCGTTACTCCATCTCGCCTGCCGAATTAATCGCTGACGAAATCCGAACGATTGATTCCGAACCGATCGGCTTAATGAGAACCTCGCCGGACCCGCCTGGCGCCGGCTATCGCCCCACGCCCTCATACCAATGCTATCACCAACATCATGCAAATAAGCTTGTCATTCATCATGCAAAAAAAGTGCGAGCTGGTTATTGCGATGGACTCCGCACTCCATTACTTGCACATTAAAATAATTGAACACTGATACTAATTTCAGACAGCGCGTGGAGGATTCATGATATTTTTAAGTAGATAAGGACGTGTTTTGAGTCTAGTTGTGATGGGGATGATTTTGCATAATGTTTTAAGAAACTTTTGCTCTTTTATATGAACACACAACATAACAAAGTATCACACTATCAATGACATTTTCATTAAAAGTGAGATACTTAGTTTTGTGGGCCAGTGTATAATTGCGACCCCTACTTTCAAAGATGGTGAATTATAAATGGACTAACCGATTATCATCAAACCTGGTTAAGAAGAAGAATATGAACCACGCTAACTCAGACAAAAAAAGGAAATTAAAATCGGTTCGGTAGCAGTTAATGTGCCACAGACAGCTACTTCTGTACCTCTGTTTTGCGTAGGGGGTTAAAATATTTCAAAGATGTGTCAAATACTCCAAATTTCCCCGGTAGTAAGTATGCACACAACACAACATTAAACTGGCCGTGTGGAAACAATATAAACTGATAATTTATGAACTTCAACAACTTCACAAAACCCACATGAAAAAGAAGTCTTTATTGAATACAAATGCTTGCAATAATCGATTAAAAAATACTTGGCGCCTAGTTGACTTGAACTGGGGCGAAAATTGCAGTGTTGCCATGTATTTTATCACCTATTTGTGTTGAGTGATTAAATCTTTTTATTGCCATTTTTATTGCCTTCAGACATGGTACACCGATACCAGAATCTATCTTAGATTAAAAAGTGAGTTTAGTTATTTACATGATTTATGGACAATTTTGACGCTAAAAAAAGTTAATTATCGTTGGTAGCGTTTATCCGCGGCCTTCGATGGCCTCATGCTGCTACGGGTATTAAACAACATTTGCATAGCTCGATGGGACGCTGTGGAAAAAAACACCTTAGTATTTTCAATCGGTAGTTACCTTTGTGTCGGTATAAAGCGCTCGGCGGCTGTCCATCGGCGCCACACTTTTACTCGCGTCGCCTTAGAGATTCTTCGTTCTGATTTGTATCTAGCGCAATTTATTCTTTTGTTGCACCACTCCTTTTAATTACGCCGTTTGTTGTTGATTAGCTATTTGAGCTAACGAGTGCAAATGGCTGCGAGGTGTGGTAGGTCAGGTCACGTCTCGGGAAACAAATTGATGGACCCGAATGAATATGTTACTTCTGCTGAAGTGTCCTCAATGATTCATCTCGGGTTCAAGCGAAATGTTAAGCCCTCACCGCACTTAGCACGACCTTTTGAATAGCGTGCCAAAGAAAGCAGGAAAAGGTGAAATCAAACTGTTTATCGGGTTTTATTTTTCCGAATAAAAGATGCCTCGTACCAGTTTACAGTTATCCGTCAGGATTTAACTTAATGTAGGTACACGCTGGGACTGTTAAGTGTGAATTTTACTTATTTTATTAATTTACTTGAGGACTAAGTATGTGTACAAAAAGAATACACTTGTTTATAGGTAGTATAGAATACGCTGGCGTTTAGTATTAAAACCATTTACGAGTAATACTAAACTCCAATTGCCACTGGAGTTTAAGCTTGTGCTTGAAACACGTATTTTAAAAATCAAGTCAAAGAGTTACCACTATCGGATCTATAAAGATCCCGGCCGGCCCAGATCCCTGTCGTGAGCTTCATCCGGATACCTACTTGTTCGAGCGCCACCGAACATATCAATTAACTCTCTTTAATCCCATCATCCATCATCAGCCATCCACCTCGATCGCGGGTCAATATCTTTTCGTACATTCGATACAGCTTGTTTATACATACGCGATAAATTCAAATTGAAACTGGTTTCGTAGATTTTTGTGAGCTCAGACTTTATTAAATCATTTGAAAGTTTTTTCTGTAAGCGTCTAGGAAAAACGGGACCACCGCATTGTCTTTACTCATCGTAATAGCCTTATAACTTTTGAACCACTTAACCTAGAATGCTGACATTTCGCACGCAATGAACTCTAATGCGTCCTAGATTAAGCCAGAAATTAGTGCCGCGCATATATTGTTACACTTATCTGCTCGTGTAATTGCTTAACTTATCGATTCGATCTATCAATTAATGCTCTTTAGTTATAACCCTAAACTGGAACTTGGCTTGAATTTTCATTTCGAACCAGAGAAAAGTTTAAACAGACGCCTTGTTATTAACAGTTGTGTGTCGTGCGTATATTACAACAATGCCTGCGTCGATGATAGTCCTGGAGAGTTATTATGTAGGTCTCGAGCAGGCTTCCGATCGCTGCTAAACGATATGGGATTTATAAATAACACCGCGGACCTGTTAGTCGGGATTATATGTGAGTCATCCCGGGTCGATTTTTCTTTATCTCCGCTGGGAGAATGTGCTCCGATTGCAACGCTATTTTTCAAACAGTAATATAATTTGCACTGCGAAAGATAGTTATTTATGATGAGGGCGAAGATTGTGAGCACAAAAAGTATGCCGAGCATATAAATGTGAAGTAAGTAATAGTTGAGGCTGCACATTCGCTCGCGTTGAATTCAAAATTATACTTTTGCCCGTAAAAGGTAATCGCCTGAAATTCCGCAGATGTCGGCACTCGCTGTGAGCGTGAGGTACTGACGGTTATTATTCAGTTAGTTTTTATATCTTTTGATTATGAGTTGCCACATGAAATAATTTCAGCCGTTTTTATTACATGTGTTACTGCAATCACTTTACGAGCAGTCATTAAATATTCATAGTTTCCCTTTATTATGATTTTAGTCGCAATGTGCAACTTAGCTTTGGGATTCAGTCACATAAAGTCAGCGCTACTATTAATTGTTTATGAAAAATGTTGTTGCTAAATGGCTTGTGGTAAACAAGTAACTAAAGCTGCCATTTCAATATCGGTTCAATTTATATCTGGCGCCAACGGCTTCGGAGTTATGGAGCGGGTGGCACCCAACTCTTTATTTAGATGACATTTTAACGCAGGGCGACAGCAACACGCGTCGCGACGCGACTTCGCGCCGACAGATTATAGTTGCATACATAGTTATTTGCACATTCTATTCTGCTTTATGTCCATTCGAGAATGTTACTGCTTTTATTGATTAATATTTATGTATTTTATTAATCGCATACCTGTGCTGTTCGTGACAGCGCAATTGTTCGTTTTATTAACTGTTTGTCTCCCTTTGCGTGCTTCATTTGACTTACTGACTCACTTTACATGTCCCGTTTTGTATTTAAATGACTCAGTAAGCGACATTAACGTGACATTAGTTTACATAGTATTAAAAAACCATTGATTACACAACTAGGGATTAAACTACTTTTTTACGGTTCACTAATTGATTGTCCTAATTTCGTTTCGCATAGCAACCCTTGGCAGAAACATCATTTCACAGAATTACTTTTCTCATAAAATTCTTCGCATACTGTCATTTCGCACAATTTTATTTGGCAGAATTTAGCACATTGGCATAATGTTGATTAAAATAATATTCCTTTGATGGAATAATTGTTTCGGCGAAAAATAATTGTTGAAAATTAAAATAATATGCATAAAATAAATAAAACAATATGTGTTCTCTGTTTAACTTTTTTATCTCATTTATCCATTGTAATTTGGTCCTGGCAATTAAAATGCTTACGTGAGTAATTAACTGTTATGTAATTATATGTCCACTTGGGTACCTATCCTAATGTTATGTTCTAATCTAACCATCTTTTCTGGAACAGTTACGTTTTCTGGTGTTACAGTTCTAACCTAAGTTGTGACACAGTTTTTTTTTTGTTAGGGTTGCAGTTCTAACCTAACCTACCCTACTTATCTGACACAGTTTTGTTTCTGTTATTATCGCAAATCTAACCTAACCTAACCTACTGTACTGGTTGCAGTTCGTTACTAATATTATGCTATGGTACACAAAATTCTGCGAAATTAAAGTCGGCGATATTAGTATTCTGCTGTTGAAAATTCTGGCAAATGAATGTTATGCGTTGTGACAGTTATGCTAAGTAAGTATATTATTATGCTAAAGTATCATGCGGCTAAAAATGTTTTTGCGATAACTGTTGTGTGAAGTGTATTTCGTACAATAAATATTATGCAAAGTAAAGGAAACCCCTTTGTTTTCTTATTTAATCCTAAGTAATGTTAATTAGTAATTTTGTAATTATTTTTACAAATCTTGTTATTATTCTAGTAATATATAAATATCAATTAGAATTTGAATTAAGCCGTTTTTGGAGTTGCCCTGCTTCTCCCAAATTATCAATTTCTCCGGCTTACTTTTCCAATTTCTTTTTTCCTAAACAGCTTAATAAAACTGTTACGATAATTACAAAAAAAACAGCCAATCGCTCCAGCTTATCTCAAATGATGCGCTTATATACCGGCGAACAGCGTTTAATTCTTACTGATATAAGTTTCATGCTTATTACCAATGAGAGTCCAATTAATCTGGAGCCAAGTGCACCTGGTAATCTCGCCATTGTTCCGTGCCGTGCTGAATCATATGGCCCTTTAAAGGCTTTAACTGCGAACCTCAGGCTGATGCTACAGAAGCCGCTTTAATCTACGGTGGGAATGCTTTCAGTACCCTTTTAATCCCGACTTCCACTGAGTTCGCATTATTACCCATATAACTCGAGATATTTATGTTATTTTACGCGATGTGGCTTGTTTTTCAACTGTTTGTCGCGTAATTAGTGAAGAATCCCATTAAATGTCCGGCGGAATCCTATATACCTCCTGCGGCAGGGTTCGCGATTACGGTCCAGGGGGCGGCGACACTGCGCGGGCCTATTCTCGCGAACGGCCTTGCGCGGCGTCCTTGTCGCCCGATCGAGAAACCCTCGCGGCGGTCGTCCCGCTCGCACCCGCGCCCCGCCCGCTCCGCCCTCTCGCTCCACCAACAGCCCCACGGCCGATCCGCCAAGTGATAAATCGCTCTCATTGACAGCTCTCACATTGCTGTTTTACGGGACGGGTTTACTCACGCTTGTTTCATTTTTATTTACAACTGAATGGAACCTTTATAAGATGCCGTATCGTGTTTAATAATAACTAACCCTTTTTAGCGCGGTGGTTTTTATATGTAGCAAATCGATACTTGTTTCGATTTTATTCATTTTCAATGCGCAGTTAGATGTAGATGTAGATACAGGAGCGCGTATCAATTTATTAACATTGTTACATACAGGGCGTGCTCTATAAATTTTATGTAAAGGTGTTCAGGTATTAAATGTCGCATTTTGATAGTGGTTTATAATGTAGTACGGGATGAATATTAAACGGGAGGGATCGGCGCGCTCGCGGCGCGTCCCCCGGTGCGTGTACCGCCTAACGAGGAACACCCTTATAGAGACCGCGCCGTGTCGCTAAATCCCTAATTGTACCTAACTATGTCGTTGATATGCGAAACGCTTACTTCTGTCCAATTAAACACACCGTAGCAGCAGTATGAATATACTTGCCACCGCCTGCTCGTATTGTCCAACGAATAATGCAGTTTCTCACTAGAATACCCTGAAACTGCTCCATTTTATGCAACATTTTAAATATGAATTCCTTAACAATTTATAAATCCTCTTTTTATTCTTCATTCTCTTAGAATGAACATCTATTCTGGTGCATTAGCATACAATTATCTCTTAAAGTCATGTTAAGTTATACGCCAAAGAATGTCGAATAATAATAATCTAGTATGGTAAAATGTAAAATAAATGGGGTGATGTTTTTTTAAGGCTCGACTCGGCTGGTGCGTCTTGTGATATTACATACAATTAGTGCGTTAACAGTTTGACGCGCAGACATGTCCGTTGGCGCCTCTTAATTATTTTACGCAGTCCACGCGACTTTATAAATGAGCAAGTATTGATCTTTGCCCATCAGAATTATATTGCACGGTTATTAAACTTATAATGACGATGTAGCGCATTTATTAATCGTACGAGTTCGATGAATCGTCTGAGTTAATAGCTAATAGTGAAATATTCATGATTTTTATGAGGGATATGCGAATCGCCGAAGGGTTTTGTGGGTCGGCGAGTCGGGAGCCTGGACGGTAGCGGCGGTCGTTAATGCGGCGCGGCTATTTGCCGCTGCGCCCGCGCCGCGAGCCCGACGGCCGATCATCGGCGCCTCGCTGAATAATGAAACGCTGATCTACGCTAATCAATGTGACTCGTGACTTTGTACCTTTTTAACCCTTTTGTGAGATCGACACGATAATGGCAGAGAACATTATATGACTCAGCTACAACATTGTATTCCATGTCGCATACAACACTGATACTTAATATGTTCAAGAGAATAATGGTCGTTCATTTTTTTCTCTTTCTGCCCAGCCACGAGTGCCATGAACGCCTTATCCACGCTAATATTTCTCGATAACGCGAATATGCAAAAATAAAACGGTTATTTTTTTTCTATTAAATTTATTCCAAGAAACGACGCGCTCTTATTCCAATTTCAAAATGCCGTCGAAATCTCGAGTCATTAATCTAGGCTGTAAATTCTCAAAGGTAAATGCGGACCAAACATGGTGTAGAAATTGCGTCCATTAGTGCTTGCTTATATCGGAACTGGATGGTATTTTTCACATCCGATTGTCAGTCGAGTTAAGCGCGCTCATCAGCATGCGTCGAGGAATCCTTAATGCGATGGCTCGGCCCTTTTAGGATCGAGCTTGAACGGAACCTTTTAAGGTCGCTACTACGCATGTCTCTTTGAAATATACCCGCCGTTCGAGGTGATGGAGGTAGCGATACTGAAAATGAAACAAAAGACGCGCACTAATGCATCTAACTATCTGCTGCGCAATGAATTTACGTTACATTCGTATTTGCGCGTCAGTGCTGTGTATTAAAGTCTCGTATTATTTCAGGTAATGTTAATAGCAAATTTTATTATCTTTCTATTTGGAAGCAATATAGAGTTTTATTACATTTGTCGCTACACTGCTAACTAGTTGCTTCGAATGGTTTGCAGTTTTTTAAGGGTAGATGTAAACGACTACTTTCGGCTTCTTCTTTATAACGCCATGATATAACGGCGTTTTTTGGGACTGTTTATGACTTTTACAATTAATAACCTCTCCACTCGACAGGTCATTACGACTTAATGATGGCGAACGCTTGCTAAAAGATATATAAAATTTACATATCGCATAGTTGATGACCTCGACTATGGATTTTATAGTAGATATTTTATTTCTAATTTCGGAGAAAAAAATATCTTGTTTATTAATTAACGCCTTTCTGGGGCCGTATAGTTTTGCATTGATTATCTTTCCTAAATTAACAAGATAACTCGCACTGAGTTGCTCGTGATTTACCACATCGAACTGTTACGGTATAATAACCGTGTTATACACCAATCATACGCCAAACTACCTCCAATTTGACGTCATGACAGGCCTACTGCACGAGCCAAACGTCGATAGATAAACTTTGACAGTTAAATGCCGATAATATAATAAATATCGATAGTACCCGAGCACGTCAATATTTTGTCCATCAATAAAACTGTCGTTGATGTTATCTTGTTGTCTATGGGTTAGTTAAAATGAAAGTCAACATAAAACTGACCTATATTTTTGAATAATAACAATTAAACTAGTTTTAAAGCTCTAGTTCATGTCGGTCGTTTGCTAATAATTTACACAAAAATCCACACGTTTTTATGATGCCGTTCATTATACTGCTAGTTCTGATCTGAATAAATAAATGAAGTTGTAAATTCTTCGTCTCCTCACCAAAGTCGTATCAAAATACAGCCTCCACAGCGTCGACCGTCTGAAAGCTTCGGAATTACCTCGAGTTATGGATGGGCATTTAATGGCGGGCAGTCAAAGTGATAGACGCTCCAGGCATAACTCCTGGGCTAAGTGACAGAGCCCACTAATTGTGTAATGACTATAGTGATTGAGGGACGGACGGCGGGGTGCGACGCCCCTACTTTGGTTCGGCGTCAAGCAGTCATGCATCATATAAATCTTTTTACTCTTTTCGCAACCCGTCACTGTGCACTTCGCCTCCTTGTTTCCTTTTTGCAAGTCCACCTGTTAGTTCGCAACTGCGCCAGGCGGCAGTCGCTCGCTAAAGTGTGGCTCCACGGTTGATTTTATTATTTTCGTTTATAATAGGGTTGTCGAGCAGCTCCTACGAAAATTACAGACATTTAACGGCGATCGAATTGGATAATCACCCAGCCTTTAATGAGATGCCACTAGACATCCAGCAATTTTAGACTCCGTAGTTTTTATGCTTGTTTTTGATTGTCCACGCATTTTAATAGTAATGAATTACTTTGTAATCGAGGTAACTGTTTCAAATTACTGTGGATTGAATGATTTATAATTCAATTTATCGGCTTCGTTTTTTTATTTTACAGTCCTTGTTATGTTGGTGTCGATTTCTTAAAAAGTTTTTGAATAAAAATGTATGTGCGATGGCCTGTTCTTTTACAAAACGTAATTTTAAAAGTTTTGTTTATTATAACAATAAAATACTTATATCTTAATGTAGTTGTAAATAAGAATTCAATCAAAAATCAGAATAAGAATTTTATTAGGTAAAAAAAACTATTTACAAAATAGATATGATTTCTTGTGGACCCCAAATAAATACAACCTTACAATAAAATAAACAAATTTTAATTTACAGGCTACTATCCAAATTTCCCTCGTACGTAATACTATCATCACAAATCATTGATTCAGCTTTACATAGTAAAACTTTTCCAAACCCAAAGGGATAAATCTTTAAAATAGAATACAATCAGCGTTTTCAAGTGAGCAAAATTATATTGTAGTTTTCTGATATGATCTTTCAGTTATCTCGTAGAAGGGCGCCATATTGCTCTCGAGTGGATCCTATTGCGTTGAACTAATGCGTAGTTGGCGCGGGCCCGCGGGTGCACTTTGCACCCCGATGCGCCGTCGCTCCGGGGTGGCGCGGGCGGCGCCCTCATTACCGCACCACACCATGCGAGCGCCCGGCCTCCGTCATTAGCCCCATCATCGGCCCGATATAAATCAAGGTAATGGTACATTATTCTAGATACGTCGGCGAAACACCCGGGAAATGCACCCGAGGCATCGATTACGTACCGCCACTGACGTAATTGTACCACTCATTGATACCTCACGAATTGTAATTAGGCTTTGTTCCAGCTGAGTGTGGCCAGTTCCCGCTTTGTGCTATCTTATTTATCATAGCGCTATTAAGCCAATGAGTTGCAAATGTTGCAATCAGCAATCTGCATAGAGTCGGGTGTTTGGTATCTAGCTTATTTACGTTACCTCTGTTTGTATACCTTCTGGCTATTTACACCAACAACGAAACGGTTATTGTTGCACTGTTCTGTAATCACAAACCGTTTTTGTTTATTTGTTGTTTATGAAACTTCGACTAGATGTTATCCTTGAAATGTCCGTCTTTGATCACCACTAGTCTATTATTAGTATTAATACATATCCTAAGAGTTACGTACGTCAATTGCTATGGTGCACTTAGCCGTAAAAGGAAAACTTATTGCCATTGATATCGAATATGTTACTGTAAATCGAATTGTCGTGCGCGGTTTTATAAGATGGGTATCATTGAAAAATATGTGCCATTCCGTTAGAAACGTTTGTAGAAATAATACAGTTGTATGTGGTTTGAACCTTGATAACAGTGATAACCTATCGCCCCACGGCCTCGGAGCGTTCGGCGGAGAGAGACGTGGCGAGCATTATCGTGTCTAATCAGGTTCGCACGCGGAGCGGTGGCTAAATCATTCGATTATTGATTTCCGATGTCGCGGTCGTGATCGGGCGCTGGGATTCAACGTTTGCCGTGACAGCGCCGCCATTGTCGGCCGGCTGCGGCGCGCGCGCCGATACCGCTCGCGCACATTCTCCGCGATTAAACGGTTGTAATTCCGCCAGTGTCATCACAGCTGTCAGATTCAATCTGCACTCCGGAGTCCGAAGACGGGTCGGCGCGGCGCACGGACGCCGGCGTTCGGCCGCGTTAACCCGCAGACCCGTGCCGAATTGTGTTGTAACCGACTTCTGACCACTCGATACAATCCGATGATAACCACTTGTATTGAAATATAAAAGTTCAACTCGTTTTGTTCCTACGCTACTCTTATTCTTATTTTGCACTTACTCTGATAGATAGTAAAAGGGAGGCGATTTCTTGCGACACGAGCTCGTTGGTAGGTAACGAGCTGTCTGTTGTCGTTATTAAACCCCATTGTGAACTAGCGAAGCGCCATAAAAAGGTATACGAGGTCCCTTTCTAATGTTGCCAATAAAGCACTAAAAAGTGCATTTGCCGTGGCTGGAAGCTGGAGCAGGCTGATGCGCCTGCATTAGCATAAGGAATTGGGCGCGCACGCTCGCCGTCTCGGGCGCTTCTCACGCCGCCCGCTCTCGCGCCGCCTCTCCTCCTCCAAATGACTCTCTCAGCACGCTTCATCTGCTCAAAGACCTTTTTGTCCCCATTTTTCCCAGCCTTTAATGGGGCCGCGTAGTTAGCTGAAAGTATTTCTCCAATAAAACCTGTTAGTAAACTAATTAGGACATTGTCTTTTATGGGAACTTAACTTGGTGGACATGTTTTTTTCGCATCGGCTGTTGAATGACGGCTAAAGTGTTAAACGCTTTTTGAAAACCGTTTTATAATATGCCATAAATCTACTATGTTGCACAGTAATAACACGTACCGAAATAAACAAGGCTTGCACGTTAATAATTATACAAATTGGAATCTTGGGATCGTAAACGGTTCACAAGTCGGTAATCATTTTTCATTATTAAAATACACGTTCGGCTGGATTCGTTCGATTGTGTGTAATTGTATAATTATTGTATGGTGCATTGATAACGGGATGTTTAGTACAATAACGGGGCGACGCGTCTGCGCGCTGCAGGTGTCGTAATGCAGCGAGATAACTTTGAGCCATACACTACACGTTCTAGACTTCTCATATCAGATAATGGACTTAAGGTGATTTGCATGATTTCTACCTTCCGCTTTGAGATTTTTCTAATTAAAAAAGGCTTTTTATATGCTGTGTCATATAATAGGGGTTCCGTGCATCCAATGAAAAAACCAAACCCCAATCAATCACAGACGTCCCTTCTGCATAGGTGTTACTGAACGAATTCTGGTTTTATATATGTATGTAAACTCTTTATTGCACAAAAAGAAAAACAATTACAAGTACGTACTTAAACTTAAGATAAAATGTACAATGGCGAACTTATCCCTTTAAGGGATCTCTTCCAGTTCACCTGACTATGAATGTGGAAACTGTACTGGTGAACTGTGGATTTTATGGTTAATGTTCGTGTCAAATTATAGGACTTAATCATGTGACTTATTAATCTAATAACTTATGTTTCGAGTGCAAGGGCCTCGCTCAATAATGTGCAGGAAAACATGAACTACTATATTATTATATATATACTGCCTTATAATTATATTATAGAATTTTCATCACACTTGTTCGTAAATAGTGTCCTAACATGCTAGAAAAATCGACCGTAAGTCCAAAATAATACCCGCGGGCCTTTTTTTACCATTACGCCCTATCGTGCGTAATAGCTCTTTTTTTAAATATTATACGTGGACTCAAACTATCACAATACGTCAGGATCCCAATTCTTGTGCCATTCGATATGAAGTTTCGTTCGAGATTAAATGTCAGTTGCATACAATTTCCTAAAAATCTCGCATATAAACTATTGATCTCGACTGTCACTAGAATCGGACTCCGAACACGTTTGACATTATCTGTGGTAAGTCATAGACAATGATGTAGTCTGCCGCTAATAAGTTAAAAATATGATCTTTTGTCTGATTTTATTTTGTTTCTTCGCAATTGTGATGAAAAACATTGTATGTTACACGGGTGGTAAAGAAAATACAAAACTCGAGTCATTAAAGCCTAACAGACTCTCGTTTGTAATTCTTTCTTTACCACCCTTAATACACAATCCATTCCATTCCACGCGAGTCCACTAGTTTTAATTTTTTATTGAAGTATGCGTTTTCTTAATTAAAGGAGTGCCCGCACCTGTGTGCCGCGTAAAATACGTTGACGTTGCGTAAACAAAAGAATGGGTCATATTAATTACCTGGCGCCAATTTTGACGGACCGTAATTCAAACAACGTTAAGCGCCGCGCCGGTGTGATCGCTCCCTTAGTGCTTAACTTCGTACAATATTTTTTAAAACCGTTCTGCGCACAGCTGTTATTTAAAAAAAAGCAGTAATAAAGTTTATATCTAACATACAAATCACGTGAAACACTGTATTTTTTCTATAATGTTTAAAAGTGTTGTCTATGGTCATGCGCTATTTTTATTCTACAAACAGCCTAAAACAAACCCAACTGGGCTTCGCTAAGGAAAAAGTCGTTTAAGGAATAAGTATTTACGAGAAATCTGTTTCCTGGATATCACCATAAAAGGTTCTTGTCTTGTTTTTATTACCTAAGTGGATAATAAATACGAATAAATAAAAGGAATTAATGATTTACTTTTGGAAGTTGGGAAACGAACTCAATTTCCGGTAACTGTGCTGTATTATTTTAAACAATGGTTTACATTAATCAAAATAGCGGTCAACATTAATCTATATTACAACTAACTGTACGAAAGTGTCTGTTAGTTTTACCTGACGTCATTGCTCATTTTGTAAAACTAATGGCGGCTTGGGAAAATATAATAATAGCTTCACACAACGTTTGCTTTTGACTGGTACCGCTAGGCCAAGATGTGCGAACTCGAAAAACGAGCTACTATGTCAATCTTAATATACTTGACTATCACGACGCGTTGGCCTATATAGTTGGTAGTGACTCTGCCTACGAAGCTGGCGGTCCTGAGTTCAAATCCCGGTAATGGCAGATGAGCGCATATACGACTATTATGTTTGTTCCTGAGTCATGGATGGTGGATGTTTTCTATATATTAAAGTATATATATTTCTCTATAATATAATAATAAAGTATTTATGTCGTTATCTAGTACCCATAGTACAAGCCTAGAGCTTAGTTTGGGATTACATCTACGCTTAGGCGGTTACTCAGTCAAAACTTCTTTACTTAGGCTATAAGTATTCATGTTTCACTTTTTATTTTCTACCGTTTTATATTCTTGCGTAACGGGTTGGCTTAAAGTAATGAGAAGGTATTCAATTGACAATAGCAGGCAAAAAAATAATACAAAAAGGATTTTGACAGCTATAATAAATAGAAAATATGTCAATTATTGTTAAAAAGGCAAATAATGATTAGCTGTGTTAATAAAAAATGTCCACAAGGAAGTCATTACGTGAACATGTCTATCGCCTACTTGGACGACGTGAAAAATCTGAAGTGGTCTCTCACTTCAAAGCTGAAATGTATCTCCATCTACAATTTAATGTTTGATCCAGCGGTGGGAATTTGGTATTAGGACTAAAGATTTACCAAAAACGGGAAGATCACCCATTCTTAATCATTGAAACCGGAGGAAAATGGCAAAGTTTGCACAAAACAAAGTGGATGAGTCCCAGATAAGTTAGCTGTAAAATATGCTGTTTCCCGTTGGTGAGTAAGGAATATTTTAAAGAAATACAATGTTCTACACTTAAAGCGTCAAAAAACACCCAAATATTCCGACATACAGCTTGAAGAAATTCCAAGAAGTGCAAGAAGTTGCGAAGAAAGAATCACTATGCAGGGAGCACCCAGAATTGACTAAAAAAGCGTGACGTTCATTTCGTATCGAAGGATTCAAACCGTCCGAACGTCGGTGTAGCTCGTCCAATGGAGGATTTTTTGGTAATTCTCAGTAGAGTAGTTTACAGTGATGGGCCGGAAACGAAATCACATACACAGTTGAAGCGCCGGGTATAAAAGCAAAGAATTAACTGAAAAAATAAAAAAAGATGTTGTCCAACGTATGATGAAAACGGTAAGAAGAAAGCTGCGAAATTTTTTAAATGGGCGAGGTTTTCTATATTATAATGATTGATTATCATGCTGGTTTTAGTTTATTTGTATATGATAAAAAGCTATATAACCTAAACAAGTAATTTAATAAAAAAAATGAGAAACAAATTTTCTCATTACTTTAAGCCAACCCGTTATACATGTGTTTGTTCTCTTGTTCTCTTGGTGCCGCGGCGTGTGTGCCTGCGTTGGCTGTTATTTCTGCTATGTTTAAATACTTTGTCTCTATCGGTGATAACCTTTAATTGGTTTTTTGTTACGTATTTTAATTTCTATCTTCTTTTGTTAACTTTTGGATCTCCAATCACTACATAGTATAAAACAAAGTCGCTTCCCGCTGTCTGTCCCTATGTATGCTTAGATCTTTAAAACTACGCAACAGATTTTGATGCGGTTTTTTTTAGTAGATAGAGTGATTCAAGAGGAAGGTTTTTATGTATAATAAATTTTGTTTTATGTACGTGTGTTTTAGAAAACTCAAATAAACCGAAGCGAAGCGAGGGCGGGTCGCTAGTAAATCATAAATAAATAAATAAATTAGGTCAATTGGTGTCCTATTACTTACGCGGTATTTTAATGGTACGACAAATTGACATTGAAAATAGAAATAAAGAACACCAAATAAAGCGAGAACTCACAATAAAAGCGTATTGCTATGGTAGTCATCTTACGGTCTTCCGTATTACTTTAACAATATTGAATTGAGTCCTAAACTCCTTAGTATTATGGCCCTCTCGATCATAATGCTGTTCAAACCCCCCATAATGACAGCCATGAAATAGCTAAGCTTCAATAAAATACTCAGCGATAGGATTAAAGCCACTATTGACATGTTTTAGCTCGCCCCGGGTAAACTGGGTAAATAGAAAGCTTAGCTGTTCACCCAAGGACGATACTCTCGGCGTACACCTGCAAGGGTTAAAGTCGTGATTTTATTTTATCGACACCACGATAATGTTTGACCCAGTCGAACGTTACTTTCTTTGGTGGGGCAAATGCCATTTTATTATCTCTGTTCCACAGACACAGTATAATTTACACACGATCCCTGTCATGGGGAGTTGCCGCCCGTCTTAATAGCGATTGTGCTAACTTCTTTATCTATAGACTAGACGCTAGTGCGAATGTGCCCTAAGCTTGACCTTTACGTGCTTTATAAATTAAGTGGAAAACTTCATCGGTTCATTAAAGCTTGGCTTGTCAAACATTAGTAAGAAAGTAACAATTTAATGTTTATGGATAAAAATTACAAAAAAAAATTGATTCGATTATATTTAATTATTTTTAATTGAAAATAAAAAAAAATGATTTTTTAGTTCTCAAAAATACACATTTTTTTGTTAATTTTTTATTTTCACTCAGAAAATAAATATAGAAATTACTGCTGATTGCTAAAAGCAAAACAAAATTTGGTCATTCCGACCACTTTTCTGATTATTTTAAATACATTTTCTCAGTAAATAATAATCCAAAAAAACTTTATGCTTTTGAGACAAATTTCGATAAGCATGATTTTGCTCAGAACACCTTTAAAAAAAAACAGGTTGTCAATTCAATATTTTTTTTAGATGACTGAGTTAGGTGAGAGTGGAAAAGACGTCATCAATGTCGTCATTTGACGACGCGGTTAGCCTAGTTCATAGTGACGAAGCTAGCGGTCCCGGGTTCAATAACTAAAGTCATGAATGATTTCTATAATATAATAACTACTCGACCTATGTATACTGGGCAAAACCATATGGCCTTTGTCGTGTTATCGTATTGTTTGTATCTCAGCCGCCGTTACTGTCAAGTAAATAAGAGCTATCATAATTTTATTGTATCGTAACATAACAATGACAATACGAAAATATGTGAGAAGTTTGGTTTTACCGAGTACAATAGAGCCCCAGAGTTTATTTAACCCTTAAATGCATTGTTCGGAACCGATTTGAAAGTAATTTTTAATCTGTGACAGACGTCACCGAGTCTGTGCTATTAACTTGACGTTTGACAGATTGTGAGGTTAACTTGACTTGTCTAATTTGTTGCTTGCTAACGAGGTGTAAAAAGCCGGCCGGCGTTTTGGATTATTAACTTGATTGCATTGTATTTGTGTTAATCACCCCGGATTAAGAGGGTTTTTGAATTTAGAAGCTTCGCCGAGTGTTGCTGGCCCCTTAGGCCCTTGGCGCAGTGATTATTTTGATTATTGTGAACGGTGTGGAGTGCTAGCTTTGGCCGCGTGTAGTGACCGTGAAGATTGGGTGCTGCCTGGACCAGTAACAGGAGGTGAACCACACATACACTCACACACACATCACAGTTACACAAATCGCACCCCTGGACGAAGCCGAGAAACCAAGGAAACCAGTGAGTACTTACAAATAGGTTACCTACCTCTAATACATAGATACCGCCAGTATATAGATTTGGGGCTGCCGCGTATCGCGGTTTCGCCCGTCACGATATTTCGGGACAAATCCCTCGCAAATTACTCTATGGGCCCAGCGTTTGTAGGGATTTTGTTTTGACCCCGGTCTATTGTGATCACGTTTTGGTAGCAGAGCGCGGTTTTAAAAACCACATTTTTGGTTGAATTTATGTATAAGCAGTCAAACTGACTAAATACCTAACTTTGTCTTGGGTTTTGTTATAACCAATTGTTGAATTGTTTACTTTGGTTAGGTATTAGTTCCCGACTGTGCTGGTAGGTTTTATTTGTTTGACCCACAGTGGAACTAGGTTTAACTTGATAAGGGTTGTTGAGGAGATATAATCTCACCTTGTGATTCATTGTAATTAATTGTAATTGTTTAATTTGTAAAAGACTAGTTACCGCTGATAAAAAGGTTATATAATAGGTCAGCTATTTTGTTTATTGAAAGTGTTGAAACTATATACTTGGTTTTATAAATTGTTGTGGAGATAATTATCTCACCTTTTTATTGTGCTCAATCTAATGAGAATAGTGAACAATATAGTTTGAATTATTTTTGGGGTTCTGTATTGAACAACATAATTTGAATTATTTTTGGGGTTCTGTATTGAACAATATAATTTGAATTATTTTTAGGGTTCTGTATTGAACAATATAATTAAAATTATATTTAAAAATAAATCATATATATTCTTCATAGAATATTAATTGGATTAGGGATCTGCAAACAACCTTTTGCAGGGTTCAGTAGTGAATATTAAATTAAATTATATTATTTTGTGGTTTGTATTCTCAAACAATATAGTTTAAAGTTAATTATTTACCTGGGTCTTATTGTGTTGTTTCTTTGTTTGTTACCCTGTAAACATGGCAAGGTTGGCAGCCAAGATCAGGGCGGAATTGAGATGGTTGTCCTCAGTGGTTCAACTGATTGACCGACCTGACCGAATCGATGCCCTTCTGGCAAGATCAGCTGAGTTACCAGCCCGGGGTGAAGTAGTCCAAAACTGCTATATGGAGCTTTTGGCTTTAGGTGAAAAGGTAGATGATATGCTTGAGACAGACATCACACAGTTTTATGAGTTGTCGCATAGTGTTGTTCAGGCTGCTAGCAAGGTACAGCAGGGTGCTTTGACTGTGGAGACACGATCCCCTCCACCACTCGCGCTCCTTGGGCGTTTGCCCACTTTGGACTTGCCCCATTTTGATGGGGATTTGAAATGTTGGACCGCCTACCATGATCTGTTCACCAGTCTGGTAGATGCTCGGAATGACTTGGCACCTAGTCAAAAGTTGGCCTACTTGTTCTCCACACTAAAGGGAGAGGCCCTAGGTATTGTCTCCCATTTGGAGGTCACAGACCAAAATTATCCCACGGCAAGGGAACTTTTGGTTAAACGATATGCCAACATTCGACGTTTGGCGGATACCCATGTGGCTCAGATTTTGGGGCTTCCTCATATACATAGGGTTGCCACCTTGAGAAGGGATCTGGTAAATCCAATGGTGATCGCCTTGAATGCGTTGAGGCGCCTTGGTCTGCCTGTGGACGAGTGGTCATTTATGTTGTTGCATATCGTTTTGTCGCGCTTGCCTACGGACTTAAAAGTCCGTTTTGAACAAAAGCATGGTGGTGACAGTGCCACACAATTACCGCTGTTTGGGGACCTGCTGACATTCTTGGATGAGGAGTGCCGCCTGTTGGACAACGCTGGTGTTGACGGCTCCCCGCGGGCCCCAGAGGGGCCTCCTCCGGTGCAGCGACGTGTTGTTGCTCGCCCCCCTACCCGAGGGGTGGTGGAGCCACGCCGCCCGGCACCTAGATTTGCGACGGCTCAAGTTTCTCGCAGCTGTGCCTATTGCAATGCTGATGATCATTTTGTTTCAGCGTGCCCTCGATTCCTCCACAGAAAGGTCAAGGATCGGCGCGGAATTGCGAATGATCGCCGGTGGTGCTATTCATGTTTGGGGCAACATTTGCAGCGGGACTGTTCTAGGCCGGAGCCTTGCCCGTACTGCCGTGGGAAGCACCACCCGCTGTTGTGTGCCAACCGAAACGGGGTTGATCGGGATGATGGTGCTGGACGCGCCCCCACGGGCGGGGGTTCTCACCCCCACCAACCCCAAGAGGAGGATTGTCAGGTCTCGCCGCCCACGGGCGGGGGAACCCCTCCCCCCTCTCCTCGACGGCAGGAGAGGTTTGCAGCGGTTCGGCGCCGCACCACGCCTCCCAGGTTTTCCCCACCACTTTGCGAGCGACCACGTTTGGAGCGCCGCCCGCCCCAGTTCGGCCGCACGATAGGCTACTACCCGGGGAGTCGCCCGGTTGTACCGGTGGAACACTATCTGCGGTCGAATTGGGCTTTGCCTGCTCGTCAAGACGACTCCTATGAGGGTTGTCGGCAACCCGATGAGGGTTGCCCCCAATAGGTAGTTGCCACTCTCTCTTCCACTACAGCCGCCCGCCCTGAGACAGTTCTTCTCCCAACTGTTTGTGTCAGGGTCTGGGGCCCGAAGGGTAACTCTTTGTTGGTTCGTGCCCTTTTGGATTCGGGTGCCCAGGGCTGTCTTGCGTCGTCCTTTTTGGTGAAGAGATTGGGCATCCCATGCGGACCCTACCCTGTCGTCATCCACGGTGTCGGTGGCGTTCAGGTAGAGGGTCCAAGGGGAGAAATTGAAGTTTGTTTTACGCCTGTCAATAGTGGGCCAACTATTGTGACCAAGGCCGTTGTATTGAATGATATTTTGGGCACAAACCCGCAGGTGGCTATCTCCCCTGCCGTGGTGAAATTGGTGTCGGAATTGACTCCCGCTGACCCTCAGTGGTTTGTACCTGGACCCATCGACCTGCTCCTGGGTGTTGATGTGTTGGGTTTGATCTTGTCCGGGGAAAAGCGGGTTTTGCAACCATACGGTCTAATTGCTTTGCAAACTATTTTTGGTTTCAGTTTTCTCGGTCCCGTTTTGAGGGGTTCGGTCCCACGGGTTGAAGACCAAATTGTTGCAGTAGGGCTCTCACTCTCTGACGCTGTCCAGCGTTTCTGGGAGGTCGAGGAGCCCCCCAAGGCTCCCAGAGTCGATCCAGCGGAAGAGGAGTGCGAATTGTCCTACCAGAATAATACTGGTCGCCTCGCTGATGGTCGTTTTGTTACTCGGTTGCCTTTTAGGGCCGCACGCCCCCCTCTCGGTCAGTCTCATGCCTTAGCGGAAAAAAGGTTGTTGTCCATGGAGCGCCGAATGAAGAGGGATTCGGATTTTCGTAGTAAGTACATTGAATTTATGCGCGAGTACGAGGCTTTAAGACATATGTCACCCTCAGCTATTGATTGGCGTTCGCTCGAGCACTACTTCTTGCCTCATCATGCGGTTTTGAAGACTCCCGGTGGCAAGATTAGAGTAGTTTTTGACGGTTCGGCCCCTACGTCAAATGGGGTTTCTTTGAACCAGTGTTTGCACTCCGGTCCCAAACTGCACAGGGACATTTCGGATATCCTCACCAACTTCCGCCGTCATCAAATTGTTTTTGTGGCTGACATCCGAATGATGTTCAGACAATCGGTGGTGCACCGAGATGACCGGCGTTATCAGTTGATTTTGTGGCGTGAGCGACCTTGTGATCCGATGCGAGTGTACGAGTTGAACACTACCACGTACGGACTTAAATCCAGTCCATATATTGCAATCCGGACTTTGTTGGAGTTGGCTCATCGTGAACGATTGAACTATCCTCGTGCGGCGGCCATCTTGCAGGATTCAGTGTATGTCGATGATGTGTGCACTGGGGCATCCACCGTTACAGAGGCTTTGATTTTACGGGATGAGTTGATTGCTATCCTGAAGTCAGGAGGTTACGAATTGCGTAAGTGGTTGTCAAACTGCCCCGACGTGTTGACTGACCTCCCAGTGGAACATCAACAAGATCCTCTCCTGTTTGATGATGCTGACAACCCCAATTTGATTGCGGTCCTTGGCATACAGTACCAGCCCGTCCAGGATGTCTTCACTTATCGGGTTAAGTTGGATTCCCCTAAGACCTGGACGAAGCGCTCGGTCTTATCGACTGTTGCTCGGACCTTCGATCCTAATGGATGGATCACACCTGTCATTTTTCTGGCTAAGTGTTTTTTGCAGAAGTTGTGGATTGCGGAAGCTACTTGGGACGACCCCCTCCAGGGAGAATTGTTGAGGGAATGGCGTTCGATTGTTTCTGCACTTCCGGACGTGAACCGGATTTCTTTGCCCAGACTTTTTCTGCCGTTCGGCAAATGTAGAGCTAGTCTCCACGGGTTTTGTGACGCGTCCGAACGAGGCTACGCGGCCGTGGTATTCTTGCGGACTATTAGTCAATCCGGGCACGTAGGGCTTCATTTGGTGATGGCTAAGAGTAAGGTGGCTCCTATCAGGACTAGGTTAACTATTCCTAAATTGGAATTGTCCGGAGCAACCCTCCTTACTAGACTCCTCAATCATGTTTGTGATACATTGGGTCGTACAGTTGAGATCTCAGATGCTTTTGCGTGGACTGATAGTGAGATTGTTCTTTGTTGGCTCCGCACCTCCATACATAACTTAGAGGTTTTCGTTGCGAATCGAGTCTCACAGATCCAGAGCTCTGTGACCCCGCTGATCTGGAGACATGTCCCAGGGGAATTGAACCCCGCTGACTGCGCTTCGCGAGGCTGCGAGGCTCCTGCACTTGTAAACCATTCTCTTTGGTGGGGACCAGATTGGTTGACGCACCCTGAGGCGTCCTGGCCCCAGAATCGGTTCTCCTCTCCAGAGGCGTTGCCAGGTTTACGTGTTGGCGTTGTGGAAACGCAACCTGGTTATGATTTGAATCTTCTTTTGGACAGGTACAGTTCGCTGTCAAAATTGATCGGTGTGACCGGTTGGATCCGGCGTCTCATACGCAACGGACGGAACCCAACTAATAAAGATTTGACATCGGTTTTGTCGCCTTCGGAACGCCAAGAGGCCTTGATGTATTGGGTTCGTGTAGTACAAGCCGAACATTTCGAATCGACTATTAAAGGTCTTGAAAAAGGATTGACGGTTAAGGGTCCCATTGCTCGTTTGAATCCATTTCTAGACGGATCGGGTCTGCTTCGAGTCGGCGGACGACTGCGAAACTCGAACTTGCCTTATGGGGCTCGCCATCCTTTGTTGCTCCCTAAAGGAGGATCTTTGGTGAATTTGTTGGTGTCGGATCGACACATTACTAACGCGCACGCGGGCTGCAATGCCCTTGTAGCCATCTTGCAGCGTGAATTTTGGATTCTGTCTGCCAGACGCACTATTCGTAGCATTATTTTCAAATGTATGCCGTGTTATCGTTTGACGGCCACACCCACGCAGCCGATGATGGGCGACTTGCCCTCCGACAGAGTTTCGGAGAACCGGCCATTTGCTTGTGTGGGCACGGATTTCGCCGGCCCTTTTTTGGTAAAGTCCTCTCAGCTTCGTAACGCTCGGTCTGTCAAGGCATATTTGTGTGTGTTTGTCTGTCTGGCCTCCAAAGCAGTTCATTTGGAACTGGTAAGTGCCCTCAGCACGGAAGCGTTTCTTGCGACGCTAAGTAGATTCGTGTCCCGCCGTGGACTGCCATCTTTGATCCGCTCTGATAATGGCACTAACTATAAGGGCACTGATCGTTATTTAAACGAAGTTTGTCAATACTTGAATAGTGATAAAAATATTTTAAGATTTGCAATGTCCCGAATGGGCATTAAGTGGCAATTTGACCCCCCAGTTTGTCCACATTGGGGTGGTATTTTTGAAGCTGTTGTTAAAATTACAAAAACGCATCTCCGCCGTGTTATTGGTGAAACGATATTAACGTTTGAGGAACTTGCAACGGTATTTTGTAAAATTGAGGCCGTCCTCAACTCGCGTCCCCTCTGTCCTATCTCGTCTGACCCAAATGATCTAGAAGCATTGACTCCTGGTCATTTCTTGATTGGTCAGCCCCTTAACGCCCTGCCTGAATACCCCTTCAGGGAAGTAAAATCGTCCCGCTTAACTCGTTTTGAATTGCTACAGCAAATGACCCAGAGCTTCTGGCATCGCTGGTCGCTAGAATACTTGCATATTTTGCAGCAGCGCGTTAAGTGGACTGACAAAACTGATCCTCCCAAAGTTGGAGATCTTGTATTGGTTAAGGAATCTAATTTGTTACCTTTGTATTGGCGTCGTGGACGCATTGTAAATTTGTTTTATGGGTCTGACGGGGTTCCCAGAGTTGCTGAGGTTATGGTCGGAGATTCGGTTTTGAAACGAGCTGTAGCGAGCTTGGCCCGCCTGCCCATTTATTAACAGGCAGACGAGATCTGCCTGGAGCGGGGGGTTGTTCGGAACCGATTTGAAAGTAATTTTTAATCTGTGACAGACGTCACCGAGTCTGTGCTATTAACTTGACGTTTGACAGATTGAGAGGTTAACTTGACTTGTCTAATTTGTTGCTTGCTAACGAGGTGTAAAAAGCCGGCCGGCGTTTTGGATTATTAACTTGATTGCATTGTATTTGTGTTAATCACCCCGGATTAAGAGGGTTTTTGAATTTAGAAGCTTCGCCGAGTGTTGCTGGCCCCTTAGGCCCTTGGCGCAGTGATTATTTTGATTATTGTGAACGGTGTGGAGTGCTAGCTTTGGCCGCGTGTAGTGACCGTGAAGATTGGGTGCTGCCTGGACCAGTAACAGGAGGTGAACCACACATACACTCACACACACATCACAGTTACACAAATCGCACCCCTGGACGAAGCCGAGAAACCAAGGAAACCAGTGAGTACTTACAAATAGGTTACCTACCTCTAATACATAGATACCGCCAGTATATAGATTTGGGGCTGCCGCGTATCGCGGTTTCGCCCGTCACGATATTTCGGGACAAATCCCTCGCAAATTACTCTATGGGCCCAGCGTTTGTAGGGATTTTGTTTTGACCCCGGTCTATTGTGATCATGCATGATGATGTAGATTTGCATCGTATATTTTAAAGTTCAATTTCAAACATACATTTTAAGCAAATTTCAATCTTAGAATGTATGCAGTAAGATTTGTAGCTTTGTCAAAATTCAAATTTGGAAATGAACTTTAAAGACGCGTTCGATTTTCAAAACGCTATGCATTTAAGGGTTAAACACTGAATCTATTTATTATATATATTTATTTGCGCCTCACGCCTCTAAAAACTTGACTGCTCGTAAAATCCCCGCTAGCTCTTAAAACTTGCCCGTT
The DNA here is from genome assembly GCA_963966035.1 of Acleris laterana. NCBI lineage: Eukaryota > Metazoa > Arthropoda > Insecta > Lepidoptera > Tortricidae > Acleris > Acleris laterana. Next base: position 11,532,837 of record OZ014448.1, on the reverse strand, counting down.
GCCCGCGGCTTGATTTCATTGTGGCTAGGCAAGCCAGGCAGGACGCAGGTTCTCATGAGACGTAACGTATTCCATGAAGTCGTCAGCCGTGCGCGCCTGCGCCGTACACTTGTTAGCCGCGGACATTTAGGACCCATTACCGTACGCCGGACACGATTCACTATTGTGCCCTATGCGGGTGACGGGAACACTTGGTAGCCCTAGCACTGACCAGTTAATCTCTGCTAACGTTTCGTAAGACGCGTGTTCGGGACTTGGATTTTTTTGACGGCGGCACTAATATGTCGAAAATACTATGTGACAGAGATTAAAACGAAACTACGATAACACTGCCATTTTTACTTGTCTCAATTTTCACCTGGAGTATTTATAGGTACATGATTTTACGAAGCTTATTTAGAAGCTTAAACTTTGTATCCAATAGCACAGCAATAGTAGAAATAGACAATATCGTGAGCTTGATAGGATTATAACTCGGTTGCATACTTTGTAACATTTGTTATGATTTTTTACGAGTCGAAAAATCCTTGTACAGACCACTATAAATCCAACAGTATTAACACTAAGTTACGAAATAACTATTTCAATAGTATTTGTTGCTGCAAAAAGAATTGACTTTTGTATGAATTCCTTTTTTGTCTCTGTTGCATTTAACGTGCGACTGGTGTTGTCGAGAATAGTCTTCAGTATACAATCTCACCGCGTTGCGTTTTCACATTTCACATATTGTTAGCTACACTGGCCCGCAAAACTAACAATAAGTTTCACACTTTTCATTAAAAGTGTGATACTTAGTTTTGCTGGCCAGTGTAGTTTGGAAATGTCATTAAAAAATATGCATAGTCCGTGCTACGTAAGGAAATTTTTACTCAACGTCTACAGTAACAATTTGTATGAGCCATTACGCACGTGATCAGGGCCGGTATTCTACTTAGGCGGTAAGAACCATATCGTCTTTGATCTGTTATCGTATTGTCAACGTTTTGATGGCTCGTATTTACTTGACAGTAATGGCTACCGATTTAAAAACAATTCAATAACAGGTCAAAGACGATATCGTTTTCACCGCTTAGAATAGAGGCCCAACCCTTACAAAATTCTAGGACTCCAGTTTCTTCGATTCTAATAGGACGCGATGTGAAATCACCTTTATCATTGCAGGGTTAAAACTGCAACTCTGCATAAGTAATTATTGTTCGGCGGAAATCGTCATCATAATGTCAGTGAACTCAAGATCACATTTGCGTTAAAGTACTTTTTTGCGACCAATGCAAAGATTAAAGAGGTAATTAAAATTGTGTTTTTAAACATTATTACGCAGTTTAGTGCCTTGCACTTTGCCAACTTGGTATTTTTGTATCCATAAACTTTTAAGGTTTAAACTGAAATGCATCTTCACTTCCCGTCATTAATGATGTTTAAGAAAAATATAACGAAGTAAAGTAAAATTTTCTATTATGGGTGGTTAAGTATCATTTGTGGAAGCAACAATCCATCCATGAACCAAGTTGATTTTTATTGCAAATTAGCTCTATTCGTTTAACAGCAGCTGGAATTATTAATGATATTCTTGCTTTTACCAAGTCTAAAACACATTTTTTCTTGTATATTTAATTGCATGGGAAGTAAAAGTAATTATCTGCGTATCTGCCGAAAGACATCCACTACTGCACATAAGGCATCTTCAAAGATTTCCAAGATGGTCGATTTTGGCCGATCTTCACCAGATCGCCGGTCCAACGTTTAGGGGGGTTACCAACACTTCGCTTCCCACTATGCGGTAAACACGCTAGACAGCTTACAGCCCATTTTATGTGAAGTTATGAATACCTAACGAAAATATGTTTCATTTATATGTATTGCATGTCTTTTTAATCTTATGCCGATTCAAACTGACATTCAAAAGGAGATACCGTGCGTTGTAAGTCAGTTGAACCCACAGAATACAGTAAACGGTCCTCCCAGAAGACCGCCTCTGTGTTCTGTGGTTGCAGCCGAGCCGTGCTGAGCCGGCGCGGGCGCGGGCGCGGGCGCCGCGCCGGGCTAGCGGTCCGCGATGGCATCGCGGTCGTGCGCCACCGCTCACGGCGGCCGCCGGCGCTCGCGTCGCCGTGACTTATGGCCCCGCGCGAACTACGATCGTACGATTGAATAATAATACCCGATTCCACCGTGCACCGAATTTATGTTAGGAAGTGAGCAAAGTGTCCCGTATCGACGGGCGCATCGACCGCGCCTCGCCCGCCCGCAATTTCCTACCTTGTCCTTAGGCGCTGATGTGTGCCGCGATACCCGATAAATAAATTTTCGTGGAGGCGCTGTTCCCGCTGGACGTCGGCGCCGCGGCCCCCGGAGCCCCCACAACTCAGCCGGCTAACTGTCGGCCGACGTCACGTTTCACTGCTATGATTACATTAAGTTTCAATATTCTCGTGCCCTCCACCCGCCTTATAACAAACTTATTACATTGAAACAAAACTTATGCAACCATTTGTCTTCTATCACAACAGCTGAAGTATAACTGACCCGTAACCCTTTCAAAGACGTGCTCGAATCAATCGTTGGACAAAAGATGAGACAAGTTAGTTTTTGTCGCGAAGCCTTTACGTAGATTATGAAACGTGACAATATAACATCACGACAAAGTTCAATGCTCTATCAATGTTTTGCAGACCTTGTCTAGGCATCTTGAACAAAATGTTTGCCACCTGCTTTTAGAACTAAGGTAAATTGAGTAACGTAGACGCGGTCATCAGTAAACCACAAGCCGCCATAACATTTCTCACCGATAATATAACAGTATTAGCTGCCACTGCCAAGTTCATCTTACCAAATTACCCGCAGTTCAATGCACTAAAAATATGGAGTAAATTATGGGTTCACACGTCTAATGTTTTAAGTTCTACGTGTAATCGTGACGGCGGTACCTACTACATCGATGCATGCAGGAATTTGGTAGATTTTCACCGTTATTTTTCGCCGTCTCTGCTCTGCGCCGAACCTGTCATTACGAATAGTTTTATAATTTTTCAATTGAAGTTTTGTCTGGCTTAAATAAAGCCATGACTAATCCAACGACACCGACGAGACTGTTCAAGAGGATTGTGAAAAATTACACACAAATTCGATAACGTGAGAAACGTCCCTTAGTCCGATTTACACGGTTTTTGAATATGTTGTAGATATTATGGAAAATTAGGTACAGATTTTTTATAATATGTACAACATAAATTTAAAAATCGTGAAAATTGTACGTGATGTAGGGGGTGAGAAAAGTTATTCCCCAGACATAAATTAAATTTTTTAACACCTACGCGATTTAACCGTCGCTTCATAGTCCTCTGAGTAAAAAGGGAAAAGTAAAGAGAAGTGTACTATTTAATTGGTGGGATAAAACTACCAGTTTACACTCATACCATTTAGCAAAAAACAAAGTATGCGCGCTATGTTTCGAGCGCCGATATTAAATGGACTATCTAATTTGACCAAAAACATTATTCTTATGTTCAATGTTTCCTAAATTACAGACCGCTCCTAATTATGCCAGTTATTGCTAGCATCGGTGTTCGTAGAAAAGAAGCCGAGCCAAATACCTCACAATTTACTGTGACTCGTCTCACTCATTCGTCCTATTGCGGTATCTATTGGACTACTTTTTCTGCACCCAGCGCTCGCTACACTTTAAATATGGACAAATTATTTTCACAATACCTCTTCATTACGTGCTAACGGTTTTAACCATTAATGTGATTAAATCGAATAGTTGCGTAGTCGATCACGTGCCACTGGGCTCCCGGACATTGTACCTTTCTGAATGGGTTTCTCTTCTTATTTCGATCATCGAATCACTTTTACAATGCAGCTACCCGTTATAACCACTTGCCACGTCGTATTTTTAACTGTTTTTAAAGTTAGTTTGCGCCATGCATTCAGTGAACTTTAGCAATATCTAATTTCCCTAGTGGCAAGGCGGCTGTCGCAAGAATGCTTTCCACTTAAGATAACAAATCGTTTTCAGTCGTAAGTCCAAGATAAATCTGCCGCGTATATCACGTCGACTCCTTTTAAACGCGAGCGTTTGTATTGATGTTAATTAAAGTTGGCATAGAGCGAGCGGGCGGAGAGCGGGCAGACAACAACCCGTAATTATTGACTTTCGGTCCATTTCACTAATGCTGCATCGAATAAATGCTTCCTTACAGCACAATAGCCTGGAACGTGTGCCTGAGCTTTCTATGCGTGAGATTTATCGAGGTAGACGCGATGCGCCGCGTTGCCTTGTGTTGTCACTTTACGAGCGATTGTCTCGCCGCGCCGCCCAAGCCGATAAATACAATTATGACGACCCCACCATTCAATACAACATATTCGAATTGCGCCAGTCACTCACGAAACTCATTGTTTCAATGTAGCGATTTGTCTTTATAGCTTCATTGATTTAGAAATTAATTCTATCGGTTTTTCAATATAGACAACAATTTTCATCTAAACCTATTCAAGCAAATACCGGTATCACAACAGCTTTGCAAACTGCTTGGAAATGTTATCAATATCTCTGCGATAGAATATTTGTGTAATCTTCCTTTCGACGGCAAATATTGCGCTTCGGAATCCGTGGACTCCACCTGATGCCCATTTAGTCGGGGCGGTCATTGTGTGTGACGGTGGTATCGGGCGGCGTTCCGTCGGCTATCGCGGGGACATTAGCATTATTAAAAGGGCCGCGGGCGTCATGCTCGTATCGGCGGGGACACGCGACGGCCGCGGAAGCGCCCGCGCAGCCAAAGGCCCCGACGGACGAGCGGCGATAACTCAACTCAGCATACCTCAAATACAATCGTTTGGATATCATGCCGTAGTGCCGGCGCCACTCTCCTTATACGCCTTTACTTGCGTTTATTTTAGTCCTGCAATACTTCTCCTAGGCACTCGCAACTTTAATATGCGTACAGGTAACTACTGAAAAAATGTGGTATACATTGAGATCGAATATGGAATGGACCACCTAAAGCGCACTCATTCTTTTGTATAACTTGTACTTACTTACTTATCGAAACATTATAACCGTTTGGTATGAGACTCTGATGCCGTGTCTCAAAGAGAAAATCGATGGCGTATAAATATTTAGTCTCCAGTATGTCCTCCGCCCGTCGACAGGGCTCGTCAACATTTTTCAATGTCTGTCATTGTTCAATCAAGTCCGCGAATGTCAAATTCTTTTACTAGACCTGTCCGTAACTTATCACAGTGACTGGGTGGTTTCAGGATGTAGTGTACAAAATGTATTTTTGATGAATCACGTCGACGTTGAGTCTTTCTTCGTTGATTGATTTTTTTGCGGGTTGATATGAGTTGACAGCGGGGTGGCTGGTTCGTGACGCCGCCTGGTGGTGGGCGTAGCGCGGAAGCGGCGCGCCGGCGCACGCGCCGTTACCGCCGCGGCCATTACGCGACCACTCTTAATTATCAACAGTTACCGCAGACCGCAGCGACTTCGATAACACCCGTCCCAAGTGTAACACTTCCCCGTAACCGACAGCCTACCCTTTAAAGTCTTCGCGTACACGCAAGAATGTTACACGAAGGGTGAATCGGTCTCGATTAAATTTGAACTTTTAAATCGCTTAAAATTGCTTTAAAATTGAAATTGTGCGATCGTTTTTAATAAGTAAGTTGAGAATTAGCTGGTGCAAGAACGAGAAAGTATAAATGGCCCATGAACCAAGAGTCATAAAAAAAGGTTGGTTTTTTATGTTAAGTTTTGTTTCTTCAGAAAAATATGCTTCCTAGCAAAACGTTTCTAGTTAGAGGATATTGTTTGTGTAAATGTTCACTGCTTATAGTGTGGGCAGGAGAGTGTAGGCCAAATGTCGGAAGGCTTACCAGGAGGTCTGTCCTGCTCCATTTTCTCGATGACAACCTTAACATGCCCATGCACCGACGCCGGTCCTGTTCTGGTACACTGTTGTCCTATTTGGTTTGAGATGGCTGATTTATCTAACTTCGAATATTCAAGATATATCAATCGATCGAATTAGAATTAAAGTGACATTATTTGGTTTTGGGCGAAGCAGTTTAAATATAGAGCAGACAGGCCGCTTAAAGGTCGCATCTGAGTCCCATAGATATTACCTTCACGAGACATTTTGCAGTTTCATTTCATCGATCTCTATTTTCTACTGAAACCTTCAAAGTTCCTGCGTATACCTTTTAAGTAACTTTACGCTTCAATTTCCATACAACGTCTTGATTGCGTAGACAAATGACTCTTTGAATGACCCAAACGTGATGTCACTGCTGCTCGCCCAGTTTGCTTGCCGCACAACTTAACGAACTTAACGAATTGCGGTGATGCAAGTGCCGCGGCGACGGAAGTTGTAGAAACTTATAGCTGAACTGCTGCAAAATTGGATTTATGCGTGTATTGACTATAAGGAAATATGCCGAATTATAAAAATGTCTACCTTTAAAACATAAATTAGTCTAAGTATAAGAAAGCCAATACTTTAAAACGTCTAAGTCTTATTAAGTCGAAATATAGAAATGACTACTCTCAAAGTATAAAAATGTCTACAATCATAGTCAGTAAATGTCTTATATAAAAATCGACTATGTACAAAGTGCGGAGAGCGGTTATCAAGTGGACATTTTTATACTTCGGCATATTTCCTTATAGTCTATTGTCGTAACATCTTTATACGTCGTCTAATATATACGAGTATGTGCACATTTTTATACTTTGACCAAATTATGCACGGACGAAATTATTCAAGTGGACATTTTTATAAGTACTTCGGCATATTTCCTTATAGTCGATACACGCATAAATCCAAAATTGTTCAAAAAACATCTAGATATTGACTTGGCTGTAAGGAAAGGCGAGACGCGTAAAATAGTAACAGTATGTATAAAAAAAACAGTGGACAATGTCACACCAATTGACCTAGTCCCAAACTAAGCTCAAGGCTTGTCTTATGGGTACTAGACAACGATATAAATACTTATATAGATAAATATATACTTAAATATATAGGAATCATCCATGACTCAGGAACAAATATTCGCCTATGGATCGTCCGCAGTACGCTGGAAAAACTTAGCTCAATGCTACGATGTTGTTCTATACAGGCGCAATCGCACTAATGTTATATATGCGAATGTTTGGTGTTTGTGTCTCCTTAATCCTGAAATGGCTGGACGGATTTGGATGAAATTTCGAATAGAGATAGCTTATATCCTGGATACATTTAATCCCTAAATAATCATCGACATGCTAAGAAGATGAAACTCTAAATAAATCGCTGTTCCCGTAGCATCGCAAAATTACCAATTCTACGTGGACGAAGTGACGGGTAGAATAAATTATTAAATAAAGGAATATGAATGCCTTAAAAAGTAAGAAACTTGCTATTTCAATCACCTTAATGTAATCTTTATAAACGCCAAAAAAATCTTACCGCCCTGACACCTCCGTTTATAAGGTGTTTACCGCGCACGCCAGAGATAAGCAGCGAATACCTCACTTTCTCGTTTATTTTTAAGCGTAGGTAAAGTAATCTCACTTTATCTTAACATACAACTAGGTTTTATAGAGAAGCTTTGGTAACGAGCTAATGGTCCCAAGTCCCAACGTTGCAATGAGACAGAAGACGTGAAGGGCAACTTAAGGAGAGACCCTAACAAAACTAGGTATTTTGCGAAGGTTTCCTCTTGAATTGTTTTTTTTTGTAAGTTGATGAATTGGGATTGAACAAAAAAAACTCACGGTTTTTACTTTCTAATTCGAAAGAATAGGAAATTTTAAGACACCAATTTCATTAATTTTGTATTTGGCAAAATAGTTTTGTTTAAATATCTTTATTTATTTAGCAGACTTTTTATGGATGACTATCGGACTAACGATAAAAAACAAAACGTTTTCGGTCAAATGATATACGGTTTAAAAAAGTCGCGATTGCGATTGATTACCGTTTTTTGTGTTTAATAATACGGCTATTGGAGCTATTAATATTATCTGACTGAATTTAGCCCAAACCCGAAAAGTTCAAGCTCTAGAAAGTGGGAAACCGCCTTTCTAACTGCGTAAAGAGCTTTATTTGTTGTACATACAGTAAACTCCGCAGCGCCTGATCTCTCACATGATACGGAGGCGCCGGATACGCCGATAGCGTCGCCTGCGCCGCTCCTCTAATTACGAGTCCTATGTGAAACTGCGCCCGCGGCCGCGCCCTCCGAACAATCCTGCCTGTAATAAACTTAGAGTTATTAGAAATGTATTAGTGTGTAATTTGTAGAGGCAGACGTATTTTACTGGTATTGGATTTATTTATTATGCACTAAGTTTTATTTATTGACACATTAACTTGGTGTTTGTTTAATTATCAATTAAATTGGAAATCGTAAAGTATCTTTCTAGTATATATGACAGACATAAAGAATGGAAAGCAGTCAAATTATGACAGCCCATCAGAAAAACAAGCGGCATTCATATTGATCTCTAGTTTAACGAGTACTGTTATAAAATAGTGGTAGTTCTGTTAATTTAGCGCCTGGGCCGCAAAAGGAATCAAATACTTATTATTATGGGTGCTGATTACCTTGCACTTGCTACAATTATTGTAAACATAGAGAAGCGTCTCCCAATACGCCCTCAGTGAGGCTTCTGAGGACATAGCCGCTAACGTTACCGATTTTCGAAACTGACAAAATAGATCTCTTGATTGTATTATGGACACCGCACGCAGAGTAAGGAAAAACATTGTGTATATAAAAAAAAAATGTTGCATTTTGATATCTGGCTATGAATTTCTGTGACTAGTTTTACAAATAATAAATTTTAGTAAAAAAACGTATAGATATTGGTTCCATAGAAATTGTAGACTGACAGTATTCCCAGCTTCTTAATACCGTTCGGCAGGCCATCGCTATCACGCTTGCACTCGCAACCTACGATATATTTGTCACTCGTGGTTCATAGAAAAACGAAGATTGCCGATCGGTATTAAGAGAATGGTTGAACTGTATTTGGTATTTGAATAATTTATGTTAACAATAAGAAAAGTTATCAAATTTTCAAAATTCTCATTCTTTCATCGTTTACACCAAATGCAAAAAAAATACCTTTTGCGTGCGGTAACGTTTTGTCAGTTTTCGATGGCCATTTGTTAACGTTATTCCAAGTTGTAGTTATTAGTTCAGCGTCGACTATAATGCGCAACCACGACGTGCCAGGATGAGATGTGCGCTCGGATGGCACGCAACGCATGTTCCTACGCATTGTTTGCTCTCGCGCATCGCTTCCTCACTAACGCTAGATCAATATCAGCATCCCATCCAGTTATCAATAATCAAGTTCGTTAGAAACGGAGAATTGCTGAACACAAATTGCAGTGAGGTTGGCAGATTGCTCGTAGAACTGATCGGCGCTTAGTGCCTGCTGTGCCTAGGAGTTTTTGTGCGGCGTAGACGTACTGTCAGCCCAAAGGAACCCGGACCCACCATATAACTGTGTCACAGTTCCGTCATGGTTTAAGTCGCGAGAAGTGTCAAACAAATTGTTTTATAATTTTACTGTGACACCGTTCTATGGTGGATAGTACAAGAGGATCGTTCTGTCGCCCAAAATAAAGCTGTATACGGATATGAAGTCTATTTACGCATATTGTTTTTTTGCTTTGGACGGCAGCAGTCTGCAGGAGGTAACGGAATTCTAATGGGTATGAGGGAAGTGTCATTTCATTCTATTAAAAACGGCTTCCTGTCGAACGGTCGATCAAGCAAGAGTAGCTGGCAGAATTCCGTGTTCTGGCACTGTCGATAGAGCGAGTGAACGTATAAGGCTGCCAAATCGAGAATACACGCGCTAGAATGTGTTTTGTTCGCTTTGACGGGACTACTTAATCTCGCCGCTTGGACATCACTCGTACCGTCTCGTACTCGTACCGTGATACAGTTTTAACTAGTACGGGGAGTAAGGAACATTGTCTTATCACACTCACGTTATATAGTAACGCAATACCTAAGTATATAAATATATAAGCTACATACATATTGTACTGATCCTGTTTTGGTTGTTGTGTTTACTGGCAAATAAATAAATTATTATTATTATTATTCGTTCACCTTTGCTTCTTTAGAGAATCACACCCCTAATACAAGTCAGTTTTAAGCTATCTAATTGAGAATACACGCGTTTAAATGTTGCTTGTACTCTCTGACGGGATAACTGAAACTCGCCAGTTAATATATAAATAATTTATGAGTTGAAAACGTGTTGTCTAAGAGAGTTACTTACCTAATCATCACGCCATGGTGATCATTGAACGTGGCCTATGACTAACAGTGGATGTATCAGCTGATATGCGAGCTGCTTAATCCTACCGTCTCGTGTGTAAAGAGGCGGTCATCTATATATGCGGATAAGTCCATCTGTCGACACCTTAACCATTGTACTTACTATATTTGAATGCATCCATACTAATATTATAAATGCAAAAGTTACTCTCGTTTGTTTGTTTGCTTTGAAAAATTGTTTGTTTGCCAATACGTTGTATGTATAATTTTGTTAATATTACCGATCCCATATTACCGACGTGTACAAGAGCCCACATTTGGCCAATTGGGATTGTTCATATTTTTACAATTACTCTAATTCGAAAACCATTTCGAGGAATAAGGTTTTAAAGCCGTTCTGCATTATTAAGTTTTTGAAATATTTATCTATTTTGGATATTTCGACTTAAGTATATTTAACCTTTGTTTGACTTTCGTTTTCGGCATGAAGCCCTCCTAGGTGTATCTTACGGGTTAGGCGAAAACAGCTTGAAATAGTATGTTTTTACACTATTACAATCACTTTTTTTCATTGGATAACATTTAATTGTTGTAATTTATTAGAAAATGCCTTCCCAAATTTAAAATAATCATGTCATCCATAAATTGTCTGCCAACTAAATAAAGATATTAAAACAAAACTATTGGGTCAAATACAAAATTAATGAAATTGGTTTCTTAAAATTTCCTGTTCTTTCGAAAGAGAAAGTAAAAACCGTGAGTTATTTTTTTTGGTCAATCCCAATTTACTGAATAAATATTTTGCTCAGGAAAAAATCTGACATCATTTTTATAATGAAAAAAATAGTACTTTCACGGCTCTTTTTTTCCTAAACGCCCTTCGCGAAACAGCCTAGCCTGTCTTATCTCGCTCAGTGACAGAATTAGCAAGTTCGAGACTTATCTTGTAGATCCGTGGAGAAATAATTAGGTGCGTGCGTGTACAGTGCTTTCGGCCTGCTGCGTATTGGCGAAGCCGGCTTTAAGTAATGTGGTCGGAGTATGCGCTTGTTTTTATTTAAATTAAATGTAAGTATGGTATTTTTAAAATGTAAGCAGAATTTGGTAATTCTTACTCTTTAAATGCTTGAATTTTATTTTGCCTAATTACATTTTACCAATTTCTTTTTTTTTGTCTGGAGAAGCTTTGTGGTTCTCAAAAGATCCCTAACATTGATTAAGGTTAAAAATACACACTTGTAATAGGTCATCAACGATTTTTGTTTGACGTCTGAAAATATGGTCTGCATTTAATTATTATGTCAACACTAATAGCGATATGATTGGTCGTTACTCGTAGTAGGTATATCGAATAAAGTTAAATGTTATTTATAGTATTATGTAAACAGCCTAGTAGGATTCGTAGTAACGCCGCAGGCCGGCCACCCATGCGGCGCCCGCGAGCCCCGCCTGACCCCTCTCGTGTCGCGGACTGCCCCGCGATTCCCAGAAACTATTTAAATAAATAAATTAACCGCAGCACATCTCGAAATAGCTCGCTCCCATATCAGACTCTAGATTTACCCGATTCTGCTTCTCCGCGACTCAAAAAACAAATCTCATTAATGTACAGTTACTGGCCGCTCGTGGATGCTGGCCATTCGTTTCGCGTGACAAAATCCGATGATAAATCGCTCGCATCGTCCTGAGAAGTTCCTTGACATCCGAACTGTGGTGGGCGATTCCGTTCAGCTTTCCTTTGGCTCGTGGGCCTGTTTATCGTATCACTCATACTTATTGTCAATTTTTTGTCCATCTTTTTGCTGAACACCGTATGATAGATCGGACAAGCGAACGTATGCAAACAATCATCGATTATGCCCGGCTCTTCGCTCCTCAATGTCATATCATGCGCGCAATTAATGTCTCAAACGGTGTTTATACCGGGCATTAAATAATGAGGCCTGCTTGATCTTGATCGAGGAGTCAAAGACTCGTGCTGGTATGCGTATTCGAGCGACGTGACAAATCAGTTTTCTGCTCCGCAGCTTTTATATTCAAACAAGTTCATTCTTCCCTGTAAACCGTTTTTATATTGAACGAAAAAATATCAACCATTGAATAATTGGCAGTAATAAAAAATCAGCAATGATTTCTATCTCCTCACGCAGAGCTTATCTTGTTTACTTTTGGAACACGTCGCTAACAACAAATGTGTTAATATGGCGTTTCTTATGGAAACTGTGTCAGTGGTTTAATCGCAAGTCGGAGATTGCGCTTTATGCCTTCAACCAGGCACTGAATAGGTTTCTATTGATACTTTTACGGCAAGTCTAACCCAATTTTGTTGAGTGTATTTATAGCGTACAAGCGCTAACTGATTTATGGATTCTCATTTCCGTCGTTCTCAAGTTTGCAACTTGGCATAAGTCGCAGCTCAGTCGCTGTGTGCTCGCGCCGGCCAACAATTATGTGCGACGGTAACGTCTCCCTTCCCACGATTGTATCGTCAAAGAGCCCTAAGTTTGCACAGATTTTGTTTGTCTCCGCCATGCCGAGGTGCCGTCCCACAGGTTTACTGTGCGCATGCATCACAGACGACAAAGCGACCCGCGAGATGTGCTCGACTTGAATGACTCCGTTAATCTGCTTAGCTGTTTACTTGCTTTTTAATAACCTGCGTATTTATGAGATGCTACTTATTTCATTTATATCACAGCAGGTGGGTCTTTATTTAAATGTTTCGTTAACAATTTTGGTGAGCGGATATAAAGCTCGTAAATGCAGGTATTCGTCTCAGTTGGGTAGGTGCAAACAAAGTATGAGTTATGTAAGTATGAGGAGGTATGGTTAGACTTGTGTTATCTACTGTTTATGTGGTGAGTCGAAAATTTGGCATTTTGGTGGCGGTTCCCAGTTTCGCTTCGTTGGTTTGACGTACGGAGGCAGATGCCCCTGCGCAGATAACCGCGCTTTACCACGAATCACGAACGAAACCGCACAAGTGCGAAGCTTGCAGCGAGTCGAAAGTTTTACCATGTAAGGAATTATCTTCTTTGTCTAACCCAGAATGAAATGGAACAACTTTTTCTTGATAAACCATGATAAAATATGCAAATTAAATTATATTGTGTGCTTATTAAATCACAATTACGTTAGGTACTTAATTAAAAGAAAATCTGTGCACGTTAGACACTTGCAGCTTGCGTTTAATTTGAAGGCGGGGTGTTGATTTGCATGTGTTCCAGTAACGGAACGCGATAACGCTCACGCGCAGATCTCCCCCGAGATTGGCGATAGGTATAACGTTACGCTATCGCGCTATCATTCATCAGCGCGCTCTAACCGTGTTCACCTTAAAGCCAAAATAAAAGGCGTTATTTATGCCTCTTTAAGTGCACGTTTACCTAATGTCTGATTCTTATCTTTAAAGTTTATTTCTAAAAAAAACAGCCAACAAACAATGAAATTTGTGCTTCTAATGACGGTATGTTTTGTTTACAACTTGCTAGTTCGAAACTGTTAGTTACAGGCAACTAATAGCAGCCGCAAGAGCTGTTTCTGTAGAAACAAACGATGTTTTCGCCGGACATCGTTCATGTGTTAATCTAATACTGGCCAGTTTATCAAATGCACGATCTGAAATAGAATTATTGACAGGCCGGTCCATCGACGTTCTATTATGCGCACGAGTCAAGGACCTTTCGCTTACATACGCGCATTAGATACGCTAACCTGTTCGCGATAGTTGTACCGAAATTCGCTACGGCTGTTTACCCTAAGGTGCTTCGCCTTTGACTTCCGTGTCAACTATAATTACAACACGTCTTCGATTTCGGATGCGAAAATGACAAAAAACGTAGCGTATAGGTACTATGATTTTTTTGCCTCAGGTTTCGTCCAAATTATAGTTGTGCCTTTTGTCATTTACCATCGATTTTACCAAACTGGAATAAGATTTACTCCGAGATTAATCTATACAAATTTGGCGTTTAATCAAGATATAAGACCTACTTCTCGTTTGGTTGAATATTGCTTTTATCTTCTATTGTTAAAATCATATATTTACTTTTCTATTATAAAAACAAAATTGGCCATGTTCAAACGATTGTAGTGCGACAGAATCATGTCCTCTAAAAAAGGCTAGGTTTGTTATAAATAAGTATAACTATGCCTTAATGGCACCCTAATTACATGTGAAAAAAGAGTGGGCTCTAGGCTTACAAAGTTATCAGAAGAGCGGTTGCCGTCAACTGATTTAGGATTCATTCACCCCGCGTTACGCTCACTGGGTGCCTGGACCGCGCATTGTCTACTCCGCGCAGAATGCGAACGATCCTTTGTTTCGTTATACTTTGACTGCATACGCTGTAACCCAAACCGACAGCGGAACACTTCGCGCCCACCTCGCGGCCATCGAGCCTTTCCTAATGGCCACTCCCGACTCAACTACATCGCCTCTAAAGAAAACGAGAATACACTTACACAGATCTAGCGCTTTATTCTCTTGCGTATACAATTTTGGAATATGCATAAAACGACGACTAAAAAAAATCCTTTCAACATTTGAATAGTACTTACTCTTATTTTGATAGATAAAAGTACACTTTCACTTGCAGAGGAAACAATTTAAGGCACGGATTTGAATCCCGATCGTTACTTTCTCGCCGGACAAACGTGTAATTTAGCGAATGGCCCATTAAAAACTAAATGTCTACAAACTTAATGCAAACAAGCATGGTTTACGTTTGTCTGTTTTGTTACCGCATTGATCATCGCCGTTTACTCTAATGGTGATAATGCATATAAGTTACTCTGTTAGAAGCGCTTGGAAAATAGAAAGCATCTCCACTTATTGTTTATTGTTGTTGGCCCTTTACAATGGGCACATCAAATTGTTTTAAGGCTCCATGCCGTGTTGGAATGTTGTTGGCTTAGCAATGTCTTCACGTTCCTAGATAGAGGCATTGAAAGTCCAAATGGTTTTGTAATACAAGTTCATCGAAACTTCACTGGATATATTTTATTGGGCCTATAAAATCAATAAAAACTAATAAATTGTAGCAAGCGGCTCTCTACAAGTAATTAAAAGCTCCGTGCGGTGGAATTTATAATTAATGCTCAATGAATAGCGCTAAATATATTTCAATTAAAGTCAGTGCCTTGAAATAAGTTTAACTACTTTGCCTTTGAAGTTATCTGTCTGAGAAGAGTTGTTGTTCTTTTAATATTGTCAAAGTTTGAATATGGTACATATATGTACAAAATCAATCAAAATATTATTATAACGTTGTTTTTACGTGGGGGGCCTCATATGTTAAAGTTATTATTGCTAACGTAATGACCGCCATTCAAACAGACTTCCTGCAATAACTCTGCATATTTCTTAAAAGTATTGCCGCCAAAAAACAAATTCGACTCCGCTATTCCTAATCGGAAAGCATAGTAAAACTGTTGACTGAGGAAATAAATCACAAGTTGTATATGTTACGACTGCTTGCCTGAAGTAATTTTATTCGCTGCCCTTAGGACATTTCTTCTCGCTTCTAAGCATCACTATAAAGCTTGCGACATGTCCACATTTCATCCTAACTTGCTGGTGGTCGCAGTAAATGTACTCGTAATGTCTTTATTAATCAACGCTCACAAAAAATATATAAAGCCAAGCAACAAAACGAATTACGATCCTCTAAAGTGCTAAAAGTCATGCGAGCAGAAATAATGAAGTTTTAAAAACATGTTAGAAAAGTGAATAAAAACATGATGAATGTCTTCCCTATGTCATTAATTCTAACGCGTCTGGCGGTAGCTGGGCCGGCGTGGACCGAGAACGTTCTTGTTTATCTATCTTTAACTTAACAATCCACCTAGAATGCGATACTTATCAGGATCATAATTAATAAAGTAATTTGTTTAGATGTAGCATTTCAAAAAAACCCAAGTAATCATTTTAAAGACTCTTATCTTAACATTACGAACATCTTCAACAAACTACGAGACAAAACGGGATTGGTTCGTCGTAAAAGCACCAAGGAAACGGGCGTTCGAGTCATAATGAATGATTACTTAATTATATTAGAAAAGTGTAATAATAACACGCGTCGGAGTGGAGCGAGTTGGTCTATCAATTACTTAGCACTCGCACGGTCCCGATGCTGCTATTAGAAGCACATTAGACATGGTTTCGGCACGCCATGGCGGCATTAACCACCGCCTCGTAACACGGTCACATCGTTTCTCGACCGTCCAATTTAAACTTTTTACCGAATACCCGAACAATTTTACATGAGCGTGCGAAAACTGTTATGAATGATCACTGTTTTATTTCAGTTTTACGATTCTTTAAGTTATGCATGTTCATGTGTGTCGTTAATTTACCGTTTTCTGATTCGAACACCCTGGCGGTCGTGTGGACGCATGTGCGGTTGAATTATATCCGTACAGTACGGGCCAATTAATGCTCTAATGTGCGTAAAACAATTGTTCTACGGTCTATCATATAAGTGTGTCAAAATTCTGAATGAATATTAGTTATTTGTCTTGCTTGTGAATGGACAATGTAATCAATATGGAAAGTGACCTGAATGAAACATTTTTAATAATAGAGTTTTCTAATATGATTAGAGAGCCAATGCATGGCCATGACTCCCGCTCCATTTGCTATTTGTTCGCAAATTTATGAGATAAATTAATAATTTTCGTGTCGGGGGGTCACGACCCCCCGCTCCCACACATAAATCGGGTGATGTCGCGTCGTGCGCTTCCGCCTGCGCGCGCGCCGCTACCGGCCCGCCGTGCCTTCGTGTTACCACTGTAATTAATAATGGGAACCTGGGGTACAATGTCGGACTGGCGTCGCTAACCCTCAACACAACTTGCTACGTTAACTTCTCTTGAATTACTGCTAAATGCTTATTGCAAGTTATAAACGCTATTAAAATTACTTGCATTTCTGTACTTACGAATGGTGTTCATTTTAAAATGTTCGTAAAAAGTAATTTTTGTACGGTGTAGTTCACCTTGTCGCTTTAATCGCTGTGATAATTGGTATAACTATGGCAGTTTGAACATGACATTAAATAGACAAGGTATTAAAGTGTATACATATGTATAAACTCGACTGTACCTACTTAGGGATGAGTTGGCCAATTTCATAATTTAAAGCAAGTTACCGGAGATGGTCGTAGTCGAATGCGCTAGGAGAGGCTGCGGCCCTCGCCAACCACGGTGTGGAGACAGAATCGATGGGTTTTTAGTGGGTTTTCCTTTCGCTCTCGGTTGGTGAGTCCCACATAACCACCTAGGACCCCTCGGACCTAGATGGTATGCGTAAATACATTCCCCCAGCTTTAAAAAAAGGTAATCAGTGCATAAATCCCAGAATAAGAAAGACTTATTTAGACATGATTAGTCTTTCTGACGTTAATTGGCTCGTTGTTTTAAACAGCACGTTTAATAAACGTCATAAGTTCGCTTAACCCGAGGAACACCCAGAAGGTGATTAATCACAGAATCGTGATGATTTTGACAGATTCCAATAGATTACCATACTTAATAACTCTAACTTCGTATTTATTTGATAACGGTTCATTGTAATACAACTGATTTATTTCACTAATAAAAAAATTAGCAACAGTGACATCATAGTGACTAAGCCGTGTTGGGTTTTATGTCAAATTAGATATTCTTCATGGTGTTGCCTGTTTCTAAAAGAAATATGGCTGTATGGGTTTCGACATGGAAACAAGTGTTAACGTTAAAAAAACCTGAACGGCGCGTCCTGTTGTGTTTATTGCCCTCAAATGTCTCTTAACAACTTAGTTTCGAAACGGTAAGCCACCGCTCGTGTTATCATTATGTCGTAAAAAGGAAACTACACTTTTGAATCTCGAAATGTAGCTGTCAAAGAGCTTACTGCAGGTTTTAAATGAAAGTCTTAACCTGACACTATTTTGTTGTGTAGGGTTCCGTACGCGAAGGGTAACCCAGCGGGACCCTTTTGATATACCTACGCTGTCCGTCCGTCCGTCCAAACGTTCTACCTTTAAGACTGCACCGAGCAAACGTCGAGCGTCCAGTGGCACCCTCATTACTATTTTTGTGTTTTCTAATTAATTGAAGAATTTCCTTGCAATCAGACGATACGTTTTTGTAGCGCAAGTAAAAACACAATTTATGGGATAAGTTATACACTTTAATAACAATTAAGTACCCTTTGAGTAGTCAGCTTAACGGGAAAAGGTGGCCACTGTTTTCCGTTAAGTTGATAAGTCGAAGGTGAATTGTTATTAAACTATGTGATATACCATATACGTTGTGTTTTAATTTGTAGTACAAAAACCTACCAACCAATTTCAAGAAAATACTTTAGTTTATTAGAAAACACAATAGTAGTAATGAGGGCGCCACTGTACATCCGGCGTACGCTCGGCGCAGTCTTAAAGGGCTTGCTTTGAACCGTAATAGATAGCGGGTTATTTTTTTCAAAATCCTCATTATTTTTAAAAAACCTCGTATCTCATATTTCGTGATTTAACTATTTGAAACTTAAAGGTGAAGAGAATTAATTTCAAACTCATACATTTCGAAAAATCAGATACTTACGAGATTTTTGAAAGTTGTAACGAAATGTATTGTAAAACCGGTAAAACATACAAGCGTCAAATTTGGTATGATTATAGCACAAACCCTAAAGAAAAACAACGTTTACAAAATAAACTTAAGTGTGAGTTAGGCTCGCGCTGATTCGATTTATTCGATTCGAAATCGGAATATAATAATACCTACAATTCGGCGGCACGGAACCCTCGATGCGCGAGTCCGACTGGCACTTGACCTACTTTTTTTTTAATTTCAAGTTGTTGATGTAGCATCGATCCTTGAATGATTTATGAACATACTCAACATTTTGACTTTAATCGAAAACTATAAAATTGTTGACAGTTTAGCTAAATTAATAATGGATGGTAAACGAAAAATTATAATAAAACACCGTTTCAAGCCCATTTATTGATTACTATTAATCATTTTCCTTTTTATTATAAATACCCGCTCTCAAGTATCTTTAAATTTATAGGTGAAGTGGACGGGTTCCACATTTAAATTATACTTTGCAAATTATGTTGCTAATGAATATTGACTTTTAATTAAGCATTAGACGTTTTTTGCTTCGCACGTATTAATAATCGAGTTCGCAGATGGTAAATAAAACTGTCCAGCGTAACGGGACTCTTACAAGATAATCAACCCATTTAATAGTACTCTCATTATAATAATTTTAATAGCCGTGTTTTGTCGTGTTGTATGTTTCAGCTTAGAGTTATAATTATAAGATACAAGACTCGACTCGTTACCGAGCCCAAAAGGTCGGATGGTGGTCCAAAGAAATACTTGAATTTAAAACTCAGAGTGGTTCGAACTAAGATTGATTTTGTAATACATTATGACATGACATGACGTTTCACGTGTTAAGACTTAAGATTCGAGTCTGCAAAGCTGCCGAGGAAACTCCGAGCGTCCAGTGGCGCCCTCATTACTATTATTGTGTTTTCTAATTAACTAAAGAATTTCCTTGCAATCAGACGATACGTTTTTGTAGCGCAAGTAAAAACACAATTTATGAAATACGTAACAAACTTTAATAACAATTACCCTTTGAGTAGTCAGCTTAACGGGAAAAGGTGGCCACTTTTTTCCGTTAAGTTGATAACTCGAAGGTGAATTGTTATTAAACTATGTGATATACCCTATAAGTTGTGTTTTCATTTGTAGTACAAAAACCTACCGACCAATTTCAAGAAAATACTTAGTTTATTAGAAAACACAATAATAGTATTGACGGCGCACTGTACATCCGGCGTACGCTCGGCGCAGTCTTAAAGGCCCCAACCTGAAAGTCTGAAAGGCTCCAACATTTATAAGTTCGGGCCTATAAGACTCACGAAATTGTATCTTTTAATTAGTCGTATCTGTTTTGTTATTATAGAATTAAATTAAAATGACAATAAATTTCAGGGTATGTACAATGCTACACAAATCTTGACCCATTCCCAAACTGAGCTCTAGGCTTGTACTATGGGTACTAGAGAACGATAAACATAATTATAGTAGAGAAATTCGTACTTAAAATACATAGAAAACCTCCAAGACTCAGGACCAAATACTCGCGCTCATCATAAAAAAAAAATATCTTACCGGGAATCACCTGGGATCACAAGCTTAGTAGGCAGTAGGCAGGGTCTCCAACTGTTCTAACTACTCCGTCAATATAAACAACCGTGCCCAGTCACAGCCATATACCAAATACCACATTGTACTATTATTATCACTACATAGTATAAAACAAAGTCGCTTCCCGCTGTCTCTCTATCTGTCCCTATTATTTGCTTGGATCTTTACAACTACGCAACGGATTTTGATGCGGTGTTTTTTAATAGATAGGGATTCAAGAGGAAGGTTTTTATTTTTAATGAACTTTGTTTTATGTGCGGGTGTTACAGAAAACTCACATAAACCGAAGCGAAGCGAGGGCGGGTCGCTAGTAATATATATGTATAAGAGTTATTAGTTAAACTAGCTTCTGTGAAAACGTCCGCGTATGACCCATTCGGTACAGACTTCAGCCTAGGATTCCTCCGGCATGTGACAGACATGCCCAACCTATTCCCATTGGGTCTTGGCGGCTGTTTGGGCTACATCAGCTATTTTAGTTTTGGAGCGCAGCATTGGATTTATAGTAGAATAATATTATAATATTATTACTTGTAGAATAATCGACTCATTAAATTTAATGTGTTTCTTTCATTACACACCGTTGCTTGTATATTAGAACTAAAATGTACATACGTGTGTATACTTATTTGGGTTAGCATTCACAAAAAGCTGATATACTTACCTAAACGCCGTAAAAAGGCAATCATAAATATTATTAATGTTAAGTGTAAAATAATTGCAATGAGGCATCAATGCCTGGAGCGCAGAATATAATTTATGCCACCGTCTTGATTCTTGATGTACAAATCGTTGTTAATTTTAAGTAATTTCGGGCGTCCCTCCCATTTCACACAGTCGGAAGATAAATGATACAGTGAACATAGATGAAAAAACTTTAAAGAATAGTAAAGTGGCACAAGCATGCAGTAATGTGGTATTTATTTTTAATACAACCGCACGTTGTATTTACGGGCGTTTGCGATGTGTTTTAAGATAGCTAAGCTATTCATTACTATAATTTGTGTTTAAAAAACTAGTAATTAAACAAAAGCCCTTCAACTACAGCTTACTTACTCTCACTATCAGAACTTAGATCCTTAGAAGCCTGTGTCGACGGGCTTACCATTAGTCGGTGGGAAGTTTTTTTTTAGCCACTTGTCGTCTTTATCATCGTACTAGCTCGATCATCTTATTTTGTCACACCGCCTTGTACGTTCGATCTCATCGACAAAATCAATGCTGCCAAATGGAAAATGCACGGGACTGCTTAAACTCACCGCTACGACATTCACTCGTTCTTTCACAACCATGATCAATATAATAAAAGAGCGTTAAAAATTACAGCGTCATTACTATCAGACCACTTTGTTTGAATTAAGCATAGATTATCACGTAATAATAATAAATGATGAGTGTAACTTTACTATTATCATGTGTTGTTTATCTATTAGCACCTTACTGTTGCATCTCGGCTTAACTGCATATAACAAGGTGATAACTAGGAATTCACACCTCTAACAATTTACAACGTAGACATTTTTCATCAAAAGGCCATAGCATCTTTATTGTGATCGACCAGCTACCTTCAAACGAATACACACCATCGAAGAATAATGAAAAAAATAAGAGAACTCTCACGAGGACGACGACCTTTACACTCCTGTTACAAATTAAGATTAAACCCATTATCGTTCCATCCTATATGCAAATTAATATTCATTTAATTACTTTAAAAAAATCCTACTAACTGTTTTGCTCTAATGAAATTAGCATATTAATTATCTAATTCGCAACATTTTAGTATCTTTCATATAGCAGGTATAGCTGTAAGGCAATTGATGTTATGTTTGTTATTGTTTCATGATTTGTTTTTTTTTATTATTTTTATTTATTGTACAACAAAAATACATTTTACATTTAAATGAACACCTCATAAACCACTTAAGGGTTTGTGGGAGGAAGGAGGAGGAGGAGGTTACTTTTACCACTCAGTTATCGATAATATTTCGATTCAGAAACATAATTGAATAGTCCCATTCGTCATGACTTCATCCCGCTTTATACTCAAAATGCGGATAGATTTTATCAATTCAAGTAAAAAGTTTACACATTTTGTAAGTATCAAATGTCAAATTTTAATTGAACAAGCAATTAGAAAACATCGTAGCTCAGTTTGATCTTGATTACGCCCACAAATTACGCCTAATAATCATAAATTCAACTCGGACTCACTGGCAATATAACTGCTGGGTACCTATGACATTGGTTGAGCTTCGTCGCCGTACCAATAAGATCGAGACACACACGAACATACACTTGAAACGCAATGTCCTACGTTTTGTTACGCTCGACAATGACTCTTCGACGACCAGCCCTCAATTTCACCATCCTGATAATGACAAGTGACAGATGACAATTCGGTTTACATCGCAAAGTTGGCACGCTGATACATCACTGGATTTGATATAAGCTGCGCCATGTATACTAAAATGTCACCTGTCACCTGTCATTGTCAGGATGGTGAAATAGGGGGCAGCTAATTAAAGGAATAACAGGACTGAACAAGTTTTATTAGGTAACTGTTGTGGGAAAAGAGGATGAAATAAAAGTTTAATGTAGTTTTATGTCATGTTCCCAGTAAAGTCTTACAAATTCACGATGAATTTTATACCCCATTCAATATTGACAAACCGCATCCGAATGCAGTAAATGGGGCGGTAATTATGTAGCGATGCTGCTCTGCTAATTTTACAGCCTTTCTGTAAAACTGTCTCATTTATTTTTATTGCACCTTCAATTTGTTCAAAGTTACTTTTCCTGACTGCACTTCACTGTTGTACGTAATTGTGGAAAATAATTATTATAAAGAGAGCTGAAGTCTGTAGCACATATTTCACTATTTGCTAGTACGGGAGTACGCTAATAAAATATCAAGGGATAATTGTATCGCAATAGGTACGAGACAACGATAGCATAATAATATAAAAATAATTACATATAAAACATATAATTTTAATAGCAAGCTCTTGTCAGTTAAGGGCTTTTTTATCTGTTCTCTGACAGCTTATCACGTCCTGATACGACACAATTGTGGCCTTTTCTTTCTTATTTGGCTGAAGTAAGTAAGCCTAGGCCTAGACCAAGCCAGGTCTTCCTCTTCCGCATTTTTCCTCAACTTTACCCTCGAGAAAGTAACAGTCGTGCTGTATCAATTCCCATCATCATATTTCCTCTTCGTTTGTTTTCTTTACAACATATGTAACCCGAACATTACACTACATGTTTGCTACTCTGTCACTACATGTGAAATCCTGTAATTGGTTTTGTGCTTCTTATTCTTGTTTCATATGTTATATTTGTAACTGTTGGATTTCCCACCAATAAATAAATAAATAAATAAATTATTTTTTGAGTAAAATCAAATGTAAATATCAACTCTTAAGAAGTCCAAACGTGAAACGTCAGTTTCGCAGATAGCAACACTAGTCGCGTCATCGATATAGCTATAGATAAAACGAAGTTCGTTTTTCCTTGTTTTGTAGTAATTAGAACACCGTGAACAGACGCGTTGATTAATATGTGACGGGTGTACACTTGTACAGGGAAGCTCCGCGCGCATCATGTCGCACCGGTCTGAGTTATGTCTGCGCGCGCGCATGGGGAACACTTCATGATTACTATCGCGTTGTTTTCACTCATCACCACGCTCTGGGCGCTGAGAGCGTAGATACGACATAAGTGTTTATGCTAGCTGAAGAAGATGCTTGAAATTTTTACCAAATTAATACTTGTATTGTCAGTATCCGCATTGTATGTTCGTTTGATTAAGAAAAAAGCGAACGTTTGTCTTAAATATTAATTGTTAACGT
Organism: Acleris laterana; assembly: GCA_963966035.1. Taxonomy (NCBI): domain Eukaryota; kingdom Metazoa; phylum Arthropoda; class Insecta; order Lepidoptera; family Tortricidae; genus Acleris; species Acleris laterana. The sequence goes on along the minus strand of OZ014448.1, from coordinate 11,508,484 downwards.
GGCGCTGTTTCTCACTAAATTTAAGACATTACTATAACTGCCCTCTGAACTATACGCTTGGTCCTTACTATAATAATGTGTAATCCAATGGTGTGTATAATTTCCAATCTAAGAGATCAGCCTCTCATTACATTAAGGAAAAGACAAAGTCAGGGTTTGTTTCAGCATAACCTTGAATTAATTAGTCAACACAATTAATGAAATATAAAATAGCGTTAAAATTAAGAGGCCTTTACCCTGCAGTGGGTGGATGTGGGATGAAATGATGATGATGATGAAAATAAGTTAACTGAATATTTCGCTTCATGATGGGGGCGTAAAAATTAAAGCTTCAAATGAAATCAAAGATATGTGTGTATTTTGTATATTGTATACTCGTACAGTATCAAATTCAAATTCAAATTCAAATCGTTTATTGCATGTTACATTACAAGTATTACAGATGGAATTACAAAAAGGTATTCATGTGACGCCCTTCAAGGGCATAGCAACATAAGAAAATGGGGCTTATTGTTAACACGTTACATTACAACTATACTTAACTTAAATATTGCACACAGAATTAACAATTGCAGGTATTAGACTTTAAAATGAAATAATAAATATGATAAGAGACAAGTATAGAGTTATTCATTTCCATTATTTACTATTGAAAAATTCACTTATATTATAGAAACATTTATTACTTAAAAATAATTTTAATTGTCTTATAAATAATGTCGACTTATCTATGTTTTTGATGGAGTTCGGGATGTGGTTATATATTTTTATCACCATTGGTATCATATAGTAGCTATACAAATTACCATAAAAAATATATGGTAAAGGATTGTCAAAGAGCGATAAAGCACCGCGTATATCATTGTTTGTGCAAAAGAGGTGATATAAAACAATAAACACGCATCTTTTAAACGACCAAATCTAATGCGCTTGGGGCGCAGTATCACATCAGCTAATGTCTTGCAATTACTTACACACATTAATTATCGTGATCAAGAATTCAAGGGACATAAAAGTTTGTATGTTGCTTTATTATATTTAATACGTATATTTTTGATGATTTGTAGGCGACATGAATTTTTGCGTCATATTTCAGCGAAAAGCGTCGAGTCTACACAATTTGCAAAATTAATTAATCTAAAGGCATAGGGCAGGTTCTATGAATGAGTACCCACTGCGACTTATCTGCCACGTGTTCATCTTTACGTCTAGCGATAACAGACAACATTTAACAGTACGTGCTCGAGGTATAATACGTTTCACTATATCACTACATTCCCTTTTCAACCCTGTCGCTTTAACGATACGGTTGAACTACGGTACGAATATGTCAAACAAATGAAAGCGACAAGGTTATACGTGGTCGTCCACATATGACGTTGTCATTTACAACTATGACGAAGCAGTTCCTAATGTGTTACATTTGCACAATGTAAAAGCTACCTTGGAAAAATTGCGCAGGACACGTTTGAGTCTGAAACGTGGTCAATTTAATTAAATCCAAAGATTCCAACCAATTGTGCCTGATACATTTAAACATTAATTAACGAAGAGAAAGTTTTATATTGATCTCCATTAAACCAAGCTCAATTAGGAAATTTTATAACAGAGCAACGATGTGAGGAATTTCACAAAAACGTTCCCTTCATTTTAATTACAAATTTATATCTGATTTTTATGACATGGAGGAGGCTTACTGAGGTGGGTCTTCTTGACTAAGGCCATATGAACATCGTACATAAACTAGTAAATCAAAATCTCTCTCAATCTCTCTCTCTCATTAAAATCTGTCTTCCAACATAGTTGTTTGAGTACTACCGGTATTCTCAGCGACTCTTTTGCGGAACCATTAATCGTAATCTATGTGAGATAAGTCGCGCATGTGATATCTAAAACTGGAGGGTTTATAAATGCGCTTAGTTGTAGTCAAAGTAATAAGTTGTGTTATTCAGGCCCGCGCGCACGCTGCGAATCGCTAATGAGAGCGCAATTCAAATCAACTGATTTATAAGGAGTGAGCTATTTCTGCGCGTGCGATATTTATACATTCTAACTATCATTCGCAATTATCTGATAATTCGCAATTAACCGGGTTCTGTGTTACGTGAACTTGCATAATGTGGAATATTCATTATTAGCTACATGTTCGTTTCTAGTTATTGTTAATAATAGAGCTGAAAGATATGTTTTGTCTTTATTACTTAATTTATAGTCGAACCCTCTTATACATAAACGTACGAAGTGTGCTTCAATATTAAATATGCTTTGTATTTAACCTTGATTGCATTTGGAAGAAAGAGACAGAGAATACTTTAAGAAAAATTGGTTTACTATGCGTTTATGAACACGTTGGTACCTAAGTCTTTAGATTACTGTAGCTTAACTCTTCTTTTATTTACAGCTAAAACAAGAAAACAATATAAAATCTAATAGCCTCAACAAACAAGGAAGCATTTTGCCATGACAATAGTTTTCCTTCTTGAAATCGTGTTTATTGTGCTGTAGATATAAGAGTTTGTGTACAATCGCGACGTTAACCGGGAGGGAAGCGATATCGATAGTTATATTAGCTCGTTAGAGTCGGCGGGCCTTGTCCGGATGGTATCGCCTAACCCCCTCAATTAGCGTGGCCTGCCTATCGCGGCAATAACCCGAAACAGCGTACGTATAACCGACCTGCATTCGTGACGCGACGTACGAACCGAACCACTGTACGTACACTTAATTATCCGTAACTATAAATTTTAAAAGCGATGATAAGGTCCCGTTGCGCTCTCTGGGAACGCTGCTCGACGGTAATGGCGCCTGGCGAATTAAATTTAATTAATTCCTCCTCGCCGAACACACGAGAGAACGAATTCGGCTCGAACGGTAGCCAATGGGAGCTGTGGAATGCCGTTACTTAGCGAGGAAGCGACCAATTGCACTTAGAGTTACCATTAATCAGTTAAATGCACCATTTGTCGCGTTTGTGTGGAATCGTGTTGAGTGTTTTGATTTAAATAGGTGTCTAACAGCACTCGAGATTATCGTCGTCGCTGCAAAACTCAGGGCTCACTCGCAGGTCACAGATAGGTGACGCCACGTAGGCGTCCAATCCAAAACATAAACCGCGGTAATAGCCAGTGTAAATAGGGACGAGACGATAGTACATTCACTTGATCTACTGACGTCATAAAATACCTTTGGATGGTAACCCTATATTCATCTTCGCTCTCGCTCCGCTGACCAAAAGATCGGTGTGAGATAAAAAGAGGTATTTGTTAAATAGATTGCCTCTTATCGAACCAGTTCCGTACATTCAGTTCGCATGCCTCTTCGTTTACGGCTGACAAATTAACTTCTGACAAGTTGAGACGCAACTCCGGTTTGGCGTTCCTCAGGCAGTGCGAAAGGGTCTAATCTAGGTGTCGTGGTTCTATCATTGCTTCTAATTTCCTGGACTTATTTACACACAGTTTACAACTGCTGCGCTAAATGGCGTGCCCCATCCGCTACCATCCTGGCGTGCGAGGCTGAGGTGTTAAATATAGCTACTTGAAAATGCCTCGCACTCTTACCCAAATAGTGATTATTATCTTTGACAGTCCTTGGCATGTTTTACTGACGGTTTTATTTACACATACATACATTAAATCACGCCTGTTACCCGGAGGGCTAGGCAGAGACCACTTCTTTCCACTTGCTACGATCTTGACAAATGTCTTTTCTTCATTTCTTATTTCTCTTTTATTTTTATTTTTTTCTATATTTTCTTTGTATTTCTTTGTATTAAAATTGTAAATTACTACTTCTGGCCTGAGATTCTAGGCGGTAAAAACCATAATCGTCTTTGACGATTATTTACTTGACAGTAACAGCGGCCGAGTTAAAAACAATACCATAACAGGTGAAAGACGATATAATTTTTACCGCCTGCACTTAATTAATCACGAGAGCGTAATATACTTCTTTAGCAATGTATATGTAATGGTTAGGCGGGCGGAAAACGCTGGGCCGACCGCCGCCCCTGCGATATCAACATGCGCACGCGGCGCGCTGTTTACGCTGTGCGCCCGCGCATTGTTTATGTAAGCATTTACTCCACATAAACGGAATGAGACTTGTCCTCCGCCCGATAACGGAGCGTTTTGTCTGCAATTAAGAGCGGCGAGAGCGGGTCAACCGCCCGCTCGCGCATTACCGTGGAGTTATGGAGGCATTTTAAGCGTGTCGGGAATGTTTAACTACAGAGCTGTCATGCAGTATAAACAGTCGCGCTGTAAATCTACGCCCGTGTCATGATTGTTGTGTGGTTTGTTAATTATAATATAATAACTTGTGCGTCGCTCGGAAAGGCGATCACAACATTCACAACGCTGCCTGCGCTATTATGCCAGCATTACTGACCTCTTCTACCATATACCTTTACTAGGAAGACGTAAAACTTAATGATGGTATCACACCACAATTTTTTATTATAGTGACACAATCCATAAAAATGATGTTATTACTAAAAAATTACAGACAAGACGCGATTGCGATTACTTTCTGGTTAAAAACATATGCACTTACGATGGGACTGAAATATTTACAGTTACAGAAAAAAATGGGGTTGGCAAATGAAAAGGTTGGGAAACTATACTTTTGGCAAATATTTTTCGGCCAAACGGCAGGCTCCCGGTTTGTACAAACGTCTATAACTGCTATTTAGAACTGTAACTGTAAATTAATCCAAAATTTTCACTATTCTGAACAATGTTTGACGTTTGATAATTAATTTATGCTTCTCTTAATTTCTTAGCGCCTAAAGACTTTACAAAACGTTAAGTTTTCCATTAGAGCAACATTGACGCTTCCATTAGCGAACTGGGTGGGTCATCAATTCGGACTGGCCACTAACAGTCCTAAGTAGCACTAATTAACAAAGATTAAGATGCAAATAGGCGCCACGCAGCGTTCCTTTCGATTTGGCAAAGCTATTAGCCACGGCTTGCCGTGTGGATTAAATAGTGACTCCCCACGGAGTCGCCGGCTCTCAGTGAATTAACGAATTCGATGCCGTTGACACGCCTAGCGTATCAAAGTTGCACACAATTACCCAGTTGGAGCAGCGAATGAGTGCCGGCGTGAAGATAACTAGGCAGTAAAGAGAGGACAATAATCGTACGTCGTAGCCCCGGGAGCTCTTTCACCGGCCACTCACGGCTATAAGCAACAGTAGGGAAATTACATGTCATGGGATTCAACAAACGAAGCATTTACACTTGTGCAAAAAAATGCCAGTGTCTTTGTGGGCATAAAGTTCATTTCATACTTTTCCTCCGTTTTTTCCGTAGGGTTAATTTAGTAATATCCTTTCTCAGTGGGCTTTTGGAGTACCTATTTTAAGTTTCACGTTTGAACGTTCAGTGTTAAGTGTGTCATTAGGTTTATAGTTATTGTTTGTAGTGGGTAAAATGTACTAGACATATTTTTTCTCGTCAAGTTAATCTCTTTTAGGTAACCACAGTTTCAAATAAAAACTTGTAATGGATGTTTATTTTCAAGTAGCTTGGCATTCCACGTAGCTTATAACTCTTGTCATGACCAAGCAAGTCTATTCTATTGTAAGTTGGCCTGCTGTGCCTCTCCGCGTGTGGCCACATGTAATGGGCTACTGGTCAGTAGCCGACGTCGCAATCGACATTCTGTGAGACACACGTTAACATAATTATTACGCTAATTCCGGTAGCGGGTAACATAAGCAGACCTAATTTAAGTAAACTGTAAGTGTTTCTTACTAGTTTATCTAGTAACAGTTCTTTTTATTTTGAACTGTTTTCGGAAAAATGTTGAAGAAAGAATCAGTGGAATCGTGCAACAAAAGTGTTGTCAATGAAATTTACGGCGTGTCTTGAAGGTAAAGCAGAGGTACGTCATCAGTACGAGCATGTATTTCATTGGTATCTACCGCGCATGCCGAAAGTACGGTAACCCATTACTTTATAGAATTTCACTTCATCGTTAGTATCATTTCATTGATTTTTATCACCAATTTCATCGATACTATTTTCTGATGAAACCAGGCTGTTTTCTAGATAACTTAAACATTAATTACGTCGGTTAAGTTAAGTTAGACTTGTGACTACAAAAACTCATGCGGTGAGAAATGTCTTTTGATGAAATGAACATTCTACGTTATTATACGTTCGTTGAAAGGTATTTCTATAGAATAATAGGTACCGATCGTACTGATGTCGCACCGCAGACGTACCCCCAAAACCTTCGTCTTACTTCACCGCTGGACCCCCTTGCAATTTTTCCTACTTTGCTTGCTTGCTCCAGCATACTCAGTGCGAGTGGCCTTACGCGTTACTGACACGACAGTTGGCGGTCATCAAGCTGATTAACTACTAGGTACAGTTGTCCGAAGAACCCACTTTGTGGGTCTCGGGAGGGGAAAACGTTCTAACAATCTAATCAAGTGTTATGTCAGGGTGCTGTCGTAGCGAGCGACACGTTATCTTAAGCCAATGGAACATTTTTTTTTTCCTTGTATACCATAGTATCCAAGGTAATGCTCCTTCAAAGTTAAAGCTCCCTTACTACTTTGTTTCACCCAGTAAATGAATAATTGTTGTTCGCAGCACACGCTCACGGGGCACAGCGGTAAGGTGATGGCGGCCAAGTTCCTGGGCGAGCCCACGAAGGTCATCACTGGCAGCCATGACAGGACGCTCAAGATATGGGACCTGAGGAGCAAAATGTGTTAGTACTCTTCATAATTATATATTTGAACAAAGAAAGAAAGTTAAACAGTTATTAAGGAGAAATACGCACAAGAATAATGTTGTCATGAAATGGTCATCAGGTGAAGCCACGGAAGGTTATATATATATACATATATGTATACACAAAGAGACTAAAGAATTACAGGTACGTAAAACCCTTATACTGTTTTAGGTATAATTTGAAATTGTGTGTATTTTCATGTACGTATGATAATTCAAGCTTAATACAAACTTAAGTTTCTCTATTTTTCAGTCAACTTTTTTTCATTGATCCTAAAGTAGCACTGGAAAATGTTCTCACTGTTTTTCATGTTTATTTTTTGTACACCTGCACCAAAATGTCAAATTGAAACATGGCCGTCAATCATCATTAGCGAACTATGCGGCGGTCGTGTGCGCTGCATGGCGCGCGTTTTTGGCCAAAAATGCCCGCTCGTTCCATACAGGACGTGCTTTGCGTACTTTCGTGTGCCATACCAACAGCGGCAAAAGTAACTGAGCTGTGATGTAGTTAAAACTACATATATATAAGACTCTATTCTCAAGACTTAAGAGCCTTTTTTAATCAACTAGTTGCTATTTAGTTGCTAATTGAACAATTATTTAGAAACTAATTATTCACGCACATGAAAATCAGCCGGAATTAAATAAGCGCACAGTTTTTGGTGCAAGTAACAATTATTCAAATAACAGATAACCGCACTGAGACATGTAAAATAAATGGGCATCAATTAAAACTAATTCTAGTCGAACAAAGACCGGTATTTTGGGAACCTGTGTAAGTACAAGAAGTATGCGTGTTTCGTCTAATGTCGACACTCTAACTCACTCTCAAACCACAGACGTTATGTACAACCAGTGTTTCTGTTTCTAAATGGGAAGCAAATAATCTAAAAGCGAACTTACCAACGACTATTCAGCGCTTGTTTCTTAGTAAATTAGATTTTTGGGTTTAATTTTAATGATAAAATGGAACTAAACTGTGGTAAGTACTCGAAAGTTACTTGCCGATTACGGTCTTTGGATGTTATGGCAATATTTTGACACAACATTATTATTGTGTTAACCATTTACAACAAAACTGTTAATGTTAGTTACTACCTATTGTCATTTAATTGTATAAGTTTACACATACATAAGTAAGTACATCTACAAACGCTATTTGCTTCTTCAGTTAATCTAACGTCCGCGACCATTCGTGTAGAGCAATAACACCGAAGGCATCCAGTTTGAGCAAAACAATGTCCGGTTACTTGTTTTGTTTCCTCTACTTCTCTCCCCGTCAAGTGAAGAATTTCGAAAAATGATTTGTTGTAGATTCTCCTTAATTTCAAAACCTAGGCGCTACTAAACGTCATCGACATACTAATAAGTTATACAATGTATCCACACAGGATGGTAGTATACTTGTATGTTTATTATCCAATAAACATTGAAAAACATAGTCGCTGATCTACTTCCGTTCGCAACCATTAGTTTTATGGCGGGCGATTTGGGGCACTACTGTTCAACAAATTTATACTGATTGGTAAACTTTGATTATATTTTTTACTGGTTAATCAAGATGTTCATAATATAATTGTCACTTTCTAATTGGCTAGCGTCGTCATTGTTTGATTAGAATTACCTACTGATTACTACCTGATTTCGTAACCTTGTTTCCAATGGACTTAGATAGTTATTCCTTAATAACTGAGCAGGTAAGTACTTAATTTACAGGCTTTGCCATTTTTTTGCCCCTGAAACCCCAATATTGCACTTTTTATCGAAATCGATGGACCCGTTTTCGAACATGCAAAGAAGTAAACAAATTTGCTCGTCTTATTGCAAAGGGTTAGCCGATTGCAAATTGAACTCAAATCCGATCGAGATACAGGAAAACCTTCTTTGGGTCTATCATTCGATTTTTTTTCTCGGAGCCCACGGTTACTGACACCGTCGACGCTAAAAACTAATCTACTTTATAAATAAGTAAATTGTTTTTTAGAGCCGCAACTGACACTGACGGAGTTCTTTCTCCGAATTGTGACATCGAAGAATGATTTATTATATTTTACAGCGTTGCCGTCTATTGCCGGTATCTTGAAATGTTTTTTGCCGCTCATCAATTCATGTTTAGATTTTTTGACGTTCGTATTCTAATTGAACCGGTCCCGTGGAGTCAATAAAGTATTTAGTTATTGAAATTGGATTAGGACTTTTTACCTAGTAACTAATTCGCTAGATTGATTTAAAAAAAGATGTACATAATGGTCAAAGTCTATTTATTTTCTAATAGGAGATATTTTCTTTTTTTGTACGTTGGCAGGTACGGAGACGAAGTTCGCTGGGTCGTCGTGCAACGACCTGGTGACGTCAGACGGTGCCGGGTCTACCATCATCTCCGGGCACTTCGACAAAAGGATACGCTTCTGGGACATTCGCACCGAAATGTCCGCCAACCACATTATGCTACAGGGGAAAGTTACCTCACTAGACCTAAGCAGAGGTAAAACCAATTTCTATTATTTGTACCCCCGAGATATAATAGGCATCTCGTAAATTACTAATTATAAACCGATGCGATAGAGCATATATTTTGTAACCGCCTCAGGGACCTCAGCAAATGAATAGTTTTAGCTATACTTGTTTTTGTACTAATGACAGGTGTAATATATCAGCGAAAACAGTTACGTACCATAAACGGCTTGTTAATTTCAATAGAGTTAAGACTAACATTCGCAGTTAATTGAATGCACGGGCTAAGTACGAGTTTCGTTATTGGTGTCAGCACAACGTGATGTGTACGCGATGCGATGGCCGTTTCCGTTAGCGTTATGCGTCGGATCGATCCCTTTTTGTCAGTAACGGCGCACGAAATGTTGAGATTGATACCTTCAATCAAACGGAGTGGCGGGACTCACTGGAAGCTGATTAAATCACGTCGATTTCGTCGCCGGCGAGCTCAGCCGGCCGACGGACAAATGAATAGGGAGACGGTTCACAGTTACGCGTCACGGCCGGACCAGATTCGCCGGTATCGACGGACCATCAAGGCCGCGCACTCCCGCGTAGCCTCGGTGCACAAACGTCCACACAAAACACGCCAAAACTAACAGGACACTGATAACATCTGCTCACAAACGGCGCAGCTTGACCCTACGACATCCAATTACCCCTTATAATGATAGACGACTAATGAAAGGTTCTGCGTCTTCGTTTAATTTAATAGATCTCCTTTTAGAATTGTTATTAGTGTTATTACAGGATTTTAGGTTAAGCGTCCTCTTAATAAGCTAATAACTTGTTAACGGTTGATGATAAATATATTTACCTAACGAGGCTTTCTTATTGAAATTGTACTATTGACTCGAGGAGTTGGTTTTTTGTTTAACCATGGTGTAGGATTTTAAAGAAAATTCTAATTAAGTTCTACCAAATTCGTTTCAACCTTTTGATGAGCGTTGATTGGTTTATGTTATGACATAACTGACCTAATTTTTAGTTGGGATCAGCTAATAATTGGTATTTGCAATGATAAAAGGTGTAATGCTCAAGCGTTTTCTAAGTTTATATAACAACCGTATGCATATTTTTTGGGATTTTCGAAACCAGTAATGTAATGTGGGAATAATGTTTTGCTTGTTTGTAATATGTATGAATGTATGTAATCACTTTATTGTACAAACAAAAGAGATAACAATTAAAAAATAGACAAAAATGTAACAGGGATTTACAAAGGCGAACTTATCTCTTTAAGGGATCTCTTACAGTTAACCTTTAAGCGATTAATTAATTTACAATGAATAGCCAAATAAGTACAACACTAAAAGTAATTTCTACAAATATCAATAGTTAAAATACATAAACATATACCTATATATATGTATATTTATTTATTATTTTGTATATTATTAGTTACTGAAAGTTTTTTTTTACTTATATGGTTTAACATTATAATTAATTATTGATAAATATAGATAACCTGGGGATCGTATTGTCATCGTTACGATTACTCTTATTTAGTTGACAGAAATGCGTCGAGTTATAAGCAATATGTTAACATGTGAAAAGTAATATGGTTTTACCGCGTAAAATAGAGCTCCAGCATTGGGTATGTCAACCAGTCTATCTAACTTATTGTTATCTGGGGTAATATCATAAAGTTATCATTAAAGTATAAATGTCGATACTTCAATCATTTTCAATTGTATAATACCTACTTTTGACACCGCTCTTTGCTATGCGTGATGGTTATCCGATACCTTTTTTGTTTATTTCGCTATTTAATAGGGGCAATGATTGACTACCACCTCACCAAATTCTAAGCTGGTTATTGATGGCACTTAATTCTTGTTCTGTTTTGATCTCTGTAAAGGTCAGATTTACAGCAGTAAACAAATAGCATGACAGCTAATATCGGAGATGAAGCTGTAACCTCATCTCTGCTAATGAACACAATCTCCGGTGAAATATAGGAGTCAGAGTCCCAACAACCAACGCTAGTATAAAGGGCCTTCCTAGGAAATATACGGCTTTCGATCATGAAGTTAATTAACACTTTCATAATGTTCAATCCGTTCACATCGACCCGACCGCGGCCAGCTCATTGTTGGAGATAAATGCCAGTTACGATTCCCATAAATTTACCATACAGACATGTGTTTGTACGTTTGTACATTTCTTAATTAAGCCACTTTCCGTCAGTACCGTAATCTTTGAACTATTAATCAAAATATAACGGTTGTACGTTGAATCAGGCTTACGTAAATTGTATACGATTTATTCGTTTGCTCAACAAACATTGCCTTTAAGATGTTATCAAGAATAAAGACCAATAGGAACGCGAGTAAGTTGTAGAATAAATCACGTGTTCAAATTAAACACCGACATGTTTACGTTTGAAAAATTGCGTACGTCGGTGTCCTTAATTTCACTAGCTAGGGGCATGATTGTGGTCGAGATTAATAGAACACTTAGCGAACCTTTCCCCACGTTGTTATCTAGAAAGCGGCCACGTAATATACGTGTAATAAAAGCTGCATTATCTGCGCGTTCAGAATGGGATAATGCCTCTAAGAACTGAGACACCGCCTGTCACTAGTCGGGCGGTGGTGGTTCTTCAGCGGCGTCAGGAACTCGGGTCAGTCGCTATAAATCGGCTAGGTCACCTGATTATAGTGAGTTTTTCGAAGTGATACGTTGAGATTCCTGAGCTATAATATTTTTGGATGGAAAATATAAAAGGTACATTAGTAAGTCGTCACCCTGCAGAAAATCAATTTACTCTAACTTATCCCTTGAAGATTAAATACAATTTTATAGTATTGCGAGAGTAATGGTTATTATTCTTTTGTTACAGACAGCAATTACTTACTGGCGTGCGTGCGCGACGACACAATACAGCTGATCGACTTGCGAATGAACACCATTGTGCGATCCTTCAGGTATGTCCGCGCATGTTTCTTTATATATACGCCGTTTTTAACATCGTAACTAACAATTTGAATGTTTTTTCAACATAGTGCTAAAGTTTGATGCCGTTTCTTTGCCCTAAATCTTTTCAGGTTGCGCCTCCTCTGTTTTTACCTAATTACCTTGAAAAAATAACTACGGCCTTTTCTAAATGTTTTTTTCCCTTGTTAATCCCACTGCTGGGCAAAGCCTCCCCTCTTTTTCGTCATTCTTCCTATGATTGCATAGTCCCGCCATTCGCTTTGTAACCGTGTTGCGTTACATTGCAAAATGTAAAAATAAGTATATTCGATTCTTAGACATTTTGGATGTTTGTATGTGCGTGACCAGCAGTGAACGTATTTACAATTTTTCTCGCCGGTTCTTTCCACTAGACTTTGTTTTTCTTTCGTTGTTAAATGTTGAATCATTTGATGTTAATCTACGTTTCCAGCCACGAGACGTTTAAGGTGGGTTGCGACTGGTCACGGGCGGCGTTTGGACCGGCCGGCCGACTGCTGGCGGTAGGAGGGGCGGACGGAGCAGTCTTCGTCTGGAACACATTCTCGGGAAAATTAGAAGCCACGTTGAGAGATCACTCGTAAGTAACACAAAAAATCTACCACTACCAAATCTTTGCTTAATACCAGACTTTGAGGGGATGACTCAGGTTATATGGAACAAACCTCTTTACTGCTAGATTGCTTTTCAGCTGGTGTTACCTTTAGCTGCCTTTCAATTTGGTTTCGCTCGTCACTGTACTTTTACAGGCGAGCCCTACGTCATGTGTTGGTTACCGTAATCTGTAGATGCGTGCAACACTAGAAGTACTGGTTGCTGGTGCGCATGAACATTTAGAAATCCTCGTCAAGGAACTAATTTAAACAAATAAAGTAACCGTGCCATAAAAAGCTTTACAGCCAAATAGTATGCTAGCATCTCTTCTATCATGTCGCGGGCGCAAATTTTTGAAAACCCCTAAACACTCTACAAGCTAAAAATTTAAAAAATGACTTCATTTAACAAGATACCTTTTTTGGAACTTCGTCCTCTGTCTCATCGCCACTTTTAATTGAGTTAAGAAGGGTTCAAGCAATGGAGAACTATAAATTAAAAAATGTTAGCTGATGGCAGTTTAAGTGATTGCTCAGCGCTTATTTTCAGGTTATTCGTTGTGATTAACTGCAGGAAAACATTTATCTTTACATCCCGTGTCTAACGTGTTTTATTTTACTTAATAAAAGGTTGTAAAAGGAAAACAGTTTAAGGGGAGGAAGTTTTAATTCAATTACTTCGTTTGACAGAATTGTAATAGACTTCCAATATTATTTACTTGAAATGTCACTTGGTCAATTTCTAGTTAGACGTTTTGACTACTTCTCACGAGTAGTGTTGAAATCGGGTTCGCTGATCAAATAATAGTTAGAATGCAATGCAGTGCATTGAATGCGCAAGCATTATATATCTTGAGAGTTTTGGATCGTTTCCAAGTAGATTTTAGCTCACTCGGCGTGAATGTCACACGTGTAACGTGAGAGCTCATCAATAATCAATCAGCTTCGACCGTTGCAGTTTTACATCTTATACATTCACGCGTCTTGATTGATTTCTTATTACAGTTTAATGCAAGCGTACAAACCAACATCCTGTATTGAAGCCAGTAAAATTATTCTTCCGAGTGCTTTACATGGCGTATTTGGCATATTTGTCATTGAAATTTATTGTAATGCCGAACAACAGGCGCTTGTTCTATTAAAACCTTATTAATAAACCATTGGATCTCTTAATTTGAATATAAATCTTCCTGGTATAACAGTAGTAAGGATTGCTTGAATTCCAATCGGACCGCAGCAGTTGCACCCGTTTCTGACATTCCCGGCGGCCGCGCGGGACGCCTTCTGAATGCTATAAATGTTGTTGTCATGTGAATCCTAATGGGGCATGATAAAGAACTCAGTGAGATCTGCTATTTATACCTTGCAATAATCTTGAAATAAGGAGAAGTATGATTATTTAAATGCTGTAACTTTAAGTAAATAAAGAAACACGTTATAAATTAGTGTTTACAGCAACTCATCTTATGCCAAACGACTCCCTATGGCTATAAGCGTGCTTTATACCAACTGTAAATTACTCACTCGTAAAATATCTCCCACATCGAAGTTTTGCAAGGAATAAATACGAAAATTGTTCTAAGTTAACGGTAATTTATTAAAATCCAACATTGAAGTGCAGTTCCGTAGGGCGCCGACATGATCTAGTGTTTGTTAGAAGACTAGTGTAGTTTAAGCTGTTGGTTGTATAACACTATGATAGAATGAGGGGTCAAGTAATATTGGGTTGGTGTTGTTGGGGCTCAGCCGCACGCGACGTCAGGCAGCGGCGGGCCACCGCGGCGCGTATTATGTCTATAAGAGATAAAGTGACGTCTCTCAAACATATACGCGGTAATACTTTGATTTACCGTAATGAGAGCATAAATTCATGTTTTTTAAGTACTATGTTAGTCACTTTTTTTAATTAATAAGAAAAGATGTGGCAGTTTACATATTAGGCCAGAGCATTTCAAGTATTAACTTGCTACGAGAAATTATGGAAACAAGTAACCAGTGGTAGCACAGATTACTGTCACCTACTTCTTATTTTCTTTTTCGTTTATAGCCCTCCATATGTTTTAATGTTACCCTTTTGTAGATGTGTTTATATAGATATCATGTAGTATTTTAAACTTTCTCGTTTTGCATACCGCAGTCAATATTGGAAATACTTAAGCGTCACAGTACTTCAAGAAAGGTAAACCTCTTAAATATAGTGCGTAAATAACATGCCTCATTATTGTCTACAAATAAAAAGCTCGACAAATGAGCGGCGGGCAATGTTTCATTTGCTCACGCGCGGCGACCGTCCCCGTTCCTGGTAGCCGTTCCCGACATGACCCCTGCTGCAATAATCTTACAGCGAATACATTTTTGACCTTGAATATAAAACTAGAATTGCCTTGCTCGTGACATCGTTTAGTTTCCCCGTAACATTTTGCATGGACAATTGAAATCGTGAGGTCAACATTGGCTCGGTCTGTCTCACCGTTGCAAATTTCTCTTTCCCATACCGTACACAGAATATTTGCCGGGTGCTAAGCCGGGTGAGCTTGGTGGCCTAGTGGTACGGAGGTTGACCTTTTTCAATTGGGATGCGGTGGGATCCTCCTGAAAAATCTTTTTTCGGCTACCAAATTGTGGAACATAGTTCTCCTAAGTTCTAGAATTATTCTAGAGTCACAAAGTGGTGTCTGACGAGTGATTCCTATTTAGGGGTAAAATCCTAATGTTTTATATTCAGTTTGATAAGGTAGCGGCAATAGGGATATCTTAAGATAATGACATGTTATTAGAAGCAAAATGTTTAGTAAAAAAAGGAAAGTTCTTTAGTATTAAAGCTCTACGTATATTTAGTATATATCCGTATTTTAATTTGTCCAATTACTTATACATAATTCAGTTCATTTACGGTATTTGGGAGTTCGCACCATAGATTTGGAAACAGAAAATGTACGTATTTACAGGTTGATATTTCATCATCATCAGCCCGTGACAGTACACTGCTGGACATAGGCCTCTCCCATTGCACAGCACACCACTCAGTTAGATACTTAATGGACAATTGCATAATTTTAACGGGTCGTGTATGCCAACAGTGAGTGTGCCGCGGCGGAGGCTTTGTCCGCGTCGGGCCCGCCCTTCGCCCGCCTGTGGACCCCATTCTTCAGTAGACCTGCGTAAATACACCATATTGTTCGCATGATCGTGACGTCCCAACTGCATGCCGCGATGCGATCGGACCTAATTCGCGCGCACACTACACACGACACAATAGAATAAATAATCTCCCACCCGCAAGGACAAAAGAAACACGGAAACATTCCTCTGCGTATCTTTACTCAGTAATTCTTGTCCTCAAATTATAATGTTAGCTCAAATATGCAAAGTTGCGTGCCCGTTTTATTGCCAGCGCTGGAGCTAATTCAATATTGAAACAAACAGCTGTACGGTTTACTCCCATTCGCGGTTCTGTACCGTTGCGACGTAAACACTAGTTTTTATCTTCGTCAGTTGAGATCAATTCAACAGTATTGCGTAGACTGAGATGAATACTAAAGATAATGTTAATTTTGGCTTGGGCATTGTTTCCCTTTTCATAAAACAGACGGTAGCAACACATTCGTACAAGTTTAAACTCGAACTGTAAGTAGTACAGGAGCGGGGTAGCGCGGGAATGCTTATCTAGACCTCATTAACATTGTTACAGCCTTTTATGCATTAAATTTATGCTATGTACGATACTGAAATAATTATATCTTATTAGCAGTAAAACGCAACCAAGTTTGTTACGTTTACTCGTTAAATTTATCACACCTATCCTACTTGTACCGTTTAGCTTTACTCAAATAATATTCTTGA
The DNA here is from genome assembly GCA_963966035.1 of Acleris laterana. Classification (NCBI taxonomy): domain Eukaryota; kingdom Metazoa; phylum Arthropoda; class Insecta; order Lepidoptera; family Tortricidae; genus Acleris; species Acleris laterana. The sequence continues at coordinate 11,491,842 of OZ014448.1, read as the reverse complement.
TAAAACTCGTTCGTCCTTACTCTCCATGTTGATTTAGAGAGCTAGTCACGTGTGCTATGACTCATCAATTCGCAAGGAAATAACGCAAATAATTTAAAATTTAAGCAGGCTGACCTTCTTTTGCCATATACGCGCCAAAAATGAATCACGGATATTTTAGAAACGCAAAAAAACAGGGCGCTGGTTACAAATTCGGCATTTAATAGCTGAATGTGTTGATAAGTTCCGAAAGGTGGCTCTGGTGTTCTTATTCTGTCATAAGTTTTCTTTTTACAACGACATTCTAAACGATACCATTCGAGGAGTCTAACGGGCTGTCCGTGCTATACTATACACTCGCGGAAATGGACAATTATTGTGGGTATTTGTGTTGTAGCGGAGCAGGCGCGCCGGCGCAGCCCGGCGCGCTGTCGGCGCAGCATGCGGCCTGCTTTATGCACTCAAAATTAACAAGAACATGTGCGACGCTAACGTATTGTGTCAACTTCAACATCGAGATTTATAGCATGATCCACCGTGCCTGTCTGATATCCGTATCACTTGTATAATTGTAGCCGTGGGAAAACGTGGCTAAATATTGCCTTGCCCTAATGCTGTAACACGGCAACAGCCATCGTGACTAATTACGCCATTTTATGGCTCTCCAGTGCTCACTTGACTACGGGAGCTACACGTAATCGTCGGGCATGCATGAGAAAAACCAGCGGACTATAATGTCCGAATGGGATTATTGGCGAACTAACAATAGACAGACGTTGTCGTTCAACAACTCCAAAAAAACTATGTGCTTATTTCACAGTCGTTTAATTAAATTTTACAATCGATCGGGACTGTGTGAAGCCGCTGCGATAATAAGGCTAAGCAGTACATTTCACACAGGCCTCAATCAAGCGGCATAGCGTGACGATAACATTATGCGAGTTCCCGACCGTAACGCGTCGTAAGCAGCAGTGATATTGATATGTGTGAATGCTCTCATATCGCTCGCGTCTATTGTAAGGCTTGCGTGCCCACCCCGTCCCTATTGCCGCTCTTGATACGATTTATTCATTCGCGATATCAAATTATTTCGTAATGAACATCGCTCTAGTGTAATCTTGGTGCATGCTTTTTGTTGCGGAAAGGCGAACGACCGCGGATAGATTCGAAATTGCTTTATTGGGTAACCTGTTTCCGAACAGGAGGCGTGTAATGTGGTTATGAATCAAGATGCCACGGGAATGAGATTATTATGTCTTTTATATTTTATGATTATTAGTACAATAAAAAACATAGTAATCACTTAAAGGAATCTTCACTTGCACGCCTTTTGAACTCCGTTTTAATTATTTTTTTACGAGCAGATGAAGGTTTGTAATCCTACTGCTGATTTAAAATAGCACATGAAATAATACTTACAAATACTTTAACACCACTCCTATTAAAAACGCTTAAAAATACTGATTTTTCTGACCAACTGGACCTACTGAAATAAAGTAAAGTAAGAAGGTAATTTCTAGAAATTTCAGTAGGTATTCAAAATACACCAATAGAAAACTACAAAAATGCTTGCAAGAATGTATGTAGGTATCGTTAAAATTCCCGTTCTTGGCCAATAACCGTCCCTGCTGTAGCCATTCATTAAAGCCGTAACAATACTGTGGACTATCCGCTGAAGCATTCCGCGCGTGTCCACACACAGGGACTCGAGAAACATAAAATGGACGATAGACGGGGACAAGAAAGAAACCGATACAGTGTCAGTAAATTGAAAGGGCATTACAAGTAAGGAAACAATTGCGGAGTCGGGCGCCAGATCTGCTGATGTTTATGAGGCTTCCTGCTACCCATATTGGTTATTCGTGGCGGCTTGTTATACGCGGCCCGGTTCGGTATGTGTAAACGAGCCGAGCAAACCCGACGCTAATTCTTGTTTATGGGGAGGCTTGCCTCGCGGATGCGAGCAAAGCCTTCAAGGCCCACGGCGCTAGCCGCGCGTAGCGGAAAGCGTATTATACATGTGTTTAGTAGTTTCAGGTTAAAACGGTGCATGCACCCTCTCATGAAGTTTACATACAGGGTGTTAAGTATTGAGTAGATAACCCTTGGACTACGAATAGAGGGCACTTAGGACGTTATGAAAAAGCTAAGCTAAGTCCCGTCTATCCGTAGTTCAAGGTTTATCCACTCAATACCTAACACCCTGTAAATTAACGCAATCGTGCTACGTTATGTTTTTGTTTTGTGTACAGTTATGTGCTTTGTATTGTATTGCAGTGTTAAAATAGAGTGCCGGATTAAAAACATTAGAAAACTCTGTAGACGTGTAAGTGTAATCGCTGGTGCCTACTTATATGTGTTGTTTGTCAATTTTTCTAATTCTGCCAATCGATCCAGTTTTTTGTAAGGATCAAATGTAAATCAGAGCACTGCAGAGGTCAGAAATAAGAGTAAGTTCAACATTCCTAATAGGCATTAAAAGCGCCCCATACAACTATGACCTCACAATCGACTAAATACAATACTAAATGTATGGTACAAACAAGTAATTTGTAGTAATGGACGTGAAAAGCTGAATTAAAGTGCATAGTTTCCATACAATTTATTTTATTTAAAGCCTAGGATTCTAATGGTACCGTTTAATTTAATATTCAATCAAAATAACTGAGGTCAACATATCTATAAATAATTTTGTATTTTTTTCTTTTGTTTTCACTTTGTCATTATGATTTCCAGTTTTGCAATCCACATTAGGTACTGGAGTATATTTATTTATTTATGTATGTATAGTAACGTTCAACATGAATCATGGCCCCAGTTGCATTTATTTATATGATTGCTTAATTTTTTTATTTTATAAAACCCGGAAAGTTAATGCGTGTGTTCCACATGCAAGCAAATTGGAAATATTTCCACAAACTCCTGAAAATTAAAGTAGCAAAATCCATTGCCATTAACGTTGTTTAAATTGTAAAATGGCAGAGTGCAGCGATCGTGCACGCTCCGTTTCACCGTAAACACGGCATTAGAGCCGCAATCACAACCGGGCACAGGCTGCCTATTCGTGGGGCGCACTAGAATCGCAATCCTTCCATATCCGATATATCGACGAATAAAACCGATTTGCTTCAAAACTAGCCTTTGCCCAAGGCATCTTTACATACCGATTTGGCACAGCCAGCTTTATGCTCCTCAGACAGTTATAATTTTATACCGCTGTGACCAATCTATGTGGTACTAGCATTGTATTGTTCAGACGCCTGTAATAGTCAGCTCTTTTCATCCAGGCCTCGCAGAACCGTTATTTAATGCGCCAATAATTCTTACGCTGTTTTATTAACAACAATACTGTCTTAGCTATATTTCAAACATTCTTAGGGACATAATTGATCATTTATCCCAGTGTAAGTGCCTAGTAAAAGAACTTGTAAAGTATGCCTTGCACACGGGCATGAGAAGCCCACGATAATAGCTGGAATGTGAGTCTCAGCGTCATTTCTGTTGGTCCCGCTAGCTGCGGCTGATATTATATTCTAAAATTTTCAGAGAAATGGACAATACATAAGCGTAAGAGCAGGCGGCCATAAACAAAGTAAATTATAGATGCGAGAGAGCGGGATACAGCTTTATTGCAAAGCCGTTTACGAGCTTGTCGTCAATAGAGCTGTATAATGTATTTCCTTTTTTACTCTGTGCGAAAATAGAGCCTTCGCTTCACATATTTATTGAACCATTTGAACTGCGTTGGTAGACAAGGATTCCTTCCGCTCCATAGCCAATAACTAGGCGCTTTTAATTGGTATATTTTTAATAGGCCTTATTAAATACCGCCAATCACTAAAAATTCCCAGATGATTTAAAATGGCTCTGACCCAGATACAAGCGCCAATATAATACTTATGGCATACACCGCTTCTATGCCATTCATAGCTTCTCTTTCCTCTTTTTCCAAGAACTATTACAGGCAGCATTCTCGCCCTGATATAAAACGCTACCTTAAATTATGACATTCACTGATTTTTTTATACATTAAAGGCGTAGTCGTAAATTTGAATGCATGTCCACAGATGAGTTTTTTACGACTGGGAATAAATTTAATCCTTAAGGCTTCGAATGGCCTCTATTCGGCTCAGACTTGCCGTAAATAATAATAAACGGGAGAGCAGTGAAAGCCGGCGGCGCACCCGAGCTGTCACATCAAAGCCTTTCAGCGTTCGGTCTTCATAAAGTCTCATTCAGCTTGTCGTACATCGGTTTGGATGTAGGCGAGAATTCGTGAAATATGCTTTAGCTGTCCTTTGCGTCTATGCTTCGGCTAGAGTCATATTTCCCGATCGTAACTAAACATTTGGATAGATAACCAAACGTAAACTAAACACACTTGGCCTGCATTTGACTGTTTTCGAACTGACACCTCGCCTGACCTGCTGGCTTGTTGGTCATATAAATGCCAAATACCAGTCAATAACTCGATGACTCATCATTAAATCACCATAATCGTCAATAGAGCCTACAAACATGACTTTTGACTTTTAGCTACCTACTACTTCAACACTGCTTTTACAGTGAGATGGATTTGATTATTTGTATGTGTGTTTGTCTCAAATTATCTATAAAAACGAAGATTTCAAAAATTATTTCATTGATAAAAAGCTGCTTAAGTCTTAAGTTTTACGTAGGCTTGTCTTATAAGTACCTACAGACATTTTTGGAGATAATTTTAAAGTAGGAAAAGTGGCCAATAATTTGACTACTTATTTTTATATTTAACGTCATTTGTTTGTGAAAAATCTTGCATGACCATTTCAAATCAGTTCCCGGTATCAAAACCTGCCTGAATCTTTCTCTAATCTCAGATATAATATAACCGAAGAAAAAATATGTAATCAAAGATGGATATCACAGCATCAGCTTATGTCATCAACAGTTAATTCATAAAATGTATCAATTTGTAGATTTTGCATTTCATTTCCTACGTTCAGGATTTCCTAACAACAACAAGGCTTCAGCAGAAATTAGCTTTCGGTGGAATTAGTATTGTATGAAACAATTGTCCGTAACCCAAGGTGTCCCCTTTCGCAGAATCGCCGCTGGAAATCACCCACACTCTAAATACGTCAGAGGAAGTCTTTCTGACTGAGCTGACTCTGATCAAACTAAAAGTCTATCTTAAAAAACCGGTTTTACTTGAGCTTGTTCTCTACAGGGCAGCAGTGACGGCGGTATCATGGCACCCGCAGTCAGGGCTGCTGGCGTCCGTGGACCGCGGCAAGCGCGCCGTCGTCTGGGGCGACTTGTGACACGCCGACGCCTGCGACGAGCCCGTTTCGCCGGCACCCGTCCAGGTAACAACTGCAAGATGTAAAGAAAGTTTTCTCAAATGTTATTGAAACTATTCGCATTATTGACCAAGAAGTAAGAAACGACGTTCAACATTTATGGTAAGTGCAACCAGTCTCCAACCAGCTTGACGACTAGGCCTAGGTTCAGTCGTTGCTTTCTTGTGTTGTAATTTTTTTAATTTTTGTATTTTTATTTAACACTTTTTACGAACAATTTTTGGCTAGATTTTTTGCAGTTTGGATTGGCTAGACTGTTTTTATTAAACGCTTTACTTATTTTTATGTCAACGGTACACTACATTTCGAACTTTCGTTAATTTACAGCGGTAGTCACATAATTAGGCACGCTTGCTTGCCGACAAATATGATTTTACAATTTGACCATCAATCAAAAAGTTCTTGACCAATTTTATTGCTAATTATAATTTACTTTAGATCATTAACCAAAGTTTAAACTGTTGTATAGTGAACTACTATTAAATACGGATCTTATATTTTGTAGGGATTGAAAACCTAAGTGCTGACGGGTCCATACAAAATTCTTACAAGATTAAATATTCTTTTCGATAGAGATAAATTGTACATACATTTACACCTTAGTGTATTAGTCAACGATAAGGGTAACGAACAATAAAATTGATTAAGATAAGTATGGGAGAAACGCAAGCGTCCCTAATTATGTGACCAGCACTGTATATTGCTTTTGAATTACTTGAAATATTCCTCACTCTCAGACGGCTTGTAAGAATTGAACTCAATCATACTTACTTTTATTACAGCAATAATAGGTAGTGGGTTTCTAGTCTGAAGCTGCTGTGATTCAAATTGTGATACTGCACAGTATAAATAATACTAGGGAATAGTAATACGATAGAATAAGCTGTAAAGCTAATTAGCGTGGAAGATCTTCACACGGAAGCAACCGCGTTGATCAAAAGCCAATAGGTAATTACGGCTAACCCAATTGTTCCATTTGCAAATAAATCTACAATTGACCGTAAAGAACTTCATTATACCAATTTGGATGTTTTACAATTGACGCGCAATACAATAACGCCCGCGAGTGAAAGCGTTACTTTCGACTTTCATAAAGTTTTTGTTAAATGTGTGTATGGGTCTCGCCGCGGCCGGCCCATATTGTTCTCGCGACATGAATCCACCGGACTCGCGTACGACAACTCCACACCCAACCGTAAAAGTAATTGTTAATAGCTCTATTTAAAATGGTGTCTTGAAATAATTGTTCTAATTACCAAACAGTTATGGTCTATAATACCGTTCGATCGCAACCGTCTTGTCGCTAAAATCAAGCGGAAAATCTAATAGCCATCACCCGATACGTGATCCGAGCCGATTTTTCAAAAATCACGCAGCCACTTTCGTTTCCCGTAGGGATCGTTTATCGATCACGGTGTTCTCATGTTTTTTGTCTCCAATATTGAACGTTTGTTGCACCGCTGTGCACGTAATAAGGTAAGTATTGGACGCTCTCTAAATTCTTAACGAGGAAACAAGCCTTGAAAATAGTTTGTATTGAAGCTTTTTTATACGTTCACATCTTTCAATAAACGTCAACATTGTAAACGTTTTTTCTTTGGCATGCCCTATGAAATGATGCTTTATTTGCAATAGAAATAAACAACGTTCTTACAACGTGTCAACTTAATACATAATAGCTCCCATGAACGGCGTCCGGTACTACAGCCATTAGGCCCAAACGCTTTCGTAAAACGGTAAGTGTCGTCGTGTAAACGTAAACGTCCCGATCATCGCGCTTAATTCGGAAATTGTCTCCAAACAGTGAATAATCTCCCGAGGCTGTTATTACGCTGTTAGCCCGCGAGGTGTCGCCGCGGAGTACCGTTGCACGCGGCCCGAGATTCGGCGCCTAATGACGGACGTTGCCTGGAAATCGCAGATCTTAATCGTACCATGAACACACTACAACTGTCACAGTTTGGCTCGTCCATTATAACAGGACTTCACCCGCTGACGCTACACGATGCGTAATTACTCGTAATTACTAATCACGCCTAATTACATATCGAGCATTTACAGTTGAACTGGCTATGGAAGCCCATTGCTGTCGAATATCGCGGCATGACATTCGCGCCGATACCGTTACTCGGCTGGATTCGTATTACCGTTCTAGGAATAATTATGTTTTTTGTATAAGGCTAAGGCCGGTAGTGACAGTGCACGCAACGCGGGCTGACCGCCTAATAGCTACTATTAGCAAATCTCTCTCTGAAATCGCAACAATGACCACGGAATACACCCATTGCCCGCTCCCATTCATTAAACTTTTTGCGATAGTCTCTTGTTTTAAATGTATGCCAATTTCTACGTTATACATTTCTTTTAAATAATAACGCTGCAGGTGTACGGTGTATCTAATTATTGTGATTGAATTACATTAGTGTGCCGATTTGCTTTCATTTTGTTTAATTTGCAGTCATTAGTGTCAATAAACACATTCATTTGATGATCAATACAAATAGCAAATATATTTCTTATTAATTTGTTTTAATATTTGGGTAATCAGAAATAAATAATGGTGTAAATCGACGGTTAACCACCAATCCCTCCTATCTCAATATGTTAAAACTTTTCAATAGACACAATACTTAATACTTTGGACATTATATTTTGAGCTGTCATTTAGCTGGTATTGCCAGGATAACAAAAACACCAGAAATATCTATGCTTAATTTCAAATAGGAGATGTTTCTAATGTGTGCGTTAGAGGGTATTTATCAAAAAATAACCGAGGAGGGGGAGGTATTGGTGGTTAAGCGTCGAAATACTAAAGTTACTGTTAAAGTACGTCGTTTCCACGGTTGTGGTACAGAATATTTTTTTATTAGACATGATCGTTCATGACCGAGTCAAAAGAAGAATACTGTAGGCACGAAACCTTAAGCTGTGACGAATGGTAGCCTAATTAGGTGAATAATTTTCGTATAAGTGTGGGATTGGTCACTGCCACTTGCGAGTAGGTACAGTCGGCTTTATAAGTAACACTTGTACCCTGTCGCTTTAACGCCTTTGACAGATTAGTGCAATAATTCACACATGGCATTGAAGTGACAAAGCACGAAAGTGTGAAGTACAAGTAGTTATTCAGGCACCCATTGGAATATTTTTTACTGGCAAACCAACGTTTGCACTTTTGTTTTCACCTCGCATAACTGTAAGAAATAACTGGCATAACTGTAGGTATTCCTTAAAAAAAAACAATAAATTTTAACAATGTACTTTGTTTGATCGGTGGCCATAAAATAATATAGGCAAATTCATCTCCGCACCGGCGTACAAAACGTGAAAAATTAAAAGGCAACGATACTGTGTTAAAGCTTAATCACTTCAAAGTTGCTATCTCTCGCTGTAGTGGTAGAGTGGTAGAGAAAATTTATCACACCAAACACAGTCTACGTTCATTACAAATCTTAAATCTATACTATGTTAGACCGTGATAGAAACTATGATAGTCTGTATTCTAACACGATGAAGTAACTGATGAGACTGTTAGTCTTTGAAGCCATAGTAATGTTGAGTAGCTAGTCGAAAGTAGACGACGTAATAAATAAGCCTATTCACTAAGTAATAGTACAAGTACAGAAGGAACACTCTGTGACAGCAAACATGCGAATTTAAACCTACTCAGAATGCGATAACGATAATAATACCTTGCACGGCACGGAGGTGATCTTGGTTACATTTCTCCGATCGATAGTAGGGACGCTGCGAGTTTTTATTGTTTTGCCTGTCATGAGCTTCACTGACTCCGCCTCCGCTCAGTTCGTAGGGCAGGCACTTACCTATAAGAAAACAAATTAAATTTATTAAGGTAGTTGGTTGGTGGTTGGTTGGTTTGGTAGGTGGTTGTCGGGTTAGAATAGTGCCACTCCGTGTCTTCCCGTGGATGTCGTAAGAGACGGCTAAGGGAATAAAGGCGTATTACTTAGTACTGTTAGGCGATGGGCTTGCAACCTGTCACTAATACACTGGTAAACATCTTCGCTTAAGTGCGCAAAAGGTGGTTACAGAATTATCAAAAAGTTTTATAGTTGTTGGAAATTCTGTAGCTCTGCCTACCCCACTCTGGGAATAAAGGCGTGAGTTTATGTATGTATGTGTATGTAGGTAGTTTTCTTAAGTAGTTCTCTTAAGTTTAAGCGCTTTTGGGGTTTACAATAAAAACATGCGACACGCGACGGCATTAATACCACGAGAGATAAAGAGAAATACTGCCATTTTCAATATTTTTTTCTATAATTAATCAAGTCATAGGTAAGTGTTTAACTAATAACCAGTATACGCTGAACTTCTGGGAGATCTACCTACACTGAACGCTCTTTAAGGTAAGAAGGTAATTGATTTTTGATGCGAAAAAGTCGAAAACTGCGAAACTGCGGACGGATCGTTAATGAAATAAATAATATAATACCTCATTTCTATCTCCTTTTCCTATCTCCTAATGATGGTGTCAGGAATTAAGTACCTACCTACTCGTAACTACCTATCTAGATCGAAGTTATAAATAAGTAATATGAATAATAATCTTACCTTTCGATATCCTTAGGCAGTCTAAATAATGACAAGTCGACATTTTCGCTTTTCGAGTGGCGACGAGCGCGCGCGTGTAGGGTTTGCAATTCGAATATTCGAATATTCGAATATTCGAATTATTCGCCATAAATAATATTCGAATTTGACTATATTCATTATTCGAATATAACGAATATTTCGAATAGTGCAGAAATATGTCTGTAATTATTTACCTTAGCTTTAACACGCCAGGATTAATTATCCCCCACATTAACAACTCCGTGGAAATAAAAACAACTTCAAAGCTAAGAAAAACAATACATTACCTACCTATTTATCTTTATCCTTCCTTTCCAAAATCTAAAACGAACTAAATACCGTACCGTAATTGGAAAAAGGGGTAGCGAGCTAGCGATTCCGGCTACCTGCTATGCAACGTAATTATTATTAACAGAGATAAACAAAAACCCTAAAAGCTCAGTCATCTTTTAGCCGCTTAAAGATTAGGTCATGTTCTTTGAGGTGTGGTGATGGTGTGGTGTTAATAATTTTCTGTGCTGTGCTGTGATGATACTGATGATGCTGAATCGCTGACTGACATGAAAATATGTAAGTAAAGGAAATTATAATTTTAATATAAACTACGTGTGTTAACTTATTATTTCGTGAAATTTTAATGCGACAGACGTGATCGTGATTCTACGTTATCCCTACATATTTATTTTTAGTATATTTATGTTAACAAAATAACTAAAAATGTATAAAATACGTGTGTAATTTTCACTCAATTACCTTGACCTTTGACTTAAGAACATCATATGTATATATATTTAAAGGTGCAAGTAGTATAATAGTAACAACGCAATTTTTGTTTTGCAGATTCACGCACGCTTATGTCTATGTCGATTAAGAAGAAATAATTAACAATGGACAAAAATAGCGAATTCACGGAATACAAAAAGTCTAGTGAAGATAAAAACTCTGTATGGCAGCATTTTTTGAGAAGCAGCGATGGAAATAAAGCAAAATGTAAAATTTGCAACAAAATATTGAAAACTTCTCGTACAACAACATCACTGCATAATCATTTGAATCTAATTCATACAATAAACTTAAAACAAAAAACAGTAAATGCATCCACATCATCAGCAATCGCTTCAATGCCTTCAACCTCTCAAATGGCCAGCACAAGTGAATGTGAATCAACCGAAGCAACTGTGCCACCCAAGAACAAAACCAAACTTACGCATTATTTCCCACTGGAGGACAGTATGGAAGTCCATATGTCAAAGTTAGCCGCGATTGACGGGCTATCATTTAACGTAATCTGTACTTCCATCACGTTACGAAAACTCTTCACAAAAAGCGGGTATATGTTACCAAAATCACCTCACACTGTCAAAAAGATCGTAGTAACTCACAGCGAGCAAATCAAATTGACTTTAAAAAGGAATTGGACAAACTGAAATCAGAAGACTGTAGATTCTCAGCTAGCCTCGACGAATGGACATCCACACAAAATATTCGGTACATGAATATTAATATACATTCCCCAACGCTGAAACCTAGCAGTTTCCAAAATCTTGGGTTGGTTAGAATTAATGGAAAAGGAACGGCTCAAAATCTTCACAGTATCCTTGAACAAAAGTTAAATGATTTTGGATTAACCTCAAATGATGTTATATGCTTTGTGACTGATGGAGCGAGCGTCATGACTGCATTGACAAGACGAACTTCATCGTTCCACCAATTGTGTTACACACATGGTATACAACTTGCGGTTCTCGACGTAATATACAAGAAAAAAAAAATTATGTCCCGGCTGCTGAACCGTATTACTCAGAAGATCCAGATGTTGAAATGGTCGATAGAAGTGACATTTTAGAAAGCGACAGCGACTTTGAAGGGATTGTGGAAATTGAAGACGAAGAAGGTTTGGTAGTCGCACCAACGAGACCATCAGCAATGCAAATGCAACTTGCTGATATTTATAAAGAACTCATAGGCAAAGTAAGAACTGTCGTCAAGCTGTTCAAAAAATCGCCAACCAAATCAGATCTCCTTTATAAAAACGCCGAAGGTGCAAAGGATCTTCACCTAATTCTCGATTGTAAAACACGGTGGAGCAGCCTCGCTGACATGATAAAAAGGTTCATCTTATTAAAGCAGACTATTTTGAAGTCTTTAATCGACCTTAAATCGCCGATTTCGTTCAGTGAAGAGGACCTTGAACAACTAGAAGAAATAGCAGACTCACTGGACATTATCAAAACAGCAGTAGAGATGTTATGCCAGCGGGATGCCAATTTATTCACAGCTGAAATTTCCCTGAAGTTCATGATAGAGAGATTATCTCTTAAACAAAGTCAACTATCAAAAAATCTTGTAGATTCACTGAAGCAAAGAATTTCCCAACGAAGATTGCCAGAATTAAATGGCACGCTTAAATATCTACAGAACCCGGCTAACTTCTACAAGGAGGGTTCATCGGAATATCCTTTCGAGAATCCAACAAACGAACGAGTGAAAGAAGTAATTATGAAATTAACCGCTGCTCGAAGTGCTCGATATGCACCTACAGATTTACTAAATGTTAGCGATAATCGATCTGAGGTCGAATCTGTCCCAAGTACCTCTGAAACTATAAAGGAACCACTACAAGCCGAGATTCAAAAAGCTTTCGCTGGTTCAGATACTCAACAATCATCATGCGATTTGGATTTAGAAACTCAGATCAATGTTGAAATGGCCTTGTTTGACAGCGGTGGTAAAAGACCCGAAAATTTGGAGCATGCGTATAGATCATTGTTAACAATACCGCCGACAAGTGTGGAAGCAGAAAGAGTGTTTTCTGCGGCAGGTTACTTGTGCAACCACTTACGAACGAGAATGAACCAAGACTCATTAAATGCTTTAAGTTTCCTTAGATCGCATTATCAGGGCAGGGAGGCCAGGGAGGGAACAGACGCCAAGTAAAAAACAAATATACAGGGTTATTGGTAATTCGACGTATTCCCGTTAGGAGGTGATAGGGGTGACGATTTGCGTTAACTTTAACCCCCATATGCATTATGCAAAAGTTATCCATTTTTGAGTTATCATGGTTTTTAGCTTTTTTCAAAATAAGTCAAAAATGCAGCATCAAAAATTTATTTAAAAAAAAGTATCAATTTAAATCTATTTTTTTCTTCTTATTTATAAAAACGATAAAACTCTGGTTATTTATCAATATTAAAACAACAATAATCGGTCCAAATTTAAAAATGCGAGACTAAAAACGGTATTATTTCTAGATTTTTTAGATATCTTTTTCCACTAAAATGCCTTAAAAACAAAAAAATTGTTATGAAACTTGGCTTGCAGATTAATTTAAAAACATAACCGATTTCTTAGCTCTCCAAAAATGCATAACAACTAGGAACTTATTTCAAAGAAACTGAGAAAAAAAAGATCACAAAAGAAGCAGGCGGAAATTTGGATTCGAACTAAACACAAGGTAGTTCTTTAAAAAATCCCATAAAATTAATTAAAAACAATACCCAATGTCAATAAAACAAAAAAACAATTTTAAAATAAAATTTAAAACCAGTAACAGTTTAATAGTAATAACAATTAACAATTAATAATAGTAACAATTAACACATTTTTTAATTTAAAGTTCTTGCTCGAAGTGACTTCCCCTATTGCGTACGCAAAGTCGCATTCTTTTTCTTAGTTGTGACTTAACTACCGAAGTAGTCAAATTATTACGCATTGCATTTGCTGCATTTATAATTCTCGTCTTGAGTTCTTCCGCGGATGACACAGGCGAGAGGTCGTAAACTATGGATTTCATGTGACCCCAGACATAGAAACCAACCGGCGTTAAATCCGGACTTCTCGCGGGCCACGGAATGGGTCCTCCTCGCCCTATCCAATCCTGCATTGTGCACTGTAGACCACGCTTTCCATTGTGTTACAGAGAGTCGTGTGGCGACGGTGTTTTTCTAATCGTTGGATAGGGCGAGGAGGACCCATTCCGTGGCCCGCGAGAAGTCCGGATTTAACGCCGGTTGGTTTCTATGTCTGGGGTCACATGAAATCCATAGTTTACGACCTCTCGCCTGTGTCATCCGCGGAAGAACTCAAGACGAGAATTATAAATGCAGCAAATGCAATGCGTAATAATTTGACTACTTCGGTAGTTAAGTCACAACTAAGAAAAAGAATGCGACTTTGCGTACGCAATAGGGGAAGTCACTACGAGCAAGAACTTTAAATTAAAAAATGTGTTAATTGTTACTATTATTAATTGTTAATTGTTATTACTATTAAACTGTTACTGGTTTTAAATTTTATTATAAAATTGTTTTTTTGTTTTATTGACATTGGGTATTGTTTTTAATTAATTTAATGGGATTTTTTAAAGAACTACCTTGTGTTTAGTTCGACTCCAAATTTCCGCCTGCTTCTTTTGTGATCTTTTTTTTTCAGTTTTTTTGAAATAAGTTCCTAGTTGTTATGCATTTGTGGAGAGCTAAGAAAACGGTTATGTTTTTAAATTAATCTGCAAGCCAAGTTTCATAACAATTTTTTTGTTTTTAAGGCATTTTAGTGGAAAAAGATATCTAAAAAATCTAGAAATATTATCGTTTTTAGTCTCGCATTTTTAAATTTGGACCGGTAATTGTTGTTTTAATATTGATAAATAACCAGAGTTTTATCGTTTTTATAAATAAGAAGAAAAAAATAGATTTAAATTGATACTTTTTTTTAATTAATTTTTGATGCTGCATTTTTGACTTATTTTGAAAAAAGCTAAAAAACATGATAACTCAAAAATGGTTCACTTTTGCATAATGCATATGGGGGTTAAAATTACCGCAAATAGTCACCCCTATCACCTCCTAACGGGAATACGTCGAATTACCAATAACCCTGTATATTAGTTTTTTTGTTGATTGTTTAAAATAAGTTTACCTTACCACGTGTTGAAATTTGAGTTTTAGTTAGTTTGTTGATTGCCAAATTTGCTGATTGTTTATACGCATACTGAAAGACTTTGCTCATTATTGATTTGTTTTTATTGTAGTTATTAAACAAAGTAAGTTTATATTGTAACTGTGCGGTTGTGATTCATTTTTTAATTGTTTTATTATATCTCAAAAGTTTAATTGTTATATACCTTAAAGCTATATTGTTTAATTTTAAGAAATTACCACTAATGATTATATTTTTCTAATTAGGCATAACGTTTTGACTTTTTATTTTTTACGTGACATATTTTACAATTACATAACTAGGAAAATAAGTTTTTATTTGTTCATTAAAATTGATCTGCTGATTTTTTCTCTGAAAATTGTAGTAGATTAGACTTTTTTTTGTTGTTTTACAAGAAAGAAAGTAAATTTATAATGTAACTGTGTGCTGTGATTGGTTTATCAAACTTTATTTTAACTCAAAAGTTGTTATTATGCAAATGAATATTGTTTAATTTGTAGAAGACACCATAAATGTTATTTTTTAATTGTATGGTCATTATATTTTAATTTTACATCACGTATTTTACAATTACACAACTTAGAATCATTATTTCGTTTTATTTTCAAAAATATTCGAATTATTCGAAATATTCGAATATTCGAATATTGAAAATTTTAGTATTCGTATTATTCGAATACTAAAATTGGACGAATATTGCAAACCCTACGCGCGTGACACGCAACTGATTAGCCGCGCGTGCCAGGCCGCACATTTTGTAGGCAAAAGCGCGGAGTACGCCCGGCCTGGCCTAGTTGGTAATTTAAAAAATCATTTAAACTTAATAATTGGATTGATTGGATTGGTTGAATTGTGTGGTTAGTGTATAATAAATAATTATTCATTACTTATACTGTGGACATCCCTATTGTCTTCTGTTTGTGCATGGTGACACACACATTATGCAGAAGCAAGGCAGTACAGATTTATTTAGGCTTGGCACCTGTTTGCCTCAGGCGCAAGTGCGCCGATACAGCCGATAATCGGCTAACAAGGTGTATAAATACTGGATTTCGAATCAATTCGAAATACCACAGACGTGTACAAATAATGGCCAGTATTCAATAAAATAACGGTTATACGCACTTAACCTATTAGCTTTAGCTGGCCTCTACCCCGCGCTTATTTCTTAGTTCTTAATTAACGTGGTTACTCTAGCCAGTGTTTATGGGGATGTTTAGTGTTGATGTGTACAATGATTCTATCTGTAGTTAAGTTTTAATTTACTTTCATAATTTCACGTTTCTCATTTTGCTTTCCACGGGCGAAGTTGTGATGGTAGCTGTACCAACGCTAATAAGTTCGAGGTAAGCTTTTGCTGCCGTCTGTGTTTGTTTTGGTACAGTTGGGTACAAAGATTAATATATCTTATTTCAAAGGAATAAGATGATTTTAAGTATACAGAGGGGATCCTGTTGTCACCGTCCGACTCCATCATCAGGTTGGTTCCTAGATACCATAATATTGCATTCCCCTCGAGTTTACTCAGCCCTTTACGACAATGGGTGGTGACTTGAAATTGCCTTGCAAGATTGTAACTGGATTAAACTTATTAACCGGCTCACGCACTGGTATAACACTGGCGCCCCTCCTGAGGACTGTGTTCGCCTAGTTGAAACGCCTTCCGCTGGGTACAAACAACCGTTGCCTATCTGGAATTTTTTCAACAGATTGCGTTCCCAGGTTGGCCGCAGTAGGGAAATCTTAGTGAAATGGGGCACCCTAAGCGGCCCAGACGCTCGGTGTATTTGATGTCTCGTTCGGCGTGCCCGTACACCTGCTCCGAGTAAGATCTCCGAGATGCAACCGACAGTGCATTAGCTATCGCAAGTTTCGGGTCCCGTACAGTCTGATGAAAGAAGGAACCATCGACATGAGAAGAAGAAGAACTGGATTCACAGTGATCCGAACGAAGCTAATTAAATAAAAGTTTGCAATAAAAAGTGTCGCTACTATTTCACTAGTGTTTTTACTACAGCAAGAGAACTATCAAACAAAAGTTTTTTGGGCGTGACATGACACTAGGGGTGCTCTGAAAAAGCCTCAATAACGATCTTGAATTATCAAGGTCTTACAGTCTTCCCGGTTTTTTATTACCGTTTGGCTGGTTATCGCTTTTATCATATCATACTAGCATGACACTCTCAACTGACAGTATATTTGTTAATCGTGTTTCGTATAAAACTGCCGATCTTAATTAGGAACTGCTAGCACAGAATAAGTAATAGTAGATACAAGTAGTTGCTGGTAGTTGGTTGTACAGTTGTTTATTCACAGCGTCGCCGGTAGTTTGGGTGTCTTTACACGATACAACGACAAGTATGACCCACTGTCATGGCATAAAATAACAGAACAAAGCCTCTATTAGGGTGCGGCTCCACTGAGGCGGAGATGAGCGGAGCGGAGCGGAGCGGAGCTGTGCCAATATTAACCAATAGAAGGCGCATGCAGTCACGTCGAGCGCGCCTTGCGCACGTTAGTTTAGATTCTATTGGTTAATATTGGCACAGCTCCGCTCCGCTCCGCTCATCTCCGCCTCAGTGGAGCCGCAGCCTTATAGGCAGTAAAATCCAGCTCGTATTTGACGTGTTATGGCATTGTTTTAACTCGGCCCCCTATTACTGTCGAGTAAATAAGAGCTATCAAAACGTTGTCAATACGATAACAGGGGTGTTATTCTCTCAAAACCAACGGACGGTCGGACGAACGAATGAAATCGCAGCGGCGAGTTTAAGTAGTCCCGTCAGAGCTAACAAAACACATTTTAGTGCATGCATTTTCAATTAAGCAGCCTTATACGTTTGATCCATCGGCAGAAACCATGCTGCTAAATTGAAAATGCGCGTGCTAAAATATGTTTTGTTCGCACTGACGGGACTTCTTAAACTCGCCGCTTGGAAATTCACTCGTTCGTCCGTCCGACCGTCGTTGTTGAGAGAATCACTACCCCCGTCAAAAACGATGTAGTTTTTTCTACCGCCTAGAGTCTCGGCCCTGGGCTTTTTCAACTCGATAAAACCATATTGTCTTTGACGTGTTATGGTATTGTATTAAACTCGGCCGCCATTGACGTCATGTAAGTAAATAAGAGCTATTAAAACGTTGACAATACGGAAACACGTCAAAAAGAATAAGGTTCAACCAAGTCGAATTGAGGCCCTGTATTTCAAATTGGCTGAAATAACAAAACTCTCCTTTCCTTTACCAACACGTGTATGTGGATAAGTTGTTTCCGGCTATAAAGACTCCCGTTGGGCCTCCGGGGCTTTTAGTGAGTGTCTCCTGTAAGTACGTCGAGTGCCGATTAGTTTGTTTGCCCGTTTGTTTGTACAGCACTCGCGACCATCTGCTTTATACAGTTAATGGGCGGCTGATGATGCCGACTGGCTATTTGCACTATTAAAGCGTTTCTATTGAGGTTATTATAATTATTTTAAAATTGCCGATTGATAATTGGAAATTTAAAAAATCTGTTTGTTTTTACTCGTATTTTTTAAAGAAGTTGCGTAATGGGATAGACTTTTAAAAATATAAATACTTAGGCCTTTTAGTGAACCACATCCAATTGTCTAAAATGAGATTTTTTAAAGTAAGTACGTATTTTATATGGTTTTTAAGCTTTTGGGTTAATGTAAAAGAAAAAGAAAAAAAGTCATTCATTAATTATAATACAAACTTAATCTTATTTTATTAGTACCTTTGTGTCTTTAATTCGCTAAGGTATCATTTTATTAAAGAAATTGTCTTTGGCTGCCAAAAGGTATCAAGAATTATATCGCGAGAATAATAATACTAACATTAAATTTAGTTACATAATACTTGGTAATAATAATGAACTTTCATTGGAATAGCTGGGATTTTAACCCAATTATTAATTAGATCAAAAAAGGCAGGAAAGAGCTTTTTAAGTTTTTTTCATAAATATACCACCTGTCTTCCATAGTTAAGAACATAGAAGCTCAAAGGGGTCTCGATAGCAAGGTTTTGCTGTCTTGCTAAAATTAAAAAAAAAACCCGTGTAATGTCGAGTTCATAAATATGTGTACACTTTAGTATCTTGTCACTTTAATCGCTGTAACAATTCATGTATGGCAGTTTAAACATGACATTAATTAGACAAGGTACTGAAGTGTACGTATATTTATGAACTCGACTGTACAAAAATTATGCCATTCATAAACCGTATTTAAAAATGTTCTGATAAGATATCTAAAAGTATGTCTTCTGTATAGCCAGTTGATGGATTAACTGTAATATTAAATGAGTGGTTGACAAATCAAAAAATAGAAATTATCTTACATTATCTACCGAGTTTTATAAATAAGAACGAATATAAATAAAACGCTCAGTAATGTTTTTTTCTAGGATTGCAGCGGCTCGAGAAAGCTCGACCTGCCCATTATCTTTTTGCGTGACTAAGTAACAATCATTCCGTTCGTATAATATAATGCAAATAATTGCGGACTTTCGGGAATTAAACCTTTGACCTGGCGGGAACTTAAATTAGAAAATGACTTAAGTAAGTATTTTTCGTCTAATAATTTAAAACGCAGAATAATTTTGAGACAGTGTAATGTTAATAATGTAAGCTCTATCTGACACGCACGTAAAAAAATAAAAAAATAAATTTGAGGATTTGCTGTCGAATATATATTTTTTGCGCATCTAAGTATTTCTATTTGTAGAAAGAAAAAATATTTATTCATGACAAACAGACGTACAAAAAAAGCAAAAATACTGACATGGTCAAAATAACTTAAATAAGTATGATTAATGGTTTATGTTTGGTTTGCGTGTCCGACTCAGACTTGACAGGTTTTTTTTTCGTTAGGTTGGTAGGGATGAGCGTCATACAATACTCACTACAGTATGGCCGTTCTAAGAGGGCCGATTTGACAGCTGTCATCTTAGTACAAAATATAACCTCAAACTTATATTTTTTACTCAGATGACAGCTGTCAAATCGGCCCTCTTAGAACGGCCAAACTGAACAATAAGTTCAATCACAGATTAATAAGTAATCACCGCCGCCAAAATCTGCTGTAACACCAGAGCAGGGGGGAAATAGGAATAGGGTTTTACACACTAATTAACTAAATTTAAACAAAGGTCCTGACTTGTGCTATGGGTACGAGACAACGATATATAGTATTCCCAGTTTCTTAATAGCGTCACGTTTGCACTCGCAACTGACAGTATATTTGTCACTCGTGTGTGAGTTAAACGAACGTTGCCGATAGTTATTAGGCAAATGGTAGCACTGTACATACTTATACATAGAACATCCAAAACACATGTCAATTGCCACTGACATTCTATCTCACAAAAACCGCAGCCCTCCATTCCTTTACACTGCTACGCGCCGAACGCCGATATTTTGTGCGAGCGTAGTATAATATCCGTTGAGGTTCAATTTTCATTCAAAGTTGACCCGGATTTGAGTGTAAAGCACTGAATGTATCAAGTAAGTTTTCTTCGCGTTCCCATAACACCTGATAATCAATTTTGTGGTTTTCCTTACAGATTGAAACGCGAGCGCCGGCGATCGAAGAAGATGACGTCGACAGCGGCGAAGTGTTCGACTTCCTTCGAGGCATCACTAATGATATACTCAACCGGTTTACTTGAGATAGCAGCAGTGTACGGGGTACAACACGTGAACTCTGTATACTCAGTACGGTACGCCAAGCACAATTTTGCGTAGCGTTGGCATCAAATAAAGATATATTAGAGCGGTCAAGTAATTCGAAAAGTAACTCTTACGGGTGTAAGAAATTTCAAAGAGTGTTCACGAACAGATTAACCGCTTTATGACGTCTATGTTGTTATTCTTCCTCGTAACGATTATAAGGGCCGTCACAGACGATCAGTCGAACTGACAGGCTGAGAGAGACGCAGCTATTTGATAGAACGAGAAAGTTAAATACGCCTCTCATTGTAACAAATAGGTAGCTGCGTCCCTCTCGGTCTGTCATCCCGACTGAATGACTGTGGCAAACCTAAATT
This sequence comes from Acleris laterana, assembly GCA_963966035.1. NCBI lineage: Eukaryota > Metazoa > Arthropoda > Insecta > Lepidoptera > Tortricidae > Acleris > Acleris laterana. Next base: position 11,470,945 of record OZ014448.1, on the reverse strand, counting down.
TCTTGACGAGTTGTTTGACAATTCAGCTAAATTTGACTGGACGCGGGACTTACAAACAATACGAAGCGTTCCGTATCAAGAAATATTATGTTGGTCCACTGTTGCTCTCGTACGAACCAACGCTAATACTTGGCTACCTATCACGAGGTTGAATTTCAATTACCAAATGTTTCATTTGCCCGAATTTTAATAAGTTAGAAAATCTTTTTCTTCTGATAGTTTTTAAATTTCCTGGGTTATTAAACAAACCTAGCCTAACCAACTATAATGGAATCAGAAAAAAAATGATTCTTTTTTAACTTGTGAATTTTCAGACAAAGGAAACAGAACTTCGGACTTATGGTAGGTAACCAACTATTAGCGTTGGTTCGTTGCCTTAATGGTTACGTTAAAGAATCGAAAAAAATCTAATGCTGATTAGTGTTTATGATTACACATAGACGTAGATTATATGAGAGTAAATTTAAAAATAAAATAACGCCCAAATGGATTACCTCCAAATGGATTATGCTTTTAGTAATGTTTAGCTGTAGCTAGCTTTTGTAAAGTCAACGGAAAGATGACGGATCACTCAAAAGGCGGTCGTTTCTATAATATAACTGTATAATATAATATGTAATATGTAAATATTAATCTTAAAAATGTTGTAACTTACCCTGTTGTAGTTGGATTTACTAAATTAGACATTTGATAGTGACTAAATATAATTTAAGGTTGTCTATCTTTCTTATATTACGGTTCCGTAGATGCAAAGTACCAATGCAGTCTGGTCCCCATCCTGTGGCAATGGGAAAGCAATTCTTTTCAAAGGTATTCTGTATGCGGCAAATAAATAAAAATAGTAACCCCTGTGTGAAGTTTCCGTAACCATTTATTTTAACAGATTTGTACCGAAACTCTTAACTCACAGCCATTAAATAAAAGTAGTTTTCGACGAACAATATATTTCTAGTTCATGGACAGATACCTGAATAAGCATGTCTACGAAGAGTAACAGACTACGGAACCCTAATTGTAATGGAATAGATCTATTGTTTCTAAAACTAGCATTACAGCAATAATAGTTAAGGAAAATGAATTAGGCAGCCAAAATGCTGGCCGTTACAGTCTATGAGGACTTAGAAAATACTTTGGGTTGTGTTCTCTCTCACTTGCTCTTAATAAGAGTGTATGAGAGCGAGTGAGAGACAAATATATACCCGAAGCACCTTCTAAGAGCGATAGCTGTACTTTGAATTGGCAGAATTGTAAATATGTTTTTCATCACACTTGCTCGTAAATAGTGTCCTAACATGCTAGAAAAATCGACCGTAAATCCAAAATAATACCCGCGGGCCTTTTTTTACCATTACGTTACTAAAGTGCGTAATAGCTTTTTTTTTATAGTACATTGTGTATTAAGGGTGGTAAAGAAAGAATTACAAACGAGAGTCTGTTAGAAGTCCGAAGCCGTAGGCTGAGGGCTTTAATGACTCGAGCTTTGTATTTCCTTTACCACCCGTGTAACATACAATGTTTTTCATCACAATTGCGAGGAAATGAAATAAAATCAGACAAAAGATCATATTTTTAACTTATTAGCGGCAGACTACATCATTGTCTGTGGCTTACCACAGATAATGTCAAACGTGTTCGGAGTCCGATTCTAGTGACATATGAGATCAATAGTTTATTATGCGAGATTGTTAGGAAATAGTATTCAACTGACATTTCATCTCGAATGAAACTTCATATCGAATGGCACAAGAATTGGGGTCCTGACGTATTGTGATAGTTTGAGTCCACGTATAATATTTTTCATCACACTTGCTCGTAAATAGTGTCCTAACATGCTAGAAAAATCGACCGTAAATCCAAAATAATACCCGCGGGCCTTTTTTTTACCATTACGTTACTTAAGTGCGTAATAGCTTTTTTTTTAAATATTATACGTGGACTCAAACTATCACAATACGTCAGGACCCCAATTCTTGTGCCATTCGATATGAAGTTTCATTCGAGATGAAATGTCAGTTGAATACTATTTCCTAACAATCTCGCATAATAAACTATTGATCTCATATGTCACTAGAATCGGACTCCGAACACGTTTGACATTATCTGTGGTAAGTCACAGACAATGATGTAGTCTGCCGCTAATAAGTTAAAAATATGATCTTTTGTCTGATTTTATTTCATTTCCTCGCAATTGTGATGAAAAACATACACGGGTGGTAAAGGAAATACAAAGCTAGAGGTCTATTACATTAAACTTCCAGTTTAGGTTAATAATGATTGCTCACAAATAATAGTACATTGTGCATCAAGGGCGGTAAGAAGAGGATTGCTAACGAGAGACTATTAGAAGCCCGACGCCGAAGGCGGAGGGCTTTTAATGACTCGAGTTTGCAATCTCCTTACTGCCCATGATACACACAATGATTTTCATCACATTAGCGAGGAAATAAAAAACAAATAGAAAAAAAACCCTTTTCTTTAGATTTTGCTGGCAGCAAATCATTGTTGAGTAGTTGAGCCGCATTTAACAAATCAGGTGGTGTTGATATCACTACAGATTCTTCCGATGAGGAAGTCATATTTAGTTTGTTTTTTTCGTACCTTTAAACAAAATACGCTTCGGAAACAACAATCAAACAAAATTACTTAAACGAACTCGATTCGCTAAGCTAAAAGAGTTCTTTTTTTTAGTCTTCCACAGATAATGCTTAGAATTGCTTTTTTTTTAAACTTGACAAATACAGGCCATTCTGCCAGATTGTACAAATTTTCAAAATGAAATTTAATAAAATAATTGCAAATGTCTCTGAAATAATGGTAAAATAGAAATATAATGCAGACAAATGTGCCGTATAAGTTTAATTAAACAGTAAAATTAGTTTGTAGCCAAATTTTGAATATAGGAAATAAACCTTGGCTGATTTTACACCTCCTTGGTCTGAAATGATGTATAAGTGGAGTCTATATTTTAAAACTAAACTCATAACTCCCTTGGGAGTTATGAAAATCTATAACTCCCGTGGGAGCTAAGTCGGCTATAACTGCCCTAAACGCCTGCGTGTTATAAAACCCTTTCCGAGCAAGTGTGATGAAATAGTACATTGTGTATTAAGGGTGGTAAAGAAAGAATTACAAACAAGAGTCTGTTAGAAGCCCGAAGCCGAAGGCTGATGGCTTTAATGACTCGAGCTTTGTATTTCCTTTACCACCCGTGTAACATACAATGTTTTTCATCACAATTGCGAGGAAATGAAATAAAATCAGACAAAAGATCATATTTTTAACTTATTAGCGGCAGACTACATCATTGTCTGTGACTAACCACAGATAATGTCAAACGTGTTCGGAGTCCGATTCTAGTGACATAATATGAGATCAATAGTTTACTTTGCGAGATTTTTAGGAAATAGTATTCAACTGACATTTCATCTCGAATTAAACTTCATATCGAATGGCACAAGAATTGGGGTCCTGACGTATTGTGATTGAGTCCAAGTATAATATTTAAAAAAAAAGTTATTACGTACGTTAGGGCGTAATGGTAGAAAAAGGCCCGGGGGTATTATTTTGGATTTACGGTCGATTTTTCTAGCATGTTAGGACACTATTTACGAGCAAGTGTGATGAAAAATAACAAATGCCAACTGCAAGGCGGTTGTGTGACTAAATGACGCGATAAATATGTACTGTTAAGTCAAGCTAGTTGAATATTCAAAACAGACTATACAGCTACTAAGTAAATAATTCATTAATATATTGTAAAACAAACTGCATTAACAGGTGGGTGCTATATTTCGAGTCACAATTTTTTTTACGTTATTGTCATAAGATATTTTGATATTTAGCTACGTAACGGCAATAAATGTTGCTAAAATTCCGTTAGTTTACATTTAAGGAGTAGATATTTTGGTATTCGGAAATAATTGGGAAAGAGGAGCAGGACGTGACATAATTTTGGTAGAACTAGACACTTTCGAATCTGCAATAAGTAACGACTGCAGATTCTAATTTATGTGTGGAATAAAGGCTTGCCGTGGACGTAATGCATGTACACATTGTACACCCGTGTGTCCGTGCAAGGGTCACCCTCATTTCCCTATGAATCTTCTTTTTCTGCAATCGTTAACCGTAGTAAAGTGCAAGCCCCACAGAAAGGTAAACTGCCCACACGCATAGAATAGTCTATACTCGGTATTTCAGTTATAATAAAGTTTTACTACAGTTCCTCCTCTCAGTTTGATAGCAAATGTTATTCCATTATCTTTAACGAGTGGTCTTATTTAAACGTAGAAAGTGTGTCGATAACTATGCGATTGAAATTGATGAAAACTGTACCTAAAAATTGACATGACGGACTCGTGTTCACCATTTGGCGCGATTCAATCACAACCACACGCATCGCTTAGTTAATTGTGTGAACCGTGTAATAGAGCCGATAGGTAGATTGTGAAAATATACGGGAATGTGTGCCGTAACAATAGGAATGTTAAATGTCAGTGACTTATAATATTGTTTATCTCTATCTGCTGCGTCTGGTCCACGTGAGAACTAACTGGTGTTCTGCGTTCGGTTCTTCCGCGAAGATTCCTTCACAAAGATAAGTTCACCGCACAAATGAACTTGCGAATTATTTCAACAGAGTTCAAGTCGTTGGTAGCTACATATACGAATCCGTCCAGTTTTGCCATAGATACGTGGAGTGAAAACGGTTTGCTGTTATTTAATAAGTTTCTGTCTCGTTCGAAATTCTAGAGATGGGTAATTAATTAAATAAGTGCTCTGACATCCATAGGTAACTTATATGTAAGAAACGAGTATCCAAATTTTTAACCCAGCTTGTTATAAAGCGATTTGGCGCATTGCTAAATACAAAATTTCGGTGACGTTTTCGGAATACGAAATCGCGGCGGCGCACTCGGCGCCGCCGGCGACACATCCATAATCCCGTGACGTGTTTTGACAACCGAGCTCCACCATTTTTTACGGGCAGTTTTTACGAGGCTTTTTACCGGGCGGGGCAACGACCCGCGCAATTTATAAGCGCTATTTCCACGTGGTAATTACACATATATAACTGACACTTAATTACCCAAAACTGTTGCGCTCCCGCCAGGGACGCCTATCAAAGAACCCAGTTCGGCGCCGCCGGTTTTAGATTAAGTTTCGCTCACCTTCCATCTCCGCTTTAATAAGCTACGAGAATACCCAGTATCTATGCATTCCTAAACTTCCAAACAAACGGCACAGTCCAAGCTCAGCTTGTCTCTCTACATACCTTTCTTGCCAATAAAACACCATACTCAAAATGATATTAAACGAACATTTGTTACTTGTAAGAATTATATTATAGCGATTTTATGCTAAAATTTCGCTGGCCACATTCTAAAGCTAGTCATTTCTACGGCTTGTAAGTTTTTTGCGTTATTCATGCATAAGTGATAGTTTCGGCTTTGATAAAATATTGTTTGCATTTAGTGCTTTTATAGTTTTCTAACAGTTGATGGTCAAATGTATATGTTAATTAACTGGCAGGCATTAAGCTTATAAAAGGAAGAAACGGGGAATCCAAACGATGTTAAATCTTCGTGACGGATATTTATACTTGAATTTATTGGTGAAGTCAAGAGGTTGTCGGTTGCTGCTCAGATACCTACATGTACCGTTTAGAAAGTAAGCACAAAATTAGAATACTGTAAGATATATGTTATGTCCGATGACACAAAAAAGATTGACACCTTAAATAATGTACCGCTGATATGGTGTTTACAACCGCACTCTGTTCGTTAAGGCTGGCTAGATGTTTTATTCACCATGGCGATTACAGTTAGTGTTCACTAATGGACGCCGCGGTAACGCTCGTGCGCACGACATTTACGTATTTGTTATATTTTTGTAAGTACTTTGCGTGTTTACACAGTTCATCCGATTGATGCTGTTCAACTTGTGAACAAATGTGCCTTTCATTAGCGTTAAGTAGAGAGTGCTCGCGCACGTGCCCCGCGTCTGTTGCTGAACAATAGATAGTCGCTGAGATACCTTTCCAACTATGGAATTTTACCCTTAATCAAGTATGTCCTAAGTGTATGAACTCTTAGCTGCTTATTGTCCTTTCTAGTCGCCGCTTGAAAAATGTAATGTGCCAGTGGATTTTAACATGGCTTAAGCTTAGCTGCGAAAAATCTCCACCAACTTTTTTAAGTAAAGTAAGGTGTAAAATTTTGTGTGCAATTAACTCCTTTTTATTTTTGGCGATGACGATTGACGTTGGCAGTCTAATATAATTAGGGTGCCAACAGCCAGCCCTATATACTACGTTTTCATTTCTCTTTCATGTTATGCCAAGTTTGTATGTAAGTATTTATTTGTAAGAAGCATAATATAGTTATTGTAATATTTTAGTTATATTCGAAGTACAGTTGGTGGTTGGTTGGTCGTTGTGTCAAATACAAGATGTACATACTTTCATATTTTTGTATACGATTTCTATGCGAACTGCTTGTAAATGTGCGTCGGTGTAGTTCTCAAATATTGACTTACGTGATCATAAGGACCTTTTCGTCATTTTTATTCTACGACTTGTATTTTAATATGGAAAAATAATCATTATTATGTATAAATTAGTTTAATTTACTCATTACATTGAACAGTATTAGCCGTTGTTCGATAGAACAAAGCCGGCGAATGCGAACCCATTGACGCCCTGTCAAATTAAGATTCATTTGGCTGAGAAATATTAGTAACCGTTATGCGTGATTTATTCAGGTGAGGCTATTAAGCATGTTATTACCGAGAAGCGCTGGTCATCACCCATTGACCTGGCCGTTGTCTAATTACACAACAACCCGAGGGTAGCCGCGCGCATGTGTGTGTGTGTGTGTGTGTATGCGTGTGTGTGAACTGTGAATGTAGACGGCGCGCGCCTGCCTTACGCCGTCGCCCTTATTATGCCGGTAATGGCACAATATGACCAATTAGTCCAACCAGCTGAGATTTACACCAGAACTTTACCACTTCGGTAGCACTAACCGCATTACCCGGACAATTACCTTTCCAAGTCTTTATCTTGGTAGGACTTTAATTTTGTTAATCACCCCGTAACGAGAAAAAAAATGCATGCTGATGTATTTTCTTAATAGAGAGCCAAACGCTGGTGTTCCGGGAATATGATTCATATCGAGCTTGATGTGTTGTTGGGTTCACGAGAACAATCAGCTGAGCTCATATTCAGGCCGCCGTACAAAAATTAAAACGGACAATAAATTGCTAAGTGCTATCTCCATCGGCACATGTGTCCGCTCAAACGAAATACCTGCCTACAGGTGTGTTTTATTATTCATTACTTTATTTTATCAAGATACCATCTTGACGGATGCGGACGTACCAGACACCATTACAATGGCCGGGATGTTTTCCTCTTGTTGTAATGGACTGCCCAATATCAGATTCTGTTGAAGCGACTCGTACAGCTAGGCGTCAGAAACCGATATAGCTGTGCAAAACAACACAAACAGATAACAGTATTCGCACATCGTTTGTATTAGTTTTTTGGAGGAGCAAAAAGTGTGTACGGTGTGAACCTATTATGGTGAGCAAATTGGACACGGCGTCGTAATTACGGCGTGCAATATTTAAGTAGTAATTTTGGGGGTCGAGGAGCGGGTATGTAATTGACAGGTGTATAGTGCTAGGAGACGTGACCCACTGCGGCAGCGGCGCTATTGAACGCAGATGTTACCTACGTACTAGCTACGACTACCTACTCGGTACCCTCAGACCACAACCTACAGACACCAATCAGTAGCCGAGTGCTCAACACCTCAGAATGGCCCGGAAACAATGGACGCGCGAAATCGATCGCGAATGTAAATCCGTTACTTACTGGCGGATAGAAAACAGCGCACCAGATATTTTAATGGAATTCACGGTTATTATATTTCTGTATGTTGTTTATGCTGGTGGTGGTATGGTAATGTACCAAGTTCGACTTTATATCCTACTTGTTTTATCCAAACATCGTAGCTTTGTGTTGCTACAGATATACACTGTACTAGAAGGATATATAGTAGCAACTTTCTTAAAATATTGACTACATGTCTAGCGTCAAAGTTTTGCTGTAAAAAAACCGAAAAATAAGAAAAAATATCGTGAAAAGAACTATAAGTGCTACTAAGAATGGTGGACCTAACATTGTGAAGCCACATTAAACAAAAATAAACGTAGCTACCTACTTACATTTCGAGTGACAGCTTCGACTGGCCTGCATTCTGGTGGACCCGGATGCAACCTCTCAGCCTTCCGCTGCATCAATGGAGCCCGTTAGTTATTCGGAACATCTAATTATGTATTTTTTGAATAGCTAAAAGATGTATATGCGTATTTTCTGGTTTAAATTGTGGCTCTAATTAGAATGTTTGCGTCCGCGTGGGTCGCTAACGGTCTCCTTATTAGCTACACTTGGACCAATCGAGCCGCCGATTTATTCGGTACGTACAGATAAAAAATATCCGCAGGCAAATTCGTGAACAGAACGATGTTTTTTTTTAAATGAATCTTGTCATTTAGTTGGACTGAAGCAATAGTAAAAGTGTTCTAACTTTATTTTCCTTGTTCTTTTAAACTGCTACTATCGCAAAAAATAACAATAGGTACAACATTCATTTATTTTATTTTTAGCACACTTCACTTAGCTTCAATTGTAGGTGACAAACAATGTAATCAAATCATAGAAATCAACTTTATTAACCTACTTACAGTAGTTACCCACTTCTAATTGTCGGATTAATTTGAAAGGGGGTTGTTTGGGTAAAAGTGTAATTTGTAAAGTTATTACGTTTTCGAGGTAAAAGTGGTAAATTATGATAGGTCAAAGTAAACATATTTTTTACGTAATGTAAATACTCTTAATTGCAATTTAATATCAGTATTAGACGCACGGACCGCATTTTTTTTTGGAGATAGCATATCGAAGTGGTTCTACAAACTTATCCTGGGTGTAACGTCTCCCGTTCACCACCATTTTGTAACTTTCATTTCATCGACCGACCTTTCCTATAGCGGGAGTTAAAAATGTAACTTCCACAAACTTACTTGCATAAAACAAAACAATAGGTAAGCAAGAAACAATGTTAAAGCAGCTAAATTTCTAAATATGTAAATATATTTCGTGACAAGAGGAAGCAGTCGACTTGTGATGAGGGGGTTGCTCCGAAAAGTCGTCAGCGCTAGTCACCTGTCCGCGTTGTGGTGTGGTAGCCTAACAACATACGTACCTACTTATGTCAAAACATACAAATGCACAAAAAACCATTACTATTCTTTAGTAATATTCATTATATTTTGATAGTAATATTAATAGTAACAAATATGAACTAGCAAACTAGCAAACAAGGCCCTATAGTGCAGTCATTGAAGCATTATTGCTCCGAATTTTTTTACTGTGAACCGAATTGCATACAATTTTGGAATTAGGTTCATCTTACCCGTAACTTCAAAAGTGAAAATGATTTGAACTCCGCAACCACCCTGGGGGTGGTTGCCACCACTTCTCGGGGGTGTTTGTTTTTTCTTCAAAATAACCTCGGATATCGATAGAAGGCCTAATTTTAAGCAAAAAATCATTGATAAAGTTTTTCGAAAAATCCAATACTTTTCAAGTTATTGGCAATTGAAAATTCGCAATTTTTTCACGTTTTTCATCGGTTTTTTGCAAATATCTCCAAAAATATACGTTTTATCGAAAATTTTATCAGAAACAAAATTGTAGCAGATAAAAAAATGAACAATTTGGTTTTTTATAAAGTATTCTAAGTGCAATATTAAGCTATATATTAAAGATCAAAGCCGTTTTTATATTGTCTGAAATTTAATCGATGTGGTCAATGCCATCTAGCGGCGAGCAGATGCATTTTATGCATTCTAATAAAAAAGGGTTTTGTAGTGCTTGAAATAAGCTTTAAAATGAGCACTATTAAAAGTCTTTTGCACGTAAAATAAGTGAGCTGTATTGCAAATAAGAGGAGCATCTAATGTTTATCCTTTAAAATCAATGGGTTTCATAAGTGCCATTTCCACCAAAATTTAAATTAATCGTATTCCGCCTAGAATTAACTTTATTATGAAGAGTTTGATAGATTGTATCAGTTTGGCTGCTTCAGGACACATATTTTTCAAAAAAGTCACGATTAAAAAAAATCAAAAAATTTCAAATTCTTAAAACACCCACCTTTTTTTCATAATATCTCAAAAATGACGACAGATACGTATAAAAGTGAAGGGATAAAAAATTTAGGTATTTTTCTGACAAACAATTTGTTTTTTTTGTTTTTTCTGTTAAACAAAAAATGACGGAGATATGATTGTTTAAAGAGCGCGTGGCAGCGCAATCACAGCCTCTCTTAAGCCCTTTAACCCTTCACCGTTTTAGAAAAAGGTTTTTTACTTTGTACTGCAATGAAGGATGTTGTAGCTCTCTTAATTACCTTTACAAGGGGTTTTTATAAATTGTGATAGCATGAAAATTGAAGGAGTTATGGTCCAAAAACTTATGTTACTAACTTATATACGTAAAATGGTAGCAGTAATCATATATATTTACTGTTTTAATTTAGGGGTAGTTTTAAGGGTAGAAAAGCTTAAGAATATGATAATCATTTTCGAGAGTGTGGAATAATATTTAAATCCTTTTCATTTTATCAAAAAAAAAATGAACAATTTTTTATCAAGGGGTACTTTTCAAGGGTTGAAAGGGGGTTAAAAATTTGATAATTATTATAGAGAATATAAAATATTACTTACTCTATACTTACATCTTTTTATGTCGTACCAAAGTATTTTTTTGTGATTTTTTCAATTTAGGGGTTGTTTGCAAGGGTTGTAAGATTTTCAAGGGGTTGAAAATGATTTTAATATGAGGTAATTGTGTTACAATTTCACCACTTACTATTAGACATGTTTTCTAGCGATAAAATGGCTCAATGTAAATTTTTCCATTAAGGGGTTGTTTACACCCCTTAAAAATAATAGGCGGAGTTCAGATCATTTTCACTTTTTAAGTTAAGGGTAAGATGAGCCTAATTCCAAAATTTCATGCAAATCGGTTCACAGTAAAAAAATTCGGAGGTAAGACCGTATTTTTCGCTTCAATGACTGCACTACTAGCCAAGATGCAAACGCTATTTATTACTTACGTTTTACGGGTGACATTTTAGTCCGTTACTATAAACCACATGGTCAACTGTGCCCTACGCCCTCATTGCTAATCTAACGACGCTTACCTCTACACGAGTCAATGTGAGATGTTTATATATATCACATTCTAATCGAAACATTAAACCCTCAACTAATAGTCTATCTCGATAGTTGCTTAAGAACGTTAAACAGTGAAATTAAATAACCTTCGTAAGCTGGCATCTCGCGCGCTGGAGCTTATACCCCGGCAAAAGATATATTCATCCCATGAGGCAAGTAAACGGAATCATTTTTCGCGAGCTGCTCAGACTTGACGAATGCTGACTCTAGACAAAGCGCGACGGATTTGAAGTAAATCGTCGAGTCGTGACCGCGCCGTTTAATCATAAGCATCGACGCTAATTAGAGTACCTAGGTCGCGAACCCCTGGGACCGGTAATGAAAATCACAACTGAACCTAGTTGCGAGGAAAATTGCACTTGGCACAGAATTCCTCGGCATTATCAGCCTTTCTACTGGCTGTCCTCGCTGTTCTCCCAGTTCGCAGCCTTTAAGTTATTCGAGTTCATAACTAACGACGTCGGCCTCTCCGATTGATACAACGACTTAATTCTTTCCCTCGACTCGCTTGGAACAAGTAGACGAGTCAATTGCGGTCGGGACATCGATTAAATCGACGGAGTTGTAGTAGTCGTAGTAAGTATCCATCGGATGCCATAACTTCCCGGCGCAGAGAGCGAAGAGCAACGCTACAATTTATAGTACGCGCTATAATTACTTTCATATAGAGACAATATTGCTAAATCACAGAAGGTCAGAAAGATCGCTCGCTATATTAGTTCGCCAGGGGAGCTGTTTACGATACTTATTATTCAATAAAACTGTCGGCGGCGGCGAATTATGTTGTAGCAGTGCTCGCTGGTTGAAGCCGCGCTGTCCGAGGAACTCGGTTTAAATCGGTTCACCTGTGCTTGCGCAGTAATGCGGTATGCACGTCGCGCGTGCGGCGTCCTACCCGAGAGGATGTGTCGGGAACTTTACATACGCTTAAAACTTATGTGAAGATTGTGAAGTATAATTAACAAGGAAATCTACGATTATCGTTTACGTTGAGATTTCTCGAATTCTTTATAGCTATTTAGGAACGAACTAACTGCTTGTGAAATACAATGATTCGACAATTTAAAATCTTTTTGTTATTGAAATAATATTGTAAGAAAATGTAGAGTTCGGAATATAAGTACTCGAGATGTAAAATTAAATAAATATTGAACAGTGACCCAGTCCGGAACAAAGCCTTAGGCTCAAAGCTTTTACCATCGCTACCAGACAACAATAAACATACTTGTACAGAGAGAACTCAGAACAACTACCTACTCGCGCTCATCAAACAAATATTTGCCCTTACTGCAAGTGGAACCCGGGACCGCTAGCTTCATCGGCTAAGAGAGTCGCATCGCATGCTCATCATGTCGTTCATGTATTTATCGTAGTCATGTGGGCAAAATCTGCAACTGCTTCAAATTATAGTAAACGGTTAAATTAACTAAATAACATTTCTATTGTTCCTCTTTAGCAAGCTTTCATGCACTTCGCACAGTGTAAATGTAATGTTGATAGGGGTCCTATTCTCAGCGCGCGTTGTCATCCGCGCCTGCGCAGATTTATGGAGTTGGAGTTGCGCTGTGGGTCAGCAGGGCGTGGGGCGAGACTGGCCGTACCATGGAACCTTCTGGAAAATAAGGAAATTTCGATGGTCTATTTTTGTCTGCCGTAATTATTTTTGGTCATAGAGTGTTTTAAGTCAAAAAGTGTTTCTCGATGGTACATTTAAAAAAAAAAAAAAACAATGGCCCGCCAAAGTATAAGCTAAATGATTGTGGCTCTTCATTTGTAACAAATACGCAAAACTTCAGTTACAAATCTTTATAGTTTTGGTAAAAAAAAAGATGTGTCATATCATCATACAACATAGGTACATACAATCATATAATCAGCTTTTGTAAAAAAGTAGGTATAATACGTGTCGTGTGTGATATATGTGGTAGGCAGTAAAAACAACTGAAGATATTTTTTTAAACCAAATACTTAATTTAGGTTTACTTATTTTTTTTATTTGTTACTGAAGTAGGCAGAGCCCCCTTCTAAAAATTACAACTTGAAACTCGCTCGGCCTTTAACTAACGATAATGCTGAGATGTTAAAATAATGACTTTCGATATTAATGTATGCTAAAATCTTAGGACCACCAAAACTTAAAAGAAAAAAAGGGGCTCCCGAATTTTGATTGTTGAAAGCATCTTGAAAGGCTGCGGGACACATGGCTGATGAAGAGGTTCCAATCAGAATATAAATGTTTTTTTTTCTTTTCGTACCTACGCCTCCCACGTGGTGTTGGAAAACCAACGATCTGTGGAAGATCGCGGGACCCATCGATGGAGTTAGCACAAATCTGACCATCGTGCAGATCCTTGGAGAATGTCCAGCAGTAAATTTCTTTTGGCTGTTAACGATGATAATGATGAATCTGAAACTATGACTTAGTGTAAAGTCCGCTATAAAGCGGACTTTACACTAAAGTCATAGTTTCAGATTATTCCAGGTCCTTTCTAATACTCGTGAAGTGTACACACCTATAATATTTATGACCCGTTTACCTTCTCATTTGCTCTTGTAACATAAAGAAAGTTGAAAACCAATCTTATCTATGTATACTTCGAATACTAAAAGACTACAAATACTTGCTCAGTTTGAATCGTTTGCTCCAAAAGTATCAGACTCAAAAGAAACTGAGACTCCTTACATGGAGCGGATTGTTAAAACGTTAAAAGTAACAGTGTCGTCACGATATGGATGCTGGCCTAGTGACTCGCTTCATTACTAGACTATTTGAAACTCATCGTATTGCGTTTACTCTCACTTCTCCATTCAGGCGGTCCATTCAGGTCGCATAATGAAGCAACTGGTTTTTTTACTAACTAGAAATACAGTCTAGATACGTAGGCCAGCTATATGTTCCCAACACGCGACGAAATCGACATGATGCCCTTAATCACGCCGCCCTTTTATCTGTGTGGACAAACTGGCCGTAGACAAACCGATCGGGCACCGACGTATGGCTACTAGGTCAACTACTAAAATATATCTTAGCAAAAGAGATTTTGACGTCACAGGTGGAACTTTAATATTCTGAACTGGCATTGACCAAAATTATCAAAGTTATTTAGATAAAAAAATGGGTCATTATACCGACTTCACTTTGAACAGCACCATCATTTCTCCAAACTCTTCTTGCCAAGCTATAACTTGTACTTCTACATGTTGGCCCACGTGAACTGGCTTTACAAGTGACTTTAGTCACTCCGATCGGACCCGCACGTGGTTAGTGTGTGAGGAAAATTCGTAGTAAGGCACCCGTTGCCGGAGGCCGCGCCTTTGACCCTCACAAACGACTACCTAGCTTCCCTCCTCACTTTGTTTGCGCACAGCCGCCGCACCTACCCTCTATAATTTAGCTAAACTAACCTAACCTAACCTCGCTCTCTGAACTTCAGCTCAGCTAACGCTTTTCGCAAATACCAACACTGTCAAGGTGTTCAGCATTGTTATAACTAGCGGGTAAAGCTAACGAGAACGAACTATAACCAGAACTACTTATCTACTTTGGATCTGAACAATAACGATGAATTCCAACTAGGTCAAAATTACTACGATAGTCGCCATCCAACAAAGCTGTAACAACGCCTTTAACAATAGAGTCAAATATGTTTATAACCACCTTATGCTCCGATATACTTGATGGTGGCTGTAAACCGAACACTAGTCTGTAACGACATCATTGGGCTCGGACAGGCCGCGCCGGCGTCGTCTCCCACTCCCACGCCGCCCGTTTGACCCGCGCCTGCGCCCTCAACACGACCAGGGGGGTTACCGTGACATACTAAAGCAATTCAGTTTAGTTTGAGAAAGGGACAGAGCTATATAACTGCTATAGCTATGTCCCTTTCTCGTAATTTAAACTGAACTGCTTTAGGATGTCATGGTAGCCCCCCGGCTACTTGTAATGTCCCTGTTATCTCCTACTAACGCACTCCCTACAGGGCCTACGCGTCTGCCAATAGGGAACTAGCACTCAAAGGGGTTCAACGTCGTCATTCAGTTCATGGAATAGGTGCAGCTACCAAATAGGCTATTCTGAAGCTAGCTTTAGCCCTATAGTATTTAAGTTTTTAAAGATACCTATAGGTAGTTATTTTTTTTATTGTGGAAGAATCAGAAGAAATTTGTCAAGATCGTAGCAAGTGGAAAGAAGTGGTCTCTGCCTACCCCTCTGGGAAACAGGCGTGATTTGATGTATGAATGTGTATGTGTTTGATTTACTCCGCATTTTATAGGAAATCTCCATTCTTCGTTAATTAAATGTTTAGTGGGGGTCCTTGTATCCCTACACCAGAACACAGCAATACGAACACTGCTGCTTGGCGTTAGGTTAAAGGACAAGTGGTGGTTGCGATCCGGACGGACCATGCACAAGCTCCTACCGATATAAACAAACTACCTATAAAAAAAAAATGTTGTTTGATTATACATTCCCGTTTTTAAAACTAGCGGTGCCTACTTTATTTGATGACGTATTTGTTTTTACCTCCATTGTGCATAGCGAGAGCATATTTTTCACATAACACACGTTTACGAATAAATTATAAGCGGTTTAATATTAGCAATATAAAAATTGAATTTATCAAATGTCAACACAATAAGCTAACTCTGAGTAAAATCAACTGCAATAGAACCATATGAAATCTATTTCTCAGATTTAATTTGTATACGGTAATTTTCATGGTCTTACCACAATACCTCCGGTTCCACTAACCCGCTAAGCCTACCTTATATCGACTGAAAGTGCTTAGAAGGTAGGAAATGGGCTAAGTCCTGTTAACTATCTATATAGGAGTCTTATACAAAAGCAGTGCTATTATCCAGATTAACTTAGAGTTATTAGGTAAATATTAAATTACCGACTAGTTGTGGCACTTAATATCGTATCTAATCGAATAAGCTTTGTTCGCTCACATTTAACGTAGGTTGATACTCACAAGTAATGATCACTGTAGGGCGGTAAACATCTGAATCATAGTCATGTTTTTGACCTAATATGTAAATATTTGTATGTTTGTAAGGTTATTAATGAACTCGGTGTCGTTGGATTCGTATTTAGACCTGTTAGAGTCAATGTGTTATTAAAAAACCGGCCAAGTGCGAGTCGGGTCGCTCACCGAGGGTTCCGTACCGACGCACAGGAGGTATTATTATATTCCGATTTAAATACGATTTCAAATCGAATAAGGCGAGCCCCACTCACATTTGTCCGTTTTTTAGTAACTATTTGTTGTTTTTCTTCAATAATCATACCAAATTTGACGCTTGAAGGTGTTTAAGCGTTTCAAGGATAACTACTTAGGTACAACAAGAAAAAAAAACGTTAAAAAAAAGATTATTGGCCCTTTATTATGTCTCTTTCTCTATTTTTTTCATTTCTTGGTCCGCGTAATATATTCCTAAAAAAAAACAATTCGCTATCTATTACTGTTCAAAAGATACAGCTCTTTAAAGTTAGGACAGGCAGACATACGGACGAAGGCCCAGCGTAGGCTTAGTATTAGGGTCCCGTTGGGCGTTCTTCGGGTACGAAACCCTATAATGTGAGGTAAAAAAAGTACCCTTGTGTCCTTCCTCGGGGTTCAAGCTGTCACTAAAGGTACTAAATCACATGATGTAACAAGCAAACAAAGTTACTTTCTGATTTATACCTATAATATTAGTGTGTTTAGTGTACTTTATTTCATTCATCGATGACTGACTGCTAATAAGTTTCTTGCGGCGTGTCTTCTCAGCAGTGGTCTCCTCTTGGGAAGCGCTCGTACATTATTTAAAGCTAGATTACATTCTAGAAAGCGCCCGTAGCGCCTCGCCGCCTACTTACTGAATGAATATTACAATGTAAAATGCATTGCATGACAAAAAATACGAAATTATAATGCGATCGTCAACATATTTAAATACTTTTAATAAAAGAATACAGACACAACACTTGAATACCTAATTAAAACAACGTAAAAAAAAATATTGGTCAATTATCTGATGTCAATCTACAAAAAATCTAAATATCGAAACATTCACAATTTTACAATTTAAGTTCCATAAGTAATATACTTATTCATCGTATTCATCTACGGAGTGGGTATGATAAAAATAAAATAAAACTTCTTAGCTGACGTTTAAATGCTTCGTCGGATGGCAAAAAGTATGGCAAGTAGGTTCGTAGCT
This sequence comes from Acleris laterana, assembly GCA_963966035.1. Classification (NCBI taxonomy): domain Eukaryota; kingdom Metazoa; phylum Arthropoda; class Insecta; order Lepidoptera; family Tortricidae; genus Acleris; species Acleris laterana. Next base: position 11,453,434 of record OZ014448.1, on the reverse strand, counting down.
CGTTCTTTTTTTATGCAATTTAGTTTAAATAACTTTATCTTGGTTCGAACGTTATTAGTAACCAAAATAAAAATACAACCTACATACGAGTAGCTACACTAATTTTACTCACTGAAATGACAACATCGATTCTTCGATTGATAATTTGCTGATAAATTGAGATTTGATTTGTTTTAGAATAAGCAAAGGAACATTTTCGGTCATTTGGAAAGGATGGATGAAAGAAGATTGACGAAAGAGATATACAGATCGAAAGTGAGTGGACGGGTCGGAAGGGGCCGCCCTAGGCGTAATTTTTCGAGTCAAATCGGAGAAATACTGAAAAGGGCCGAATCTTAAGTACCCGAATGTGGAAGAAGCGAAACAAATTTGTCAAGATCGTAGCAAGTGGAAAGAAGTGGTCTCTGCCTACCCCTCTGAGACACAGGCGTGATTTGGTGTATGTGTGTGTGTGTAGAATAAGCACAAAATAAAACAGGATCATAAACATAGTCGGTATAAAATAGTACGTAAAATGCTTAGAAAAGATAACAATGCTGCCGCAATAAACCGCACATGACGATGTACCGTTTAACGACGTGTCTAATTAAATGTCATTAGACTAGCGATATCCATTCAAGTTTACAGATAATATTAATAAGGTTTAATGTACAACCTGTAACTGTAAAGAAAATATGCCGTATTGTTGAAGTGTTAAGCTGTAAATGGTGCTTTTGTCTTTTACTGTTAAATGTAGTTATACATTGTAAAAAGGTAGTTAGGTACGGTATTGGAAAGCTTGGTAAAAGAGCTTGTGCTATTTTGATATTTCCGTAAGCTAAGGTAAAAGGACCTATTATGGACAAGGCTCCAGTGATGAACATTATCATTTTTTTAAATGAAAACATATCAATACTAAACATTTTATTCTAATAGTAGTAATCCCGAATAATTTAATATAATCTAATTGTAGCACTAAAAGCATTATCAATCTCAGAGACTTATATTTATGTAATTGTTCATAACTGGAGCACTGTCCATAATAGGTCAAAATCTTTTTCGATGCATTGTAATTGGTCCCTGGGAAATGTGACAGAGTAGTGGTTTTTGTAGGAAGTAATATTTTATTTTGTTTTACAATGTTTGACAATACTTCACTGATTCAAATAAAACAAACATTTATTTAGATTAAAAAAATATTACTACTTAAAGAGAACAATTACGATTGTGACAGAGTGGAAAATTAAAAGCTTTTACCTTATGTACAGTATTTCGATGAATATGCTTATTGTAAAACATTATAAAAAACACCAGTTCTTCTTCTACCTAGTAAAATAAAAACCCCCTACATAATGGTGACACTATCTTTCGGAGGTGATATCTTTTAAACAGCCCAAACGATTTTCATGATACTGAACTAAGAACCACCGATAGAAAACCTGCTGTCAAGTAAAAAATGGGTTCAGACGTTTAAGAGCCATACGGTACCACAGACCGATACAAACAACACACTTAACATACACACAGCAGTCAAACTTATAATATAAAATACCTCTCTTTTTGCGTCGGGGGAAAATAAATTAAATGAGTATCTTTAAATATTCTTTGTTGAAACCTGACAACAACTAGGTACTTACCTATCTGTTTGTTGGAACTTTTAAGCGTTGCAAACAAAATATTACAATCCATAATTTTACCTGTGATTTTACACACAATTTTATTCATGTCGAAGCAACTTTTCCACCTCTACTAATTTTACTATCTTGAGTTTCTTTGCCTTAGCTTTTGTGCAGGCGCTCAAATAACAGCTTAAGAATGTTTGTTATAATTATAATATAAGCAATTATTTTGACCACAGTGAAGTAATTTAAGCAAAGATCTGGAAACAATCAAATAAACCGAGGAATTGCCTTTACTAGAAACATTGTCATAGAAAGTCGGTGATCTAGAGGCTTAGGGTCCTCGCATCATACTCCCGATCGTAAGGTGCAGAGTTCAAGCCTAGCGGTTGCCATGTACCAAGGAGTTTTTCGAACTTGAGTAAGTAATCTTGTAACCTTATACATGGGAGTGAAAACATCGTGAGGAAACCTGCACATTCCAACAGATGAGTGTGTAAAAGGATAATTGCACAAAAGATCCGATAAGGTCGAAGGGTATCCGAAAGGGCCCGTCAGTAAAAAATAAGAAAATAATAATTTCCCGACTTAGGTACTGTGGTTTCCTAGTGCCTAAATCTACTCGTAGGGTGTCTTTAGAGAGTGACCTGAGTGGAACGAGGGTTGTTTCGTTAACCAAATCATAAGTTAAAGCTAGTTTTATTTTCGTTAACCGCCAACACCTTCAGGGGTTTTAAAGAGATTATCTATAGAACTTATAGCTAAGGTTAGGTATGTTTTATAGCCATCCGAAAAAGTTAAAATAAAAATCTACCTAGGTATTTCTAAGATATACAAATTGGCAAACGATACGGTTGGATAACAAGAATTCAGATAAAGATAGGTAAACTCTCTTAAGTTCTAACTCAAACCAAATGTGCAAAGATAACTTGACCACCTTACATTGTACGATTCGTAATATAACTGAATGGGATACAATGGGTACATAACACGCCGTGTTCCTGCACAATGTGTTCGCTAGATTGTTATCAACTGGGAATCACACTAACAAGTAAACGCTGGCAATGGGAGTGGGACCGTGCGGTGCACCGAATTCAATACAGTGCGGAAGCAAAGCGGCGACCGACGACGCTGCGTAATCTGCCGACTCCGCGCCAGTCCGAGATATTTGCTTGTATGCTAATGGCGCACCGTGCGACCGCAGCGAACAGCCTGATGTGATAATACCCCGCGTAGCCCATATAGAGTGATACCAACACGCGATACACGTGTAGATAAGGGCGATTGTCGGGCTGTAATAGAGACAAAGGGACAGGCGCAGCCTGCAACGGTAGTGGCGGATCATACCGACCGTAATTATGCATTATCGCTTCACGTTTTTGCGCTGAGTTAGCGTAGTACGTATGTTTAAAACGCTTTATTGCACGAAAATAGTTTGAGAAATATCTACCTGCAATCAATAAAACGCATCTGTACGTAGAACCCTGTCGCAATGAGGTGACTCAAGTTTCTGTAATGTGGTCTGTCATTTGACGACGTTGGTAGTGACCCTGCCTATGAAGCTAGCGGTCCGGGGTTCGATTCCCCATATTGGCACAGAATAAGTAATAACTGTGGCAAATATTTGTGTGTGCAGCGCGAGTATTTGCTGAGAGTCTTGCGGAGATTTTCTATGTACTTAAATATATTTCTCTATACATATAAGTATGTTTATCACTGCCTATAGTACTTACTCAAAGCTTAGTGTGGGACGAGGGTCAATTTGTTTTTAGGGACTAGGTTTTTTGGTTGTAACATAAGTATATATTGTTTTACTGTAACTAGGCAAAGATTAAGTGATAACAATGACCAAAGGCTGCATGATCTCTCCTAGATAACTTTAACCGTGAAAGTAGAAAATGTACTAGGATGGAATAAATTGTTAAATCGGGGCTGCATAAAATGTAAAGACTAACTGATTGAAAATCGATTACGCCGCCCATTCGAGGGCACACCATAGCCACCTAGCTTTCCTATTAGAGGTTCATACTTCATACTATACTGGCCCGCAAAACTAAGAATCACACTTTTAATGAAAATTTCATTGAAAGATACTTAGTTTTGGTATTCGGGCTTGCAATGATTATGAATTAAAATTAAATAGGTACATTTACTTACGCAAAATAGGAGCAAGACAGCAAGTTGCAAAAACTGCAAATTGAAAATAAAAAACATCCAGACTATAAAATTAAATTAAACCGTGAACTTTGGCGTTCCCGTTTCCGTATTTGGAGCGATACTGTGGCCGTTAACAACAATAATGGCTTCAAAACCTAAGTTTATGTATCCATGAACGGATCTTGATTGAGAGCTTCGTCTCAAGACAAGTCGAAGTAAATCTCAAGTCATAGAAAACTGTTATCTCTGAGGCATCTCAAGACGGGTACTCAAGAGCAGTTAATTGTATCTTAATCAATTCTTGTAAAAAAAAATTGGCAAGCGAGCACACATGCCACCATGTTGCCAACCCTGAGGACTAAGATGGAATCGGTTGCTTTTTCCCCCACACTGAAGCACAACAATGCGAACATTAAATATGACAATTTAACGTTGAAGTAAATATGACTAAATATGATGTTTTTTTATGACGTTACTTGAACGAAACTTTGGAATAAGTAGTACGTATTTATACGAATGCTAAGTTTTTCTCCGACCATTTTTTTCTTCTTCGCTTAACGGCTAATTGCTGATTAGACTTAGTTAGTATGTATCTGTAGCAAGAAGTATGCGGTCCGGTTGCGCAGCCTCACTTCCTGCGCTGGACCGTATCCTGATTGGCAGCATAGCGCGTGCGCATCCCAGTTCTCTATAATTTAGACACCGTGTTAAGTCCAAGTGAATGTCTAAGCAATTATGAGAATGCTGGTAAAAAAAGGAATCCCTGTAGGTTCCCATCTTAACGGTTATAAAATAATGAGATAGAGGAGGGATCTATCCCAAAACTTTACCGTATAAATTTAAGTTCATATTTAGATCACATAATACATACACATACATACCTTCACGCCTTCACGCCCAGAGTGGGGTAAGCAGAGCTACCAGAATTACTAACAACTCTAAACAATTGTTGAGAATTCTGTAACCACATTTTGCACACCCAGGCCCCTATTCCACAAAACTTTACAAGCGTACAATTTGACAAATTTGTACGGATCTCCATACAATAAGGTGACAAATTTGATAAATTGTAGGCTTGTAAAGTTTTGTGGGATAGGGGCCAGGCTAACAACAAATACAAATACTAGGTAAAAAAAACAGTCAAGTGCGAGTCGGACCCGCCCACCGAGTGTTCCGTATGATAGTATATGCTTGGTAACCGCAAAAGAAAATACCGTCGAGTTTCGTATCTTCGCCTGGATTTTGACACATTTCCCAAAATATCTTTCAAATTTCAAAGTGTTTCTGTCCGTTGTGACAAAAAAACGTTTTTTAGTACTCCTGACTATCAGCATATACCATTAAAACTTATAATTTCGTTGGTTAACTTAGTAATAAATGGCCCCAAAGGCAATAGGCGAAGTATGGGTATTTTTCCCTATCTTCGCCTATGGCATGTTTTACCGCTAATAATAAACTTTTCTGTGACTTACACATGTTAAGTCGTGTCTCCTAGGAATGTGTTAATATACTATGAACCTTGACTACACCAGACAAGGCATATTTTTAAAAAAATGAGTAGTAGGCGAAGTTTGGTAACACTGAAGTTGTTTTCATACATTTTCTATAATGAAGCTAGGGCTGCCAAAAATTAACCAACATGCCAAATAAAGGGAGTAATGGTTTATAAGTAAAAAAACAAAATGTTTTTAGCAAAATTGTTTAATATTTAACAAAAAAACTAATCTAATATATTTTCATTCGGTAAATTATCATTATTCACGTTTGGGGTGGCGCCACTGTGCTCGTGATCAAATCGTCTATGTATTTTTTTGCGTAAATAAATTAGTAAACCAACAAATTTCCATAATAAATTATACTAAATACCTAAACAATATGTTGGAGCATCAGCACAAGTGTTATCCAGCTGCAATAGTGCAAAAAAGTGAGGGTTTTTTGTGAAAAACGAAAATCATAACGGACCCAAATAGTAAAGGAAACAATTGATAGACGGCGAAAGAGAAATATAATTCACACCTCAACTTAAGGTCAGTACTTAAATATAACAAAATAAGTGGTTTGTCTTGTTGCTGCTATGATGTTGTAATAACATAACCTTAAAGGTACAATATTAAAATCTCAACGGCAAAACAGTGCCATTGTAGTGGTGCGATCCACCGATAGAGGACGCAGGAAGTAACCAAATAGCGCCATCTATCGACGAGTAGCAACAGCGATCAATATTCATAGCCACCATTGGATAATCTATACTTACTACTACTTCTAGAGGGCGCTAAAATCAATAATCATTAAAATGTCACGTAAAGTCAGCCAGCAAGCCACAAACAGTCGCCGCAAGATGGCGTCACAGGTTAGCTGCCATAAATGTAAAAACTCCGTTGATATTAACTGTACTATACTGTGTTCATCATGTAACAATAGATACGAGTTTGACTGTATCGGCTATTCCGAGAAGCTTTACAACCTACTGAGTTCTGAAAGGAAAAAAAAGTGGAAATGCCGAACATGCATTCCAAATAATAACGAAAATAACAATACACCTACTGGTCAGTCTAACATTACACTAAGAAAACCACAAAAACAAAATACTACTACAAAAATTACACCAACACCATCAACGTCATCAGTGCTAAGCATTTCTAGTAATAAGCAGGTATTGAACCCTAGTTTACATCCGGTACCGGCATGCAGTGAAGCCCTGCTGTCTACAACACGAGACGACTCTGATGAGTCTATGGACTCGCACGTACTTACTGAGTCGGACTTATCGGACGACTTCTTGTCACCGGCCGACATATTATCAAGAAGCGTGGACGACCAGCTACTCGGATCCAATACACTTTTACCATTTCATGAATTTCAGGAAAAAAATACTGAACTCGAGATTGCACTTATTAGCACGCAGACAGAACTAGAGAGTAAAATATTAGAAAATAACGAACTACAAAGAAAGAACGACCAATTAATTTTGGAAACAAAGGTTCTTCAATCATTATGTCAAACAACTGTCGACCCAAAAAATAACATTATTGTAAGGAAAATACGAAGACAGTCCCTACTACCCGGAATGCCATCAACGCCATCTTCGCCAACCAGTTGTGCAGAAAAGCGTTTAGATACCAACAGGAACCTATTTAGTTTGCAGCTAAAAATTACGAATTTAGAAAAGCTGCTAAAAAATATGGAAAACGAGATCATATGCCTTGTGAAACAGGTCGAGACTTTAGCAGAAAAACTTCATACACCAAACAACACCTTAACTCTATCACAAGAAGAACAAAAACCCCAGAAAAAACCTATAAAAAGAAGAACACCAAAAAATTCTAGACCAAAAATAATAATCTACGGCACCCAACAATGCGTTGGACTGGCTTCGGCTCTAGCACAGTCAAGACAAGGAAGTAACTACGTTAACTACCAAACAACCGCTACAACGAAGCCTTATGCCAAGAGCGGCGAGATAATGAAGAACTGCCTAACTGCGGAGCTGAAACTACAGGACAAATTAGTGTTAAGTGTAGGAGAAAATGATCATGATATCAAATTTATTTTGTCACATCTGCGAATTTTATTAGAGAAGTTTTTTAATAATACAATTTTAATATTAAGTGTAAAAAAAAGTCTTTACGTAGACACAAAGAATTTGAATGCCCAAGTGGAACAATTATGTAACCAATATAAAAATTGTAATTTTGTTGATTGTACTCAGAACAAATCATTTGACATGTGTAAATCAGTTAATTACGTCATAGACTGCATAGACTATGATAACAAATACTTAAACTTGACCGAACTGAAGAAATTGATGGGGTATAATAAGCAAAAACTTAACTGTAAGAGAAATCCTATTATACAAAAGAAAGGCACAATTCCATACTATTTTTCGCGCATGAACTCTAAACTCTCAGATGAAAATGAAAGATCTATACAGACTCCCATTGTGAATAAAGGACCTACAAAAGGAATTATAACTGATTATTTCCCGGTCATAAAAAGAAACGATCTTTTTCGTGCCTAAACTGTCCAAATCTTGTTTATATTTAAATATTATATTCCAGAATATGCAAAGCATTTGGAATAAAATCCATCTGCTTCAAGCTCTAACAGAAGACAAAGCTAACCTAGATATTTTCTGTATTTCTGAGTCATGGCTAAATAAAGAAAAACTAAATTTACTAAAGATTCCAAACTATAACGCGGGTTCGTCCTTTTGTCGTAATCACCATGATGGCGGGGGTGTACTTATATTAATAAGAGATACAATACAATATTTGGAACGTTTGGACATTGCATCGCTATCGCTAGAAATGATCATAGAGCTGAGTGCTATTGAACTACCCAAATTAAACTTATTAATTATTAATATTTACTGGCCAAATAGCAGAAGAGAGATCGAAGTATTTTTTTCACGCCTAACTAGACTCTTACAACTAATTTCTTTAAAAGATAAGACCAAAAACATTGTATTAGGAGGTGATATTAATGTAGACTTCCTTTCTGAAAGTAATGAAAAGTCCCGGCTTTCCAACTTATTGTCATCGCATAACCTCCACCAAAGAGTAAAAAAACCTACACGACTTACCCAAACGACGTCAACTTGCATTGACCTAGTTTTCACTAACTTTAAAATTAATAATTTATCGTTAAATGTCCATGAATTTGGCTTCTCTGATCATAGAGGCATCTTGCTCTCTGTACCCACTCCAACCGCGCCCTTGCAAAACTTTTCAATATACAAGAGAATATTTAATCAAACGAATATAGCCAAGTTTAACAACGAACTCGAAAGAGTAAATTGGTATGACATAATTTCCTATAACAGCACTGTAAATGAAAATTACAATAAATTTAACAAAACTCTAAAAAAAGTTCTGGATAAAACCATCCCAAAGAGAAATATAAAGATAAATTTAAATCCGAAAACAAATCACCTAACTCCAGGACTAAAAACATCTTGCCGAAACAAAAGACTCTTAAGGTCTCTAGTATGCCAGACCAATAATACAACTTTACGTAATCATTACAAACAGTACTCTAAAGTACTAAAAAAAGCAATTTATCGTTCAAAAAAACTATGTAATAAAAGAACATATGAAAATTCTCACAACAAAATTAAATCTATGTGGCAAATAATTAATAAAGAAACGAAAAAAAGCACATTCAAAAATAATAATAACATTGGTGTCAAAACTGCAGAAAATCTGATAATAAATGATCCAAAACAAGTAGCAAACTTATTTAATAATTTCTTTTCTTCTATCGGAAATTCAAACTCAAATCCCATATACATGACGCCCCCTTCTAATCAAGTAAATAAAACTTTTTTTCTGAGTCCAGTAGAACCCGATGAAATATACAAGATTTTAAAAAACCTTAAAAATAAAACATCTTTTGGCATTGACGAAATCCCGCCCATTTTATTAAAAACATGTGCTAAGACCCTAACCCTCCCCTATACTGAGTTGATCAACCAATCTTTCTCAGAAGGCGTATTTCCAGATGCACTCAAAATTGCTTTAATAAAACCTGTTCATAAAAAAGGAGAACTTTCGGACGTAAACAATTACCGGCCAATAGCACTATTACCCACTTCGGCAAAAATATTTGAGTCAGCAATGATTACACGCCTCTATTCCTTCTATGAAAAATTTAATATATTACATGACAATCAAAACGGATTCAGGAAAAACCGATCTACAACATTAGCTATCTATAAATATATACATCACATCACTAATGACATTAACAATAAAAAATACGCCGTAGGCCTTTTGCTCGATATGAGTAAGGCGTACGACAGAGTCTGTTATAAGACCCTTTTAGACAAATTATATAGTTCGGGATTAAGAGGTCAAACACATGATTGGTTCAAATCATACCTAAGTAAACGCGCACAATACGTTGAAATTAAAAATACACATTTCGAGACCGGCAAAATCCAGCACATTCGATCAGATAGAGTCCCTGTCACCGGCTCCATTCCTCAGGGTAGCGTATTAGGATGTATTCTCTTTTTGATTTATATAAATGACCTTCCAAATGTACTAAACGACCATTGCGTGCTATTCGCGGATGATATTTCTGTCCTTTTTTCTTGTAAAACCGCTAATGAAGCTGAAAGTAAATTAAATTTAAATCTTAACAAAATTGTTCATTGGCTAGACGCACATAATCTAAAGCTAAATCTTAACAAAACAAAAATCATCCAATTTAAACCCTACCAAAAACCGGCACTACCGATATCATACAGGCACAATAATATAAACATAGAATCAGCTAACTCCGCGACGTTATTAGGCGTACACATAGACACCCATTTAACCTGGAAAATGCATATCCAAAAGCTTTCCAAACAGTTATCTTCCTTCATATACGCTCTCAAGCATCTTAAACGCGTGTCCGACTTCCAGACTGCACTCTCGGCATACTACGCTTACGCCTATTCCAGAATATTATATGGAATCATATTGTGGGGAAACTGTACTGAGGTAGATACAATATTTGTCTTGCAAAAAAAGTGCATTAGGATACTGGCTAATATTACCATAATGGACTCCTGTAAACCTCACTTTGTAAAGCACAACATACTTACCCTTACATCCATTTATATCTTGGAATCATGTAAATTCGTTAGAAAACATATGCATTTGTACCAGGCTCATACAATTGTTAAAAGAAATGATCGAAATCTAAATAATCTGAAATTACCATTAACCAAATTAAAAATTATTGCGTCTAGTCCCCACTGGATGGTGATAAAAATATATAACCACATCCCAAACTCCATCAAAAACATGGATAAGTCGACATTATTTATAAGACAATTAAAATTATTTTTAAGTAATAAATGTTTCTATAATCTAAGTGAATTTTTCAATAGTAAATATGGAAATGAATAACTCTATACTTGCCTCTTATCATATTTATTATTTCATTTTAAAGTCTAATACCTGCAATTATTAATTCTATGTGCAATATTTAAGTTAAGTATAGTTGTAATGTAACGTGTTAACAATAAGCCCCATTATCCTATGTTGCTACGCCCTTGCAGGGCGTCACATGAATACCTTTTTGTAATTCCATCTCTAATACTTGTAATGTGACATGCAATAAACGACTTGAATTTGAATTTGAATTTGAATTTGAATTATTGAGATCAAATCAAGTACAGTACGATACATAAAAGTATCTATTTTGTAGGTAACAAAATACAAAATAAAAAACATTTGCATAATATATCGCAAACTAAAATAGTATTCAACTAAATCAATCAGTCTAATCATATTAATGACTCACTTATTCAACAGGAGCTGTAGGCATTTGAGTTATATTCTGAAATACGTACCTACTGGGATGATTTAAATCTACACTATCTAAATCTACTTATTAATCCTCCAAATCATCAAAGTCATTTCCGAAAAACCAAACACAAGAATGTATTTAAATTTGGAAACAAGACAGTATCATTCACCAATAAATGTGGTACAACAAATTTGACAACCCTAGGGGTAGGCGAAATTTGGCAACAATACGAACGCCAAGTACCCTCACCAAAGTTTTATCCAATTGTGACTTTTAAACGAAAGATAGACATTAAATAATAGTTTCATATGAAAAAGAAATAGTTACAGCATATAATCATGTAAAAAGCTTAACCTTACCTGGTCTGTATCACCATTTAAAAGTAAAGTTAAAACACTGGTTTGAAAAAACATGTGGTCGGTGTCGCGAAAAAACCTCACTGAACGTGAACTGTGTGAAGTTAGCCGCAGATTTTTTGAAGAATGTTGCAACCCATAAAAAATACTTTGTATTTAGCAGTTTTGTCTAAGGTTTACAGTAGAAACATTTTGTCAATGGCAACTTATGTCAAACTAGGCGAAATAAGGTAGCACAGGCGAAGATACGAAACACGACGGTACTCATTTTGTTATGATTGTTATGAACTTAATTTTTATGCAATAAAGTCCATTTTGACAAGCCTACATTTTAATGAGAAATGTATTTTTTTTTGTTTTATCTCAAAAACTGTAAATAATGAACACTTTATTTTATTTTTCCCGTAAAATATAAGTAATTATCTGAACGTCAGGATTTTTTCAATTTTTTCAATTAATAAACTCCAGAGATAAGGGTTAGAACGGTCAGTTTACGTATAAATTAAAAAGTACATCACAAAAAATAGTTTTCAAATGTGTAGATTGCGCCCTTTTATATGATATCCAATTTGCTATAATCAAAGCACTTTCATTTTTCAACTCCCCACTGTATAGTCTGGCAAAAAAATCTTTAAATTATGAAGTGGCTACATTGTATCTAGTGTCGTCGTTGGTACGGAACTCTAAAAAGAAGCATAGCTAATGGAGCCATTCCAATTTAGTCTTCGGAGCTAACGCATTAACAGTCTTGAGATTGATGGTAAATAGGTCTATTTTATTTATTGGTCTAAGACCGTAACTACTTCGTTTGCCAAGGCGTGCATTCTCAGTTTACCCGCTTTACCCATCGAGGGAGTGAGTGCTCACTGGATCGACCGTTCAACAAATACCCCGTATTTAAGAGGAATATAATACCTGGTGTCTAAATTCACGCTTTTCTTATCTGCATAGGTAGTATAAAACAATGTAGCTTTCCGCGTGTGTCTGTCTGTATATCCACTAACTCCTAAAACCACCGAGTTTGAACCAGGGTGGGGGGATCAGAAACTTAAGCCAGTGAGATGCCCTTGGCAAGATGCACTACGCTAACTAGCGTTTCTATTCGTTTCGTTTTTAAACCAATCGCGTCACTGGTAGATCACGTGATACGAAAAGTCACGTGATCTGCCAGTGACGCGATTGGTTTAAAAGGAAACGAATAGAACGCTAGTTAGCGTAGTGCATCTTGGCAAGGGCTTCTGGTTCTCCATTTTTGTTTTGCTTTACATACAATTACAATTATCTGTGAATTCAGTTTTTAATTTAAAAAAAGAATTACCTACGCGTCTAATGCAAACACGACATTTTGATGAGCGGTCAAAATGTGTTTCTGTATTTGTATGTCTTGCTAATAAACCTGTTTTTTGAGTTTGGCGTATTTTTTCGTTTTTTTTATTTGTTGGCTACAGGAAAAGCTCTGGGATTAAAAAACCGTTTATTTCATCTCAACAGACCTCATATGAGGCGAGATATTTTACTTTGATCCGATAGTATTCGCACACAGCAATCAATGATTAAAAAATGATAATGTTGAAATTGCATCTAGTTGCATCCCTATTCGTTTGTGCACTTTATCCAGGAACACACTGTATATCTCTCCCCTGCCAGGTTGAAACTTTTATTTCAGTTGTAAAAATCAAGGAAAACCCAGTAAACTATGTTTGACGTTAATTTTAATAGCGCTTAAAACTGCCAATTTGTTATAGGTACTATCAGCCCAATGGAACCCTGGCCCACTATAGAACGGTGTCATTTTTTTTTGACACTTCTTGCCACCTACTTTGACAGTTCTATGGTGAGTCAGAGTTCCACTTTGCTGTTTGTGCCAAAACTAAAATATCAAAAAGAAGAGAAGACCTACCTACATAGAACAACTTCTGCGCGAAGGAGTCGCGGGCAAAACTTAGCTATCTACTATAATATAATAATATTAATAATAATAATATTTATAATATGTAGCAAATTATCACCATACTCTCAGTAATACCAGAACAATGTCTGTGATTTACGAATGTCTATGGGTCACAGTTTCCACTTACCATCAGGTGGCCTGTGTGCTCGTTTGTCTTCTCTATGCCATAAAAAAAATATACGGATGGACGGAGAGACGGGCATCGCACGGCAAAACTATAAAAACCTTAAGCAATTTTCTTAAAAACCTTTTTACTAAAACTCATGGAAAAAATTGCATTTTTTTAAACCCTTTATAAACGTGATTGTGTAATTTTTATATGTACATATTTATTATTATAAGTATCATTTTACAAAAGTTTCTGTTTAGCTTTAGCCCATTTTTGACTGGTTACGACATTAAGTCCGCCATTTGTACCCACCTAGGTACTTTGTGTATTGTGCAATAAAGTTTAAATAGGTAAATAAAGATTCACAAAGGTATTCTTCCTAGTTTAGCTATAGGCACAACGTTTATGTGAAAGGAAGGAAAATCCATAAATTTTATTGGTGAACCGCTTCCAAAGAGGTACGTACGTATGTGAATCATAAAAAAATAACGTCGAGTAAAATTTTAAAGAACGACCTAGCTTGTATTCGCCGAAAGATTAGAAGTTACCACTTGCCGTAAACCATTCAATTTTATTAATTTATTGAATATTTACGCGCGTCTTGCAATACAGAAGAAAAATCACTTTAAAATAGATACTATTTAGTTTTTATGGCGCACATAAATAAGGATTAATCTTATTATACAAGAGCGATTAAGGCCGGCAACACACATGCCGTTGAAACGTATTTGATGTGTAATCAAGATTTAACTGATTGGGACATACGTCTTATTAGTCTGTGATTGGGACTAACACTTCAATGTCATATGAAAATTTTATGAAACGGTACAGGGATTTGCTACCCCGAAAGGCTATCTCCAAAGCATGAGTTTTTTGACGCCAGACATTTCTTAGTCATGAACAGTGACAGAGTACGTAAAAGACACGGTAACGTTCGAAACTAAAAAATATTTTCGTTACTTTAATCCTCAAATTAACTAAACATTGGCTTTAAAATAAGCTGTTCATCAATTTTCTCGAATTCCTTCGATTAGTTATTTAAATCCAACGTTCTAAATTAAGGTGCGTATTATATTTACCTAGTGACCTACGTTGGTAACGAAACGCATGCGAACGCAAAGCGACGCGAGATTAGACATATCCTACAATCTGTGGACGCGAGTTTTAGACGTCTCAAAGCGAACAGACGCAACGCAACGCGATTGTCGTCCTGTTTGAGATCGCTTCGCCAAAGACAACGGCAACTCTTTAGAAAAAAAACTTTATACTGTAAAACCGCATTCACTTGCCTGGTGTTTGCCACAACGTAATGTTAGAGTGAGATTATTATCATTATAGTTGCGTCCCGCAGTGTTTGTTTGTGGTAAACACAAACCATGTGAATGTGGCATTTTAATGTCTAATTTCACCAACAACTTAACAGGCGATTAGAGTGTTAATAGCTGTCAAAATGTATGAACTAACAGTCGATAAAATAACATTGATTAACATTTAACATCGTTTGCTGAAATTGATACTAAAGTAAAGAAAATAAATAAGCATAAAGGGACAACTTCACACAAATTGACCTACCTAGTCCCGAACTAAGCAAACTATGCGTGATCTAGCCTTTACTTTTGCCCTCTTGCGCAAATATTAGAAAGTTAATTATGTGAAATAGGATTCAATAAAGCATTTTGTCTGATTTTGTCATTAATTATTTAAATTGAAATAAGTTTGGTGATCGGGGAGTGAACTACTATGTGTAGATAGCTTTAAGATCTCAGCAAAAAAGAAATGTCTTGTCTATACCCATTTCTACGTCAACAGGCTTGACAATTCATTTATGTGTGAGTGACGAAAATGGTGCCCTTTTACCAGCTGGCATTCATTTTGTATTGATAAAAAATCAACACCATTGTTGACTAATTCTTTCGCATTCGCTATGGCGTCCGTCCTCGATTTAGTGAGACACTATCAACAATCGATAGAAAAATATCCCAACGATGAGACAAAAGTGAGTACCACTTCAGTAAACGTTCAGACGGGACCTTTCCCACTTTCTGAAAATTTTAGGAAATTCCAATCGTTAAATTGCGTCGTACAGCACAGTGTTATCGGTAGCTTGTTTGATTTAGTTTTCACACTGTCAGATGCGGTGGAAATGTTAACAGGAAAATAATGATGCATAATATACGTAAAATGGGAGATGTGAGTCTTTACGTTTTTGTTTGTGTCCACGTCGCTGAGTGATATTGGTTGCGCAGGTGCTCAAAGCTATTGACAAGCTGTTCGGGCTGGAGGTGACGGTGCAGCACCTGCAGAGCACGGGCGTGGGGCGCACCGTGAACGCGCTGCGCAAGGAGCCGGGCGACGTAGGCCAGGCCGCGCGCGCCCTCGTCTACAAATGGAAGGTCATGGTGGCGGCCGAGGAGAGCGACCACGAAGCTGATCAGAACAATGACAGTGAGCTCGCCACATAGCTGCATGCATTTGTCTTTCACCTCATTAGATATAATCATACACTTATAAGAAAAACTCGATGTAAATGTTACATGCATGTAAATGTTAACCACTTGTCTGTGTGTTACATGTATTTTAATGCCAAATTTAATTATCCTAAATCAGCAACAAACTACAATGGACATGGAAATGGGAAGGATTTGGATGACAATGCGAGTCAGAATAAAAGTAGAGTCACTGATGCATCATATGAAAGATCTTCAAGCAATGACCAGGGGAGAGGGCAGGTGAATGGAAACACAAGCGGGTCAAAAAGAAAGTATGACAGTAGTGAGGTAAGCATTTATTGTTATTTGTTTAAAATGTTGAGTATCCCTCATAAATTATATGGGTATCATTTGTATTAAAATCTTAAATTAATCTTAAATTACAGGACGAAAATAATAGCCATAAAAAGTCAAAACAATATAAATCTAATGAAAAAGAGGAATATGAAAGGTCTGGTAACATAAAGAAAGAATCGTCAGAAACTGACCATGATAGTCAAGATTCCGGACATTCACACAGTTCAGACAGTGAGAGTGAGGGGTCAGAATCCTCAGAAGATGATAGAACAGCAAAACGAAAAATTAAAACTGAACCAGTGGAGAGCCACAGATCTTCATCTAAGCATGCATCACACAATCATATGGACCAGAAAAAAGAAACGTCTGTCTCTAAGTCATCTAATCTGGATAAGCATTCACAAAGTCATAGTTCTGGCTCAAGGCATTCATATGATAAGTCTTCATCAAGAGAAAGGTCACAGAGTTCGCACAAACATAAAAGTTCTTGTGACAAGGAACATCATTCTGAAAGGAAACATAAGTCTGATAGCATTGTAGTTGACAAAGACAGCAAGAAAGATTCGAATTCAAGTAGTAAATCTAAAAGTTCATCTGATAGACACGGTCATTTGGAAAAGCATAGTAACTCTGAAAAGCATAAAAGTTCCTCTGACAAACATAAAAGTTCCTCTGAAAAGCATAGAAGTTCCTCTGACAAGCATAACAGTTCTTCTGAAAATCATCATAGTTATTCAGAGAAGTACAGAAGTTCTGAGAAACAAAAGTCTAGTTCACAAAAAGATAGTATGTCAGATAAACATAAAGATAAATCTGGCAAGAGTCAAAAACATGAAAGTAAGGTAGACAAGCACTCTGACCAGTCTCATAAATCAGATAAAGAAAAGCATAAGAGTTCTTCAGAGAAAGAAGCACAAAAACATAAGTCTAGGGAAAATAGCAGTAGTTCTAAAGAAAAACATAGTTCCTCTAGTAAGGAAAAATCAAAAGAAAGCGGCAGTTCTTCTAAAGAAAAGTCAAGTGATAGTCATAAGAGTGATAAGAAAGTATCATCCCATGAAAGCAAGTCCAAAGAGAGTAAGGATAAAACTAGTAAGAAGGATGACAGGAGTAGTGAAAAAAGGTCTAAACATAAGTCTAGTTTGTCTTCTCACAAAAGTGACAAGTCAAGCAGTAAGAGCACAGAGGATGTGTTAAAGATGAAATCACAAGCTCCTCATAGCGCGGACAGTGATGATGGAATTGATTGTGGATCAGGTAAGTTTTATTTGTAAAAATTAGGCTTGGTACCGAATTATCTACGTAGCAAAATGTCCAGTGATGCAAATGGACCAAGAAGCAAAATTTCAGGTGTCATATATTAGCATGTTGCCCAATTAACTTAACGTCCACGCATAATGCAGAACATCAAAATAGCAATAAGTCTGTGTATCTCCAAATTACACAATGTTAAATTAGCTGATCCCAGGAATAGCATTGTCAAATCTTATCGAAAATACTATAAGTAAAGTGCTTTTTGGTCAACATTAAGACTGCACCGAGCAAACGTCGAGCGTCCAGTGGCGCCCTCATTACCATTATTGTGTTTTCTAATTAACTAAAGCTTTAGTTTGTTAAAAAGGTTGAATATTATATTCCTCATCATCATCGTATTATTATGTTAGGTGCAACAGAGACAAAAACCTCTTGTGTCAATCAAATCTATCAACCATAACTACGTTTTCATGTCAAATATATTTTGACAATGATTAAGTGTATAAATAAATAATATGACCTTGCTAAACCTTTAAAAGTATGCCAATACCGATTAATAATGGTAAATTGATTTGGTTATATGAGTGACCAAATTAATAGGTACAGACTTGAGGTAATTTGCATTTTGGACTTATATTTGACATTTTACATACTTAGTCTTGTTATTATCTAGCTTTGTCGCTTTGTACTAATAATAATAATGAGAGCTGTTGGTGAGTGGCGACACTACGGACCTGAGTGCTCCCGAGGGTAGGTCCTGTTCCTCACCTCACTGTTGTCTTCACCGGCCGGCTGCGGTTTGCAATGGCAAGGACCGACTCACCTCTGGCTTGCCTTTATTTGCGAGTCCAGAGTGGTCGCAAGAGCTATATGCTCAAAGGGCGGATGTGTTGCATAGGTGGCGAGTGGGAACCTTATGGTCCTCATTGCCTCCCTGTTGCTATATATATGCGGCTATTTTGGGAGGCCCATTTCATTGAGTTGGCGAGTCACCACCTGTCATTTCAACCAATTACAAAATTAAACTTGTCTAAAGGGCCTCTGCGTATTGGCTTCAGCTCCATGTACGCCTTCCAAAGGTACGGGACTCCCATAGTCCAGTAATTGGTAAAGACATACAAATAATAATAAAATTTTATTTCAGATAATGGAATCCAATATGGATGTTAGTATAATCTTAAAAACTATTTTAGTAAGTAATGTGTTAATTACAAAATAAAATAAATAAGTGAATCCCTAAAACTCGTCATAGGGGTGTGCCTGTCTGCCCAGAAGGCGAGGATCGGGCTATCCAACCTTTCAGCCACCGCGGCCACGTGGCCGTTGGAGCTGCCGCGCCCGCGCCGCATAGACTTATCACCATAGACTATATGCTAACTGTGAACTTTAGGATTTAGGCATCTTCACAAAATGGTCAATTTAAATAATTGATATTTCGCTTCTTGGTCAATTTGCTTCACTGGGAATTTTGCTACATAGACGATTCAGTACTAAGCCAAAAATTATTACAAATTGTAGACAATAACTGTCTTAATTTGAGACGAGTGGCAGAAACAATCAGGCAAGGCATTAACTAAGGTCCATAATAATAAACTAATCTTGACTCAAATACACCTCAGAAATGTCAGATTTGCATGACTAGTCGTTCACATTATTGTGTATTGAAACAGGTACAAATTTACAGATGTAGGACTTAATCATTTGAAATATGTTCACCTGGATTTCTCAATTACCTGATTAATGGATACTATAGCGTACTGAATAAGCAAAGTAAATACAAACTTTTCCGACCAAATAAGATGTCGTATGATAATTCGTCTACTTCTAATTTATGTCAGTCAAGATCGGTCCATTTAATATGGCACCGATTAAGGAGACCAAAAAAATTTATCATGTCTCTAATGGGCACTAAAAAACCATTTTCAGGTGCCAGTTTCGCTGAAGCTCTAGGAATGGTCAGCCCAGCCAAGGCCAAAAAGAAGGCAATGGCCTTCAAAGAAATGTCATCACCAACCTCATTCAATAATGATGTGAGTATAATTTGCATGATTGGTTAGTTCTGCATACCTACTTACTCGCTTTTGTGGTTTTATTTTAAAGGGAAGAGGAAACCATTGTATAACCACAAAAGTTTTTAGTCTAGTGATTTTTATCATCAGTAACATTAGTCATGGTCTTGTTATGTTGTAGCATTACATTTAATTTTACTAATATCAATATTTTGGGTGATACTGGGTCCTCAATTACACCAGTTATTTTTACTGGTTTGAGCACTAAAGATAAAATCAGTAAAATAATAAATCATCACTTCTGGGAAAGGCTGTCTTAATGCATTTTTTCCTAAAGCCTTTTTTGAATTGTCTGATGTAAAACTGAATTTTGACAGCTTCTATTATTTTATTCCGCTGTCTATGTAACCTCTGCTCGCAATGCCTCATAAGCAGTGATCGTACTTTTTCCAGCATTCTTGGTGCGATGACGTCAAATGACACACGACAGGGACCTAGGGTTGTCGACTTGTATAATATGATTGACGTTTAAAATTATGTAATATTATATGTATTGTCATTGAAAATGAAACACTATTTTTTTTACTTAATCAGTTATTGTAATTGTGTTTGAATCTTAAGTACCTACCCGCGACCGACGTGCGTGCAAGACTTGATGTATGAATGTGGAAGAAGCGAAAAAATTTTGTCAGGATCTCAGCAAGTGGAGAGAAGTGGTCCCCGCCTACCCCTCTGGGAAACAGGCGTGTGATTTAATGTGTGTGATGTATGTGTATATCACTTATTACTATAACCGAAAATTCCTCAAATTATTCGGAGCGTATGCTATGTTAGTAGGTATATCAATTCCTAATCATAAATATGAACTATAAATTGAGATAAGGATTTATTGCAACTGTCTTTTCTCATATAATTACTCGTAGTAAATTAACCCATTATTTCATAATGCATATTGGGTTAGGCTTTATATGTTCTGAGAATATTTACTATATTTCCGACTTGTTTTATACGCTATTTTATTTTTATTTTTGATTTTATTTGATTCTTGGTTCAAACAATTTAATATTGGGCACTACTGACAACCCTAGCACTGCACCAAAAATGCTGGAAAAAGTACGATCACTGCTCATAAGATGGCTGTGCATGTTTCTATAAGGACTATCATAAAATCCAACAAATTTACGGCCGCGCACAGAATCCGTTAATGACGATAAGGGTCTCCCCAGACCCATCGACGCGGAATCGGCTTGAGCCGGTAAGAATAAGTTTTATGTCCACGCAATAAGATCGAAAACGACGTCGTTCCGTTCGCAACGACGAGCCGTGCCGAGCCGCGCCGAGCGATACCTTTTTCACTCTAAGGAAGCTTCCTCACTTGGCGGTATGCTTGCAGTAAAACACGGCCTCGGTAAGGGTTGCTAGGTAACTAGTGGCGTCTACCAATCAACGCGCAGCGTTTATGCCGACAGTAAGTTTTACTGCACGCATACCGCCAAGTGAGGAAGCGGCCTTACTGCACGGACATAAAACTTTTTCGTCGATAGGTCTGGGGAGACTCTTAGTCGAACGCGCTCGACCAATTACTTAAGTAATTCAAATTCAAAATCATTTATTTTAGCAAAGTCCATAAGTTATTAGTAACATAGCATATTACTTAAATCAAGGGTTATTATTATGTTAATATAGGTTTTTTAGATACGGTTTTTACATATAGGGGCATGTAGCTGCACCCAGTGCTTTACCTACGGTGAGTCCCACAGGTCGGTCAGCGAGCACAGGGTCTTGCCAGTGTTCTAGAATACTATCCTCTAGCTTGCTGGGTACAATCTTCAACTGAATTTCCTTACTATGTCTTCCCAACTGCTAAAGAAGAGTAATGTTGTCGGTGTAAATGATGTCGCTGTGATGAATCGCTACCACCATCTTATCCATTAACCTACCGCCAAATAGCAGTGTTCGCATTGTTGTGTTCCGGTTTGGGGATAAGAGAGCCGGTGAAATGACTAGCATAGAGGCATTCCATCTTAGTCCTCAGGGTTGGCAACGCATTTGCAGTCTTAGGATTGCACTGCATTCTTGTGAATGCGAATGTCTATGGGTCACAGTTTCCACTTACCATCAGGTGGCCTGTGTGCTCGTTTGTCTACTCTATGCCATAAAAAAAAATAAAAAAAATGTAATTCGCCAGTCGGTTCAAAAGGTTAACCCAATGGACTGGTCCACAGCTAAGCCCCGCGTCCATGCTGGCGCCGAGCGCGAAGCTGGCGCCGCTGCCGGCGCTGGAGATCTCGGCGCTGCCGGAGATCTCGCCGCACTACCGCCCGCGCCCGCCGCCGCGCTCGCTGCCGCACTTCACCGACGAGGAAGCCTTGAGCGCCTCGATATCTTCGAAAAACCAAAGGTGAGCCTATTATATTTACTAGCTTTTATTTAAAGGTGGGTCTACGCTAGACGAACCGAGCACGAGCGAAGCACGAGCGGAGCAGTTCTCGGTTTCGTCGTTCGCGGCGTCAAGTGTGGACGTACAACGAACCGCACTGCGAGCGCGAAGCAAATCCCTTTGTGTTCGTCAAAAAACCGACAACCGGCGGAACGCAAACGAGCACGAACGAATCGCTCGCAGCGCGCTCGTTCGAGGCTTGTAAGTCGGTACACATTAGACGAATTGTGTTCGGCTCGTGCTCGGTTCGCCTAGCGTAGACGCACCTTAAGACTGCGCCGAGCAAACGTCGAGCGTCCAGTGGCGCCCTCATTACTATTATTGTGTTTTCTAATTAACTAAAGAATTTCCTTGCAATTAGACGATACGTTTTTGTAGCGCAAGTAAAAACACAATTTATGGGATACGTAACAAACTTTAATTACAATTTACCCTTTGAGTAGTCAGCTTAACGGGAAAAGGTGGCCACGTTTTTTCCGTTAAGTTGATAACTCGAAGGTGAGTTGTTATTAAACTATGTGATATACCCTATAAGTTGTGTTTTCATTTGTAGTACAAAAACCTACCGACCAATTTCAAGAAAATACTTTAGTTTATTAGAAAACATAATAATAGTAAGGAGGGCGCCACTGTACATCCGGCGTTCGCTCGGCGCAGTCTTAACTTGCAAAGTATGTATTTAAGGGTCAAATTTTGCAAGTTACATTCGAACCCCTTCCCGGTTTCTGATGGCAATACAATAATATAGTACCATCGAGCTGATCTGATGATGGATACTCAGGGTGGCCATAGGAACTCCTAAATTACACATGATAAACCCATCGTGTTAGGGCTTGTTAGAATTGTCTTGAGGAGTAGATGACAACTGTGTAAAAAAAGTACAGTTTGCAACAAAAGCTTGTCCCAAAAATGATTTCGTGACAAACTTATTATACAAGAGGGCGCTCGCAACATTGTACCAGTATAATTCGTTTTAATTTCCCTCTTCATTCCGTTAAAAGCTAGCCACCTAGCAGGTGGTTAGCCAATGCTTCTTTTTGCCATCCCTTGTTACCATTCCAGGATTTTCCGGGACCATCTACCATCATCTCTTTGGTACGCTTGCCTACCTCCACTTTAGAGTAGCAACACTTTACTCTAGGTGATGTGACGTCTATTACTTTAGTTCACTGTTTGATCACGTCATTTTAAATGCCTAAAACCCAAAAGAACGTAGACGAGTTTAGCCTAGTTAGTAGTATAGTGATCCTGCCTGCGAAGCTATAGCGGTCCTGGGGTCGATTCCCGCTACCGGCAAATATTTTGTGTGATAAGTGCGAGTATTTGTTGTTTGAATCTTGGTGTGCCTAGAGCATATTTTGGGACTAGGTAAAGTCATCTAAGATTGTCCCCTGATTTTGGTTTAGTTTAAGCTAAGTAATAAAGACTGTAACCTTTTTTATTCATTTTCAGAACTAAAGTATACTCTGGTAACAAGGTTATAGGAAAAATTCCATCACTGTACGAGCTATGCGTCCAAGTACTCCAAGAGCACATAGACGGTAAGAGATTCAATTCCTATCTACACACATCAAATTATAAGATTAATAAAAATTGCTATAGTCGGCCCGGGGAACTTTGATCCCTATGACACTGACAGTTATTCTCACGACACAACCTTGTAGTGGCGTCACCGTTACATTAGAATCGAATTGGAGGGGTCTAATAATGTCATTTTTAATTTTGGATAGATATATGCCATTACATGATAATGATATTCCGTTGGAATTATAACAATTCTTAACATTTACAAGAAATTATCTCAATCAGGCTTTACGTTTACGTCCTTCAAAACTTACTTCGTTTGGAAGATATCGACTACTGCGGAAAGTATCGATAAACAAATGTCGATAATGGAAACGAGTGTACAAAATACATTAACGTAATATGCTTTCAGTGTTCGATTTATAATCATTTAAGTAATAGGTGCTGAATGTTAAAAAATATGATAAGAAAATTAAATAGGTGCATTTTGTTTTTTGGAAAACTTTCGTTCTACTCACTTAATCTATGCCAAAAAAAATAATCATTACAAGAACAACATAGCAAATGTTAGAACCATCAACGTGGTTTTACCAACGTGGCTGAATGCAAGTCACGCCGTTGTCTATAAAAATGTTAAGTTACATCGACACGACCCATCACTAACATGAACTGTCATAGGGATTAAGGTTCCCCGGGCCGACTATAACGGCACGAGCAGGTCGCACCGTAAAAAAAAATTGTACCTACAGTCTGTGGTACAGTATAGTGAGACTGTACCAAAATCTGTAATGTAAAATAACCTTAAATGATTTTGATACTTCACAAAATATATAAAAAAAAATAGGGATGTGGTTGATCCTTTTTATCAGACTTCCTGATGTGTGTAATTGCGATACACTATCTATTTTTTTACCTTATAAATCTTATAATTCGATAGCCATTAAAATATGCCTGTAATAGAACACAGTATTCTAAAATCAGAATGAGTATACCTACAGTCATATTCCGCCAGAATTTGCGTTCATAACAACATCAAAAAGTTAAAGTAACATCCACGTATTGGTAGTAAGCTTGACGTGTGTATATGTGTATCTGTGCGTTTGTTAGTAGCATCGTAGCTTTCAAACGAATGGACTGTATTGGAGTCTTTAGGGTTTTTTTCTGTTTAACTATTATACAGTTACTTACATTGGCGTTAAGCTTAGGTAAATCAGCTATAGCTATTTCCACCTCTGTTTATCAGAAATTCAATTTTCAGGTGTATCCCAATTATTTACGGATTTAACTTTGAGGAGACTATATATTTGTAATGAGTAATTATTTCAGCACTCGAATTCACTGGAGGCGTGCCATATGAAATCCTGAAGCCTATCGTCGACAGAGCGACCCCGCAACAGCTGTTCGTTCTGGAATACCACAACCCGTATCTCACGGAGGACACGGACCATCTGTGGAAGGCTTTCTGCGAGAAGAACTTCCGCAACAAGAAGCGCCAGGAGATGGAGGCCTGGAGGGAGATGTATATAGTAAGTAGGGAAACCTAATAAGTCCTTTGCTCTAATGCGTTGTTCGTTCGAATTTTTCGTTTATCCTAAAGCCATTTCTACTTCAATTTTAAACTGTAGTGTTGTTATAATACAATCCGTTTTTTACCCGGCGAAAATGGCTAAGCATACCCGTTCCGCCAATCGCTTTAAGAGGCCACATAAGATAAAGTCTTTCGCGTTCTTTGGATATCTGAAACGATCATATTTCCTCATATTCAGACTGTTAAACGTGAAAACACGATCAGAAACAAAATCCTCGAAATAGAACCTACCCCAATTGGTTTGCTTATATTAACGTCAGAAGTTGCTGATAGGTATTTTAATATACCTATTGAAGATGATAATGACAGCGTTTATAACTCTACTTGGCTCTCATAGAAAAGAGTAAATTGTATGGAACTTCTATCGCAATCTTCTTCTTCTATAGCTTTGGAGTAACGTAATTTTTTTAAGTAAATCCATTTGGAATATAACATCTCACGGTTCTTATAATAAGTATTGATGACGTTATTTACAGTTCTGAATTTGAAATGTGTTACAGAGATGCCAAGAAGAGAGGGAAGACAAACTAAAGTCCCTCACAGCCAATATTAGGATTGCCACGGAAGCGAAGAAAGCACCCATCAAGCAAACGAAAATGGCTTACGTCGACTCCGTGGTAAAGCCGCCGCGGAACATACTTAGGAAACAAGTAAGTTCGTCATTCGCACGTTAAGACTACGCCGAGCGTACGCCGGATGTACAGTGGCGCCCTCATTACTTTTATTGGGTTTTCTAATTAACTAAAGAATTTCCTTGGAACCAAACAAAATGTGTTTGTAGCGCAAGTATAAACACAATTTATGGGATACGTAACAAACTTTAATAACAATTCACCTTCGAGTTATTAACTTAACGAAAAAAAGTGGCCACCTTTTCCCGTTAAGCTGACTACTCAAAGGGTAATTGTTATTAAAGTTTGTTACGTATCCCATAAATTGTGTTTATACTTGCGCTACAAACACATTTCGTCTGGTTCCAAGGAAATTCTTTAGTTAATTAGAAAACCCAATAAAAGTAATGAGGGCGCCACTGGACGCTCGGCGTTTGCTCGGGGCAGTCTTAAACCACAGTGTAAAGAGTAACTAACAGTGGGCCGACGCCTTTGATGTTTGCGTAAATGCCGACGCCGCACAAGGCCACAGTAATTACCTAGGGTTGTCACAAACTACACAACTGCCCAAAAAAAGAGGGTAATGGTTTTAGGTTTAAAGTATGTATGTACGTTTCTTTGTTCCGCCATAAAAACGTCTAAAAACGTCCGCCATCTTGGATTCCAAAAATAATGTCATTTTCGTAATCAGCACCCCGAGGAACTTCGAAAATGACACCCATATCATTATATTTAAAAAAAAACGTCCGCCATCTTGGATTCCAAAAATAATGTCATTTTCGTAATCGGCACTCCAAGAAACCTCGAAAATGACACCCATATCATTATATTAAAAAAAAAAGGTACGTCCGCCATCTTGGATTCCAAAAATAATGTCATTTTCGTAATCGGCACCCCGAGGAACCTCGAAGATGACACCCATATCGATTTTTAAGAAAAAATAACGTCCGCCATCTTTGATTTCAACATGGATATTTTTTTCGTAATCAGCACCCCCATTATTATTTATAAAAGTCATGTCCGCCATTTTAAATTTGAAAATGGATGTATTTTTTTTGTTTGAGAAAAGTTTAAATTTTTGCTGGCAGGCGTCACGCTTTTACATCCGCCATTTTGTTTACGTTGGCATGACATGACAAAAATGTTGTAAATTAAGCACTATAAAATAATATATTAACCTTTCTTCTGAGTGTGGAAATTGATAACATCGCAGATCTTTATTTGTGCGAGATGATGAATTGCATTCTCGCACAGCACATGTCGTATGCACCATTTTTTATTCTAAACACATCAAAATACAACACACGACACGCAGTAGCCCTGAAAGATATGTCCCGAGCTACTAACAATGGCGACGTATGCAGCTCGGGCTCGCCCTACCCGCCCCTCGCCCCTCACACCCCGCACGATTGCCCTGTCTAGACGGCTTCGTCGAACGACTGTATTGGTTTATAGACTGTGCTTAAACCCAACAATGACACTACGTTGAGAAGGAATTAATAGAAAAGTTAATTCTATTTAAACGCAATAATGTCACCCCAAATAGTTTATAGTGTAATTTAGTGTCAATGTTTAACAGTGTCAGACATGCAAAATATTAGTTAATATGGATTTACATAATATAAATAAAATTGAATTATTAAATGCGTCATTTACAAGTATTATAATATACATAATAACTAAAATAAAAATAAAATCAATACGTCAAATTTTTAACCTAAAAAGTATTGTGTATAATATATTTATTTTTATTAGGTACACACAAGTGAAATTTTTAAATCCGGTAGATTTTTTGGGAAAACGGTTTGCAGTAGATACTCGTACACCCCGAATCCAGTAGATCTGGGAACACTGCGAAGATTTGACGGATATCTACGCATGACCAACCACGAACAGTTCCAATTTTACTTTACGTCACTCGTATTCGACCGCGTAGCTGGCTGGTTGTGGGTGCGATGCTCAGATCAGATACGAGAAAAATAGGAGATACCGGTTAAATTTTCAAACCGTTATTATGTACTTGACGTACGCATAAACCTGTTTTTAGAGGAATCTTTTAAAGTTCTTTTCGATTATTGCAGTTCCTCAATTTTGTTCTTCCTATTTACCGGTAGCTTAAATAATTTTGGTTCTTTTTAAAACCGTTCCTTTCATTTAACCGGTTAAGGGCTGAACGAAATTGTACTTTTTTTTAGATCGATTTTAACCGCTTTTTGGAAACCGGTTCCAAACCCTAATAGTTAACCCGTACGAAATCAGATCGGGTTATATAATAAAAAAATGATAAGTTTTATTGGTTGATAAGTAAAGTAAGTTTCTGATTATAATAGCTTTTTTATTTTTTATTTTAGATCATCAAAAAACTAAAGGCCCGACGTAAGTTAGGGTCCAGAATCTGTAAGAATCATTATTAAATTTATTATTAGTAGTTCTGATTGCCTAAGGGATTAAAGGCTTGTAATAGTGTTAGGCGATGGGCTTGCAACCTGTCACTAATATACACAATGGTAAACATCTTAGCCCGTTTGTGCAAAATGTGGTTATAGGATTTACAACAAGTTGTTAGAGTTGTTGGTAATTTTTTAGCCCTGCCTACCCCACTCTGGGATGAAGACGTAACGTATGTATGATTAGGTTAGGTTGCTGTTTTTATTACTGGAATAATAGTAAAAAAATATATACTGGATCTTGAGTTTTTTGTATTCGGTACTGATTACTGATTAAGTTTGATTTGTTATTTTATTATTAGAGCTTTGTTTGCAGTTCCCGTGTGAAATGTGTAGAACACTTTTAGTGAGTAGTTAAAGCCAAAATGGGACACGTGCTGATAATATAGTAAACACGATAGTAGTATAGTTTTCTAAATAGTTCGTTATTTTTTTTATCATAATAAAAGTTCAAATTTTAAAAATATCGTGTTTTATTTTGTTAATTTTCAATATTGTGTCACACTCTAAACAAAAAAAGAATTATTCAATTAATCAAAATAGATGTCCAAAAACCCGAAAATAAAAAATAAATAAATTAAGTTAATCAAAATAGAATCATTTCAATGTTTAAGCCAAAACAGAAAACTCACATAAACCGAAGCAAAGCGAGGGCGGGTCGCTAGTATTTACTAAATTAAACAACACAGTATTTTGTTAAAATCTCTGCAATACTTAAAATAACGGGTACCTACACTACATAATTCCGAACAGTCTTAATTCCGAATGAATCAAATTCCAAATTTGCATATTTACGAATGAAATCTTTTGTTAAAAGGCTTTATTTTTCGATATCGCGTATAAATCAAGCCTAATAACCTAACCTACTTATGTTTAGCAATTAACTCATTCATTTATTCTAAAATAGGTCCACCATAACATAGCTTTCGGGAAAATGAGTATTCGGAAAAATATAATTCGGAATTTTAAGGTGTTCCCATAAAAACATATTACAAAGTTTATTATATTATAACATATTATTGTTAAGGTGAGGTTTGTGTATTTTGTATTGTTTCGTTGGTCAGTTATTTATAATCACATAACAATAGGTAATCATTGATAATAGACGTGTAACTTGATTTCTCAAAATCAATCATTTATTGTTGTCGCATAGAGGCACATACATTGAAAAGAAGGGTGTTGTTATTCTAGATTAGTCAGTTCCACATCCCCTAATCAGAAGAAATCACTTGAATACGCTAGACTAGCACCCTGCCGTATTTAAAGCATCACTTAATTTACGAGCCTTTGAGACTTCTCATACATCTGACATTTGTTAACTGTGCATAAGCACTCAATTGAAAGTCATAAAAAAGCTTATGTAACGAAAGCGATAGATATGGAAACGGTTTTCTTACACGCTTACATCACGTAGGGATTCTATTCCCTTAAAAGCACCATGTCTACACTTTCGTCATCAATACTTCGTAAAACTTTTTAACACATTCCGGTTTTTAACTGATGTTAAAAAGGAGCGATTCGACCGTGTTTTTTTTTCACATTTATCAACAGACCATTCCGGTCTCGTAAATTACGATAATAAGTACTCGATTAAAGTTAAATTAGATCATTTAAAAAACAAAAAGGATGTTTATATTTTATTTTTCGTATAACACTTTTCTTTAATTTACATTTTCTTAACATTTTCATGATTTTGACAACTCTACCATTCGACCGCGCAACCGCAGGTGTCTCCAATGAGTCGCAAAATGTACCTTACTGATTACGAGCTAAGGTGTATTTTTCACCTTATTTTATTTGCTAGTTACGCGGAATTGCCGTATCACCGACGATTAGAAGGAAGCTATATAATAATGTGCTTTCAATTGGAGATAATAAGGTCCGCTTAGGCGCGTTGGGTTCGCGTTATAGGTAGAAAATGTTTTATATGCGTTTAATAATTTTTAGGTAATAATCGTGTGAACCTAATTTGTCGTTTTAAATGGGGAGAACTAGTTGTTACGGAGTAAGTGTCAGGTTTATAGTGAACTTTAAACAACACACCCAAATGGATCATGTTACAAAAGTTTTAAAACTTTATTAATTTGTTTGTCAAAAAACATGGAATGACTGATCTAAGGCGAAACTGATTTTGTACCTAACCCAACAGTGACGGCGTCATTAGTTACATTACACATTATGTAAAGAATGTGTGCTATAATTCGGACTTTTTCGTTATATTACAGAT